>CM021763.1:65041018-65116658 GCA_011075105.1 Heteronetta atricapilla
AATAAAATAAAATAAAATAAAATAAAATAAAATAAAATAAATCAGCAGCAATGTCAGTTTTTAATCTGCACAGGTAGTACAAAACGTTTTAGTCCGGGCCTCCTCTCTCTCTCTCTCTCAATACCTCCATGCTCGTGATCCTAGCCAGCCAAGCTTCTGGCTCTCAAAAATCCTTACTTTGGTCTTTCCCCCTTTCCGCACGGGATTAAATTTGTCAGGAGACTTGAAATTTACCAGCTACGCAGTTAGACTGGGAAAGAGAGGTAAAGAAGTGTGTGTTAAGTAAGGGTGGAGGTTATACAAATGCTTATTGTCAAGGTGTTGCACTTGTACAAGAACAGATTAGCTGAGGCAGGGACTGTGTCTGTGAAAATACGGAACTTGATAGAAATAACCTCAACAGTAACAGCAATACAACCAAAGCATGCCAGATGTATCCAGTGAAATCCAGCAATGTTGATTTAATATGCCATAGTATTCAGAAAAAAAAAAAAGATGATGCTATATGGGGATGGGAATGAGGTCATTACTGTTTCAATAGGAGATACACAAATGGCAACCAGCTGTTGTGTATTAATGCATTATTATTAATAGTTGCCTATTAATGCACTCATATGTGATCTATAATTACAATAGATCAAAATGCAGGGCAAATAGCTCTCAAACTACTAAATGCGTGCACTAATCAAGTTTTGAGCCATGAGCTCTACTAATAAGTCCCTAAAAAATTGCATTTAAAAACATGCTAGCATATTAACCATGGAATTCAGTGGTGATACCAAATGTCATACAACCAGTACAAGAATATTCACTGTTTTATATGTTATTTGTAGACTTCACTATTAAGACACTGCATTACAGAATGATTACAGTGTGTTACTAGACAGGACTAGATAATCAGTCATAGAACAGATTACCCAAAGCCCCATCCAATCTGGCCTTGAGCATTTTCACGGATGGGGCATTCACAACCCCCCTGGGCAACCTGTTCCAGTGTCTCATCACCTCCCAAGCCAAGGATTTCTTCCTTGTATCTAATCTAAACCTTTTTTTTGTTGTTTAAAATTGTCACACTTTGTCCTATCACTACATGCCCTTCCTTGTAAAAAGTCACTATCTTTTTTACAAGCCCCCTTTAAGTCTCCTCAGAGCCTTCTCACCCCCCAGCTGAACAACCTTAACTCCCTCAGCCCGGAGAAGAAGTCCTTGAGCCCTCTGATCATTCTTATGGCTCTCCTCTTGATCTATTCTGTCTTTCTTGTACTGGGGGCCTCAGAGCTGAATGCAGTGTTCCGGGTGGGGTCTCAGAAGAGTGGAGCAGTGGAGGAGAATCCCCTTCCTCACCCTGCTGGCCACACTGCTTTTGATGCAGCCCAGGATACGTTTGGCTTTCTGGCCTGCAAGCACACATTGATGGCTCATGTGAAGCTTCTCATCAACAAATGCCCCCAGGTCCTTCTCCTCAGGGCTGCTCCCAATGCTTTTACCCCCAGCCTATTCATGTTTGTGATTGCCTCAATCCAGGTGCAGCACCTTGCTCTAGGCCTTGCTCAACTTCACTAGGTTCAAGTGGGCCCATTTCTCAAGCATGTCCAGGTCCATCTGGATGGCATTCTTTCTATGATATGTCAAGTGCACCACACAGATTCCAGTCATCTGCAAACTTGCTGAGGGTGCACTTGATTCTATCTACGTCATTAATGAAGGTATTATTATCCTTCAAAAAAGCTCCTAAAAGCTCCTAAAATACTACAGAAAAAATGCATAAGATTGTACTTTTTAAACTCTCAGGTGTTAAAAATCCAAGTCCCAAAAAAGTTCAGGGGAAAACTTTAGATTAAATTAAAAGAAAAAATTAACTTGAAAAAAAAAATACATGTTTTATAAATCTGTAAAGCACAAGCAAATGAAAACACAGCCTGCAAAGCACTAGGAATATGAATTAGAGAACTAGCAAACCATTTTGCCTATTAACATTTTTCAAGTTTATATCATTTTAGTTTATATCATCAAGTTTATAACATTTTTATTTTTAGAGCTATCAATGTTTTACACCTCTATTGAACAAAAGTTTGTGATGGAAGAATTAACTGTATTTATCTTCCTTTTCTAGATACCTGTCTTTCAAAATTAAGACACATCTATTCCACATCATAGTATGTCTGATGGCTTTTATTCCTTGTGGCACAGACAGCAACCCAAAGAGATCCTGGAAAATCTTTTCCTCATTAGAAACATTTACTGAAGTCTCTTCTCTCGATTGTTATCATTAGGTGTATTAAAACTTAAGAATAACACCTGTTAACTAAGCAGACATGCCTATAACTGCAATGTTGAAGTAGTATTTTGAGTAACTTACTTTCAAATTTCTTGACATCGAAAATATTAAACCAGTTGAGCAGTTTTTCAAATAACATTTTCCATCATTTCATCCAAGACTGTAGGGAAGGGGAAAAAACCTACCTTAAGGTAGGAAAAAACCTACCTCTTACACTTAAAATAGGAGTGCATTTTATTATTTAGACATCGAGGCAATGTTGACTTCATTAGCTTGGACAGGTAACAAAGTATAGAAATACAAATCATATTTTCATAACACAAATAAATATGCATTACTTACAAATGAACAATTTGCTTTGCTAGAAGAAAACCTTCTTCTGCATTATAATTAAACACTTGAAAACATTGCTGAAAAGCAGGTGCCTGGATAGTGGTCATTTCAGCGAATACACAGCTTTCATACTTCTGAATATTTCAAGTCCATAATATATGTATTTTCTTGATATATGTGCTGTGTTCACAATCTGCAAACACTATACAGGTCAAAAGCTTCAGACAACAAAACCAATTACATACGGGAGAAATACACGTACGACAAATATTTTTTACAAATATGATGAAGTAAAAAATTTGTTCAAATACTAAAAGAGAGATGCATTTTCATATGAGAATGGTCAAAAAACCTCATACCTTTTAAATTCTTTTTTTTTTAAAAAAAAAAAAAAAAAGGCAACTCTATGAGTTTAAAATAATCAACAGCGAAAACAGGTTAAGAGGAAACTTATGACCAAAAGTTATACAGTATGTTTTTGTAGGCCAAGCTCAGTTTTGTTGTTGTTGATTTTTTTTATAACACAAAATCTTGAAATCATGAACAGCAATAACGACAAATATCAAAGTATACCATGTATTCACTGAGCAAATAACCTAAACAATATGCTACACTATTGGCCATTAAGGAAGAATAAATTACGAAATACAATTAAAATCCCCATAAATGCAATAATGAATTTAAAGGTGTGCATTTATTTTTAATATACATTTTAAGTGTTACCACAAAACAGTTTAAAATAAATATGTATGCCAAAAGGCATCTGTGGACACATACACACACACATACACACAAATCACTAGTTAGCTTTAGAAGAACTTCAAAATCATGGAGATAATTAATCTGATTTTTGGTCAACAAACCTGTCTAGTCACTTCAACCTTTTATACCCTTTCTTAAAGTAACTAGCAGCTAAACATGACAAAAGCACACCTCTGTCATTATGGCTTTAAATAAAGCATGTATTTTCTTTAAAACAGAATATAAAATGGGCTGCCTTGTCTACAAAAGTGCTGGTTTGTTCATATTGCAGGCACTTCATTGGACTGTGGGAAAAGTACCTGACCCATCCTTGCCATCCTATTGTACTAGCAATGCTAAACATTGAAGTATTAGAAAATTCCAGAAAATAATAATAATTTGGCTGTTATGGGCTAATATGCAGAGAAGAGAGAAGCCTAACACAATTCCATTGTCTTTCTCTTCTAAGTCAAAGAGAAAAGTAATTTACAAACATATCTCTAACATTACATGGCACATCCATATTTTCAAGTTGAAGATGTTGTCAATCAGCAGTTACCTTAGTGAACATATGGGCTTTAATATCAACTTTGCTTTAACGAGATTCACATTTATTTCTCCTTTTATAATTCCTCTGTAGATCCTCTCTTGTGAAGGTAAATTCAATCTTATCGACATTACTGGAAGCAATGTTACATGATACAAATTTTTGCATTCCTTGTACAAATGCTCTTGTCATTTCTGCTATACTGCAATAGCAAGCATATAAGCATAACAAAAGCAGGTTTCCAAACCCAGAAGCTACAGGAAATACTTTCAGTTCATTAGTACCATCAGCATTTAGAGAACTGTCATTAGCTAACTGTCAACCTCCTCAGCATCTCTGGACAGTGCCTGTACCACAGTATCAGAGAGAGGACTTAAATGCCGATATAATTTGGCTACAGTACCAGGGTTAGGCAGTGGGAGTCAATGCAGGATTTTTTTTTTCTAAATGTCTGTGCATTTATATTTTTCTTCTGCATTTTTTTTTCAAAACTGCTTTTGATATGCTGTTAGACTCAAATAACAGATTTGTGACATCTGTCTTCAGCTACTACTTCTTCAACACTTTCTAGGATGGGAGAAATACTTCTGAAGTTTAGTTTTGCTGTAGAAAGTGGTCATTTCTACCATTTAATTGGTCCATTTCTTGGTAGTCAACAAAGTACTTATATGTCACAAAACCTTAAAGCTTTCAGAAGAGATGAATTCAAGAAACAAAACATAGATGTAGGAGAACCTACAAAACACAAAAGAATAACATTGTTTTAAAGGGAGTCCTTGGAAAACGTATAGTCATTACAGAGGTGCTTTTTGTTGTTTTTTTATTTTCATGCCTTCTCTTTTTTTTTTTTTTTCAGGATCACAAGACAGCAGTTGAACAAATGAGCAATTTCCCATGTTCTGCTTGGTTCTAGTCATTTCTGGTGCTGAACGGTTTTCCTTCTTCTTCGCTTGAAAAAACAGCAGCACCTGCAGGTGTGACATGAATTACATATAATTTAAAAAGAAGCCCCAAAACTGCTGGCATTTTGTTTCACTTGAAGTATGTAGCTCAGTTATAATGACCTCCACAAGGAATAAATTAAATTCTAAGTCTGTGATTGATTTATTTGTGAAAAACTGAAGCAGAGAGAGCTACTGGTGACACAACAAGGTCTGTCAAAGAAAAAAAGCTATAATAAAAATAGGCAGCGAATCCAGAGTATTGTGTGAGGGTATCAAAAACATGGGAATTTAGACTGACTTAAAATGCATTTGTAAAAATAAGTAATGTTCCATTACCTGAACACTTTTTAACATTAACTGTTAATATGACAAATACAAGCTTGAGCTTATCTTAAGTTTGCATCACCTGAACTGGGCACTTAAGACACTACTGTGCCTAATACAGGAACCCAAATTAAGCTTCTTTTGTCAACCAGAACCTAGAAAAGCCTCCCCAAAGTTACTCCCCAAAAATATTTTAGAAAACTACTTTCATCAGTAACAAAATTAATACTCCAATTATTTACTGTGATGATAGCACTGCAGTGAGAATCACGGCGTTAAGTGTTTTAAAGTATACTGACATTCTTTCCTCTGCTTCATTGCATAATACATAAAGAAAACTAAAATTGAAACTGTTAATACTGTTGATTTTATTTAGCAGAAAGAGGCAGTCTGAAAGTAACTAAGAATACACTACAAAAGGAAAAAGGATTGGAGGAAGTTTGAGAGGAAGACTGAAGGAGTCCAGGAAGCATTTTTGAAAAACTAGATGAAAGCAACAAATACACAAAGAAAGCTTTTCATGTGCATGTCATGTGCATGTCATAGCATAGTATTTTAAGCAATTCCTAGCTCCTGATTATCACTTTGAAATTAAAGCTTTGACTTAGGAAAGTATTCATAATATTTAATTACAAACAAAACTGAACATGCAAACATTTTGAATGGCAGATTTTGCCACTGTTAGTTCTGCTGTTTGGTTACTGAATTCTCAATTGCAGTGCTACATACTATACTAAATACTGATATTGAAGAGTTTTTTTCAAACTACAACAAAAGTGAAAACTACAGATTTACTTGCCTATCAGCAAGTCCTTAAGTTCACCAAGCATTAGATGTCATAAACTTCAAAATGAATCTTGACAACTTAATTTGGAATATGGGAGAAGGGAAAAGCATTTGAGAATCAAGGAGAATAGGATTCTAAAAATGAAGTTCTAAAACGGGTGAGAACATCCAAAGTAAGTGGAGACATAAGTTACCTTCACAAAATATCCAATGGCACCCTGTTGCTCAGTCACTGAAAAGGTAGCAGTGGGCAGAGGCAGACCAGGGCTGCTCTGAAAGTTATGTAACTTTCAGTAGAAAAAAACATTGGTTATTGAGGGAGAGGAAGACCCACATTAAAATTCAATAGGGGAAACTGCAGAGATAACATTTTTACAGCTACCAGAAATAATACTGTATTGTTTACCTTAAAGAACTTATGAGAGAGACATAATTGCTCTTGAAGGCTAGTTAATACCAACTGTAGCTGAAATTCCCTATAACCACTAGCCCTTTTTCTTACCAGCTGTCTACAACCACTAATATCCATTATTACTTAAGCTATAAGAATTTATAAGCAGATGTATGGAGTCCAACCTAGCTTTATCCTTCTTTCACGTCCATCTTTTCCCAAGTATTTTATGTATGTATATATACACAACAAACACCATATCAAATCAAAGCATTTTACAGTGGTCCCTCCCTTTCAGTGTGGATTAGTCTATGATCCTGTAAATCAGGAAATGGACCTGGACTGTGATAGTATATCACTTTTGCACCTGTTCCAGATTAGGAAGCCTCAAGGAAAGCTTACAAAAGAATTTTGCAGATTTATAGTTAATATACAGAGCACATATTACACAAGGAACGATAGGAAGATGGAATTGTGATGGACAGTTAAATTCTAGAAAAACAAACCTTGAAGCTTAACTCATCACCTTTTAAGTTCATTTAGTTTAAATGGAATATGTCCCAAGGAACAACAGTTTACACTTCCTAAGTGTTTAGGACTGCTTAGTCCCTCTGTGTAATTCAAGGACTTTTTTTTTCTCTTTCTTTCCAAGCAAGGTGTTTTAACCTATCCTTTGCTGCAAATCTTGTACTGCCCTTTATTCCTGCTCCATAGCTTATTTTGTTTGCTCCTTTTGTGTCAATCAGAGAATAGAATCATGTAATGGGGAATTCAAGAGTGCTACCTTTAGCCAACATAAAACATTGCTTTCATAAAATCTGTCTTCTGGATTTTGCATAATACTATTATAAAGAGTATTCTATTAGCAGTGATCAGTTTAAAATGATAGAAGTTATTAAACTGTATTTCAGTAAAGGGAATTTAACTAATCATGCTAAATGCAGTTATTTGGTATGGGAAAATTAATGTCTTACTAATGTGTGTAGAAAGTATTAAAGAAATATAAATTCCACAGAGCACTGTAAATCACAGTATTGGTTTGCAAACTTACTGAAATAAGTATTTTTTATACTTACTGTATGCTTAACAGCCTAGTAATGCTAGATCTGTCAAACCTTCTAAAAATAAATAAATATCATTTTTAAATATATGCAAATTTACATGGGACTAAGGGAATTCAGAATAAACTGTCAATTCACTTCTTGAAAGAAATGTAGCTGTGATCCAAAGTATATCATTTCTCGAAGAGCATCTGCGAAAATAGAAATACTGACTTGTTCTTAATAATATTGTCACTAGAGGGCATCATTATCATGTATAGATTTTACACTGCTTGAATACAAAATTAAATCTACAAAGGATGGAGGGGCATTATTTAGTATTAAATCACAAACTTCTCCAAATATGCAATATGCATGAAGAATGCGTGAGAATTCATGCATGAGACTTCAAAAAATCTCATTTTAGGAAAGAAACTTCTCTTTTCTTTGTGAAAGCATTTAATGACTCCTAACTTCTTTCTCTGTGGGTAAAATACAGTGCAACTTATATACTAGCAGCTAGTATAAGCTCTGTGTATGAAACTAGTGAAGCAACTTGCTTTTCTGTACAATCTAATGTGACCTTTGTGACAGTAGCTAACATAGCAGTCTTAGTGTTATGTATACTACCATTTCTTTTTCAAGTCTTATACCTTTTTTTGTTAAATATCCTCCCATCTATCACTTCAACTGCCCCCTAGCAGAACATGCTAAAGCTACTTCAGCTTTCATTTGTGTTTATGTAGCTGTGTTTTTGCATTTATCACCTGGCACGTGACTAAAAGTATGTGAGATGCAAAAAGCACAGTTCATCTCACCTTTTTGTTTGTCCTTCTCTGTCCTCCTGTAGCAAAGCCTTTTGGTTACGCAAACTACACATGCTTCAGAGAAGCAACTGTTGTGATGAAGATGTCTAGCAAAGAGTTATGGAAATAAACGCTAATTGCTCAATGATAAATGGAAGACAAGCTGAAGAAGCTAAGATCTGCAAGTGTCTGCAGAACAGTGATCAGGTTGGTTTTCTTCCTGCTTTAATAAGTAACACTTGAGACAGAGCTGAATGCTACTTTTTTTTTACAAAAACAAGTAAGTAAATTTAAGACAGACCCACTTCAAAGGTCAGGCTTGCAGCACAGCAACATCTGAGGAGCACAATGGTGACAAGCTATAGACTTCAAATATTATACTCCATGTGTGTACATACATAAATAAATAATACACCAAATAATGGAGTGTTGTATGAATAAATAATTAAGTGTTCAATGGAAAAATCTTAGCCTTTCTAATTTGCAGCATCCCACTGAAATGGAAACAGATCTGAAATTCAGCTAGGCAGTATTTGTATTCATAGTTAAAACAGCACATTAAAGAAAGCTCCCTTTCTTTAGTATTTTAAAACGCTATATAGTCATGCTAATTTTCTAGAAGTATGAAAACATCTAGAACAAAAAACGAGGCAGTCCTGGAAAACATTCAAGTTTGTGTCCTCGGAGTATGGGGAAACTATACATACAGAAGACAAAAAGCAAGGGACTAACTTTGTTCACATTTTCAGGTGGAAAAAAAAAAAAAAAAGATTACAAAAAAGGCAGGTGAAATATTTGATGAAACAATGTCTCCTTAAAAACAAAAAAGTTTCTGCCATATACATGAAGAAGCTATACTTGCATTTCCTCACACTGTTGAGCGGTATTTTGAGTGGTATTTATTGAACAGATGTTTAAATACCTCAACTGCTTTAGGTATTAAGTTTGTAATTACCATGTTAAAATGTAAACTTACTTAAACCTCCTGAATTATTCTTACTGAGAAAAGAATGTATACATTGGTGTATGGTGGCAATTTTGGACAGGTGTGCCTTAATTACTGACAAAGTATAAGACAAGTTCAAACACAGTAACGAACAAGGAAATTGCAGTTTAAACTGACACTACTGGAAAATTTATTTTTTGTTTCCTACTGAAGATGAAGATTAATCCATAAAGTACAATATTAAGAACCGACATTTCATATTTAAAATTCAGTAAGTCTAGGTCAAAAAAAATAATAATAATAATCAAGGACAGCTTGTTTGTCCTTCCATTATTCATATTGCAGTAAATGAACAAATAACTTCTACATTTTTAATTGAGCCGGCAGCACCTAGTTTATGAGAATTCTCTTTTTTTTTCCTGTATACAATTAAACATAGGTTTGTGTTGAACATTACCCAAAACTTTGGAAATTTAATCTTTTTCTGTGTATATATACACTGGATACAAAAAGGTTATCACTGCACTTACCCAAAGGGAAAGAATTGGGAATTTCTCTGTGTGCAGCCTATCAATATCCTTGTTATTCAAGACTTTGGGCCTTTTTTGTTTGTTTTGAAATAAGAAAACTAAATTCTTGTGAGAAAAAATAAAAACGGTACAGCACTCTGCAAAGATTGCAAGTAAAGACTTGGTCTTCTCAGTGCCCAATAGAAAGACTATGCAAAAAGTGTGACAATAAGCACCGCCATTCACGATTTTATCTACTTAAGCACATAAATCATACATATTAAAACTAGACCCTACAAAACTTCAAGAAAAACTTGTACTTTATGAACTTTATCTTTGTTTAAAATTTCAGAAAATATGCCCTAGAAAACAAATTCTATTAATGAATGCTTACTAGATTTTTCTGCTACATGCTTCTGTGCCTCTGTAATCAGCTAGATCTATACCCTTTTGAAATTCTATTCCAAGCACAATTATAAAATAAAGTATCTTGAATGTTATCCTGCCTTTATCTATCACAATTTTTTTTCTGCACTGCTTTGCAGGTTTGACTTTACTACTAATATATATATATATTAGCCATCTTGTGTTAACAGACATTAGTGTTTTCCTCTTTCATTCCACTGTAATTCTAAGGTACCCTGAAATTATGCTTTGGTTAGCAAGTTGACAAAGACTAATATTTTGGTAAATACTGTTTACAGAGGTAATGGGCAAAGCTCAAACATTATATAGCATTTATTGCTTGTTCATGTGAGTTATTTTCTAGATGCTAAAACACTAGCTGAATGCTGTAACATCTGAAAACAACTTCTACCCCTCCAAAACAGCATAGCAAAAATATTGTACTACCCACTAAAAATAATTGAACAAGGCACACCACAGACTACAAAACTTGAACAAGCAAGATTTGAAGCAGGCAAAATAGCTTCTCAAGGTGGCTGTTTGTAAAAACAGTTGTTGCATGATATTAAAAATATTTTATGATTTCCAAATGGACTTGTTATTTTAAAGTCCTCTGAAATGAGTTTTAAGCAAAATAAGGAGAATAGCCCTTGGGGCTATTTCTGCCTGCCTGTGCTGTAGAACTCACCACATGTTCAACACTTTCTCGCAGCTATACAGAAAGAGAGTAAGGGAAAAAAGAGAATCAGATAAAATCCACAGAAAGAATTATACATCTTTCATAGATATGTTTTTGTAGACAGACACTATGTTAATATAAATATTTAAAAATTAGTTAAAATGTTAAAAAATGCATGCACTTCTCTAGTATAGGGAGATGTGTTATTAAAAACTGAGCCTAAAAAGTACAAGCTACAGAACGTCTATTACTTAAATGTTTAAAGGCAAAATTAAGTAATGTACAATAGTACTTTGCCACTCACCAGTGTCTTTTCAGCTTAGACAATGTTCTTTGAGTAATTAACAAGAAAAATTTTGAAGTAGCTGAGAAGACCAGATCTAAAGAATACAGAAAGAAGAACATACTTTGTTTCATCCGTTACTTCTACTTCTGCAGGAGCTGTGATGGGTACATTTGAACGGCCTGCAGTTGGGTCATCTGTGTTCAATTCTCCATTTGTTGAACTTACTACCTGAAATCAACAGAAATATTTGAAATCATGTTAGTGCCAGAAACACATTTATGAATATCTAAAGTTACATCTTCAAAACTCGATTTTTGTTAATTCCGTAGTTCTTTTAATTACTATAGTAGAATGCATTCCAACTGTTATTCCTGCATCCCTGACTTTCTGCCTTTTTCATATCTAAAAAACGTGAAACACAGCGTAACATACTTCTACATGACATTCAAATAGAGTGGACTAAGCAAAGCAATGCTGCTCATCAGGCTTGCTGGTCTTCCTCATGTCTCTTCAGAGCCTTAATGGAAGGCACCAGGCCATTTTCTGATAGCAACTTAGTCAGTCTTCCCCTATGTCACCTTCTTTAGTGAATTCTGGTTCCTTTGTGTCCTTCAATTGTACTTCAAAGAGCACTCATCAGAAAAGGGAAAAACAATCTAGACATTCTCTGGACCAAATACCAGGGTATTTGCAATAACTCAGAATTTTTCTCTTTTGCTACAAAAAGCAAATGAAAACGTTTAGGACTTTTATCCCTCTCAGTAATAAAACACTGTTTAACTCTGTAATCTCTGGAGACTTCATATGGCATTCTCCTTCACACTTCTTTCACAGGAGTGCCTATTCATCTCTACCTCCTTGAAGAGCAGATTCAAAAAACAGGATCAAACACATACATATTCATACAAATTCACAAAACATGAAGGTAGTTCTAAAGCCCTTTCAACATTAATACTCTAGCTATAAATATTATTTTTCAACAGTATGTTTTAGCTTCCTCTTCCATTTTGATGTGTTCCCTTTTTTAACAAAAAATTAGAAGAGAGAAAAACATTTCAACGGGAATAAAAATATATCTAAGCATTTTTTTTTTCCTTTTTTTAAATAAAAAAATATGCCCTACTGTCACTTCTGAAGGAGGTCTACCTTGGAGATGCAGATCAGCAAAAAAAAAAAAAAAAAAAAGATTTGCTGCTCTCGTTTAAGATTTGTGGTTGTTTTGTATTAGCTTTTGTCAACAACTCTACCAGTCTCTTTGGAACCTCTTCTGTCAATGTTTAAAAGAACATTTACAAGACTTAAGCAGCTCATAAAAACAAAAAATCTCCTTGTTTCTGACACGGTTGGTTCTGTTTATGTTGTTTGCTTTGTTTAACTTCTTAAACCACAGTTGAAGTCATTGTGAACAACTTTAAAGGAGTAATAATAATCTGCTTGGGTCAATGAAATGTTACATAGTAATGATGAACAAAGTTATTTTCAGGGTTTCCCAATAAGCTTATGTGAGGATGTAGAGGCATTTTTGAAGCTGTAACAACCTGTTTGGTGATTCTTTTCTTTAAAGTCTTCATACTAACTCCAAAATTGAACACTACTTCCTGACAGTTGTTTCCTTCAATGGGAGAAGTCTTTCTTCTTTTTGAAGATAGCATTTGTCTTCCTATTTTGTTGTTTTGATGTTGGCTTTGTTGTTGTTTGTTTTCTTTTTAATCAATTTAAGAATACAATTTTCTCTAAGAAACTTCTACACCAACTTTATAGCAACCTTTACACCAAGAGTACCAAGAGACTGTCTCTCTGGATGATTTCTCTGGGGACTCAAAGACAACGAGACCTCATTTCTTTCTATATATGTAATACAGATACATCCAGCAAACATGCATCCAAATATAATAAAATACTGTAAGGCTTGGTTTAGATGGAAGGAATACAATTTTCATATTTCTGGAAAGAGAGGCAGCCTCTGATCATGTAAGTGAACCAAAGGATATTCGTAGCCCAAAAAACAGCAACAGTCATGTTTCTCAAGAATCACAATCACCCTGAGTTTCTTTCTAGTCTACTACTGCAGATGATAGATCTAGGAAAAGCCTAAGATGAAAAGCCAAGAATTAACACAATTGCAGCAGTAAAATGTGCAAACTTAATCAAACTTACTTACTTAAACATTAATAAACTCATTTAATTGGTAGTGCTCAAGAAATAGGTAGGAATGCTCTCATTCCAGCATCAGTAAGGCTAAAAAGAGTTTGATTTTATAGTCCTAAGTTCTGTAGCTTGCTGCAATAAGCTACAATGCTATAAATTCCCTGTGGTGTTAGTAAATAAGTCAGTATTTAAGTTGACAGTATCTGACCAAAAAGTGCATTTGTCAAAAGATTGATAATACAGGGTAAATGAAGCAGTATTACCACTTCACTCGCAATCCTGGCACATGGGCTCTTAAGTTAGTCTGAGAGAGAAAAGTCTATGGTTGGTCTACCTACTAATAGTCAAAACAATCAGCTCAACAAAGGAAGAAAGATATAGGAATCCAACAAAATTAAACAACAATAAGTCTAGAAGACATCTGGAAGACAACTCACATAGTAAAGGTATGGTACACCAAATTTTTTTGGTATACCACCAGTAAGGCCACCAAGAAGAATCATCTTTCTGACTTCACAAAAAAAAAGGCTGAAACTTTAGGAAATGAGGGGAAAAAGTACAGAAACTAATAATGTTTAAAGAGAAACTTTTATTTTCATTTATTTACTTATGAGTAGAATTGGACCAGATTTTCTCTGTAGGCTGATGATCCATTAAGGCAGAATTCATCTCATAATAAATTTGTATACTATTGTAGGGAAAAATGCAGATATTAAAGTTATCTTTTTTCATCTAAAAATTTTGTTAACAAGAACTAGACATTTTTTTCCATGATCAGTAACAGACAGAGGTTTCTGAAAACTATTATTTTAAACTAAGGTTCAAATTTTGTTGCAACGTTAAAGAGGAAGTTAAGCTACTCACTTGTATGCAAGTTGGAAATTAACTACTAAACTAGAAATCTGAAACTAAGCACTGTGATAACAGATCTTATCTTGATTTAAATTTAGTTCATACAAATTAAATTGGTCTTTGAAAGTCCAATTGAAGAGCACATATATAAAAAAGTGCACATATATAAAAAGAGCATATAAAAATACACATATAAAAAAGAGCACATATATAAAAATCATAGTTTCTTACCGTCCCCTATGCCACAAGACAGAAAAGAAGATTAGACCCAATAATAAGCCATAATAATTGTGAAAGATTAGTTTCTTGGATGCATGCTTCTTTAGAAACTTAATAAGAGCCAGTTAAATTAAGACAAAATTAAGCCTAAATACCAATCCCCCAAACAGTAGAAGTAAATCATCAGGATAGCCCTGTGCTTTGTTTTGAATAGGCATATACATAAACTGAAGTTTTACTTGCTATGTTCAAAAATTAGTCAAATTCTCTTGAAACAAATCTTGAACAAATCTTGAACAAATCAACCTATTGTCAAGAAGACATCAAAAATAATCCTTCATTTTTTTTTATTTTTTTTTTACAAATCTCAGTAACTGAATTCCTCACTCTTCAAAAAACAAAGTCAGCCTTCATGCCTAAGCATGAAGTTATTATTAATGATACTATAGAATGATATATTTTACTTTCAGGAACTATCCAGATATAAGAATAAAAATAATTGACACTACCTTTATCATTCAGAAAAGCTTAGGCAAATTGATTTGTTTCATTTAACATACTGCTATCTTAACCAGGATAATGAGGTACATGAAATATTCTATGCAACTATAAGCTTCACAATGCCTAAGGCTAAGGCAGAAGTACTTAATGCCTTCTTTGCCTCAGTCTTTATTAGTAAGAACAATCATTCTCAGGGTACCCAGGCCCCTGAGTTGGAAGATGGTGACAGATAAGATGAAGCCCCTATAATTCAATGGGAAACTGTAAATGACCTCCTCCATGTTTTGAATATGCATAAGTCTAGGGGGACAGATGAGATTTATCCAAGGGTACTGAAAGAGGTGGGGGAAGTGCTCAACAATACTCTTTCAATAGTTTACCAGCAGTCAGTATGGTGTTCTCTGGGGCTCGGTCTTGGGTCCCGTTTTGTTTAATGTTTTTATTGATGACATGGATGAGAGCATTGAGTGCTCAGTAAATTCACAGATGATTCTTAGGCAGGACTGTTGATCTGCTTGACAGCAGAAAGGCTTTGCAGAGGAATCTGGACAGACCAGATCAATTGGCTGTGTCCAGTTGCATGACCATTAAGTGCCAGGTCCTGCATTTAGGTCATAACAACCCCATGCAGTGGTATAGGCTTGGGGGCAAGTGGCTGGAAAGTTGTGCAGCAGAAAAGGACCTGGGTCAGCTGGTCAACAGTCATATGAACATGAGCAAGCAGTGAGCCTAGCTGGCCATGAAGACCAAGGGCAACCTGGCTTGGATCAGAAATTGTGTGGCCATCACGACTAAGGAAGTGGTTGTTCCCTGCTATGCAGCACTGGTGAGACTGCACCTAGAATATTGTGTTCAGTTTGGGACCCCTCACTGCAAGAAGGATATAGAGTAGCAGGAATGTGTTCACAGAAGAGCAACAATGCTGGTGAAGGGACAAGAAAACAAGGACAGACCGAGGCAACTGGGGTTGTTCAGTCTGGATAATGAGATTGAGGGGAGACCTCAGCCTTCTCTACAGCTACCTGAAAGGAGGTTACAATGAGGAGGGCGTTAGTTTCTTTTCTCAGGCGCCAAGTGATAGGGCATGAGGAAATGATCCCACATTGCATCAGGGGAGATTTAGATTGGAAAATAGGAAGAATTTCTTAATGGAGAAGGTGGCTAAGGATTGGAATAGGCTGCCCACAGAAGTGGTGGAGTCACAATCCTTGGAGGTATTTAAAAGACTAGGGAACATGGTTTAGCCATGGGACTCAGTACATCAGTCTGATGGCAAGTCTTTTTCAACCTAGATGATTCTGTTCCAATGACTACAGTTTTTGAGTGCCCAAGAAGTTCGGAGTTCATGTACAGAAGGACATAATTCGGTATTATACAACTACCGTTTTCGGTAACTGAGGAAAATCTACAAAATAAAGATAACACTTTGCTGAGTGAATTGCTGGGAGGTTTAAGAAGTTGCTTTCATTACTAAGGCTGTAGAAACTAGAAAGATAGACTGTGATGTTACTGCATTTTCATCTAATTCTAAACACAGGTAAGCAGAAGAAAGGACCATTTCTGGACATTTTCCTTTTACAATTCAGTTTGCTAGTAGTATTTGAACTTTTCACATGAACTGATCCTACAAAGCAAAATTAGATACATTTAGCACATTAACAGTGACACAGGCCTAGATAACCTAAGATAAATTTATACAAAAACAAAACAAAACAAAAAAGAACAATTACTGTTAATTATCCAACTATTTAGAACCTGAATGCTTCCAATTGAACATCATTACTAAGAATATTAGCACATATACTAAGATACATACACACATGCCAACAGACAGTCCACTTGAATTTAGTATGTAACACTGAGGAATCATTAACACATTTAAATAAACTACTACAAAAGGATCCCATAGATTACAATAAAGGAAACCTGTAGTGGCAGTGTACCAACATTTTTGATGTCTTCCTTTAAAAGGAAGTTCTCTGCCAAGAGATTTTCATATCTTGATGAAAGTCTGGTAATTCATACAACTGATCTCACAGATATGCAATAACTCACTGATGACACAAAGAAAAAATAAAACCCACAATTCAGTTTCACCTCCTAGAGTCAACCTTACTTTAAACAATTGTGCCTGGCACTTTTAAAATTTGGCTTATTGAGGGCAATTAGGAATCTAGATAAACTAGCTAGCTAATGGTCCAACTCATTAGCATGACTTGGTTAGTATTATTGCAATGAAGATATTTGACAACATATTTTCCCCATATTTGGGTATTTGACAACACTCAAGGTCTCAAAACTAAATTGACTATACTATGTGGTTTTATATCTGCTTTTAGTAAGGAAGCATGTCTATTTGTACTTTGAAAATCAGTTCAGCTGGCTTGAAAACATCCTTCTGAACAACATTCACTTAAAGGACAGAACAAATGGTTGCAGTTTTGCACATTGCTCTTTTTACACGGTAACTGCTATTCTCAAGTGATCCACATTATCTGAACTCAGAATACCCATATTGTTTGGCAAAAATAAATATATATTTACAGAAATGGAGACAACTGGCGTTTCCTAAAAAATCTTTCCACTCTACCCACCTTCATTTAATTTTTACTAGAGAAATAATAATAATAAGGTTTAAGCGCTAAGATTGCCAGAACAGTGAATTAATACACAATTTAAAAATTCTATTAACTGGCAGTTAATAAGTTTATTTTTTTCTAACCTAAAAGCTTAAAAGAGTAAGAAATGTAGTAATTTTGGAAGAGATAACTCCAAATCTAATTTTGATTCCACATACTATACTGTTCTCAAAGGATGTATGACTATCTTTAAAATTGATGTTATTGGAAGAACTATAATCTTCAGGTTAATAATAGTAGCAAAAATTCATAATATTTGTGACTAAGAACTTCAGAACAATTATACTTTTCTTGATACACAGTGGTAATTATCACCTATTAGTCTTTCTTACACAACGTGTAACAGTAGTTTATAAGGCAGCAAAATTTGAAGGATGTTAAGTTCAAATTAAATCTCAAAGCAATTGAAGAAGACACTTCATTATCACAACATTAAGACTGCAGCATTGTTTGCACTACCCTGGACTTTTGACTCTTTCTTCAAACATTGACATCATTTTTCCAAACATTAAACTTCAAAAGAATTGTATGAATCTTGCATTCTCAGAATCAAAAATGCATCAGGTGAAAAAAATATATATTTTTCCCCATAACACATTACAAAATAAGTTATTTTCATTTCAGACCAAAGGCTCAAAACTATATGCAGATTGGCAGTTGGCACTCTGAATCCTTCTGCATTCAATTTAGAATTTTTTATGTAGCATTCCAACCATTCCACTCCAGAGTATGTTCAAAGAGCAAGACAACAAAAAATAAAGTTTAGAGCACACAAGGGAAAAAAAAAAAAAAAAAAGCTCTTTGAAGATGACAGAAACAAATAATAAAGGAAAAAATGTTGGTTTCTACTTATTTTTGTACGGATAAGTGTGAAGTACTGTCCTGGTAAACATTCTTCTAGTCTCCTAGTGTTTGAAGAAAAGTAGCAGTTAAAGTTTAAGTAAAATCTGCAATTAGTGCTTTCATTTGGAGTTTGCTTAAGGAACATGAAGCGTGACTTGAACAATCGTGAACTAAGTTAATAGTGTATTAGCTGCTAGTAAAACCAAGTAACATACCAAACGTCAAAACTTCAGTTGGTCACACTAATGTGTGACCACATATTCCTTCAGAAAGACAGATAATTCTGTTGTGTTAGACTATTTTTTTCTGTTTTAGTAAGAAGCATGCAGCAGATATTCCACATACAAAAAGACCTACAGTTTTCTGCACCTGTTTTAATTTCAGTTTGGCAATTGTCAACTAATAAAGAATAGGTACATTCTGCACATAATTGGAAAACAAGCTTAAGAGGTAAGCAGGAATCATTGCCATGCATTAAAGGAGACTAGTAATATGTAATGTGAAAGCAATCAGTCAAGCAAAGAAGCAGAAAATACCTGTACTGAGCCACCATGTCTGTCAGCTGCTAGATGAGCCTTCAAATGATGTGGATTGGCCTGCTGTGAGTTCCAAGCTGCCCTATTATCTATTGCCTATATTTTTTTGAATGTATTAGGAAAATATGCAAAATGAAAGTAAAGATTCAAAAAATAAACAATTCACTTATAAGATATTATAAATTATTTTTTTAAGCACTGAAGCACTACATACTCAATTCTTATATAGACTGTATATCAGCATTACCTAGAGAGTAAAATAAAAAATTCATAAAGAAGTTACAAAGCATCTAAATTAAAAAATCCTTATAAAAAATGAACAAAACCCACTAACACAACACTGTAACTAAGCTTAGATAAAGTCAAAGATTTAGCTTCTTAATGTGTTTGCTACCTTCGTCATTATCCTGTTTTTTTTTTTTAAAAAAAAAAAAAGTAAAGATGTTAGAAACGCATGTTAAAGCCCCAACAGATGATAGGACAATGGGAAATGTGATTAAAAGCAAAAATTTTAAAATAATCAAGCAGAGAGAAAATTCAATATTGATGCATGGTAAATTATAGCATCCAAACAAGTAACTTATTAAAATGTTGAAATGTCTACATATGTGAAATACATTAACAAGGACCTACATAAACAAAAGAAAAAAATAAAGAAACTTGGAGTCAATTTTACTTTAAAGTTATAATAAAAGTAACAACAACATAGCACAGATCTTTAGATAAAAGTCGGAGTCTAAGCATTTTACCTGATTTTTGGATTGTTGCACCTTATCTCTGTGCTGATAAGCTTCTCTGTTTGATGACAATGCAGTGTCTGCATGCATTGAACCCAATGGATTAGGCTACAAATATAAATATGTAGCAACTGGTGAAAAAAATAAATTTCTAAGTCTTACCAAAAGTTATTAAATCATAATCCAAATAAATCCTTAAAACTGTCAGTCTCCCATAATCTAAAACTGTAAAATCAAAGCAAAACTGTCACGAGGTATTTGACAATACCGGAAAGAAAAAAGCAAACCAAGTCTTACACAATTTCATGCATTAGCAATTCTGAGTATTATCAGATTACATTTTTTCTGAGAGGATTAAAGCTGGTATTTTCTGCATTTGTTTATGGGATATTTTTCTGACAATCTGAAAAGAAGCTTAAAGTAATTTTTAATGTTAAACACTGAAAAAATATTTAGCAATAAAATTCCACAATTCTTTCAAGGTGTCACACAAGGAACTTCAGGGTAAAATGTATAATCTAAAATTGTGCAACTGGCACAGACAACCCTTCTCCAATTTATTAGAAGAAGCAAGGAAAGCTGAGGTCTTGAAAAATTCACTTTTTACCGTTTCTTTAAAGAATACAAACACGGTATTTTCTGCAACTTTTATATGCACTGTGATGGAAATTGATATCCTACATCTCATTTCAATAGAATAACTCAAAAAAAAAAAAAAAGTTTCTTCATAATGAAAAGCTAAGTATCTGGAATATATGTCAGATGCAGAGAAGTGACTGCTTTACGTTCTAAAAATGCTTGGAGTAAGAAAGTCCATAGAGGAAGAAAATCTAAACAATGACAACAATCACTTGCAAAGTTTAAGCTTTCTTAAACTCAGAAAGCAGTCTAAATTCCTATAATCTCATTTTAGACTGAACAGAGGTTTTCTTGGATATTAAAAATATGCTTGGAAAGAGACTCAATATGAAGCACATCAAACTAAAATACAATGTTTCAAAACGCAATAGAAAATGTGTTTGTCTTAGGTGTTCACATGTCTAACTAGCTGCCATAAGATGTACTCATATTCTAAAACTCAAGACTAACAGTGGCTCAAAACTGATCAAACAATAAAATAGTATCTTATAATAGCTTAATCATACTCACCAACTGTTTACCAGTCCAGTCATATTCATAATCAAATACATAGCCTTTTTGATCAAGTAAGTCAGTAAAGAGCTTTCTTAAATAGTCATAGTCTGGCTTTTCAAAAAAATCTAGCCTTCTTACATAACGTAGATATGTAGCCATTTCCTCTATGTAAAAAGAAACACACCTAATTGTAACACGTTTTAGTGGCATTCAAAAATAATATTTATTATGGTATTTTAAAATAACTTCTGTCTTAACACAAAACATGACTAGTGGTTCACCATGCATGTGTGCATTACCAGAAAGAAGCATTGCTTCATAGTAATTATATTCTTGAAGATAAACTGCCACATTCCAAATATATCCTACAAAGTTTTACCTTTGTATTACCTGTAAGACAGGTAATGTAAGACAATTTATCTTTCATTTAACCTTTCAATCCTTTCATGCATAATAATATCCTTTCATGCATAATAATGTAACAAAAAAGTGGGGAGGGAAATGCCTCCACTTTTCAACTTTTTTCAATGTTTTGCATACAGACAAGCCTAAGAAAAGGTAAAGAAGGGGTATATATAGGACAGGGTGGACTGTGTCTCTAGGAACCTGTGTTACTGAATGCAAACTTCCCGTCTGAGAGGATCTACAATTACTTCCTGAAGTGGGAAGCTCCAACTGTCCTGACACATAGTATAGGCTGTGATATTGGTAAGATGAAACAGCTGATCTGAGTCCTGAAGCATAAATTCAGGACAGGCAGAGATCTTGAAATCTAAACTGCTTTGAATCCTTTGAAGTCCATGAAAGAGTGGGAAACCACATACTGATAACTCATTCTGAGAAAAGCAATGACTCCTCACACTAGCCAAAAAGATTATTCAAATGACTCCAAGGCAGAAGAGAAAGCTCACACAACTACATGATCAGAGAGTCAGAGGATGAATAAGGTTCAATGCAGTTTCCACCAGCACCCGCTGATCCTCACAGTATGTATGTGAGAAACAGAACACCAGTATCACCGCATGCCTTCCCTCACCTACACATCAGATTTCCATTAAGTGTGAAGGACCAGACATTTTGTACTACAAACAAGGTACCTGCCCTCTAACAGAGGATTGAATAGAAGCGCACAGCAGACTGAGCTACACCAAGTTAAACTCTTCCAGAGGTAGAGGGGTAGAAAGAGGGTTTGAGACTAGCTTGGAAAAAAGAATTTGGAATCAGCTTAGTGATGTTGCTGTCAGATATGGAGCTACTCTTATTCATTATTGTTTGCAAGAATTGCACCATATACCGTCTACATTAGATTTAACATATTTGTTTATGCTTGGTGAACTAATTTATGTTCAGACATTTTCTCCAGTTCTGTAATTAAAATCAATTTCTTTTTTTATAGAATACACAGAAAAATTGAAAAAGAAAAGCATAGAAAAAAAATGGAAATGGATTAATTTTTACAAGAGGGTTGGAAAGAAATTCAAGATGCCACGTAGTACAACAAGCTTAGCCCAGAGTAAATCAGTTCCAGCCACATCTGCATAATTGGTTTTCACACAACTCCAGTGAAAGAAACTCCACAATCTCCTCAACAATCCCCTCTTCATATGCTCTTCATTGCATATGAAACAGATGAGTTCAACTCTAAACAGTTTTACAGTGGATTACATCCAGTACTTTGTCTTTTTTACCGTGAATGTAGTAAGCTTATTCCTTTCATGGCTGTACCAAGGCAGAAGGTACAGGGAAACTTAATTCCCTCAGTCTTATTTTGGCCAAAACAGTTTCTATCACTCTTACTTCTGGGAAGAGGTATAGCAAAAAAGTATCCCTGCTTTTGCGCCCTTAAAATAAATTGCTTGAAGTACAGTTCCCAGAAATGAACATACTGCTTCAGCTGCAGTTTTACAGAATCAAGTACAGGAGAAATAGCAATTCATGTATCTTTTAGTTTATAACTGGTTTATATAATTCAGTTTAGTACAGGTTTTTGTTTGTTTTTTAAATGTAAGAGCATGATAGTATTCACTCATTTGCTTTGTGACTCATCTTTGAGTCACATTACCTAAAGAACCTTTCCATATCCAGTAATTTTTAATCTGGACTTGATCCTTTATTTATATACTATATAAATATAGTATTGATATTGAACTGTACCTTGTATTTTTAGACTGTATTTATAATTTGTCAAAATCCTTTCTTTCCAACCCCACTATCAAGCCCATGAATTTCAAATTTATCATTTGGAAGCTTAATAAAAATTTTCAATCATATAAGGCATTAACAAAAATACTGAACAGCACCATCATAGATCTCTGTGGCATCCTGTTTAATTTTTTCAATTTGATACCAATGACAAGTTCTTGGGTACCTCAAAAACAGTTTTATACTCTTTGTCCCATAGTATATTCCTCTCAATTATGTTTTTAAGATTACTTATAAGGATATTTAAAAGCACTATCAAAAGCAAAAGTACTAAGGTTTCATGGCAATTAACATCTGCCTCTTGTCTACAAGACCTGCTGTCTTGTCATAAAAGACAATCAAATCTGTTTGTCATGATCTAGTCTCATCAAATCCATTTTGCCTATCGATATGCTGATTATTTTTGAAGGTGTTTATTTCTATTTTAGCAACCACACCATGCCTATCTTGTTTATTACTCCAACTTTTTAGAAAGTATTTGCTTCTGTCTGGTCTTCCAAATACCTTATTGGGAGGTATCTTCTTTTCACACACTTAAGAACAACTGTAAGTGTCACAGGAAATCACCTGCAAGTTATAAGGGTTTTTTTTAATATTATTTCAAGCTGCTTCTAATAATCATGTGCCAGCTGAAAAGCAGATTCTTTTAAAACTGGTTTTGAAACAAATACCAAAATTTGTGTTTGAAGGCAAAAGTGTAGACCAGCTGATCACTTTAAGAATAATTATATATATTTTTTTATGTTTCCTTAAGAATTATTTATCTTTGAACAATGCCAGCATTAGTTTACTGCTTGTTCCAAAGGATACATATATATATACATATACACACACTGTGGTGATAGATATTTGGAAGTGTTGTTCAATTTATTTTTAAAAACAGGTATTAAAAAACATTTTTGTTTTATTTTGTTTTAAATGAACAATAGGTTCATTTTCTAAATCAACACATCAATACTCAAAATTTACATTAGCAGCAGACATTACCTGGGAAGTTTTCACACAATACTTCTATAGATGTTGTTTGTTTTGTTTCTCCAATTTTCTGGTAACGTTCTTTTAATGTTTCAGCCTATGATAAAAGAGCAAGAGAAACTTATGAAGTCATACAGCTTTCAGACAAGCTTTCAGAAAGTAAAAGATCACACTGAGAAAAGCTGATGATCTAAAAACGGGAAGGAAGTGAAGATGTAAAAAACTACTACCTTTAAACCTTGCCATGGAAGGCTTCCTCTGAGAAAATACATAAACATATGACCTAAAGCTTCCAAATCATCTCTTCTACTTTGCTCTGAAACGAAATTCAAATATTATTTGAAGTCAATCTCCTTAATTTAACATAATATTTTAAAAGTTAGGTTCAAAATTGTGTAAAAAGTAATTGAGAGGTATAAAGTACTTGAAATCAAAACAAACATTTAAGGTTTCTTAAGTACTATAGCCTAAATTAAGAACAGAGGTAAATCAGAACATGCAGATGCAGACTGCAACTATATAAAACTCAGCAGTACATTAAACAAATTATCATGCTATAATAAATTGATCTTATTTTAAAATATTTTTGATCCTTTACATATATAATTGCAGTTTTGTCCCACATTTTTTCATGTATTAGTTTTGGACTTGAAACAAGTTTAAAAAAGCTTTAACTTAACTTACTTTTCATCTATAAAATCATGGAAGATGATTTCTCAGTCCCACTTTATGGGATATATAAGTAAGTCTTCTGAAGAAGGCTCACAAGTCTTATTATTTGATCAGAAAGCAGCATAAAGAGACATGTACAGCATAAAGAGACATGTAAGTCTACTCTTAGGTCTCACTGACTTAAAACCTAAGCAATGGAAGGAAGTGTCTGGCATGAACCCTAACATTGCATCTGCAGTAGCATCTGCAGTAGTACAATGGTATTCCTTCAAAAAAATTATAGAATGTTTGAAAAACAAGAGAGTAACAAACAAAATGCAGTTTACTCAAAGTTTTCAAAATGCATTCTGTATCATTTTAAAGTCAAATCAAATCTAATTAGGAAAATTCAATGTAATAGAATTAGTAAAAATCTTTAAAGGACTAGTAGAAAAGGAATTTTACATTTTCACCTGACTTCATTCTGTTCTGCTGTTGAAAGAGCTGTTACACAGTGTATTATGTTTTATAGTAACAGGCATTATTTCCCTCTAACTTTGACTTCCTCCCTTACAGAAGGCCAAAAACCAAAATATTAGTATTGCTTCTACTCAGCATTGTCACAAAACCACTTTGCCTTGACAGCAAGAGAAAATGAACAGAGAAGTACATGACATGTTACATTTTGAACACTGGAATGTTAAAAAAGCAAACCTGGCTTTGACCAGATCAACACAAAACATCGCTGCAAAACCCTACATCTGAACAACAGTTCTTAATATAAAAAGAAAAGTTTATTTATTACTGTTTTCTGTGCCCATCTTCTCCTTTGAACACCAAATAAAGCATACTAGCAAGTAAATAAAAAAACACCCAAAAATTATTATTATAATCCCAAACTTGGACTACACCTAGCCCCTTGCTTCATCACACATCTGCCAGCCATATGGAGGTGCTTCTACAGTCACTTCTTCACACTTCTCCATCTTTCCAAATCCCATGCAAACACTCATCTTGTTTGCATCCACTCTGCCACTCTTCTTGTCCACTGCTGTCTCTTTCCTCAGTGAATTACCTTCCAGACAACCTAGTTTTCTCTAAGTTTCTCTGATGATCCTGCAGTATCCCATTTGCTGAGCATATGGAATGCTGGTACCACCATTTAAGTTACTAGAGTGAAAGTAAGCAGCCGGGTTTTATGTTTGACCGGTTTCAGAATGTGCAGTAAATGTTGACTTCTGTTGCCTGTTGGACCCCAGGTCTCTTTATAGGGTCAACATAGGGGTAACGGGTGCTTCATGAGCACTGCTCACAACAAATGCTTTTTGCAAAGCAGTGCGTGTGTTATGTAAATCAGTTCAGTGGCTGCAAGAAAATGGTGGCAAAGCATACAAACATGTTGCAAGTGTGCAACCCAAGGCCCATTTATGACTAACACTAAGGTATGGCTCACAAAAATAAATCTGGAAAGTTCTACTTGCTCTTTGCTGATGGACAATAATTCCTTCCCTTTGCATTAACTTCTACAGGTTACACTGATGAAAAACTAAGCTCTTCGTTAAAAAAAAAAAAAAAAAAATCAACAACAAAAAACACGTACACAATAGGGGCAATTGCTACTTCACTGAGAGCTATTTCTAAAAAAAGAAGCAACTTTCAATTCTTATCCTGTAATGATTTCTTATTAAGAAGTTTTTTGTATGAGCTCTGGGCAGTTTGAGATACTTCTGCAGAACAGTTCCATTGTAACTATTTCAAGGATGTGCCATAATGCCCTCAAGATTCTGCTATGGGAAAGATTTTTTTTGTGGGCTATTTTTTTTTTTTTTTTTGTCGTTGTTTGTTTTATGTTTTATATTGGAGAGGGATTATTATTTAGAATTCATTTGAGTTCTTTGCTCATAACTTTAACTTAAAATAGTCAAACATCCTTTCTCTTGGATGAAATTTTTCAATACAAGTCTGCCAATCAAGAAAGTCAAGGTTTTTATTGCTACTCTTAGAGAAAGGGCTTTTGCAAGCCGTAAAAAACAAGCAGTTTTTTACAAAGGAAAACACAAGGATTTCAAGCATCAGCTGGTAGAAAAGTTGCTGATATTTGCTGATCCTAGTGAATCACAAATTAATGACATTCAGAGGATTTGTTCTGATATGATGATGTTGTAATATGATGTAATAAGATAACAAAACCACAAGATTTTAGGGCTCAGTCTCTCTCCCTCAAGGAGGTGAGGTCACCTGAAGCCAGCTAAATTAGTCAGAAACTAATACCCATTATTTACTTCACAAGCTATACATAAACCTTGTCTCAAATACGTAGATTTTAATAGAAACTTGAATCTCATTCCTCAGGCTATCTCCAGAAATTACCTCATCTTAGACTACACGGTAAAGTAACCATAACAGGACAAATAAGACATTTCAGTCTTAGTATGCAACCATTATAAACACCATACTCCCCCTCCAAAGAAAGTTTTACTGATTGCTATAGGAATGCTGAAACAGGAGAAGCTTACTACCTGTTTGGATCAGAAAACATGGGTTTAGCTCCCAGGAATGACTGTGTGAGACTGTGCAATACTCAGGCTCTTTACTATAATCACTAAGCAGATGGCAAGTGACATATCTACATGCCCTGTAGGTATAGTCAAATCCTTTAGATTTGAAATTTATCACCCAGAGTTTCTAATCTTGTTCAAAATGATATGATTCCACACAATAGCATAATTTGAGGGAAAGAACAGCATCCCTTCATGAAGAGTATCATTATGTTTAAAAATGAAATTCTGCCAATTTTATAATAAACACATTGTATGCCATGTTGTTGGATTAAGAATAATGCGGGCTTTAAGCAAACTGTTTTCAGTAATACCCTTATGTGAGAAAAAAAATATCTAGCATTTGTTACGTCTGAATCTTGGAAAATTAAAATCTCAAATTGTTTTGTATTAGAAGCACTGTTTCATTTAATTGTAGATTTTGAGGTTTTCTTTACACTGATAGTTATTCATCTCATATTACTTATTACCCTTACCCAAAATAAACTGAGATCAAAGAACCACAAATTTTAGTATTATTTGTATTTCAGACATACTTATTTTGAGCAATATCATTTAATAACTATTATAATTCACTTTAAACATAACGATTTATTGTGACAACACATCTCTGGTACCTGCTCAGAACACAGCTTTGAAGCTATTCTACTAAATTGGCTATAAAAGCAATTAATGTCTTGAAAATCAAAGAAGTGCATTTTCATTATGAAAAATTAGGAGTAAAAATCCTGGCATAAAAGCAAACAACCAACAAAACCTTCAACCTCATTTGCTGTTCAAAAGCCACATTGTTCATTCCCCTTCTCTTTCATAGCAAAACACTTCACTAACCCTGGTTCTGCTTGCCAGACCCTGCTTTGTATTAACCCCATAAAGGTAACGGAAATTTTATTTGCTGTATCTATGCAAGATCAATTCTTGAGCCTCACTACCTCTTAGGTCTGCCTATCTAAACCCTGCCCCTGAGGTTCAAGCAATGATACAGTGATGAGGACTAGTCAATCTTTTAGGTGTGGGTACTAGGTCTGGAAAAAGATTTCTTTCTGCCCCACTGACTCGGCAACAAGTGAGAGTTGCCTGAAAGGCTTTGGCCCCTTAACTGCAGAAGGTATTTTTTTCTTCAAGTTTATGAAAAAGCTCTAAAATGCAAGCTAGTACAGACATTTATTGTGAACAGAACTACATTAAGAAATGCATTAGCATTGATCCAATCCACAAATATTTTTGCTGATTTAGATTACAGAAAAGACTGGTCCTAAGAAAATCTGTTTTAAATCTAGAACATATGACAGCTCTGACAACAGAGTAGACCTACCAATGAAGGGTAGGGGGGCTTGAAGGAGGGATGTTCTTTGTTTTGTTGCTGTTGCTGCTGATTTTGTTGCATGTTTTTTTGTTGTTGTTGTTTTTGTTTTTCCCTAAGATAATTACTTTTAAATTACTGTTAATTTCTTCATTTGGCCTTTCAATTAACATTACAGAGCAAAGCTGTTTCATTCCCAGGAGTCTCAGCCATTTGTGGCAAAATAACTAACCTCTGCCTCTTCAATAATCAAGCACTACCAGGAAAAGACCAATATAACCAAGGATATTCGTCATTCCCCAGACACCATTAGATGTACCCATTTTATAGCAATTACCACTTCATTTGACCACACTTCCTTTAACCAGTAAATTAAAACAGAAATCCAGTACACTATTTTTCTGAATTTATGGAATTAAACTACCAATGTAGATTTCCAGCAGATACAAAAAGATCATAGGACTCTTACAGATGGAGATTTTTAGCTCCCATACAGAATCTACCATTTCTGGAATCCAACTCTCTCTTCCTGAAAATGAAAGGAACTGAAGAAGCATGAAATAATTTCATCCCCAAGAAAAGTTAATTTACAGAAGCAAGTGCACCAACCAAATGCTGAAAAGGGCTACAGAATATCTGTATTTCCTTCAAATAGTTATCTAAATAAATCCACATTATTTTTCACGTAGACAAAATATCTTCTATTCCAGATACAAACTTCCAGTGTAGTACAAAGCCACTAGAAACATTTGACCAAAAGCACATCTTGAGAAAAAAGATAACTGATTTTTTTAATGAAAAATATTGCAACTAATCTTAAAGCTCTTTGGCTCTAATAGGGTTTAAAAACATTAACATTTTTGAAGTCTACGTGGTGAAGAATAGTAAATCTAGCACATGATAAGCTTACAATAGTTCAGTTACATCTTACACATCCAATTACTATGTGAACACATGCAGACTTCAGGGCAGTTTCACGTACCATGCTTTTTTCAATGCCTGAGTGGGTGGGCTTTCAGTATATATGGATATACCAGGAATATGCTATTCTATCTGTTTTAATTAAGAGACTGCTTCTGATCAAGCAGTTCAAACCCACTGACATCAACACTGACAAGACCTGGAGTAGCAACAAATTTATCATTATTGTGAAAATAGAAATTATCATAGCACTTCAGTAAATACTGCTGTATCATTAGAAAAGGTTTATTTTCAAACACTAAATTATTTGCTGAAATAAAGCCGGCATATTGTACTCCATTTCGTAAGTAGGAAAAAGGCCAAAAAGTGTTCTACTAGGCCAATTTTCAGAAATTATTTTGATACCTTTGTGGAAATAATTCAAGTAGGAAACAAAAAAAAAAATGAAGATTATTATTTATGATTATTATCTATGATTCTATTTTTACATAACTGGCATGCCATAACAAGATAAAATATGAGTATAAACTAATGACAATTACCTCTAATAAATATCAAATCAAGCATGACCAGGTTGCCTTGACAGGTTGTAGAGCCTTCACCACTGGAGATACTGAAAAGCTGTTTGGGCGTGGTCCTCAACTGTAGGTGGCCCTGCCTGAACAAGCAATTGGACCAAATGACCTCCAGAGCTTCCTTCCAACACCAACCATTCTATGATTGGAATCCCTACTTGAATTCCTACTGGAATTCTTCTACTGGAATCCCTGCTGGATTCTTCTTTACTTGCCAAGGGTTGGCAGACACATCCATAACAACTAAAGGAACCACACTGGCCATGATGCTATGGCAAATGTGAACAAGATCTCTAAAGCCATGAACATTAAAAACAGTAATTTGTGTTTTTAAATCTGTGGATTGCTTTTTCAGACACTTAATATGCAAACATGCACATTTTGTTCATGTCAGTCTTGTGAAGAAGTTGCTGAAGTTTGTATTACCAGAAAATGAAATTTGGGAGACTGGTGACAAAAAAAATCCCTCAACTTGCCAGCAAAAGTTCTCACCTGTTTCATTTTATCTGTTCAACTACAAAGGGACAGTTAAAACCGGTATGTTCATTAACTTAACATACGAAAACTTCAGTCTTAGAACAGGAAGGCAGCCTAGTTATTTCACTGTTCCTTTAAACATATACCCACTTGCTAAGCTCAGCCAAGCAAGATACAGTCCACAATACTCAGAGACAAAAGTCTCAATTGCTTCTGACAAGACAAGGCTATATGCTATAAATTAAATATTTGACAAGCAATATTCTTTAAACTCACACATTCCTGATGTATAAATAACAAGAATTACACCAGTGCTTCAAATGCTTAGCAGAAATTATCTCAAATGTGTTTTACTTTAATTAATCCCATTCTGACTACAGAAGCAACCCCACAGAAAATGAGAAGATGGTCAGAAGTGCACCTTTAAAAACAGAAGCAATTATTATATTAATATATTAATTAATATATTATATAGAAGTTAGCCACCCTGTGAAGACGTTCCCAGACCATGGGACTGCCAGTGAGATCTTAAGATCTACAAAAAGGCTACCTCCAAAATGAGGATTAAAACAGAAGACAGCTACACATTAAACAGTGCTTCTTCTGTAGTGTGTAGGTGTGTAATAAGTTACTTCAATGTAGATGAGAAGTACCCAAACATAACTCTTACCAGATATGAGTGGGGTGGCCATTCAGCCATTGTCTAATGCTACTCGAAGCCTTTCACTACTTACAAGGGGCTTATAAGAAAGATGGGAAGGGACTCTTTATCAGGGAGTGCAGTGACAGGTGAAATCACTTTAAATTAAAAACACATCGATCTAGATTAGATATTAGGAACAAAGTCTTCACCATGAGGGTGGTGAGGCACTGGACCAGGTTGCCCAAAGAAGATGTGGATGCCCCATCCCTCAAAGTGTTCAAGGCCAGGTTGCTTAGGGGTTTGAGCAACCTGGTCTGGTGGGAGGTGTCCCTGCCCATGGTAGGGGGGTTGGAACTGGATGGGCTTTAAGGTCCCTTCCAGCCCAAATCTTTCCATGAATAATACTAATAAACCCTTCCAATAGTCTGGAGACCTTACATGCACTGTCAGTCTTACACATGAACATACACCATAGCTATACATATACCTGCTTCTTTCTCCCTATATATTGGAGAAAATTAAGACTGTTTTATGAATTTTGAGGGAAAATCCAAGATCCACTTTTTTTCGCACATCATAAATTAAATCTTTCAGCTTTGTTTGTGAAGAATGCACAGGTATAAGTCAGGTTAAACATCTGAAATGTTTTGAATTATAAAGTAATGTTTAGCATTTAAAAATCATTACCTTTTTGAATTGTCACCATTGAAAAATATCTTTCCATTATCACCTACTTAAGCCCTCCTCTCTCCTGTTCTGAAGATTTGTTCTTTTTGTTTAACTGAAAAAGCTCCACGTTCTTTAACTTGCCCAGAGATAGAGCAAAATTCTGAAGTTTACTACCCTAAAGTGATGTTGAATGACATTTTGTAAATACTCGTCTATATTTGCCATGGGATATACTGAACAAGGAACATATATATACTTTCTCTACATTTTCATGGAAGCCAAATAAGTAGCTGAGAAATTTAGAAAGATCTTTCTAATTTATGTTGAGACTGAGGCAGGAATCAAGAGAAAACCATAAAGAGGTGGAACAGTTCTATACTGATTAAATTAAAAATTTGCCTATAGACAAGGTAACTAATTTCTTCCTGTTTTGAAGATATAAAGCTATTTCCTTAATCTATCATGTTTGCAACACAAGCATAATATTTAGCTACTCTGACAAAGCCTCATTAGCAGTATAGCCATTTAAAAATAAAAATAAGTCTGCATGAAAATGGAAACTACTATTATTCTGCTAGATTAATACTCCTATACTATATAGGCTAATATTCCTATACTATATAATATTCCTATAATATTCCACTATTATGCCATTTCAAAGGGATCAAAAAACCTGGCAAGGCAGCATAGAAAACCCATATCGCTGCAATCTATTAACCTAGATATCTTTCTCAACATTATCTACCTTTATTTTCCCCATAGCATACTTCTGATGTGAAGATGTTACAATATAGAGATACACCTCTTCTTCTGGATAACTAACAAAAATAACATAAATGCTTGCTGAGACACAATCATGATCAATAGAGACCCAGAGAACCTTATTTCCATAAATAGCATTTTAGCAAGTCCAAACTACTTTTGAACAGTACTTTAAACTTCACACTGTAGAGAAAAATTACAACTTGAAAAGATGATTTCACACAAATGACAGCTGCTAATTCTTGTTTCTGCATTCAAAAGCACACGTACCTTTTCCTAAATGTGTATTTATACTCATGTATCTAGCTGTTCCTGTAAGGCTCTTGTGTTCTTGATATGGTATGTGCTGCTTCGTTTCTGGATCTATATACTCCTTTGCCAAACCAAAGTCTATAATATGAATAATTTGCTGGGTTTTGTTTCCAGGTTGTCCTATTAAGAAGTTTTCAGGCTTAACATCTCTGTATATCAAGTTCTTTGAATGGACATATTCCATACGAGAAATCTTTAATAAAACAAAAAAAAAATGACAAAGTTTAGTTTAAGCTTCAGGTTGCCACATCAACTTGTGGTAGAAGCTAAATATCTTACATTTGGTTTCTAAGTCACCCCTCTTACCAAACGGCTATTGGTCTTAATACAGTACCACCCTGCCAATGAAAACTGTACACATGCCCTTAGTAGATACACCAAATCATGTATAGGAAACCAGACATTAGACACAAATCATTATACACAATAGGAGTTGATCTTTAAGAACAGCTGACGATAGGTATATTCTGAGCATGTTACTAGGCATAGTTTTAATGAATAGTTTCCATTAACCAGAAATTATGTCACTAAAACAGTGAGAAAACAAGTTCCACATAGATCTACTATATATTAAAGGAATAAAACCTTTATGCCAGTAGAAGAGAAGTGCTGGAATTCCACCAAAATACATATAGCCCCAATATCAGTATCTATTTATAGAGCTGGAGACTCAATACCTGTAACATTTCAGAAGGATTTACTTAAAGCACATTATATCAAGGCAAACATGCAATGCCTTGTGTCTTCCTTCCATCACACACACTTGTCCTACTGGAAACCAAATCAAAAAATGCTTCAAAAAATCTGACAAATTTTTCACTGAATAACTTTGTTGTATTTTAGTATTTCTGGAGTTTTATTTTTACTCTTTGTTTCTGAGAAAGCAAAGGTTAAATATTTATGCTATTTAGGAACCCTAACTTCCACCTCCTTCCATAATTACAATTATTTATACTTCAAGATGTTGTTTTTAATTGTGTATGTCAAACTAAAATCCACGATTCCAGGTTGTCATTAGGTAAGAGACTCAGAAGATAATGATAGTACATTCATGCAGTGATTTTTGAAAAATTAGAACAAAGCAAGTAAAAATGATATAAAGTCAATCATCCTGCTAAAATTGTATCACAGCCATAAATACCAATTTAAAACATGCTAAGCAAAAGTCTTTGAAGTGAAATGAGTATTTAATTCATTGAAGACTAACTTACTCTAATGAACATTCAAATTCAAATCTGTTCTACTTACCAACTGTATGGCTATCATAAGAACAGTTTTAAGAGAAAACTTCCTATCACATAAGTCAAATAAGTCTTCCAGACTAGGTCCAAGTAGTTCTAGCACCATAGCATTATATTTGCCACATGGGCCAAAATAGTAGACCTGAGGTAGTCCATCTGTAGAAGAGAGATACAATGCAATTATAAGGATTTAAATAATGTTAATGAACACAACTCTAAAATTCCTACCTGACTTCAAGATAATCTTAGGTAAAAAAATACTTTTATACTTCACAAAAAAGCAACAGCAACAAAAAAAAACATTTTTTTACATTAATATTTTTACATTAAGGCTATATTCAGGAGATAGAGCACTATTCAGGAGTAAAATGCTTTATATTAACCATTTAAAAATCCAAGAGAGATTAATGAATCTATATAAATAGAATATAAATGGCATGTAATAGAAAACATTTTTTAAATCTGAGTTGGTTCATTACAAATCTAAACACCACCAAGTCGAAGACTTAAAAAAAAAAAATAAAGTGTGGGGTACACTGAGATCTATTGATTAAACTGTAAGAAGGACAGCTGTATTTTTTTTTTAATGTACTCATAAGAAACGATGACAAAGGCAGTTTTCATAAATCTCAAGGGGAACACATGATAAAATGATTCACACTGATTCCACTTCTAAAGTATACCATCAAATACTCCCCTTAATTTCTTAAATTCCTTTGAAAATTGAATTCATGGTGTCCAGAAATGAACCACTAACTCCTACACCATTAAATCATTACAGTGATTTAGAAGAAAAATATCTTTGAATAAAAACAGAATTTCACATTTTAAAACTTCATGGTAAGAAAAAAAAGTTTAAATCTGTAGTTGTGTATTTTTTTACTTTGAATTTTGTTAAAACAAAGAGCAAGTTCAGAAGAAAACATTACACGTTTCCAGACAAAACATATGTAAGCATAAATATCTCACTACACTTTCCACTAACAATATCTTAAATACTGTGTGAATAAGTATGAAATAAACCTATTGAGAGGGGCAAAAGGCTAATTTATTGTTAAAGCTGCATTTGTTTTCAAATCTTGCATATAACTAACTTTATTTAAGCTACTCTTGAATTTAAAACTAAGAATTCTTAACCAGTTGTTTTCTTTAATTTTAGAAACAAGTCATTTGCATTTGCAGTATCACAGAAAAGCACATTAAACTGTGGATTAAATGCAGTCTAAAATGTGAACTGGCATCCTGATGCCTTATTTCCTGATAAATAGCCCTTACATTTTCCTGATATAAAAATAAAAACAGTGACACAAAACTTCAAGAATACGTTTTCTAATTTGCTGGTCATTAAAAGTGCATGAAAGGACTGTATGTTTTTCCTTTCACATCAGCTTTTCTATGGTCTCTATTATTACAATGCCGTACTACACATAACAGCCATACCCATTTTCAGAATGTCCCAAACATTGGATGTTGTCTTTCTTCTCCGAAGATAAAATGAAATTTTATGTATGAAAACACTCCTAACACTGGGTGTACTTTGAAGTACATCTTCTATGACAAAGGGATGTGCTTAGTGGACGAAAGAAAGGCTGTGGATGTGGTCTACTTGATTTTAGTAAAGCTTTTGACACCATTTCCCACAGCATTCTCCTTAAGAAACTAGCTGCCCTTGGCTTGGACTGGTGTATGCTTCACTGGGTTAGAAACTGGCTGGGCAGCCAGGCCCAAAGAGTCGTGGTGAATGGAGTTAAATCTAGTTGGAGGCCAGTCACTAGTGGAGTCCCTCAGAGCTCAGTGCTGGGGCCAGTTCTCTTTAATATCTTTATCGATGATCTGGATGAGGGGATCGAGTGCACCCTCACTAAGTTTGCAGACAACACCAAGTTAGGTGCGTGTGTTGATCTGCTTGAGGGTGGGAAGGCTCTGCAGGAGGATCTGGATAGGCTGGACCGATGGGCTGAGGGCTGAGGCCAACTGTATGAAGTTCAACAAGGCCAAGTGCCGGGTCCTGCACCTGGGGCACAACAACCCCAAGCAGCGTTACAGTCTGGGAGATGAGTGGTTGGAAAGCTGCCTGGCAGAGAAGAACCTGGGAGTATTGGTTGACAGTGAGCTGAGTATGAGCCAGCAGTGTGCGCAGGCGGCCAAGAAGGCCAGCAGCATCCTGGCTTTTATAAGAAACAGTGTGGCCAGCAGGTCCAGCAAGGTGATTGTCCCCTGTACTCAGCTCTGGTGAGGCCACACCTCAAGTAATGTGTTGCGGTTTGGGGCCCATCGCTACAGGAAGGACAACAGAGTGCTCGAGCGAGCCCAGAGAAGGGCAACCAAGTTGGTGAGGGGTCTGGAGAACAAGTCTTATGGGGAGCAGCTGAGGGAGCTGGGCCTGTTAAGCCTGGAGAAGAGGAGGCTCAGGGCGACCTTATTGTACTCCACAGGTACCTTAAAGGAGGCTGTAGCAAGGTGGGGGTTGGTCTATTCTCCCACATGTCTGGTGACAGGATGAGGAGGAATGGGCTAAAGTTGTGCCAGGGGAGGTTGAGGTTGGATATTAGGAAAAACTTCTTTACTGAAAGGGTTGTTAGGCATTGTAAAAAGGTGCCCAGGGAAGTGGTTGAGTCACAGTTCCTGGAGGTCTTTAAAAGATGTTTAAATGTAGAGTTTAGTGATATGGTTTAGTAGAGGACTTGTTAGTGTTAGGTCAGAGGTTGGACTAGGTGATGTTGGTGGTTTCTTCCAACCTAAATGATTGTGATCTCAAATTTTCCATACCTTAGTATAGTGCTAACTTACACTCAAGCCAGAGATGTATAACTGTGTCCAAAATCAACACCCTTATATTTAACAAAACTAAAAGCAAACAAATGCAGTATTTGCTAAGAGCATTTTCCTTAATATCTTTTCCTGCAAGTGATAACAATGAAAACATAACCCCTAACAACTAACCCGTAGTCCTTCCATTTATTTATTTTTAATTATAAATATTCCCCTATATAATTAACACGCATTATCATACCTATTCCAGAAAGAGTTTGCAATAGCAGCTCATTTCTACTAAGGAAGTAACATAAACCACATTGCACGCTACATGAGAACATGGTACAACAAAGCTAGATTTTTAAAAGATCATCCCTATCATCAAATAATGGCTCAGAAAAGCTGTCTGTACAGAAAAAGATGTCATAATTCTAGATATCCCTAGTAGTCAAGTTTTCTGCGTCCACTTTGTGGTATTCTGGAATTGCAGATGGAAATGTGGACAACTATGCAGCAGTGAACTGTGTTATCCAACAGATGTACAGAAACAAGTCCAAAAAAAAACAAACAACTGAGCACAGAAAGGAGAAAAAGAACAGCAATTAAAAAGAAAAGAGAACATTTGTGATGGTCTTAGACACATTTCAAGAATCTCTGCTCTTGTATCTTCATATTTAAAGATATGAATTACAAAATTCTCGTCTATTAGAACTGCATTTGCTCTGTGTCTGTTCATAGCATTTAAAAATACTAAGAAAAAATATTCAGAAAGACGGAAGTCAGAAGATTTTGTGGCTTCATCTAGACTTCTAGAACTGGCTTTTGTGAATACAGGTGGAAGAAAAGAGAGCTGTAGAAAGGAATTCGCTGAGCATGATTTTCAGATTTGGAGACAGAGTTGCCAGTTTCAGAGACGTGTTTAGAGGACAGGTCAAAAACACCCTTAGAACATTTATTCTACCTAATCATATCATTTATGTAACATAAGAGCAGTACGTGTATTACCTCCAATACCAGATCTTCTGTATAAACAAAGATACAGAATACCTAAAAACTGTAGTGCTTAATGTATTAAGTTACTAACTCCGCAATATAAAAATGCAGTCTTATGTCTAAAATAACCCATGCTTATAAAATTATTTCATATTAACAGCTCAAGGGACTATAAGATTATTATCAGATTAGACCTTGCTTTTGTTTAAAAACAATAACCTAGCATCATTCCATCATTATATTATATTATTCCATCATTTCTCCAGATCACCAGAAGAAGTCAGAAACATGTAAAAGTAATATGCTATTAATGAAGAGCATCTGTTTTATTTGTTTTGTTTTTTCCAAATAAAGATTTAAATGGAAGCTTTCTTATATAAATCTTCATGAAAAATAAGGTGAGTTAGAACAAAATTAACCCAGACAGCATCTGAACTACTCAAAAAACACCAATTTCTTAAAATAACTTCTTAAAATTAATAAGCAAATGCAAGACTTAGTTTAAAATGAAATATTTTTATTCCTGTAAAGAAGTGATCACTCAAGAAAACAAACTCCTACCATGGGGAATATCTGCAAAAGGATAATGTAATGTCTTCTTCCCAGCTTAATGACCATGTTATTTCTTATGGTTCAAAACACTAATAAAAAAGTCACTTATATTTGAACAAAAAACAGTCATAATTGTAGAGGGTTGGCCTGTTTACTGCACCATTGTTTTTATTAATAAGCTTTAACTGTTAGCTGAAATACCATAAAACCTCACTTATTCTGTATATTTTCATAGGATTTAAAGTATTACAATTTTCCAAACAATTTTGCCATGCTTAAAGTATATTATATTTTTGTTAATATAACAGCTATCCAGAAATTATTTAATTTATGTAGAAGGTTATAGAACATATTATATCTAATATATTATCTGCTATACAACACCATATAAGTTATAATAGAGTATGCCATATTTACAACATAATTCATATTCTATAAAACCATGCTACCCTGGACATCGAGAGAGCAGACTTTGGCCTCATCAGGCACCCTTGGTAGAATACCATTGGATAAAGGAAGGAAAAGGGGCCCAAGAGAACTGGTCAATATTCAAGGATCACCTCCTCCAAGCTCAGGAGGCACTGACAGTATTCCAACAAAGACGAAGTCAGGCAAAAACATTGGGAGGCCTCCATTGAGGAACAAGTTGGTCCTAGCAAACTCAAACAGAAAAAGAAGGCCTACAGAGGGTGAAACATGGACAGGTAGCCTGAGAGATATAGAGAAATCATCTGAGAAAGTAGGGATAGGTTATGAATGCTAAAGCCCTATTAGGATTAAATTTGGCTAGGGATATCATGGGCAACAAGGCTTCCATAGGTAGTGATAAAAGGGAAAGTAAGGAAATTGTGAGCCCTATCTGGAAGGAAACCTGTTTTACTTGGGATATGGAGAAGGCTGAGGTACTCAGTGACATTTTTGCGTCAGTCTTCACTGTCAAGCGCTGTAGCCACATAGCCCAGGTCCCAAAAGGCAAAGTCAGGGACTGGGAGAAAACTGCGCACTCTAGAAGATCAGGTTGAAGACCAGCTAAGGAACCTAAAGGTCCTTACAAGACAAGTCCATGGTGCTTGATGAGATATAGCCACAGGTCCTGAAGGAACTGGCAGATGAAGATGCTAAGCTACTATCCATTGTATTTGAGAAGTCGTGACAGTCTGGTGAAGTTCACACTGACTGGAAGAGGAGAAACCTAATGCCCCTTTTTAAGGATGGAAAAAAGGAAAACCTGGGGACCTACAGGATGGTCAGTCTCACCTCTGTGGCTGGCAAGATCATGGAGCAGATCCTCCTGCAAACTGTGCACACGAAAAATAAAGAGGTGGCTCGTGACAGCCAACATGAATACACTAAGGGCAGATCATGTTGGACAAACCTGGTGGTGATCTATGATGTAGTAATCTATGATGTAATTACAGCACTGGGGAAGAGCAACTGACATCATCTATCTGGACTTGTGCAAAGCATTTGACACTGTCGTGCATGATATCCTTGTCTCTAAACTGGAGACATGGATGTGACAGATGGACCACTTGATGGGTAAAGAATTGGCTGAATGGTCACAGAAGTAGCTGCAGTCAATGGCTCAAAGTCCAGGTGGAGACCAGGGACAAGTGGTGGTCCTTAGGAGTCAGCATAGGGACTGGTGCTGTTTAACATCTTTGTCAGCTACATGGACAGTAGAATTCAGTGCACCCTCAGCAAGTTTGCTGATGACCACACCACACAGCTTGGTGTCAACACACTGGAGGGAAGGAATGCCATCTGGACTGTCCTGGACAGGCTTGAGAGGTGTGCCTGTGCAAACCTCATGAGACTCAGAAAGTCCAAGGGCAGTGTCCTCCACTGGGTCAGGGCAATCCCAACCACAGATACATTGTGGGTGGAGAACAGACTGAGACCAGCTCTGAGAAGGACTTGTCGATGATGGTGGTTGATGAGAATCACAGAATCATCTAGGTTGGAAGAGACCACCAACATCACCTAGTCCAACCTCTGACCTAACACTAACAAGTCCTCTACTAAACCATATCACTAAACTCTACATTTAAACATCTTTTAAAGACCTCCAGGAACTGTGACTCAACCACTTCCCTGGGCACCTTTTTACAATGCCTAACAACCCTTTCAGTAAAGAAGTTTTTCCTAATATCCAACCTCAACCTCCCCTGGCACAACTTTAGCCCATTCCTCCTCATCCTGTCACCAGACATGTGGGAGAATAGACCAACCCCCACCTTGCTACAGCCTCCTTTAAGGTACCTGTGGAGTACAATAAGGTCACCCTGAGCCTCCTCTTCTCCAGGCTTAACAGGCCCAGCTCCCTCAGCTGCTCCCCATAAGACTTGTTCTCCAGACCCCTCACCAACTTGGTTGCCCTTCTCTGGGCTCGCTCGAGCACTCTGTTGTCCTTCCTGTAGCGATGGGCCCCAAACCGCAACACATTACTTGAGGTGTGGCCTCACCAGAGCTGAGTACAGGGGACAATCACCTTGCTGGACCTGCTGGCCACACTGTTTCTTATAAAAGCCAGGATGCTGCTGGCCTTCTTGGCCGCCTGCGCACACTGCTGGCTCATACTCAGCTCACTGTCAACCAATACTCCCAGGTTCTTCTCTGCCAGGCAGCTTTCCAACCACTCATCTCCCAGACTGTAACGCTGCTTGGGGTTGTTGTGCCCCAGGTGCAGGACCCGGCACTTGGCCTTGTTGAACTTCATACAGTTGGCCTCAGCCCTCAGCCCATCGGTCCAGCCTATCCAGATCCTCCTGCAGAGCCTTCCCACCCTCAAGCAGATCAACACACGCACCTAACTTGGTGTTGTCTGCAAACTTAGTGAGGGTGCACTCGATCCCCTCATCCAGATCATCGATAAAGATATTAAAGAGAACTGGCCCCAGCACTGAGCTCTGAGGGACTCCACTAGTGACCGGCCTCCAACTAGATTTAACTCCATTCACCACGACTCTTTGGGCCTGGCTGCCCAGCCAGTTTCTAACCCAGTGAAGCATACACCAGTCCAAGCCCAGGGCAGCCAGTTTCTCAAGGAGAATGCTGTGGGCTCAACATGATCTGTCAATGTGCACTTGAAATTCAGAAAGCCAGCCATAGCCTGGGCTGCATGAAAAGCAGCATGGCCACCATGGCAAGGGAGGTAATCCTCCATCTCTACTCTGCTCTCATGAGACTCCACCTGGAGCACCATGTTCAGCTCTAGGGCCACCCGAGAAGAACACACACCTCTTAGAGTGAGCCCAGAGGAAGGTCACGACGATGATCAAGAAAACATGGAGACATGGAGATGACAACTGTATCATCCTTGTTCCTTCACCTGTTTTCAGCATATTGCAGTGTGCTGCAGTTTACGTGTGCCTAGTTAAGTGGATTTATAGACTATATTGTCTAGTTTTAACTAACCTACCCCTCACAGAATGGAGGTATGGTATAAAAAGCCTCCTGCAAAGAAACCACAAACTGAAAATACCACTTATAATGCAAACATGAGCAAACAAGAACATGGCACAGCAGACACGTCAACTGTAGTATAAGCTCTTCATCTGCTATATTATAAACAGAGATAATCTTTTCAAAGAAAAAAATGGCCAAAAAAATTGAAGTTATCAAGAACTATTTGAAATATGGATTTACATCCACTCTTATTAACAAAGAACCTCACCCTGAGTGTTTATTATGCTTTGATATATTAGCTAGTGATAGTATGAAGGAATTGCAGTTAGCAAAACCATTAAAAAAACATTTTAAAAAAGCTTAAAAACTAAGCATCCAGAACATGAAAACAAGCCCCTACAATTATTTTCAGTAGCATTTCAAGTCATGTGATGCTGAATCCACAAACTTTGCATCATTTTACTAAATTCTATGACAAATCTTTGGCAAATCTTTTGAAAATCTTTTGAAATTTCTTACTTCATAGCAAGACACAAAAAGCCACAAACCACTGAGGAAACACGTGATCTTCCTGCTGTGGTAAAAATGGTTGAAAATAATGCATGAAGAAAAATATGGTGTCAAACTGAAGTGCATTCTTTTGTCAGCAAGTACCATCAGGAGACAAGAACATACTGCTGAAGATTCAAGCAAACAACTATTAGGACAAATTAGTCAGTGTGAAAGGTTTGGCATACAGGTGGATGAGAGCACACATGTTTCAAATACATCTCAGCTTATGGTGTTTGTTAGGTTATACTTTGATAATAACAGAACTTTTTCTGAATCACTACCAGAAAGACATACTGGAGTTGACATACTCTCAACACTAAATGACGATAAAGAACATGTTTTAAGGAAAAATTGACAGTATAACCATTGCTTAAAGAGGTGCTTGACCATGCTTACTGATTATCTTGTGGCAAAGGTCTTCAAGAAGCTGAACTTAAAGAGGAGTTCCATGTTTTTCTTTTACAAAAATACTTCCAAATATGTTGACCTCCTCTGTGAAGACAGGTTACTGCCGCCAGTAGTAGGCTACCTCAGATTGTTCAGAAAACAGGACATCACATAAGTGTGAAGGTGACATTTTAAACAATGAGTGAAAATGTAGATGATTTTTCAAAAGAAACCTGTGTTATGGAGATGGCATTTTAGAAACTGATGTTTGGAAATGTTTCCATTGTTAAGTGATTTCATTGAGCAAAACAATGCAATCCGACCTAAAAAAAATATCTTGCGAACTCTTTTACACTTACACCTGGAAACAGAAACTTCTAACTAGTTCATAAATCCCCCAAAGAGTTTCAGTGCATTTTGAACCTATTTGCTAAAAATACAAAAATTTAATGTCTTTTGATTAGTTTTCAAGAACAAGTGATTAACATCTGGAAAGATGGAAAATAGTGGAATTAAATATAAAAATCAGAATAAGTAGTGAATGGGATTAAAAACAAGCACCACAATTTAGTAAGCACAGCCAGAGATGCACTTCTTCCATCTGTATCCACATGTTTGTGAGGAACATTTTCCACCTATGACAGTCATTAAAACCAACTCAAACCAAACTTTGAGCCAGACATTCAAATCACTGTATCATAAAGTACAAAAACGAGTTTTTTTTTTTTTTTAAAAAAAAGTATATTCAAGCACATAGCTTTAAGAAGCATTATTTTTTTTTAAAGAGCAAGATTGTGTACAATATACATATTAAATACTACTTAAGCTGTATCTCATCCTTTAATTTCTCATTTTGTACACGTCTTAATGTACCTAACATTAATACAGTGGTACGCTTATTTTATAATACATATAAAGGCAGGATTTAAACATTTTTACTGATAGGATGTGTGACCAGTATCACTAGTATCAATATCACTACAAAATACAATCTGTAATTTGTAAAGCTATTGGGCAGGTGACTTTTCAGTATTTTATTTTAATATCAATATCATTTTACTGTTTCTTCCAAATCCAGTTGAGAAACACATCTACTGAAGTGACCTGTTACTATTGTCGGTTAAACCAGAGTCCTAAATGACAGTAAAATACACAAGACTGTAATTATAGAACACACTATTGTCTATTCAGTTTCCTACACTTCACTGTCCTTTATTTGTAATTTTACTTTCCATATATAGCAACTCAAGAGACACTGAAATAATCCAAGCTGAAGATATCGAAGAAATGCAGTAAGAGCTGTCTTCCATGGCACATTTGCATTGATACTGTCAACTATTCAATTCAACAACCTGCCACTAACACAAGGATTCCTCATCTAAGACTACAGAATCTGACCTGAATCCTCCGGGAAAGAAGTGATGACAAAATTGCAGGATAATACTGCATGTGGTTTTCAAGTTGAACCAAAGCAGCATACACAGAAGCATGCATACAGAAAACCAAAGCAGCATATGAAGAAGGCCATACAATCTCAGGAAACTCAGCACTTTATAGCTATGGAAACCACAACCCTCCCTGCACATGACTGCAAAACAGCAAACTAAATGAGGACATAATATATAAGCACCATTACTTCAGTACTTCTGAAGTAATGTAAGAAGCCCAGCTTCTTACAGTCAGTAATTACCATTTCTCAAAATCATTAACACATGCACTTGTAAATTAAATTTAAATCTGCACAATTGCCTTTCTTAACAGATCTCCTGAACTAATTCTAGGGAAAAATACTTCAAATATAAATTGCAAAAATTTTGTACATTTCCTTAAATTAAATGCTAGACAGGACCTGCCTAAAACACAAAAATTACCAGCAAAATTCCCTTATATATTTTGCTGGAAATGTTCTTAAAACAGCTTACCTAAATTTGCAATTCTCAATGGCTCATTCACTCAAATAGAAATATCACATTATGCACATAGTCACATAAATAACTGAGCAGCTCAACCTTCCTGTTCAAGTATACCAGCTGCAATGGAACTCAGAATCAAGTCAGTTATTTCCCAAACACCTCCTGACAGAACTATAATAGTCATCAGCACACAGATAACAGTGCCCACGAGCTGAAACCTCTTCACTGAAGAGATTCATTATTTGATTAATTTGAAGTGCTTTTTAAGCACAAACCACAATTTCCTAAGTTCACCTCATCTGTATTTTTATAAATGGATATAGATACCAAATGTACACACACACACATATACACACACACACAAATATACATACACACATATAAATGAAATAAATATGTACAATTGCTTACTGTTCATTCTTCTACATAACTAGTGAAAATAGAACAAAAGTGACTGTAGGACAGCAATACAGAAAGAATTTTTTAAAAAAATCAGTGTTCAGTTCAGGAGCAAATTCCTACTACTTACCTAAGAATATAATTCTAAGCAATGTTTATGTAGCATTGCAAAAAAAATCACTGAGTATATATCAAATGTCTGCTAGCAAGTACACAGGCACATTATGAACGGCAATAACTCTAAGAGTTATACACAAGTCATAAATAGGTATATGTATATAATTAAGACTACCCTGAACTGAGTTAATTGCCAGCTCTGCAGTTAACAGCTAGATATTTTGTCTGTAACTTTTGTTTCTAACAATCAGTAACAGCAATGTGCTTGTTTCAGAAATGAATTTATCTCCTAAAATACAAAAATCCAGTAAAATACTATTCCTTTAATAAGGACTGGAAGCATTCAGTTCATTAATATGTTTGGACGTCTATTGCATTGGACGAGTCTTGAGTCTTTTTTCAAATTCGCTTCAAACCATGTTAACTTCCATTATTGTTATACTATAATAATGGCAAGTACCAATCCCCAATAAAAGTACTATTTTTAAAAAAATATGGAATGGGATATTTTAGGTGATACCAAAGAAAGAACTCATGAACAAAAGTCACATGTAATCATCATATTAATCTAAATACAATTCACTTCTAGCACTAAAATCTAACAGAACCGTTACTACGGTAACTCCTCATTATATAGTAGAACATCAATCATAGTAAAGTGATGACAATTTTGCATAGGAAACTTAAACAGCACTGTCTGTATGGACTCTGTTCCAATGCAGGAGAAGGGCTTCATACACTTCCAATGCAGGAGAAGGGCTTCATACACTTACTGATCCCATTTGGTACTATGCCATGTCACGGTACCAGAACATGTACTGGGATCAATGTGTTGCAGAGGAGAGGGCAGTAGGACATGAGGCCCAGCGCCCTGAGAATTAGCAATCACCATGGTGTTGGGTGGAGTTAGAGCAGATCAGAGATGCACCTGCAACCACGCCGTGATGACCTTTTTCTGTAATAAACATCACGCTGTGGAGGAAACAAACTACCTCCCTTAGTTATAAAGCTAGGCTGGCCCTGGCAATAAGTCAGAAGTGATCAACAGATTGACCTCTGTAGCGAAACAAAACCCTCTCCCATATTGAATTATTTTTCTTAGTAGTCTACTGTGAAAGTAGAAAAAAGTCACCTATCACTAAGATGGGCAGATACTGGAAATTAAAAGGATGCTTAATCATGCATTTTATACCCTGAAAAGTATAGAATGGCTTGTACAAAAAAAAACTGAAAAGTTGGCATTGAACATTCAAACCTTTTGTTTTGTCCCATATGATCAAGTCGGTCTGAACTGAAATTAGAGGAACAATTTTATTTTTGTTACCATAAATATTTTGGTCTTTACCTACAGGAAAGAGTACTGAACACCAGCTTTATTGGCCTTCAGCTTGGCAAACAACTTTTCAACAAAGAAAAAAAAAAAATATCACCAGCAATGTATACTCTACCAAAGCAACTTTAAATGGTGTAGAAATTACCTTGTAATAAATGTTTAGTTTAACGTATTCTGCACCAAAAAATGAAGAAAAAAAGATATTTCAAACCACTTTTGCTGCATACCCAAATCATAACCCTGTTATCAACACGGAGAATCCTGACATGCTCCGAAGGCTAGAAGAAATATTCAGCTGAGCCCAATTGCCAAAATAGTGAGTAGATTCTACTACTCAGTTGACAAACTCGCAAAAATGCTTACTACTTCCCTGGCTGTAGCTTCTCTTACATAGTCCTGTTCTTAAACTAACATTGTTTTACCAGCCAATACATACACACGAGATCTACTGGCTTCTGTATCGTTGAAAATCACATTACACCCATACTGCAATGTCCTCCAACTAAGAGTAACATTTTTATTATAACCATCCAAGTAATATGATTTTTTTTTTAATGTCTAAGGTAAGCTCTCATAATCTTAGAACAGAAAACTATGTATTTTTAGATACTAAGGCATAGCGTTAGTATCTAGCGCTAGTTACCACATGACTACTGGTATCCATCTGTAGAAAAGATTGTCATGTACAGAACACGCAATACTTAGCATTCTTTTTACAGTGGCCAAAACCACTTAAGACACTATATTGTTTTCCATAGAAAAAACGCATCTCTTATACCTTCATTGGTCAAGTGTCACATTTTGGTTGTACCGTAAGAAACAGTATTTGACTGTCCATTTGAAGAGTCAACTAAACTTCATCTGAAAGAACACATGTACTAAAGTTAAGAAAAATAAAATATCATTACCAATATTGGACTCAGCATTAAATGTTAATGCAGCAATTTCATGATTAAAATAATCCTGAGCTAAACAGATCTGTCTCTTTGACAAATTATCTCAAATGAAAAAAATAAAACCTAACAATGGGTCCCCCTTTTTCCTTGTTGCTCTAGACAGATATTATAGTAACACTGTTCTCAGTACATCAGCAGCAGTGCAGACAGAATCTTGCTATGTCAGCAGCAGCTGTCTGCCTTTCCGTTCTACTTGTCAGATGGGTATGAGTTCTCACTTTCTCGTAGAAGCTTCCAGCCATTACAATTAATGGCCTACAGATTTGTTAAGATATGTAGGAAAAAAAAAAATCAGTAAGAAGTTGAATAGTTTTTATATTCTTAAACACATACAAAACGACTTCTTTAATGTGTATGCAGACTCTTTATTTTAAGATGAAACTGAACCATACTGTGAATTCCTACCTGTCTTCCTTGGAAAACTTCCTTCCTTCAAAGTTTTCACTCATGTGGGATCATTAAGTCCCACATTAAAAAAAAATCTCAGATTTACTCTTCAAAAGTTGAACTGAGCCAGCAGCTACTAATTTCTCTGACTCGGTCTTTCCAAATAGGAAAGTACACTGAGTTTGGGTGTGGTTAAATTACAGACCCTATGTCTGTAAGGGTTATTTACAGACATAAAACATGAAAAAGAGCTGACTTCTGAAGTTCACCTTCTTATCATGAAGGGAAAGATTTAGTGTAAAAGATAACTACCACAAAATAAATAAATGGATAAATAAATGAAAGCATACAAAACTGCTTTTTATTCATGCTAAAAGTCCTAGCATAACTTCAGATAAGAACTCAGCTGTAGTTTTATTTGTAGTACTGTGCTATAACTGATGTATCTGTTTTCCATATCTTTTTTCACTGGGTTTTAAGAAAAATAATTTTAACTAAAATTATATTAGAATTCAAGGTATCTCAAATGTCATCTGTTGGTGCTTATTCACTTAATTAGAAACTTCTGCATACCAACAACTAAATGATCTCAAACTTCATGAGAACAGTATGTACTTCAATCAAGATTCTCCTGCCCACAACTACTAAACAACAAAGTTATGGTAGAAAAAAATAGAAGTAATATTCAGAATACTCTCTACTGGTCTACATAAAACTTAAAATGAAAAGTAAATAATGATGTGACCAAAATTACCAAAGAAATTACCAAAGTTACATCTGTAAAATGATCTAAGAACTATTTTAGGAAGTTTAGATCCATTCCTCTGAATAATCCAAAATATTCCAAAAGTAGCCCCAAAGTAGATAAAATGTTTCCTGTTTAAGAAAGAGACCTCAGATATTTTTTTCCTGACAAACTCCTATATTCTACTGAACGTTCACAGACATGTTCAGTAAGAAGCTTATTTGAGGCTGATTCTGGCTCCTTTATAAGCAGATTCTTTCCAAAGAGAAACAGTTTTGAAATGTTTCTGGTTTTACATGCATATTTCTTGCCTATTTTTTTCTGACTCTTTTGTTCTGTCAGGGAGGAGAATCACAAGAAATCTCCCTCCTTTTTGCACCCAAACACATCTTCCACCCATCGATGGCATTGAAGAAACAAAAGAAAGCAAAAGAATAAGTCTTATCACAGGATATTTTTTAAAAAAATCTTTAAGTCACAAATCCACTACAAGAGAAAGAAAAACCTGATATTACAGGACTAAGATCTGCAGCAGGCAAATACTGGCTAGAGATAAAGGAATACCAAGAAAATATGGAATTTCAAAATGTTAATCTTTCCACCAAAGGAATTCATAAGATCAGAGGAAACACCAAACTACTCTGTTAAAAACAGTTAGAAAGAAAGGTAATAGGCTGCCCAATAACACTGTTTGACTTCAAGAAGGCATTTCAGAAGAATAACTTTATTTACTTCCAGAACTATTAATTCACATCAATACCTTCTTCCCATGCCACCACCCCAAATAAACTGTGATTTCACAGGAGCTAAAAGTACCTCTTAATCTCAGGTTATTTCACGGTCACCATGACTGTAGCATCACCTTAGGAAATCATAGTTCGTATTGGTGAAAAATGAAGTTATCTGTCTTCAGGAAACAATGGCTCTGCCATTTCTCAGAATTGGGAAAGAACAGAAAATGTTATACCCTTTTCCACAGTTACTTCTGAAAAATCAGTTCAGACTCACTATATCGATTTTTAGTAGTCACTTAGTGTTAATTTACATGAATGCAGGTGCAGATGTGGAGAACAAGCCAAGGATATTTACTATAATTAAATACATTATTTTATAATATAATTAAATAAATATTTACTTTAAATTTAAATACATATTTACATAATTAAATACATATTTACTATAATTAAATACAAAAAATCAGTCTACTCTCAAGTATAAACTACCTACTACTCAAAATTATGTCAAGTTTTGCATAAATTTTTTTAAAAAAAGCTGTCTAAGAAAAAAAACAACTTCATGATGAAAGCCTGAAAATATAGACTTTTAGAAGCCAGAAGGCTCCAGACAACTGGAACTGATACTCCAGTGAGTAATTTATCAAAGAAACCAATCTGCTCATAATTACTACAGTTAAGACAGCAATGACAGCTATTTTTATACCTCCTAATGCCACTTGTACAATGAAGATACATTCTCTAATTTACTCTCTGACAAAAATGCAACCACTGCTTAGAAAGCCACACTGCCTATATACTCAGAACTAGTATAAGGTTTATCACTTGGTGCATCAAAAATCTGCTGTCATGTTTTTCAACTGTTTGTGTGTGAAAGATTCTTACACCCACACCTGACTGAAACATGCATTCCAAAAAAAATGAACTAAAACAGATTGCCTAAGATTACATGAGTATAGAAAATATATTTTTCTGCAATTTTTCTTCTAGAAGCGTCTTAGGTTGAATGGCTTCATACACAAGTGGCCAATTCTGGCAAAGATAGGAAAAGAGTTGCAGAAAGAAAAGGAAACAGCAAGTTTTTGAATTTGTCTCTAGGAATATGGGAGCACAAATATTACTTTCTTCATGGTGCGTCCCACACAACCCACTAAAATGAATCTCAAGTGGGATGCCTGATAAAGTCAGACAAGTCTCAGAAGAAGCTTAAAAGGGTTCTAGGCTTGATGTGGGAGGCTTTCATTTTGTAATAAAAACACTTGGAAAGTTACTTGGAAAAACAGAAGTTCACATCAAAGACCTCCTCATCTTCAGTCAATGTACAAAGAATCAGAGCGTTTGTCCTTTACAGCACTTTAATACAGCAACTGAAAGGGTGATCAAGTTGTTGCTACCCACAGAGTTTTGAAGACTGATTAATATTAGAAGTAAAACAGACTGTGTAACTATGATTGTCTCATCAGCTAAGGGATTAAGATCTCTGCTTTTAATTTATCTGCTCTTTCAGAATGCTAGCCTAGTGTACATTAATAATTTACAATTACTTTAAAAAAAAAAAAGACATTGTACCCTGACAGTTTTCGCAAATTAGCAAGTATGTAAGACTCAAGATTTTGATGAGACAGTCTGCAACTTAATTTTGCATCTATTAATAGGAATAGACAATATCATATCTTATGAGGAGTTCTGTCTGAAGAAATGTTCCTGGTGCTACAGCATCAAACAAGTTCTACATGAAGTAAAAGGTTCAGAAAGTATGTTTCCCAGCAGAGGATTTTTAAACAGGAGTACAAAATTTTGAAAGCTACTTAACCAGAGAAACATCATCCAATCTGTGTGTCAATAAATATAAGATGTTGAATTTTAAAAAAGAAAAGTAGTATTTAATTAAAATTCATCATAACGCATATGCTCAAGGCATTAATATAGAAACAGCATGTCTATTTTGTATTCCCTGACTTTTGGAGAGCACTTTGCAGTGTGAACAGCACTTTATTGCAGACTAAACAGAACTTTAAGATCACAATTTAAAACAGCCTTTGACAGGAAAAAAAAAAAAAAAGTTTCCATGTAAAAACAAAGTATGTAAACAAAATAATCAATTTTTCAAAAGAAAAATTATTAAAAATTGAGAAAAAACTAACTACATGACCTATGAAAATCTATTCTAGGAATTCAAGAATATTTTCAAGCAACATATATTCTTCCTAGTTACATAACTAAGTTAGGGAAGATTTGTACTCTGAGTACAAGAAGCTTCATTTCTTGCTAAGTGCTTAAAGTTTTGTAAAAGGTGTAAAATTACATGAAAAATACTAGGGATAGCTCACCTATAGCAGGAAAAGGTGAAAACTGGACAACTGAGGGAACAATCATAAGGGTATTTCTGGGTATAAAAGCATCAAGAGGACTGAAACAAGCAAGTCTCTTCTGCATTTAAACTTTTTTTAAAAAAACATGTTTTAGAGTCTTAATAAGCAGCATACAGATAGTATTGATGGAATTGAAGTAAAATTAAGACTAAAGCTATTTAAGTACCTTATCAACTTTAAATAAAAATATTATTAGATCAGCAATTTGTTTATTTATAGTGTTTATTCAAAGAGAAAGCACTTCATAAATTTTAAGACTGTTTAGTTGAATGATTTAGTATGATTTGTGTGATATTTAATGTTTATGAAGTAGTCTGAGGATTTTAGACACTTTAAAGAAGAACAGAAATTTTACAACACCAGAAGAACATATATATTAATCCACTGATCAAGGGTCTTTTTCCTGTTGTAAGTACCTAGGTACACTTCATTAAATAAGATTCACACCCCTAAATGAGAAAATTGCTGTGAAAAATGCATACTGTATTACATTACAGTAAAACATGACACTGCTTTTTACCTCCAGATCCTAGCTGCTTGTAGAATCTGTATTCCAAATGTAGCTGTGGTGCTCTCGACTTCATTGGCTCCTGATTTAAAAACAAAAACAACATTTAAAAGCCTTTGAGCGTCCTGCTGAACCCTAAAAAACTAATACACTAACTAACCTACTACCAGCCAAACTAACCCTGTTGCTCCCAAGATACACAAAAAGTTTGAACATTCCCTCCAAATTAGGAATTAGGAAGCTAGGAAACAAAGCCCAGACAGGTGACACTGGAGTGTAGAGGGCTTTTACACCTTATATCACTCTACTATCCTGTGGTCCAGCTTGCAAACTGATTCCCAGACCCTCAATGGAGTAACTAAAAAAATAAAAAATACTTTCTCTCTCCAGAGTATGTGTCAAAGCCCTCAGACAACAGGTGGCATTAGTATGGAACTTCACAAATCAGACAGTCCACATCCTTCTATACATGATAGATGCATTTTTATCAACAATAATAGTTTTATGCTAGGATCAGGTGAAAAAATAAATCCTTTCACAAAATAGCCACATCCTAACAGAGATTAAGTTGCACCATTCTAAAACTTCAATTGCAAAAAAAGGCACCAAAATAACTTTGCTTTTTAAACCTTTTTTTCCCCCTGGCATAGCGTACGTAAGTTAACAAAATCTTAGTTCTGTGTCATACATATTAATGTAGCAAAATCTCAGAGAATGAAGTGCCATGATATCAAATACAGGAACACACAAGCAGCCTAAACCTAAGCCCTAACTTCTTGTAGTATTTACTTCGGAAAGGGAAATACTCTTTATCAAAAAAAATGTTAAAGTAATTTCCTAGAGCACTTTCTAGAAGATACGCCTGGTTTCTTCTGATATGACATCTTATAGTGAGTCTGTGACAATTTGGACATTAACTGCTAATTATTCCTGGAGCAACGGCTGCTACTGGAATTGCAGCATACACTTGGAAGGTTGTTAATAAAAACACTTACCAACAACAACAGATAGTGCTGAATGACAATTTTCAGGAAAAGCTTGGGCAAGGTACTCATCTCTTTCTTCACCTCATCTTCTCCAGAAGCTAACAGCTCATTAATCTATGTTCTTTCCAAGTCATGCATCCAGGCTATAGAAGCCATAAGCCAATCTGCAATTGTAAGAAGCTGAGTTCCCTCCCTCAACCCAGCTCCCTCCAACACTCGGATGTTTCAAATTGCTGATCATGCTACAGCCAAAATCCCTGTCAGAATCCATTTATTATTTCATTCTGGCAGGATGCCAAAAGTTGAGGACCACAAGTAAAAAGAGGCCAACACAGCAGCTTATACAAAAACTAAGCACAATTTAATATGTTTTTATCTTCCACAGCATTCACTCTAGTTGCTCACTGGAAATTTTTGCAAAGAACTGAGCAAGAACTTTCTAAAAACAAGAAGGTGTTAATCCTTAACACACAGTTGTTAAGCTACGCTAGCTGGGCCATCAAAAGCTCTCAATTCCAGTTTATGAGAATACTTGGAATTTATTACCATATATTAAAGACAGATTTCACTTAAAGCATATTATTTTAAATAGGAGTATTGGCAAATAAGTACAATTATTAACCTTAGTATACAGCTTTCAGACATTTAAATTAATCCACTCTAAAGCATAAAACGCTTTAACCTTTTACAAAACTACACAAAAATTTTGCTACCAGTTTGCCTGCAGTAGTATTATACAGATCTAACAGTTACACAATGTACAACTGTATACATACATTAATTAAAGCTTGCAACTCTGACTGCTAAGTGTGAAATATTTTAGTCCATAAAACTCTGCATACATTTAAAAGACAAGACACTATCAATTTCTTACTATTCAATATTGTAGGATGCTCCCACAACTCCCATCATGAGGAAGAAAAATAGCTTGCATATATTAAATTTATGTCAATAGCAAAGAAAAAAAAAATGGACTTTCCTAGGGAAGAGAATTCCTATTTTTGACATAAAAATCCACGTTGATGGCTCTTCAAATAAAAGGCCATCAGCAGCAAAGTTCTTATAAGTCTCCTGGAGGTACAGGTTCACAGTCTAACAAGTCTACTTGCCAACCAGCCACCAGATAAAGACTAAGTCAAAATCCTGTCTAGGATATAGGCAATGTTAATACATTTACTGCTTCCAGTAACGCAGAAAAATGTGACAATATGTAGTTGTAACCTATTTACTGATTGAGAGTTTTCTGCAATTGCATGCATGTGTAAGTAGGCTTAGATGCTTGATTGACTATTCACTAGGTCCAAACATAAAAGGAAATATATTTTTTTCATTCAACAAAACTTGTGAGAAGGCAAGAACAATAAATAATGTATTCACACACAGTTTTGTTCCTACACATCGTACTTCGAAGTATGAAGAGAACTACTGAAAAATGAGAAGAATAGGATACATAAGCATAAATCCAGAAAAAAAAAAAGATATGTTACATGTAAACTTTCACTATAAGATGAAAGTGAGGGATACACTACAAACACCATTTATTCCTGACTGTTAAAAAGATAACTCTATTCAAGAATAAAAAAGAAATAACACATCATGGTAATGTTTTCATTAGTGTTCCTGTAGATTTCGGGAACTAAAAATAAGCTTGGGAACCCAAAACTGAAGCACTGTTCAAATGTCACATTAATCCCAGAAGACTCTGAAGCCAGCTCCTCCCTCTTACCAAAGAAATTGGGTATATTTTTGGTTTATGCAATTAGTCTTGAATGTAAAAGCAGCATTGTGAACGTGATTTACAGAACACTGCAGAACTGGAACAGTTCCTTACGAATCCTTTGGTGAATATCTAAGCCATTATTATGTCAAATTTGTTTCATTAACGTAGCTTCTTTTCACCACAGAAGAGCATTCCCTCTTAATGAGGGGCTTGGGGTTCAACCTGAGATCTCGAGATTTTCCTGCCATCAAAGAATTAGCATGCAGTTGACCAAGTACCAGTTATCAAAGAAGCAGAAAAAGCAGCTCCTTAATTCATAATCTTTTCTCCCTTATTTCTCTTTTTCTTTTGTGGCATGCTTATAAATTCAGGCAAAAGGATAAAGATATTTGAAATGCAAAATCTATTTCAAGTTCATAATGCATTTTTATTGCAATTATTTTGCTCCAAAGACATGGAATAAACTACCACAGTTTTCAAGATGCGCCCTTTCCATCTAAAGGTCCATGACAAAACACTATTTTATCCATAGCGTTGCAAATTTTCAACAAGTTTGTTAGCCTACAGCACAATATTAACCTACTACCTAGTTTTCATATTTTTAATAATCCATTGAGAACTCAGTGTATATTCTGTCTCTACTTCATATTTTCTTAAGAAGCAAACAAAAGCTATTTCACAGAATCACAGAATTTCTAGGTTGGAAGAGACCTCAAGAGCATCGAGTCCAACCTCTAACCTAACACTAACAGTCCCCACTAAACCATATCGCTAAGCTAAAATCGCTAAGCTATTTTCTGGGAATTTTTCTTTAAAAGGTAAGGTTCTTGTTAAAGCAAAAGATAGTCTATTAAACAGTTGCACATGATTTGGATTTACTAGTTTACACATTTCAAGTAGAGAGGGTTTGAAATGGTAGCATTCTAGACTGCAGTAATTTTTAAAAAAAAAAAAAAATCTAGCCTTGGAACTGCTATCTTCTTTCCTACAAACCTCTCATAATTTTTTATGGGCTAAAATCTAAGTTACATGATTAATGAATCAATGAATTAAGTATTACATACGAAAAGCACTACCTTTTCATCTACCTCATAATTTGTTGCCTTTCACAAAGACAAACAAAAATAAAGCTATTTGAAGAAGTAGCTCAAGCAGAAATTCCTTCAGTTGATATTTGGTTAGTGCTTCAGCAACCTCCCATGGAGGTATGTTTGGGCAATGGAGAAGTTAGTCAAAGGAGAAGGGAGGATGAATGACAGGGAAGAAAGAGCAGAATAACAAATAGGAGGTGCAATTGTAGTAGAGGGTCATGTATCAAGAGAAGGAAATTTAGCAATAAATGAAAGGGTTAGCTAGGAAATGCTACTGTTTACAGTACAACAAATGGTAACGTAATTGCTAAACTACCTGATCAAAAGGTACTAATTTGTGTACTACTAGAACAGCAGAAACATGCAGTTAGACAGCACAAAACCCATTCTTAACACTCTTGTTCCAGTTTAAAAAAAAATAAAAATAATTTTTTTTTAAAAAAAAAAAAGCAGTTCAGGCCTTTCAAACTTGAGTACTTGTACTGAGTATCTATGTGAGGCCTAAGGGTGGTTAGAACAAAATTACATAGTTTAACCTTGTTTCTTTCACAAGTAATCCCTAAACTGCCACAAGTATCATGAACAAAAACATACTCGTACACTGCACAAGAGGGGAAAATATTAAACACACTGAATATTTGAAGTCATAACAACAGTCATAAAATCCATTTAGTTTAAACATCAATAACAGATACTCCAGCAAGCTTTCAGGAGTTACCCACACTATCATTTTGGAACAAGCTATATGGTTACATTTACATACAAAACATCCGGCACAGGAGAAAACAGATTCTCCCACCAGCTGCTCGCAAGAAACCAGTAAGTAAATAGTATGATGCTACCATAAGGAATGAAAATACAATTTTGGTATAACACAGGAGAGGTATTACCATATCTTCCAGCAGTTGCTGTTCAAACTAGAATACATGCATTATTCAAATTACCTCATTCAGTAAACATGAACTACAAGAGGTACAGGCAATTACTAAAAGGAAGAGAAAGTTACAAATGCCTTAATTAAGCTAACAAAACAAAGAGCACAAACCTGATGACTGCTTGCAAAACACAAAAAGTGAATAAATGCTAGGCATGGGGAAAAGCTGTCAGACTGATGTTTATAACAGGAAAGGAATGTACCATGAGCAGGTACAACCTCCCTAACCATTAGAGTCCTGGTGTGCTCTCCAGTAGGAGAAGCAAAACAGCAGAAAAGCAAAAATTCAGCAAAAAAAAAAAATATATATATATATATATATGTAATAAAAATGGTTTCATCACTGAGCAGATTAAAAAGTTCTCTCACTCAACATCAAGTAATTAGTGCTTCAAAATACCACTCTCTTGCAAAGTGTTTCTGAATGTGCTTTACAGCAAGTAGTTTTTAAACAGAGGAGTTCTCAGAACATCTTCCAAGTTTCACCAGACATTAAAAAATCACTTGAAGATTGTTTTAAAACAAAGTGAATTTAGATCAAGTATAATGCAAACACGATGACCCTTTGAACTGCATCCAACATTACTCTTTTGGAGTATAACCTGGCTGTTTTTAAATCTGTAACTACTCCTGAAATAATTATTTTCTAATAATTATTCTTCTAATAATATTTTTCTAAACAATAGATATTTTCACACACATTTTTGATGGATTATATAAATATGTAATACTTTTTAGGCTTCCAGTTTTAAGCCATTTATTTCTCTGTTTCCATAGCTTGTCTTCCTCTTTACAGAACAGAAAATTCATCACTCTATGCTGTAAAAACCATTCTGTTCTACCGTAGCAACAAGAAAACTTACAGCAGTCCCCCCCCAAAAAATTCAAGGACAAAAATTAAACAAATTGATTCTGTCTTGAAATATCTTGGTTATGAAAACAGACAATTATCTAGAACTTAAAAGGAGTCCAGAAGCAAAACATTAAGTTGAATAGCTCTAATGAAAGATGTAGAAGAAACAGAACAAATCACATTAACAAATACATAATTTGTGCGTATTTGTACGTGAAAGGGAACTTTTGACACACCATCACAGATAAAAAGCCTACCAAATCAGAAGTGCAAGTATCAATGAAAACAGATGAAAAACAGTTTGGTGCTGGAATAAGAGTGTTAAACTGAAGACATTCTGTAGAATTTCTGGAGCTTTTTGTAGTCATCTGATATCAGACTTGCATTAAATTTGGCTTTTATCTACTTGTGGCAAGAGAAAGTAGCCTACTAGGAGGACCACTGAGCATTCTGTTGAAGCAGAAGTCAATCACTGACTTTGAAGACATTGACTTAGCTCTCAGAATAGTGACAATTAACACTGGCATTATCCAATATGGCCAAAGCATATAATTATGACTAGCACTACTTTCATCTACTCTACTCTTTCATCTTTCATCTACTCTATGAAAACATACAAAAGTATTAATGATTTCAATTAAGGAAAAAGAGCCATTGTATATGTAAGGAAAATCCTGATTAGTTTTTCATCCCAAATCTTAACAAAAAAGTATTAACTTACCAACTTAATTGCCACATGTTCATTTGTGTATAAATTGTTTCCTTGAAAACAAAACAAAACAAAAAAACAACAAAAACAAGAACGTGAGACTTCAGCAGTAACAGTTTATAAAAACACAAAGCTGCAGGAGATCTATTCTGCCAAAAACTATCCTCATAAAACACGGCAGACTTATGACTACTTTCCTTAGCAATTAAGTAACTTACTTGTCAAGAACTCATTGGAAAATCACAGATGACACACTCAGCAAACAAACAACTTGGGCTGTAACAGTGTTAAAATAACAGAGGACCTTTACACGCAAAGTATGAATAGCATTTTAAACTCACAGCAAGTCTTAGGACTTCATTTATAGTTTAGAGAGTGTAAGATTTTTGGTCTGAATTACTGAAACATACTGAATTTCTGTGATAATTTTCACTATTGTTCACAGTAAAAAACACAGGGTTAATCTGCCATAAAAGTAAAAAAAAAAAAAAAAATTAGTAGGGTTCCAGGGTTTTTTATTATTGTTTTTTAAATGACAATAAGAGGACTATAAGAAACAAAAAAAATGATAAAAAAGCACAAATACTTAAAAATTTTCAACATATCCTACAAACGCTGTAGATATCCCAAGAACACAGAAGATAAATGGAACTAGTCTACATCATGAACATATCATTCCTATACACATCTGAATAAAATACATCTTATTTCAATATTTAAGCCTACCAATTAAAGATAAATTATATACACTTCAACAATTGTAACTAAAAGCACATGCTAAAAAAAAGGAAATGCAAATTAAACACTCTTCAGTTACAAAACACTCTTCAGTTACAAAAAGAAATAACAGAATTAGGTACTGTGAAATGAAGGAAAATCACATTTAAACCTCGCTTAAGATTCTTTGAAACTGCTGGTCAAAGATAATCTGGTACTCATTTTAAAACTGAAGCTTTTTTACTGTGATACCATACTTTACGGAGAACTTGGTTCTTGAGTAATGTCAGAAGTGGCAGTTTCATTGAGACAAAATTTCAGCTATTTCACCAAGTTTACAACATTTTTTACAGTAACGTACCAATTTTCAACCTTCTCTAGTATCTAAGTCAAATTTGATCTTCTATGTTTTCAGATTAATTGCTGAAAGCTTTTTTCTGAAGTTGTTAAGTGATTTTGCAACATTAGGCACTAACAGGTTAGAATTGACTAGGGTTTCCATCCCCATTCCCTTCTCCCCTCCAACACGCCAGTTCTCTACATTACTAAACTCAAACTTTGGACAAAGAAAGAGTATATTACCAAGTTAAGTACTTACACCATTTAGAAAACGCATCTGCTATTTTAAAAGCAATTCTGCAACTGGATGAGCATATTTCAATCACCATTACTTCAAAATTTTACGCACTGACTGTAACACTAAAGCTACATGGACATAAAACTGAAAAGTATAAGGTAAGGAAAAAGTAATCACTTCTGACACTTCTAATTTCCCTAGAGGATTCAAATGTGTCCAGTGTGTACTATTTTAACAACTCTGTTTTTCTCTGTAACATTACTCGTGTCCCAATTTCACATATTTAATTAATTTTTGTTAAAGAAATTGAACAGGAAAAGTAAGAAATGGACCGACACAAAAAGGTGAATATAGTTACATTGATAGTAAGAAACTGATCTCAGCTCCAGTCCTTATTTCTAAAAATAAACTACTCTTGCAAAGCTGAAAAAATGAATCATAAAATCACGTGTCTGTTATGGGATCAAATTTACAAAAAGCAAGCTACCTGAAGGCTATACCCTAACCTGATTACCAAGCAAATGGAGAATTCGATGATCTATCCAGGGACTACAGCAGACATCCCAGGCACCTAAAATACATATTTTAAGATACAGTTTTTTTGTTTAAAATAATATTTTGAAGCTGTCTCTGTGTTTTTGGATTGTATTACCATATTGAAGACATTTAAAACAAAGTCTTGCAGGGAACATGCTCATTCAGTCTAACTAGACGTCTCAGTCATCTACTAGAGTAGTTAACAAATCCAGTTACAGTTACAGAACTATTCAGTTCCAGTACCCAAGTGGAGTAATGACAGGTTTATAATTCTGAAGAAACATCAGTAGAGGGACATTGTAATTTTGAATATAATGAATCAAGACAATCATTTCAAATAATGTAGGACATCACATTAGACACTTCTGATATCTCTGAAAGCACAGAAGCAGGTAACATGTAAAGCATCACAACCAGCAGGAACATAGACTGATGGGACAACAAAAGAAAGCTTATCTTAACTATAACTAATATAAAAAAGCTGTCCATATTAAAACTTTAACACCTCAATACTGAAAATAATTTAGTTCTTTGCAAGTTAGTGGTTGCACAATCATAGAATCACAGAATATCCCGAGTTAGAATTCTTGGGATTCTAACTCGGGATAGAATCCCAAGTTCTATGGGATTCTCAAGAAGGATAGATCCTTCTTGATGAGTTAGAAGGATCATCAAGTCCAACTCCTTGCACTGCACCAATCTACCCAAAAGTTTAGACCATGTGACTTAGTGCACAGTCCAAATGTTTCTTAAATTCACACAAGCTTGGTGCAGTGACTGCTTCACTGGGAGCCTGTTCCAGTGTGCAACCACCCTCTCAGTAAAAAATCTCCCCCTGATATCTAGTGTGAACTTCCCCTGCCTCAGCTTCACCCCATTCCCGCAGGTCCTATCACTGGTGTTTATGGAGAATAGGTCACCCGCCTCTCCACTCCCCCTCACGAGGAAGTTGTAGAACGCAATGAGGTCCCCCCTCAGCCTCCTCTTCTCTAGGCTGAACAGGCCCAGTGACCTCAGCTGCTCTTCATACGTCATCCCCTCCAGGCCCTTCACCATCTTCATCACCCTCCTCCGGACACTCTCTAACAGGTGAATGTCCTTTTTGTACTGTGGTGCCCAGAACTGCACACAGCACTCGAGGTGAGGCTGCCCCAGCGCAGAGTAGAATGGGACAATCACTTCCCTTCCCCTACTAGCGATGCCGTGTTTGATGCACCCCAGGATATGGTTGGCCCTCCTGGCTGCCAGGGCGCACTGCTGGCTCATATTCAACTTGCTGTCAAGCACAACCCTCAGATCCCTCTCTGTGGGGCTGCACTCCAGCCTCTCGTCGCCCAGTCTGTATGTACGGCCAGGGTTACCTCGTCTCAGGTGCAGGACCCGGCACTTGCTTTTGTTAAACTTCATGCGGTTGGTGATCACCCAGCTCTCCAACCTGTCTAGATCTCTCTGCAAGGCCTTTCCACCCTTGTCTGAGTCTACAACTCCTCCAAGTTTGGTGTCGTCGGCAAATTTGCTCAAAACACCCTCCAGTCCTACATCCAAATCGTTTATAAAACATTGAAGAGGACTGGCCCTAAGATCGAGCCTTGAGGGACCCTACTAGAGACCTTTTGCCAGCCTGATGTGGCCCCATTTACCACAACCCGTCAGCCAATTGCTCACCCATCGTATGATGTTTTTGTTAAGCTGTGTGCTAGACATTTTGTCCAGTAGGATCCTATGGGAAACTGTGTCAAAAGCCTTGCTGAAGTCCAAAAAGATCATATCAGCTGGTTTCCCTTGGTCGACTAGACGGGTGATCTGATCATAAAAGGAAATCAAATTTGTTAGGCAGGACCTACCCTGCACAAACCCATGTTGGCTGGACGAACTCATGTTGGCTGGGGACAGATACTCGTTTGACATAAAGCCCATTTACTGTGTTAACCACAACAAGCCACAGAACTCTACAATTCCTTTCCTCTCAGGTGGAAGTAGTACTGCAATGGCCATTAGGCTGCAACTGAATTTCTTACTTCCTGAAGCACAACTTCATCACTAACAACTTTATGCCTCCTGTATGGCTTAAGACTGGACCTTAAGACACATGCTAAATATATTTGATTTTGATGAGGTCCGTAAATCAAGTGCTTGTGTACATCTTTGTACACAACAAGGGAGGGATGCCTGCATTAAGTCACTTTCTACTGTAGTAATGCACACAGAAAAATAACAAGTTTAAAAATCTATCTGTAATACCAATCTAAACTGTTGCTTTCAGTAGTTTACACATTTAAGACATCTTACCCATAATAAATTAGGATGTGAAGAATCTATGTACAAAACAAATAAGCAGATGCTCAAAAAAAGCCTGCTGTGGTTTGCAGATGGAAGGATAGAATACTCTCCCCCTCTTTCTCTTACCTGTATGCACAATTTATTTCACTATCACACTAATTTTTAGCCACTTCAGTATTATTTCTTTTAAAAAGAAATTGATGATTTCACTCTGTATCTGCTGTAACCAAAATAGATAACATGATAATACTCTGAAAAAGATAATGAATTCTGCATGTTGTGACCACACCAAGATAATGGACAAAAGAATATTCAACTTGGTTATTTTATAGTTGCCTTCAGCAGTAAATGTGACATATTAATCATACTGGACTCTTTTATTTCACTGAGAAGTTTAAATGAAAAGTAGCATTCAAGGACCATTTAGAAAAGCTTAAGACAAGTTCAAAACAGAGCTCCTGCCTGACTTCTGATTTTCAGAGGCACATATATAACATTTAGTTGTTTCTAGGAATAACCGTAGTGCCTCTTACTGAGACTGTTTTAAATTCAGTATCCTCATTAAGAGGTACAGAAATGCTCTTCCATTCCTCTACAGCATTACTGTGCTCATCCTATTTGCATTCTGACACAGAGTATAGTGCCCCCTGAAAGCACTACATTAAAACTAGTTTGTATTATCTCTCTGCAGTACAATAAGTAGTTCTACCAGAGGCAGAATATCAACTGAAACACCACAAGAACATTGCCCACCCTACTCTCATATGCCCCACACCTGAACAAGTCCCTTTTAACCTTTAAAAACAGCATTAAGTCTTCCACAAATATTGGAACAAATTCTTGCCATTAACCATTCAGTTACGTTGGTTAATACATACAAAATTTCCAGACCTTAAAAACCCTGGACGATCATGCTGTCATCATAGAAATTTAAGTGCCCCAAAATAAATTGGTATCTTCTCTTTCAAAACCACACATCCATTGTGTCCATCGTGTACTTTTATTAATGGTAAAATATCCAGCCCTCCCCCCCCCCCACTTCCTTCTCCAAAACTCCAGACACAGGCTGACTGCACCTAATTAACAGCAGCTTACTGTTTAGCCTCACTATACCGTTACTGGTGAAAAGCAAACCAAGGAACCCAACAGCTTGCTGTTGTTAAACCTGCTGGAGTGCCTGCTACACTGTCTTCCAAGACAGTATTTCATGCCAGACTAACAGGTGGAGGATATGTTTCATACACATTTAGCTTCAAATACATTTGAATAAGCTGCTTCTGGAAGTCAGGATTGAGAGCAAAATACAGTAACTATGAAAGCATTTCCAGCATCTTAGAAGAGACAACTGGTTGAACGTAGGACAGCACTACATACAGGTAGGAAATGTTATCAGCCCTGAAAAGTCTCCTGCTGCATTGAGTCTTAAAATGTCATAAAGCTTACATGGACTAGGGTTCAACCCAGAAGAGAGCTACAAGGTAAAATGAACATATCTGAAGCTTGCAAGTAGTTTGGAGAGCTGTATAGTGTGGATATCTTGTAGGTATCTTCATGTCTAGCCTACAGACACAGCTTTGAATAATGAAAGTTGAAATCAAGAACAGTCATCTTACCTAGCCGTAGTTCTCCAAAGTTACCGCCTCCAATTTTTTTGCCAACTCTGAAGTTAGGTCCAACCATTAACACTCCTGAACTTGAACCAGTTCCACGTGGAATATGGCCAGACCTCCCAGAAGTCCGTGGGGTTCTTTCATCTGACTTGTCCTTGTCTTTTTTTTTATTATCCATGTCAAGTTTACGGTACTCCACTTTGATTTCTTCCTCTTTCCAAAATCAGTATAAGCAAACTCCAATTAGACAGTGTGAGTATGTGAACATCACTAGCAGAGTGCCCAGCTGGTTAATGTCAGGAAGCAGTCAACAACAGCACATTCATCCCATTCGCAAAGATGTTTTTGTTGTTTTTTCCCCTTGGTAGTATCTGCAGCGAAATATATCTTCAAAATGTATGCAACCAGCAATATTTACTAGCATTTACAAAAACTCTGTTAAAGAAAAGCAAAGTTATTCAAAACAGTAAAACACTTGTACAGGCACATCTTCCTTTAATCTGTCATACTCTTCAAATGTAATTAATTAAATTTGCTTCACAGATCTTCTATGAAGTACAACTGCATAGTTGAAAGTCTGTTTCCAGCACACGATATTGGTGCAACTGAGATGAGCTAAAAAAAAAAATAAATCTCAAGGCTCTATACAACAGATTTTTCCCCAAATAAATACCATATAAAACTACTTCCTGACTCTGTGAACAGACCTAAAATTGCTATTTAAACATTCATTGCATCTAATGCCAGCTCTGCAAGAGACTACAGTTCAGTTCTGATTTTTTTCCCTAAGTAGTATCTATTTACCACAGGAAATGCTAAAGCTACACAGTAACTTCAGTTACTGAAAGATGCTCAAAGTAAAAATGATTCCATTATCTTTTCTGAATTAGTTTGAGATGCAAAATTTATACACTTATGACAAGGACACTACCATTCATTGAGTAACTTGTGGAACTTGAAAATAAAATGTATTTACTCAAAAAAAATTATTTTCTCCTGCCCCATTTAATTAGGTCATACATTTGTTTTCCTGCTTCCCCTGTCCACCATTTAGCATCACTGCCCAGACACTAATTCCAACAATATTTTTCAGAAAATGCATGTTAGCTTACTACTGCAATAAAGAATTAAAGAAAGCTTTCAACTTTATCTGGTCTGCAAGAATAGTGACTGGTGTTTTCTATTTGACAACAGTAGTTTTAAAAACAAAATCGAGAAGATTGCCACAGCCAAAACTTCAGGGAGATTTAAATACTTGTTCAGAATTATTTTGCTACAGTTGCTTCAATATTGAGAATACATGGCAGAAGTACAAAACATCCTCTGAAAAAAAATAACGTACATAGTGCTATTTATACAGTCTTTGTTAAAAATGGTCACCAGGAGCTTATTTTCAATGGTTTCAACTGAAGATGCTGTAATTTCTTAAACCCAACTATCATGAAATAGAATTATTATTACACACATTTCAGCTTATTACCGTGTCATAAAAACCAAAGAGCCAGCAGAGGGAAAAAGTCATAAAAGAATATGAACAACCACTCAAATAACTGCATCTGCTGAATCAGGGATACTCATAGAATAGTTTTAAGTAGATGACGTTTAAAAATCACTAATCAAGAGCTGACTAAGCTATCTGCTGAACAATGAAGTGCAAGCAAATTTATTTGGTGAAGAAACATGATTACTATCAAAAGGGTAATGAATGACTTGTTCCCAGAACAATGACAAAACACAAATAAGGGTTCCAATCCAACTAGATAAGCCTAATGCAACAGGAAAGTACTATAGTAAGTAATAAATGTAGAGGTATAATACAAGTAGATGCATTTAAGAGAAATAATAATACAGGCACATTTGGCTGCAATGTTACCTTGGCTGCAATTTGGCTGCAATTTGGCTGCAATTTGGCTGCAATGATACTTGCATGCTCAAGTATCGTTAGATATCCTAAACCAATGTTCCAAGCCAGCACCCTTGAAGAACTAAAGAGGAAACATTACCCATTATTGGTGCTACAAAGCTAGTTAAGAAATAAGGAAACTAGAAATGGAGTATGTTAAGGCAGGACTTTAAGTGCACCATTTATTACTTGGAAAAAAGGTCAGTACATTTGACACAGTACAATATATAAATCTTTTAACCAGCAGAGGAAAAAAAAAGACTTATGTTCCATATCTTACTGGTTCTGCAGTGAGAACTAGCAAGGCAAACCTAGAATTTTTGAGTAGATACATATAGCCTTCATGGCAATAGAAGCAATGCACTGAAGCTTAGCATACTATTGCCAACACAAAACAGTAAAAAATAATAATAATAAAAAATTGCACAGTACTAACATAGTGCTTTGGTAATCTAAGTAGTAGGGGAAGGCCAAATTTCCTGGCATTATTTTCCACATACCAAAATCTTCATACTATCAAGTGCTGAAAGAATCATCTCAGAACACTGAAAGGCTAGAAAGTCAGTAATCGTTCACATCAGTGATACCAACAGGTTCCACAACAGAGACTGGTCATGCAGCAGGTAAACCTGAAAAGACCCAAATCTGATTTCAGAGTTAATAGGATTCTTAGGATTCCTTTTTCTCCAGTAAAGTAACACACTTCTGCTATGTTTCTGGTCATCAAAATGCCAGTATCTTAACTGTGGACATCAAACTAGTGTTAGCCCCTCCTCCCCCCCATCCCCATCACCCAGAGGAGGGTTTGGGATATATGATCTTTAAAGATCTCTTCCAGTTGTGGTGGTTGTACCCAGCTGGGCAGCTGAACTCCACTACAACCACTGCCTCACTGCCCCTCCTCAGAAGAGAGGAGAAGAAAGCATGCTGGAAAGGTAAGAAAAAACTCAAAGGTTGAGATAAGGATAAGCTAATTAAAGGGGAAAGGAAGTGGGGAAAAAATAATAAAACTGTTCCAGCACAGGTCCCCCACAGGCAGCAGCTCCCCCCAGAGCACCGAGAAGCAGTTCTCCTGCACCCTGTGAAGGGAGAGGCCCCTGGTGGAGCATGTTTTTCCCCTGCAGCCCATGGGTCCCACATGGAGCAGATCTCCACGCTGCAGCCCGTGGAGGAGCCCCTGGTAGAGCAGGTGGATGTGGCCTGGAGGAGGCTGCGGCCCATGGAGAGCCCCCGCAGGAGCAGGCCCCGGGCCGGAGCTGCAGCCTGCGGAGAGGAGCCCACGCAGGAGAACTGCTCCATGCCTGGAGTGCCTCCTGCCCTCCTTCTGCATTTGCTGCCCATGCTCTTGGTGACTGCAGGGCTGTTTCTCTTACATTTCTCCCACTCCACTCTTCCTCAGTTGCTGCACAGCAGTTTTTACACATTTTAAAATGTGATTTCCCAGAGCGGCACACACACCTGGCTGCTGGGCTCAGCTGTGTCCTGTGGTAGGGTCACTGGAGCTGGATGGAGCAGCTGTGTTCAGCACAGGGCAGCCCCAGGCCTCCTCTCACGGAAGCTACCCTGCAGCTATCCACTGTCAACGCCTTGTCGCAGATAACCAATACACTTAGAAAATTCATGTCTTTCAGATATGTGACATTCCCAAAAATAAAGGTGAGTAACTGCTTTTCCAAAGCAGCAAGCACTTTCAGTAGAAATAGTCTACCAGAATTTTCAATTTAAGGAACATCTACTTCCAAATTTTTTTGTATCCACACACAGATTTTGCCAGACATCATTTAAAAAACAAGGAAACAAAAATCAGGAAGATAAGTTACAATCATTTCATAGGATAAATACTTGAGCTTATATTTAAGATTATCATATTAATTTGTTTTGTAAATTGTACTAGCATTTTGTGAGCAAACCATAAAGCAAGAATAAAACTCCATATAATAGAGTACATACTAAATAAGCTGCTTACTGAGTTATTTCCTAAAAATTAAATAATTCTTACAATGCTTAAGTCATGTTTCATTGAAAGCTTCATTGAAATTTAAGGTAACTATGCATGAAACCAAACACTACTAACATACATTTCAGTTTCCAAAAATGAATCTATTATATGGTGATTTAAATACTTCCCTCTTCTGCTACTGAACCAACAGATATTCCAGATACATTATGGGTATGCTTCTTTATATAAACTAAAATTAGCACCTTTTATCAGATTTCTGCTTAGTGAATATAATAAGCTCATTACATTTTTAGCACACTATGTCAGAAGGAAGACACGCATTCCAATCAGTTTCTTCAGAATACAATAGTTGCTAATAAAACAATCTGCAGTTAATTTGACAGAAGGAGATCACTTCAACTTTCATCACACAAGTTCCCGTACAACATTTTATGAACTATCTACCTTAGAAGCATAAAAGACATTAATGGCTTTGGTTGTTTTTATTTATGTTGCACTTACCTATGAAAGAATAACGCTGCTCATGCCAATCTCTCTTCTTCATCATAATGCTCCTTTTTCAGGGGAAAAGCACTAAGAGGAAATATATAAATGCAGCATTTGTAATTACTTTGGCATTCAAACAGTCCTGATGTAGAATGCATATAAAGCACATTGTGAGGTTAATTGCATTTGTCTTCCCACCCTGTTAAAGACCCAGAAGACTTTTTCAAAGACTCTACATAATATATAAGGCTTGTATGCAACAAAAGCCATGAACAAGAAAAAAAATCAAGAATGTATTACACAGCAAGAAAACGTAGCTATTAGTTACAAATTAAGCCTTCATATAGGTGGAAGATAGAAGGTGAAATGAGACTGTAAGGAAGCAATTAACAGTCATAGAAATGCAAAGTTAATACAAGCTAATGAAGGTTTTATTTATTTATTTGATGTAATGTAACAGATATTCCCAAGCACTACAAAGAGATCATCTAAAAAGCAGGGAAGGGAGTGGTAAAGACAATCAAGAGCGGTGAAAACAATGGCTATATACCTATTTCAGCTGACAGAAAACAGTCATACACCTTACACCTGCTGAAATATAAAAGGAATCTAGAATTCAGTTTTAGAAACAGAAATTAAAATTAACAGTAAAAGACAGACAGGCTTCTGGTCCCTGTCAATATACTGCTTAGATTGAGAATACATGCTCAAATCAACCCAATAAATATAAACTTAACCATAAGACTACAGTAATGTCATCCTGAAACAAAATCCCCATTTTAAGGAAGAAGCATATGAGAGCAACTGCATTTGCTGGGTACACAGAGAATTACATACTTCTACCAATACTGCTTTACATCAGCTGAAGTATGAAGTCAAAGGCAAAATTTAATAGCAAAACTAGTTTGACCACCATGCTGGTATGGTCATACCAACTCTGAAGCTACAGTAATTATTCCCACTAAAACAGGGTTTGGCTCTGTGCTCTGCACCATGCTCATGCACCATGAACCTGTTGTTATAGTTTATCTACATATTTTTTTCAAACTTTTTGCTCCTGATGTTACAACTTCAATAATGTTATTTCTAAATGTAATAGGTGATTAAATGCTTGTTCACCAAAGTCAAGGCAAGGATTACACAGACCATTCCCTAAAGACTCTGCTGTGTGAAGTTAGATGATGATTTTGTGACATTTCTCAGCCTTTTCTCTTCAAATACTTCCTTAAGAGAACATTTTTACACTACAGAATTGTTTTGCGCATTTCTGATTGCTTGCTTACATAATCAACAAGGAGTTTCCAACTCAGAAAATGCAGCCTGTTTGAAACGCTTGTTTTGCACACACTCTACCAAACTAGAATCTACATACAAAGAAAGCTGAATGTTTTAATGGAACTATATAGATGTATGCACAAAAATGAGCCTCAACTCACCACTATATTCAGACTAATTTTTTTTTAAATTCATGTCATGCGGTAGGATAATCTGAAGAACTCAGAATACTGAAAATTCCCTGAGAACTAGACATGCAGGATCTGGAAACTAGCAAATATCTCACTTCCAAATGAATTCACTAGTTTTTTCTTCCAACAGATTATGACCTTTGAACTACTTACAAGTATGCACTTAAGCATCAAAATAAAATAGTTTGAAGAAAAGGTACTGAAACAAAACACTTTAATACTATACACATGGTGAATAAACAGATGAGTTAAAAAAAAAAAAATCGGTCTGTATTCTGTCTTATGTTGCATTATACACTCAGTATAGTCAGCAGCTTTGCTGCTATTGTTCCAAGTCCACACACCACCTAAAAGGAACACATCATACATTAAGCAAACACATGCTGGTACAGAAAGTCTGTGAAGCAGAACAATCTTTCCCTGAATCTACACTGGAGAAATTTTAAATCCTCTTAGTCTTTTCATCCTTGAATCAGTATTCATAACCGCAAAGCATTGCGACAACAGCTATAAGAAAAAAGGAAATCATGTAATGCCACAAAAAAAAAAAAAAAAAAAAAGATCAGATCTCCCAATCGCTTGTATTAAAAGTTCTCATATTTCAAGTTCACTGGAAACGACCGTCAGCTCTTTAGGTTGCATCACGACCAAAAGATCTCACACTAACACTCAAACAATTTCTGTCGCATTTACAGGTTAAAAAGAAAAATCTCAGATTCACTCAAGAGAGCCAGCTGGGCTAACAACTTTAAAGTGCCATTAAATTTTATCACCACAGGGGTGTTTCTAATATCTTGCACAGCCACACTCAACAGAACATGACATAAGAAAACACTGCTCAAAGTCAGTTTTAGGGTCAAAGTCTAATCACGGCCAGTGTCACATTGCTAAAATTAAAATTCTAATACAGGGATTGACACACTGGAAGAGCTTACACTCAGAAAAGGGTTAGACATCCCTAGATTACAGGTGCTGCAGCAGCACCACTGTAATTACATGCAAGCTTACACATTCTGAGGTGTATGCCAGAATACTCTCTCTCAGAAACACAAATCACCTTTAGAAGGAAAAAAGCAGCCAGAAAGATTTTATGCTCCAGATCTACTCTTTAATAAAAATATTAATTGAACACCAAAGCCGTCAAAAAAAATCCCAGTCAGGAAATAACAAAGTTAAATGAAACAAGCAACTGTCACTCCTCCTTTAAGAATCGTAAGATTAAATTAAACTATGTTAAGATAATGCATAATTACAAGAACTTGTATCAGTACACTGACATTTTCCTCCAGTTTAAGAAAAAGCATACAGTAGCAGAAGAGCTAGGGAGAAAAAGAAAAGACTTCATGAAACAAAATGACAGTAAGAAGCACTTCATGTTTAAGCATAAAGCATTTAAACCAATCACCCAGGCTGCTACCATTTTCATGTCTTTGATTCTGCTAGTCCCTCAGACTTCTTGGTTCACAGTACTTCCACTCTCAAGGTTTCATGGTTGTTGGGTTTTTCTTGGCATTTTCAATAGTCCAGCAGCACAGCTTCTCCTCACACCTTCCAGAAATGCACAGAGAAAGTTTCTAATGCCTCTGATTTCCAACAGTGTTCCTCTAACATCACATACAGCTTTTATGAAGTCATCCACCTACTCAGTAGCCCTTATTTCAAACAAAGAACAGTCCTGTTCTATTTTCAGTATTCACCTAAGTGTTACTAGTGCACGCGGACAGACAGAAAAACAGAATTTTACTCAACAAAACTCCTTCAGAGGTACTTAAGAGTACCAAAAAAGAAAATAATAATAGTAATAATTCATACTACGTGACAGAAATCTAGATCAGATTGAGAGCTCCCTTGTGAGGCAATCAAAACACCAATCAAATATCTAATAAACAATTCATGGTATTGTTTTTACACATTATGGAGAGATTAAGCTCTTCTGTCTATCCTAGCCCTGGGATGACTGCATCATTTTCATTGATTTTAATATAAACATGTCTCCATACAATAGAGGATATCTGTGAAATTTCAGATTCACAGCAAAAAGGTTCACAACTGAAGAGCCCTTGAAACTTCATCTTTTTATATCTTAGAAACTCTTAGAAAAGTTTCTAAGCTCCAGAAACTCTTGTGATGCTATCTAAAAGGAAGAATGGCTCTGCATTGATACACAATTTACTAAGATTTGTTGTTTACTTAAACTGAAAATAACCTAGTTGTTGAACAGTGATTCTTTTATTTTACTCCACTGAGAGAAATTCAAATCTTCACATGACATCTGTGTGACCTATAAAAATAGAGCTGATATTCTTACAGCTTGTATTACTAATAAATTCAGTTATCACTCCAGTTTTCATTCTAACAGACACTCATAATATCGCTACTACACCGCTTTGACAGTTGTTTATCAAGCCCCCCAAATCCCAAACTGCCATATACAAACCCTAAAAATAAATGTTAAAAAGTTCATTCATAACTCACATGAACATATCTAACCTGATTTTGACTTAAAAATATTATTTCTTATTTTTCCGAATCACAGAAGTAAAGACAAAATCCTTAAACAACTCAAAGATAAAGTATGAAACAGTCGATATATAGTTTCCATATATGCTACTTACTTGGAGATGAGCTTTGAAAAACAAAAACCCATTTCCAAACAATATCTCCTGGCAATTTCTTTCTCCAGATATCAATAAACTGTATCAAAATTGCTAATTACTGTCTCATTACACATTTCTTGGATAGCATTGTTTAAAAGTAACTGCAACATAATGGAAACTTACTCATCAGTAACTTAATTCATTCATAACAATATCATCTACTTGACATACAAGGCGAACAACAGTCTAACTCCTGCAAATCTAATGTAGCCAATTCATCTCTACTCAGTTACTGTTACCTGTAAACTCAAGTTGCACTGCTTGTTATCTCTCCAAATTTAGAAATGCTCAGCATATTTAAAGGAAATGTTGAACACAAGTAAAAAGCACAAGTTTCATAACCTCCACCTGAGAATCTACTCCTAGAATACTATAAGAAACAAATTAATATTGTTTGTTTGAGGCAATCTTGAAGAGAAAGAAAGGCACAATATTTTTCATTTTACTTCCTTTTTTTTTCCCCACCCCAAAAGTCAGTGTAACACCAGTAAGAAAATACAGGTTCAGGCTGGAGTGACACGTATCTCCTTATCACGCCCCTGGAATGCACTCTCTAAAATATTACTGCATTTTCCTGAGACTACTGCACAATTTTTTTGTTGTTGTTGTTGTTTTTTTAAGATATCTGCATTTACATGGATATCGTCTAAATGGAAACTGACATCAACATCCTCATTTGTAAACAATTATCAACTCCATTTTAAGATATTGGAACTCCTCTAAAGCAAAACTTTATAAAATTGCTTTATATCATTCCATTAAAAAGCTGTTGAAACATAAAAGCCTTTCATATTTTTACATATAGAAATCCTAGCTGCTCCACGTAAGGCCAAATATAAAGACCTAACATGGAAAATGTTTAGTGTCTCAAGTCAAAATGGTACGTGAGAGATTTTCTGTGCGAAACAACACATTTTTTCAATAGTACTGTCTTCTAGGCTGCAGAGGTGGGTCACACCCTGGACTAAATCACAAGTTCCAGCATCACAGAAGCAATCTGCCAAGAAGCCCCTACCTCCAAATGGCTACAGTAGTTTTCTAGAAAAATACAGCCCATGCAGCCTTCCAAACACAGCAGATGAACTGTTACTAGCTAATTAGCACCTCAAGCTCAAGAGGAACCAAACCAAAAAAAGGTCAGTTTTAAAGCTACAGTACAGACAATCTAAGTCTGAAACTGTTTTGGAAAACACAATTTGGCGATAAAATGGCTCAGCATGAAGGCTCTCCTCTCCTACTGCATCTGGCCACAGGTACCTGCTGCTTTAACTGCTTAATTCACAACAGACTCTGAACTTAAAGCCTGCTATAAAACCATTAAATTCACTAGCCATGCAGAAAGTACACAAACTCACTAGTGAGCAGCAGCTGAATTAACGCAGGATACAAGAGAAAGAGGCAGAGCAAGGGAAGAGGTACAAAACGGAGCAGGCAGGAATGGACAAGGAGAAGAAACACATGGCAGCAAAGAGGAGGACTCTCCCAGTAGCCATACATCAAATCAGACCAAGCACCCCAAAATAATTTCAATGGCTGGTGTTTCACAATAAACTTAAGGCATCTTTCAAAGAGAAAATGTTCAAAGACCTCCATAGGCTAATTGCCACCCAGACAGTACTGTTACCTGTGACCAGTTCACCTACTTACCATTACCGTACATAGTTTACTAGCTTCTCAGAAATAATAAATAAACAGAGAAATTACATGACAGTGTGACAAACCACAAACTTCACCATGGAATCCAGGCCCTGCTTGTCAGAAGAGACCTCTGGATTTTTGTACCACTGAAAAGTACATTACCTTCCATACTTACATCCCACATTCTCACCGGCTTAATACTTCAAGGTAACATTGAGAAAGGGCATGAACTGCCACCCCAGCAATTACACCCCTGTAATCTGAAAGAAAAAATTCCCCTCTGGGAAAGTTACATTACGTTATCAACAGATTTTAAGTAAAAAGTTATTTTAAAACCTCTTGGTATCTTAGAAGTTGAAGAGGGTAGTAAGCTTAAAGGAAAGATCATAAAGCATTCATCTGTGTTTTCTGAATACAGATGAGTGCTCTACTAACTAGAAGTTTCAGAAATTCATTTAAAACTAGTGCTTTCAGAAAGTTAAGTCATCAAAATCATAACCACTCCTACAGTACAGACTGGTATTCTCCCTATTCTACTAATTTTTGACTTATAAAAAAAAAAAAAAAACTTATTGTGCTTTTATTTATGCTAATACTTAGCTCAAATAAACACACTATTTTTTTCCTTCACTGAATTATTTCAATTGCAGCACACAAGTTCCCAGAATCCCAGTGATATTATCTAGGATGCTACTCAGAACTAAGCATACGAAAACAAGCTCACGAGCAGCAGATTGATTTCACTGCACTGGTTCTGCAGCAGCCTTGAGGGAGTCAAAGCGTCTGTACTGCCAACAATCTTCAAATAAAGGTTAGCAAGAAAGTAAGACAATCAGATAAAACTTACTTTTCTGTGATTTACTAAAAGGTAAAGACCTATAGTACCGAAGTCTCAGAACATTTCAAAAGAATGTTAAGGGCCCAGAAACAAGGCAAACAGCACGTTGCAGTTAATTCTTTTGCCTACCCTTCCAGGTTGGATTCTCCTTGAGAATATCCCATCCCATTTTCACTGCTAAATAATTCTCACATATCATGATCCGTTTAAGCTAATCTAACGAGTCAGCCAAGGAAAACCACTGAGCCACTCCCCCTCTAAGCTCTGCATCAGCTCCTTGCAACTGTGGGTTGGGTAGGACTGAGCAAAAACTCCTGCAGTTAGGTTCTGGTTGAATATAAAAGCATGTATTTCTCGTTTAAACAGATTGAAAAAGTTATATTAGCCAATATGATCTATTAATATAAATCAGACAGGTAATACAGCTAACCAATACCTCATTCTTTACTGAGATGTTTTGTGTCATTACATAATGCTTGAGAAAAGTAGCAAGTAATACTTCCCTACTCCTCACACTTGATCTGTTGTTACCTTAAAGTCCTAAAAAAATGAAATTTATTCTAAACACCGGGTCACTTTATAGCATTTTCTTTGTTAAAGCTCCATTATAAGAGAAAAAAAAAAAAAAAAAAAAAAAAAAAAAAAAAAAAAAAAA
>CM021763.1:65124059-65139169 GCA_011075105.1 Heteronetta atricapilla
TGTGTCGTCAGTCATATTTTGTCTGTAAAGGCTGGAAAGGTGAAATATGTCCTGATTTTTGTTTCTGTATGAGCAAATGAGGCATTGGAACATAACTGGCTTGAAGAAGCTAATGTATTGATGAACTGACTAGCTAATATATTTCTTAATTTTCCCTCTATGGCTTTCTGAAGACAAAGATATATCACTGCCCAGGTGTATCATTGCAGAGATTCCATTTTATGTAAAAAAGTTTGCCCTTTACAAAACTTCCATGGATGAATCCCCCTCTACTAGCAGAATTATTTTGGTAAGATCTGTTGTAACTGCTTCATCTTCATAGCAATCCTATCTGAAAAAAACATTAGAAAAAAAAAAAAAAAAAAAGATAACATCAAACTGATGCAAAAATTTCATTGAGGGATACCAACATTCACTGGAGCCAGTGAAGCTGGAAGCCTGCAGCGTCTTTGGAAACAGGCCCTTGGCCTTAACATGAGAACAAACACAATCAGCATTCCTCAGCTGCCTTCTGACTTGTTCAAAGGAACTTAGGCCCAGGGAATATTCAGAACACAGCGTTCATATGTTACACTGCCCCCAAGTACCTACTTTCTTATTCTCGGACTACTCTCATTTCAGAAAATGAGAGTAGTTACTTTTTTCTGTTTGATAACCCACAGAAGATTTCTTTCACAATCCTAGTCCAAGACTCCATTTGAACTAGTTTCAAATTTTTGCATCAACAATATCCTGAAGATTTCCTGAAGAAAGATTTCTTGTGAAGATTTCTTTCACAATCCTAGTCCAAGACTCCATTTGAACTAGTGTCAAATTTTTGCATCAACAATATCCTGTAGTAAGAATATTCACAAAAAACTTAGCTGTTTTCTGAAGAATTTTATTTGGTTTGGATTGATTCCTCTGAGCCTTGGCTTTTTTGTTAGAAGACCTACTGAATTTATTGATCCTTCTATGTTTCTAATGATGATAAAAATGATTTTGCAGACTTGTGCTACAAACCTTCAATTTTTTATTTATTTTTTTCCCAGACTGAACATTCCTACTTTATTTAGTCATTCCATGTAAAGAATGTGTTCCATATTTTGGTCATCCTTGTCACACTTCTGTGATTTTTCCACCAGTTCCAGTACTGCTTTCCTGAGATAAGGGGATGAGAACAATGTCTTATTGTTTTATTTCACAGGGCTTTTAAAGTTATTTATCACATCTGACATTATTTTTTGGCCTTTATGAAGCATTAAGCTGAAATTTTGCACAGACATTCATAAACTAGGGTCTGCATAGTTATGATCAGCCCATCATTTTCTATATGATGCTAGGACTGTTCTTCCCAATGTCCATCACTTCATCTTTGTATATTTTGAAGTTCTTCTGGCATTTCAACTCCCATGTGATTTGATTTCATAACATGGAATACATTCCAGAAAATTTTATTATTATGTTACCTAAAAATTAAGATGCATTTAAAACACAGTTCAATCTTGGATTTGTAGTAATCTTTTCTCTTCATAAAGTGAAGTGGCAGTTTCAGACAAAAGAAGTGGATCACAAGACATTTAATTTGGAAATTCCCTTATCTTAAGATTGGTAGAAGCCAACATACCAGTGAAGAAGGATCTCTGTGCATCTGACACTTAAAAATATAAGCAACTTTCTCTTTTCAAAAAACTGCATTGAAATTATTTTCTTTCCATTCAAATTCACCCTATTTTTGTTTTCCCATGTGGCAGAAGAACACCTTGCAGTGTAGTTTTGGTGGAAACCACAGTACATAAAGGCATTTAATACCAGGTCCACTACCTACAGTAAGCTGCAAACAAGAGAATGAATGATGACTTCATGGATAGTAGGGCATAAAAGCTGTCCATCATGATGTTTCTCTCTAAGGTTTAGAAGCTGTTGAACTTGAGCAATAATGAAATCCACCCTTAAAAACAAAGAAAATCATGCTAGGAAATACTTCAGCTGGGAGGTGACAGAGGGAGGTGAAAGGAAATTCTTTGAGGTATCTGGACAAATATACTTCCATTGTGAGAAGAGTGTAGCTCTTCTGCACCTAGTGTAGTTCTGGAACTACATTAAAAGCTCTGGGAGTATAAAATGTATACACATTCTACTTCTTTCCCCTAGAATCAGTAACACCAGGAGGAAAAGAAAAAGTGTGTGAATTGCCAGGCTGAAACTCACTAAGTCTGAACAAGGAAACACATGAATAAGCACATACACTAGGCTGAATATTGTACGATCCTAAATAAACATAAGAAACTATCCTTATGGCTAAACAATTCCTCCCAGGCCTGCCTCAGAAGAAAGGTTATGATGAAAAAGTTTTGGATTCTATTAGGAAATATCGGTAGCTGAAACAAGATGTCAAAGGAAAAGGAGTGGAAAGACTTTAAAGGACACCCCCAAGCCTTGAAAAGGTATCTGAGATACTATGCTTCTAATTTAATATTTTCTAATCCTTCCAGTAAACAGCTATGCGGTTCTCTCTTAGAATGTAACATCTTCCAGATTTTATGAACAGATCCACTTTATGGCTATTTATTCTTAGCATAAATTCTGATTACATAATTCCACAATTTGCCTTCCAGTTGTACATTTAATAGCATTTACAATTATCTGTCAATAATGCTACATCTTTCAGCATTATCAATTTAAATGTTTATATTTCTACTGTAATTTCTCTACTGTTATTTCTAGTAATTTCAAGTAATTTCATAGACTGGAGCCTTTTAGAGATATAACTTGGAATCTATATAAAATTTATATCAAGTTTCTATCAATGTAGGCTGTAGCTTTGCTTGTGGTCTATGCAATTATTTCATGATGTTTTCTTTTCTGCTTGAAATGTGAAAGGTGCATGCTCCCTCCCTACTGCACTCCTTCCCTCCCTTTTCCTATTTTTTACATTTTCTGGTAGCTTTATTTCTGATATTCAAATTATATAAATTACCATATACTCTACAAAAAAAATATATATATATATTTTCATAGAATGAATTCTCAAGTTTTTAACTGGTTATGTGCCTCTTATTTTTCCTCTGCCAAAGCTAAATGGAACCATAAGGATCTTTAGAAATTATGAATGAAGTCTTCCCTTATTCCTCTCACTTGTTTAATATGCTATCCATTCTCAGAGAGCCCATTGTAAATATATATATATACATGTATATATATATATATATATATATATATATATAGTAACTCCTTATAGGTTACTATCTCAGTCTTTGAAATCATTGTGAAAAAAAAAAAAAAAAAATCAGCTAAGAAATTCCAGCAGGAGGAAATATTTTTTATATCCACACACAGTATTGTCAAAATTAAATGGTGGTGTTTACCCAATACATTTTTAACATTCAGACAAAGGAAAAAAGAACTGAACATTCTTTTATTCTCCATCTGAATGGTATTACTATTCAAAGGAATCATTTTCTCTCCCAGTTTTATAGCCTTTTCAAAAAAATACCAGCATTTCATGCAAATTTGTCTAACACTATTTTCTGACTCTGATAAATCTGATCTTTATGTTTGTGATCCACTGTCCTCATTTCTTGAAATTATTAATTAAATCTTAAAATCATCAATTTGAAGTTGTCAATACATGTAGTGTAGGCATCTGGCAATTAGACAATTAAATTAAAAAATAATGCTTAAGAGTCCCTTAGAGATCCTTATCTCCAGTCCCTGTTCCAAGACCATACCTACATTAATTTAACCAGATGTTTGTTTAATCTCTTCCAAAGAGAATTCCAATGGCCATGTTACTGGAACAAAATAGGCCAAAAGTAATTCTTGCATCTAATACTATGTCAATCTATAAATTCTATGCTTCTGTAAAAATAGGGAGCATTAAGAATAAGCTTCATTTTCCTTATGAGGATGATATTTATATTGTTACATTGCTTCCCAGCTCTATGGGATAAGGATAGACCCAAACTGACTTTAGAAAAAGCAAATAGTTGCACTGAACTTCCATACGAAAAGAAGGTAGAACCAAATAAGTTAATACTGAAGTAGCTGGATCTGGAAGAAATGAATTAATGGCCTAAACTAAATGTGATTTAAAGTCACTGTAGAAGCTATTGAAAACCCAGTCCTATCAAGCATTGGAGTGTATAGAAACAATTAATTTATTGAAATTTATTTTATGTTTAGATACAAGCACATTTAAGATATCATTTTAGAGGCCTAATTATATATACAATCAAAAATGATCAAGGACAGTAGGAAGTAGAAGCATGGAGGTAGGTACAAACTCCAGTCCAGGAGCAAAAGGAAAAGACAAGACACAGAGCTGTCCAATCTACTTCTTTTTACTTTTGCAAAGTATTACATTAAATAAATAAATCATGTGTGTAGAGTTACCTCCAGGGCAATTACAAACAAACAAAATAAATTATGTTCACTCACTTCTCTAATAATTTCATCCACCTTTCACTTGAATATTAATTATTTTCATTCATATAAAATTGAATTTTCTCTAGGAATATATATGATTCTTTTCTCATAGAAAAAAAAATGAGATAGTCATCAGGTATAATTTCCTCTCAAAACAAATTTAAGACCTGAACCTGAAAACTCACGGGCATATGAATAGCTATTCTTCCATATGAAGTAACCTGTTGACTTCAGTAGGTCTGCTCATATTTTTCAGCCTTTTCAAGATGAGGATTATAATTTTTTTCATATTAAAAAATAATTTCATAGGATGGCAGAAACTCATTAGTATCTAGGAAACTACAAGAACACATCAAATGAAGGTATCCATTAAAGTGTGAAGTCTTTTTCAGGTTTTGTATCATCTTGTAAGTCAACATTATCCAGTGTATCTTTTGTTGTCAAAGTATGATTCTCACCAACATACACATGAGCTTTTTATTCTGAGGTATTCATATGATCTTGTGTAGTGACCCGGCTGGAATCCACCACCCATCAGTGCCAGTGGGAATTGTTCCCTTGACTTCAGTCCCAGAAATTCCTACTTGGAGTCCTGGTTACATGCAAGTTAAAGGCAAATTATTCTATTCAGTCTTAATGAGAGGATATTTATATTTTAAAATAGATAGAGCAAAAGTGCATGGTGGTGATAATAAATTATGCTCTCTGCTTTTCTTCTTAACAGATAATACCAGTGAGACAGCTGTCATCACATTCTTTGCATGAATAAACTACAGGGAAAAAATCAATCTTGCAAAATTCCTGACTTTAGAAAAATACATATTCTAGTAAGAGTTCAGTATTGGCAATGGATTGCTGTAAATCTAAGACTGCAGATTCAAGGGGAAAAACTATTTCTATGATTTAGAACTCTGATTTCAGCAGTACAAGTAAGGCTTTCAATCACTACAAACAGGGTTTTAGATGTTATTTTAACTGGTAGTTCATTTGTTTAACATTTTACAGGTAAAATTATATTCAAAAAAAAAAAAAAAAAAAAAATGATCACTAGAATATCTGAGAAATACTGTCTGAATTTGGAATTCATAGAAGCTTCTGGAATTTGAAATAAATATATTCCATTCTTAGATAAATACTTTTTGGATACTGAGGCCTAATTGATTTTCTACAGAGAGTTTTTGGGGGGCTTGGAAATACTAGCATACAGCAAAAAGTATTAACTTGCAAATTCATACATTACATTTATTCTTCCCAGAAGTAGGGTGATTTCTTAAAACTTTGCATATTACTAAAACTACATGTCTTGGGAGCAGTGTCCTTTGCAAGCTAGTCATTCTGCTTGCACACCAGGGTAAATCCAGTTGATTCTTTTTTTTTTTTTTTTTTTTTTTTTTCATGGTTATTTATAGGATGCAAAATATAAAATACAGGCATTGCTAAATCTTATTCGTCTGGAACTGTAAGTGAATATGTTGAATTTTACACACCACTTTTAAAACATAATAGGCAGTAGCAAAACTAAAATCTCCTGTGTCAGTAATGTACTGAAAAGTTAAGTTAAAAAAAAAAAAAAAAAAAAAAAAAAAAATTAGAGAAATATTCCAAAGTAAATTAGATCTTGTTTAACTGCTCAATCTGAGCGAAGAATATAAGACTTAAAGATGTTTCTGTGATACTGGTCAAGAGCAAGAGTGAATATCCAGACTAGATCACTTTAGAAAAATATGAAGGCACTAACAAGACAAAGTTCTTAGGTTTTCAAATGTAAATTATTCTAGTGGGGAAAATATGCAACATGCAGAATATTCAGTAATATAGTAACATAAAATTAAACACTGTCATTTGCATTAAGTAGTCTCCAGCACTTAATAGCATGCTTACAATCAAGTGAGGATTCTTGTTCAAAGCGTGCTGTGCCTGACAGACAGCTGATAATTGATATACATTGGTAGTGAAGAAGAGAGCAGGATGGCTTTTTTTTTTTCCTTTCATGGGACAAAAAAAAGTCATTGAACCAGTGTCTATTTGTATAACATAAGTGGAGAATACAAACTTCGGTCAATTTTTATTATGACTACAAAAATGTTATATGTCTTTAGACTAGGCATTTCATCTCAACAGTTTACCCAGATTTGATTTTTCTCATTAAAAAATCTATTTAGCAGAAGCTATTTGCTGTAGAGTACAGCACAGCATTATTTTATGCATTAGAGAATATGTTTCAAAAAAATCTCCAAGTGGCTTACATATAATATGACTTTATTTATCAGGATTTTTAATTAATAGTATTTCCTTAGATGGGAATGACATAATGAAGTAAAATTAAATTAATTCATTTAAACTTTATTTTCACTAAAATATATCTATTTTTATACTACTACTAGTAGCCTAGAGAACAATAATTCTAGTTTACTGAAATGATAGAGCTCTTGAAGAGTAAGTAGTGAACTCAGCAACTGATGTTGATGATATTGCATTTCCAGTAAATGTCTTCAGAGAAGAAAATCAGCATTCTGCTGAGTAGAGGAAAGCACTCAACTCTATAATAATTTTTAAAATTCTGTTGAAACTAAATGCAAGACATAATGTATGTTATGATGGTTGCTTGTGTTTCTTTTCTGCTGCTTAAGAGTTGTAACTCATACTGTTTTCATTGAATAACTATTCTGAAATATGTTTCCATTCCCTCTCTCACCATCATCCTAGAATGTAAAATCAGCATATCAAGATCCATGAAGACTTAGTGGAACGTCTACATACTCCATCTCTTGTGTGTACACAACTGCCAGCAGATGTAATTGTCAAGTCTAGAAGTTGATAATATCACGTTTGTAAAAATCGTTTACTAAAAATCTGATACAGTTTTACACTAATTATATGTGAGATAACATAGCTGGCAATAAGAGACATGATACTGTTAATTCCCCTTTTTAATTGCTTGAAGATGACTGAAAATAAAGAACTATAAAGAACATACTATTTCGTTTCAGTTTCCTGTTTCAAAGACTGAGTAAATGATGACACATTAATAACTAGTGCCAGAAGTAATATTAAAAAGAGTTTAAGAAAAATAAAGATATTTGTTTTTTTCCTTCTGAGGTGTATTGTAGTCCATTGTTGATATCCAAGGACAGATAAAGAGTTTTTCAAAAAGAAATCTACTGAGCATAACTCCAGGAAACATCAAAGCAAAAGGCTGTACATGGCATATTCCCCTAGGCAACATTATCACTGCTAGCTCATGGGAGACAAAATATTTTGCCCTCTTGAAAAATCAAAAGGGACCTTTCTTTAACAAGTCTAGGAAATACATATATATATATGTATACATGTATATATTGGTCCACATTATGTCTTGTCTGTAGTTTTTTTTGATGACCATTTCAACTTTGGTTAGCACCTCAGGCACTACCAGGCTGGTGAACTTTCCAGTGACGTAACAGGTACATAGGCTGGCATCCAGTGTGCAAGCTAATTTGCACCCAACTCTAGAACACTGACTGTACTGATATTTGATAAAAAGCTGCAATGCAGCAAATAGTTTGTCCTTTTCTGCATTTCATAATATCAAATTTAGCCTATTAATTGTCACTAAAAGTATCTGGAAACCTTTCATAAAATCAGCAAAGCTAATAGAGAATGTCTAGCAAAATTCTACTTTGCTAAGGATCCAAATTGGTTTTGCAAACACCTACAAAAAATATCTATTTTATTTTTAAATAAATATCTAAAAATTATAGTCATACTAATTATTATATCATTTACATATAATCCTTATGGCTAACTGAAGTTCTCTCTGCAATGTTAACCAGGAAGGTACTCATTTCACGTCTCAAATTACTGTGTAATGTTTATGTGTGTTGCTGTATTGCTTCTCAATTTCACAATATATCTAGTAGTTTGACATCTCTTTGTGAAGGATCCTGAATGCAAATTGTGTTTTACATTGTAATGCATGTCTGGAGGCGATAATATATTCAGGTCTGTTGAAAAAGCCTATCATACACACATGTGCACCTTCAAGCATTCATTTCCAGTCTTAAACAGATCTGAAAACAGTCTATGCTTTCATGTATTGTGGCATCTGCAACAAAAGAATAACAACAGAAGTCATATTTCCATTCATTTAGAAAACATATTTCTTGAGAACTGTCTGGCAGTGTTTTAACAGTTTTTTTCCTTGAAATCTGAAATATTTTTCTAAAATCATAGAATCATAGAATATCCTGAGTTGGAAGGGACCCTTAAGGATCATCAAGTCCAACTCTTGACACCACACAGGTCTATCCAAAAGTTCAAACCATGTGACTAAGTGCACAGTCCAATCTCTTCTTAAATTCAGTCAGGCTCGGTGCAGTGACCACTTCCCTGGGGAGCCTGTTCCAGTGTGCAACCACCCCCTCTGTGAAGAATCCCCTCCTGATGTCAAGCCTAAATTTCCCCTGCCTCAGCTTAACCCCGTTCCCGCGGGTCCTGTCACTGGTGTTAATGGAGAAAAGGTCTTCTGCCTCTTGACACCCCCTTACGAGGAAGTTGTAGACTGTGATGAGGTCTTCTCTCAGCCTCCTCTTCTCCAGGCTGAACAGGCCCAGTGACCTCAGCCATTCTTCGTACGTCTTCCCCTCCAGGCCTTTCACCATCTTCGTAGCCCTCCTCTGGACACTCTCCAACAGTTTCATGTCCTTTTTATACTGTGGTGCCCAGAACTGCACACAGTACTCGAGGTGAGGCCGCACCAGCGCAGAGTAGAGCGGGACAATCACCTCCCTCGACCTACTAGCGATGCCGTGCTTGATGCACCCCAGGACACAGTTGGCCCTCCTGGCTGCCAGGGCACACTGCTGGCTCATATTCAACTTGCTGTCTACCACGACCCCCAGATCCCTCTCTTCTAGGCTGCTCTCCAGTGTCTCATCGCCCAGTCTGTACATGCAGCCAGGGTTTCCTCGTCCCAGGTGCAGGACCCGGCACTTGGTCTTATTGAACTTCATGCGGTTGGTGATCGCCCAGCTCTCCAACCTATCCAGATCCCTCTGCAAGGCCTTTCCACCCTCATCCGAGTCCACAACTCCTCCAAGTTTGGTGTCATCAGCAAACTTGCTCAAAATACCTTCTATTCCTACATCCAGATCGTTTATAAAAATATTGAAAAGTACCGGCCCTAAAATGGAGCCTTGTTTGATTCTGTTTAATCTGAACTGTTTTTAAAATGCAGAATGGCTGTTAAATATGTGTAAGATAGTTATGGGTGGTCTAGTTTCAGGTAGCATGCAGTTCACCTGGAACGATTCCTACAAATTTATCTGAAGTTGGACCAGGATTTTAGAAATCTTCTTTTAAGATTACTACAGAGAGATCCTGCCAGTCATACAACAGATGTCAGGTAAGAAAGCTCGATACAGAATGTTAAAATGAGAAATCCACGAGGGCATTAGGAAGGAACAAAATATCAAATCAGCAAAAGATATTACTTATAGAGTTTTTTAGCCAATTTATGTACAGTAGCCTATACAATGTGGCTAATTACTTAATTTGGTTTCCTTCTTAAAGGTGATATGATTCGGGCATGTGTATCACAGTTCTGGATTGTGGATAGTTGAGTAATTCTAACTGAAATCCCAGATAGTTCTGAGTTTTCAAGACTATTAAAAATTATGAGTAATGTATTTTAAATTAGATATCCAGAAAGCAAGATGCATGAACTATGCTTGCTCTGAAAAAAAAAGTGTCCATATATGATACAAGTCATGCTCCAAGAGGTTCATCCTTAAAGCTGGAGCTAAAAAAGGAAATAGTTCCAGCTGAAACTACAAGAGTCTGGTTGCCTTCACAGAAATCAGAACTGGGTTCCTGTGGTTTCATCCTAACAACACTCAATTACTGAAGTGTAATTATGGCACAATTCATATTTATTGTACAGTGATTTTCTGTGCTTTCATTATGCTAAAAAGTAGCAAAAATAAGCAAATATTTATTGATCATTTGGTTCTCAAGAGATTAAAAAAAAAATCCTTATTCTTCAGGAACATGGTGCTGTGGTGCATTAACTTTGGCTGTCTGCTACTCACCCATCCACAGTGGCACACTAGTGGAAGTAACCGGAGAAACCATACTGAAGGGGAGAGAAAATGTACTAAAAATAGTCTGAAAAGGTATTTATTTTCATCTTCTCTGTCTTTTCACACCATCAGAGGTGTGGTTTTTTAACTTTTTTTTTTTTTTTTTTTTTTTTTTTTTAATGGGATAGAATGAAACTAAGCAAAAATATCTCAGCTTTCTGCCAGAGGAGGCTATGTAGTCTATTTAGTGCCTGGCTAAGGATTATAGAGTCATAGAATCACAGAATGGTTTGGGCTGAAAGGGTTCTTAAAGATCACCAAGTTCCAACCCCATTGCCATGGGCAGAGACACCTCCCATGAGACCAAAGGACAATCCAAAGCTCAAAGCCCCATCCAGCCTGGCCTTGAACACTTCCAGGACTGGGGCATCCACAGCTTCTCTAGGCAACTTGGTTCAATGCCTCACAACCCTCAGAATAAAGAATTTCTTCCTTGCATCTAATCTAAATCTACCCTCTTTTCGTTTAAAGCCATTACCCCTTGTCCTATCACTACACACCCCAGCTTTCTCGTAGGCCCCCTTTAGTTACTGGAAGGTGTCCCCAGAGGCTTCTATTCTCCAGGCTGATCAACCCCAAATCCCTCAGCCTTTCTTCAGAGGAGAGGTGCTCCAGCCCTCTGATCATCTTCATAACCCTCCTCTGGACCCACTCTAACAGACTCACATCCTTCTTGTGCTGGGGGCTCCAGAGCTGACCTCAGAACTCCAGGTGGGGTCTCATGAGAGCAGAGCAGAGGGGAACAATCCCCTCCCTCACCCTGCTGGCCACACTGCTTTTGATGCAACCCAGGACACGTTTGGCTTTCTGGGCTGCAAGCACACGTTGCTGGCTCACGTCAAGCTTCTCATAATCCAACATCCCCAGGTCCTCCTCAGGGCTGCTCTCAACCTATTCTCTGCCCAGCCTGTGTTTGTGCTTGGATAATACTACGTAATAATACATGACGTATTGCCGTATCATGTATCATGTAATAAGTCATGTTCTAGGGAACACCCACAGTTGCTTATGACCCACATGGTGAAGTGCCACCATGGGATCAACCCAACTGCAAACTCTTATATTTACATAGCAAATATGGGAACTGTACATATAGAAAAGGACAAGTAAGGTATCCTTGGAAAAGGAGAGGTGACTGAAAGAAGCCAATGGGATCGTCCAACAGTCTGACTAATTATGTGTTTTTGTTTGTTTGTTTTTACTACAGTTTTAGTCTCTGTGAAAGCAATAAAGCATAGATATGCTGTAAGTGATTCCTATCACTAAAACTTATTCCATTGCCTCACACATTATGGATTTAATTCTCCAGCAGATCAATATTGTCCAAGAAAATACTGCTTAATGTTTCAAAGTATATACAGTACATTTCCATAATTTCTAATGTATTTTCTAATAAATAATTTAGACCTAATGGGTACTGTACTTCAGATACCACGCTGCTGTAAAGGACCAGTTTACTTACTACTCACTTCACAGGAACCTGTTGCTAAAAAGAACTTCATGGCTGTAGTGGTTATGTGTCTAATTCAAAAAGAGAACTAAACTCTGGGCAATGATTGTTTCTGAGCAGAGTGTTCATATCGATGTTAGATATTACTAAATAATCTCTAAATAGTCTGCTTTTATGAAATAAATATACATGAGCAGTAAATATCCTTTCTGCATGAGTGTCAATCCATCTATTAATCTCTTAAATATAAACAGAATCATAGAATCATTAAGGTTGCAAAAGGCCTCCAAGATCATCTGGTCCAACCATCCCCCTACCACCAATGTCCCCAGTGTCCCCCTAAACCATGTCCCCAAGCCACGTCCAGCCTTTCCTTGACCACCCCCAGGGACGGTGACTCCACCACCTCCCTGGGCAATCCGTCCCAGTGCCTGACTGCTCTTTCTGAGAAGAAATGTCTCCTCATCTCCAACCTGAACCTCCCCTGGCCCTAGAGGCCATTCCCTCCTTTTTTTTTTTTTTTTTTTTTTTTACATGAGGGTTTGGTTTCTAGTGTACATTTTCAATATTTAGACTTCCCAAATCACACCTTTAATATAAGTGACTGCAGAAATTTGACACTATTCACTAAGGTAATGAAAAATATATATATATTAGGAAATAGAAAAAGGGAAATACATTTGTCAACAAGATACCAGTGGGCTTTGGAGATTTTAATGACAAACTGTGTAAGTTCCTGACAGAAAATAAATAAATATAATAATATGAAATAAATAATATGAAATAAATTAAATGAAATGAACTAAAATAAAATAAAATGTGTTCAGTATAAAAACAAGTAACTGCAGGTAACTGCAGTGCAAAATATGCCTTTTTTAATTTCATACAGAGAAATCTAGGAACTCGGGCATATGCCTGTGTTAAGGCAAACAGCACTTTTAAATGATAGCATGATTGTTTTAAAATCCTCTTTAAAATAATCCAGTTTTAATATCTATTAATGCTTTAACATTTATTGTGAAATCACGTTAAACTTCTGACCCCAAATTCACCTCAACCTTGTCAGAATCAATGGGACTGCAGCAATGATTTGTGGTTTGCTCAGTCATTAGCAGTCTATACATTAATTAGCTTCATCCTGCTCATCAAAGTCATAGACTGAGAGATTGTTGTTATATACTGTAAAAGGTAGTAATAATTAATAATCTCAATAATCTTAACAATTCAGCTTCTGGCACAGAATGTTAAATCCAATTGAAATTTCACAGTCAACTTTCAGAGAGTCCAATAGATTTCTTTAATATCTAAAGTGGTAAATTAAAAATATCAATATTGACAACTTCCTGATAGCTGTCCACTTTTTCTACTGTAGCCCTTATGTTTCATTTTACAATCAGTTTAGAGAAAAAAATAATGGGTATATCCCTTCTTGAGTGATTCAGATGCTGCATGCCATAAACGTGATACAAACTAAAATTTTTTCCTTCTTATTAGAAAATGAACACGTAGTAGAAGAGTGTTTTACAAGTCTGATTTGGAGATCATTCAACACAGTAAAAATAAATCAATTAAATTAGTGAACACTAACCTGACTACTAACTCCATAGATGATACAATTTAAAAAAGCATAACAGGAATAGACCTCTAATAGCCTATATCCAACTATCCTGTAAGTAGTTTTTGCTCAAACAGCATCTTACCTAAACTTTGTGAGAGAGGAGCAAAGAGTTAATTTGACTTAGCAGATAGCTGCATATTTGTCATTTTGGTGACTGAGACATTTAAAAAGCAGTTACCTTGTAACCCACATAACAATTAGAAAAAGAAGAAACAATATATATGGCAGAGAAAACGCCATCCAGTATCTAAAGAACTTCACAGTGCAATATATTTAGCTCAAAAAGCAACTTTTCAGAGAAAATGCCATACTCCAGATAGGACACCTTACTGGAATGTGGAAAAGATGTTTAAATACATTGCTTAAATTCATGGCTTTATCATTCTTATGCATCCCTGGGCAAGTCATTCAATATTTTTATTACACAGTCATCCATCTCCATAATGGGATTAATAATCCTGTCTCTAACTCTTTATTTATCCGGTCCATCTAAATCCAGACACTAACTCACACTGGCACACAGTTACTGATGTAAGTGGATAGTTTGCATGAGCAAATGCCTGCAAATGCAAGTATGGATTACTGGTCTTTAGTCTTGAGACTTGGACTGTCTGATCTGTGTATTACTCCCTGCCTCTGAAATATGTACAGATACGATACAGATCACCACAATGAAGTCATCACTGCCTTTAGCACAATTCCAGTATTCTGGTCTTTGGAGCTAGAACATTCATATCTGTTATTTTTTCTTGAATATACAGTTGTATACATTGTCTCATAGAATCATAGAATCATAGAATATCCTGAGTTGGAAGGGACCCTTAAGGATCATCAAGTCCAACTCTTGACACAGCACAGGTCTACCCAGAAGTTCAGACCATGTGACTAAGTGCACAGTCCAATCGCTTCTTAAACTCAGTCAGGCTCGGTGCAGTGACCACTTCCCTGGGGAGTCTCCATATTCTTCTCTTCATACTATATAGTAGTTTCTAAATTAATCTTCTGTGAGGATTTATTATACATGTGCAAATACATTTGAAAGCAGATAATGGAACACAACATGCATCACTAAATTCTGATGTTCACCAACATGTCTTTCACATTCATTTGAAATTTGTCTTTGTGCCCGACTGCCCTAGAGAAATAATGAATTTGTCAACAATAATATGTTGTGCATTTGCACAGATAAAATCCTAGAAATCACTTATTTATGGGAAGGAATATAATTCCCAAATTGGAAAGGTGACTAAGTGCCAGCAGTGTTTAATTAATATTGTTCCCTTAGGGCAGAACAGCACTAACACTTCTTGTCATGTGTAGTTTATTAGATTTGTTATGCAGATTTATTAGACTGCATAAATAAGTTTCACCACTGATTTGGTAACTATTAGACCTACTCTGAATCTTTCTCTTGCATCCTTATAATTAAATTTACCTTGCTACCTGTAAAAGAAACAAACAAACAAAAAGCATTTACCTTGGTACCTGCAGGAAAAATAATAATAATAATAATAAC
>CM021763.1:65139269-65236140 GCA_011075105.1 Heteronetta atricapilla
AATATTTACTTTTTCTTCATTACACTAAGAATACTTACTTTGTAACCTTAGCACAAACAGGGGCTGGTCCTTTGCAGCATCCAAGCCATCTATGAGTCCATGTTTTTTTTTTTTTTTTTTTTTTTTTTCTATTTTTATAGGATGTTTTTCTCATTCTTCTCTCTACTTCTTAACTTACTTCTTAACCTTTCAGCTTCCAAAATGGTCTAATTGAAAAACAAAGCTGATGTCTTTATCTATATTAAGACCAGCAAGTTTTAAGGGGATAAAAATTCTATTATTCACTGGCCTAACATGACATCTTGATCTCCAAAATGGAGAGATGTGGATTTGAAGGGTGAACCATTCAGTACATAAGGAATTGGCTGCACCCAGAGAGTGGTGGTCAATGGCTCCATGTCCGGGTGGAGGCTGGTGATGAGTGGTGTCCCTCAGGGGTCTGCCTTAGGAGCAGTGCTGTTTAACACCTTTATCAATGACAGAAACAGCAGGATTGAGTGCACCCTCAGCAAGTTTGCACATGACACGAAGCTGAGTGGTGCAGTTGATACACCAGAAGGAAGGGATGCCATCCAAAGGGACCATGTTGAACCTATGAAGTTCAACAAGGCCAAGTGCAAGGTGCTGCACCTGGGTCAGGGCAATCCCAGACAGGAGCACAGTCTGTAAGAACTCGCTGAGAGCAGCCCTGCAGAGAAGGACTTGGGGGTTCTGCTGGACAAAAAGCTCAACATGAGCCAGAAGTGCATGCTTACAGCCCAGCTGGGCAACTGTGTCCTGGGCTGCATCAACAGAGGGGTGGCCAGCAGGTCGAGGGAGGGGATTGCTCCCTCTGCTCTGACCTTGTGAGGCCCCACCTGGTGTACTGTGTACAGGGCTGGGGCCCAAGCACAAGAAGGATGTGGGGCTGTTAGAGCAGGTCCAGAGGAGGGCCACAAGGATGATCAGAGGGCTGTAGCACCTCTCCAGTGAAGACAGGCTGAGAGAGCTGGGGATGTTCAGTCTAAAGAAGAGAAGGCTCTTATTGTAGCTGATCACTTGGGACATGATCCAAAATCTGCTAAAGTCATCCTTTCAAAAAAACCTTCTCACTGACTCCCATGGATTCTAAATTAGGCCTTTAGTTTAACTTAGATTTATTAGTTCTCTCAAAATGCAAGGGGTTTCCTAGGAATAAATGAGTGATGAGGAGAAAATGGTGATATAAGAGATTCCCTTCATCATTAATCACCAGGAAATGTCATTCTGTGAAATTACTTCACTTTAAATTTCAGTCACAGTATAACCTTTAAGATGTCTTACCTCGAGACAAGTATGTTAGAACTTTGAAAAACGTGGACATCTAAGAATACCAGAGCATGTGAAAATAGAGCTTGTACAGTATGCTCACTATAACTAATCCCATATATTTTGTGTTTTCCCCAAAAAATGTTGTGTGGAAGTTTTCCTCCTTCCAAGTGATTAGGCTTACGTACTTATCAGGAGAGCAGTCTTCAGCCAAATAATAGGAGACCGAGTGACAAGACAATCAGGTATACTTCCCACATGTATACACAATCAACCACAAGAGGAATAATTCAAATCACCCTTTTAAAACACACATTACTCTTACAATTTTCATTCCTACTATAAATGGATAAGAGCGTACACTAAACTCTGTGCATGAACACATGAATTATTTTGGTGAAATGATCTGCAAATGTTGAAAGAAATGCAAGACAGGTCAAATAGGAACTAAATTAAAGATCTTGAGTCAGTTAGTAACTACCCTGAGGTTATTCATTAATTCATTCAGAAACAAATAGGTTGCATTTTAAGCTGAAAACACTATGAATTTAAAAGTACTTTTTTTTTGAGAGAGAGAGAGAGATGTTATTTATAGAACCCCCTCCACCCTCCAACATAAATAGTGAATAAAACAATACAAACTTCCGAGCAGAAGGATCTTCAGGACTAAGCAACCCTGAAACAAGATGCCTGAGTGGGAACGATAATTCACTCTTTTTTGAATTGTGTATGTACAATCTGTTCTCAGCTAACCACATGTTAATGGTATTCTAGCCTGTTCACAGCGTCCAGGGGGAATCTTTCAAGCTATTACAACATGCCTCAGTGGTGACTGGCTGCACAAATGATCTGTAATGGGAAATACAATCTTCTTAATTTGAGCAAGCTAACAGAAGGCAGGCTCAATGAGAAAGGACTGGATGCATATAGTGTGGCGAACTTGGAAATGATACAGAACACTTAACAGTCTCATCACCTTCTAACCTTAGTTGAAAGCTCATCTCACTGACATTTTTAATATAAATATATATTAAAATAATTCCAAAGCAAACATTTTCTGTATATATTCTTCTTAAGGGGAGAGTCAAACTTCTAAGACATGCTTATTGTAGGGTTCAAATCCTTGGCTTACTAGAATGCTGAAAGCCATGCAGAACAGATCCTTAACACACAGATAAACAGAATGATCAAAGATGTAATTTTAGTAGGGAACATCAAATTCTCTTAGCTGTGAATATAGATAGAAGGGCAACAAGTACAAATCTTCCGATGTTAATAGAAAGAAATATTAAAACGTCTGAAAGAAGGAAGCAGGTAACCTAAGTAACCTTGCAAAATGAGGTAAAGTTTAATATATGTAAGTGAAATTACGGTATCGATGGGAACTGAGGCTGGAATTGAAAAAGCAACCATGCCAATGAAAATTTTTTAATAACTATGAAGAACTATTATAGCTGAATAACCTCTGGAACAAGAAGATGAAAGCAATGAATTTTGACTACAGCATTTAATAATGATACTCATAATTTATTAATTCAATAATTCAGCCATTTACTGTATGAAGAAAATTCAGTAACCAATACTAACTGAAATATTGTGTCAAATATTCACTACTTCATTTGCTTTCCTGATCTATCTGATCATTTGTATTTACCTAATTTTAATTATACTGTTTCCTTAGAGATATGGGATAAGTGAAGATAGTAATGAAGCACAAGATACTGGACAGACTCTATCTTCTTCATGAAAATTGGATTATAAATTGGCAAATGGATCTTGAAAATGTTATAGTTCTAATTCTACTGCTCAAGGAGAAGCATAATGGCATTAATTTGCCTAATGTGCATTAAACAATTACATTTAGAAAATGGAAAAACATGTTGCCTCCCATATAACGTTTCACATAATCTGATAGAAATTGACTGCATTTGAAAAAGCGTATTTTATGAAGAAAACACGTTCATTGTTATTAGTGATGATTTTTTGACTCTATATGAAATATATATATTACATATATATTAAGCATCCTTTTTGGACAGATTAAAAACAAACTCACAAATAATTAAAAATGAGTGTGCTGCATAGTAACATTTAAAATCTTATTAATAAAATCATTGTCTTTATATTGTTCTGTTTAGATGCCTTTCCAACTCCAATATATTAATGGAGGTCTGACAATTACCAGATTGTCCTATATGGGCATCAAAAAATGCCTTTCAAAAAGGCATAACAAATTTAAAGAAAGCAGATTTCAGTGAACTCAAATAATAAATAAGTAAATTTTTTTTTTTGGGGGGGGGGACATGTTTATTAGAAAAGTGGTTTAGGAGAGATTGTAGTCCCTGAAGAAACTCTCTAAGAATGTATATGCAAAGTATTCAAACACAAAGAATAGGAACAATTCTAGTTTACTTAAGCTCTTCAATGACCTAGGCTAATAACTAAAGAATAGGACAATCAGCCAAAAATACAGAAGAATATGAGGCTGGCAAATACATGAGTTTAAAGTACAACCGGGCAAGTTTATGAAATTGCAATAAAAAAAAAAACATTATTTGGTGGATAAGATTAAAGAAAAAGACATTTGTTTACCCTGTGTTCCACAAAACAAGGTGAACAAATTAAGCAGAAGATAAAAAATGTCTTAATATCTTCCTAATATCTTTTTTCCCCCTTATTCAGTCATTCATTTATTTTTAAGTCTTTACTGGAAAAGGGTAATGATGATTAGGCTCCTGGCACAATTAATGCCTGTAATATCATGGAGGGAGTGTCTAAGGATAAAGTTTCACAAGGTAGCTGTCCTGATTTAATGGTTTGCTGTTACTGAAAGGGGAGATCCCACATGCTTTGCTCTATGGAATCCCAACCACCCATAAAGTAGCTGATAGCCACACCCTCTCATTATTTTGTGTTAGCCCTGGCATTTGTCTGACCCTTTGCTGAAACAGTTTAGCTTGCTAAACAGGCAGAAAACAAAATCCAAGAACAATAACATGCTGAAGTGATTGTTTTTACATCACTAGTTCAGAAGAAAAAAAGCACAGAGTCTGCAGGAAAAGAAGCAGTAATTCTGTTGTACAAGGTCTCACCTGATACAGGCTATCCAGCTGTAGATACTATCAATGAAGATGGGTGTGGACTAATTAAGAGTTCAGAGAAGGGCAGCAGGGATTAACAAAATCACAGAAAACATCTAATAGAGAGAACTCAGAGACCAGAAATTATTTAGATACCATCATCATCCCCACACCCAGGAGGGAAAAATAAATAAATAAAGAAAGAAAGAAAAAAAGTGGTGAGAAAAATGACAACAGTCTTATTCAGGTAAGCAGTACATATTAGAACAAAATTAACTAAAAAGGAAAGAAATTGATTATAAAGACTGTCTACAGAGGAAGATAATCAGCTGTGTTCAATTTTGGCCCCTCTGCTATACAAGGGACATCAAGGTGCTGGAGCATGCCAAAGAAGGGCAATGTAGCTGGCAAAGGGTCTACAGAACAAGTCTTACGAGGAGCGGCTGAGGGAACTGGGGTTGCTTGGAGAAGCCTGGACAAGAGGAGGCTTGAGGGAAATGTTATTGCCCTCTACCAAGTACCTTCGAGGATGTTGTAGAAGGGTGAGGGTTAGTCTTTTCTATCAAGCAACAAGAGATAAGACAAGAGGAAATGGCCTCAAGTTTAGGATGGATATTAGGCAAAATTTCTCTACTGAAAGGGTTGTGAGGCGTTGGAACAGGCTGCCAAGGGAAGTGGTTGTGCTACCATCCCTCGAGGTGTTCAGATGTGCAGATGTGGTGCCTAGGGACATGGTTTAGTGGTAGACTTGGCAGTGCTAAGTCCATCCAACGGTTGGTCTTAAATGTCTTTTCCAACCAGAATAATTTTATGATGGGACTGAAGAGAAGGTAAGATTGAAAGTGGGAAAATCTCTGGCAGGATTAGGAAGGTTAGAGAGACAAAATATGGAAAAGTATTAATTAGTGAAGGAAGACCAAAACTAGAAGTGAACAACAACAACAACAACAAAAAAAAGATGAAATATAGTTGAACATTATGAGGAAAAGGAGACACCTTTTCCTGATTAGAGATAAACTTTAAGTAGCTGTTTCACCTAGAAAGCACCAGTGGCTTTAATTTCAAGAGCAACCATTATTTCCAAAAAAAAAAAAAAAAAAAAGTTTGAAATCTTTGTTTACTGATACTAGTTTGATTTTTTTGATTACAAGCTGAAGCACTTTGATATGGAATACGCTCATGTAAATCACCAGAACATGATGTTATTTCCAGGAATCACTCCAGGAGAAATCAATTTTCAAATGCAAGAGGTTGCCAGGTAAATTGTGCATTTTGCCAGCTTCTGTAAACATGTCCCCTCTATAGCCCAAACTACTCACTTTTCAGCAGTCTGCCTTCAGGCATTCCTTTTCTTCAAAATAGTTAGGACCTAATTTTCAGAAGCTTATATAATGTTAACTATTTAAGAACTGTGGCTGCAAACGTGAGGTAGAGGGCTGTAGTAGTATCAAATGCAGTGTTACACAACAGAAGATGCCATGACGGAGAGCACCAGACAGGAACAACTCATAGATTCCACTCCGAATTATGAAAATGCATTTAACAGTGCTTCAGTACCAGAATAAACTACAGCTAAAAGAAAGTGGTTCTCCATCTCCTTATAATTGCAAGCTGTGTCTCTTTCTCGAGTATTTGTGGTATTTAAATGGAAAGTCTTTGCACTGGGACAATTTTTATTACTAGGGTTTGCCATATGAAAATAGTAATTTTAAAAAAGTAACGTGGTTTTTTTCTTTTGCCTTACAAAGTCCAGGCACGTGTGTAACTTGGGGTACTGGCGGCACACGCGCCCGTTATTACTGCTTAATTATTACTTCACATTAAAGATTTAACACCTTAGAAATGATGCAGGAGCGACAACGTTGCGTTTTGCTACAATTTACTCAGATTGCCCTGACGCAGAATACAATGAAAAAGGCCGCAATACCCCAGCGTTACAACAGGAAGGTTATTACGTGAGGGTGATAAGGGAGGTGTCTCCCCCCGCCGCCATTGCTGTCCCCTTTCTCCCCTCCCCGCCAGGACCGGGCGGCAAGAAGGAGAGCCGGAAGTGCAGGCGGAGCGGCGGGCGGGGCCAGCCGTTGCCAGGCGGAAGTGCTCCAGGAGGCGGCGGTTGGCGGCGGTTGGCGTTTAAAAGGCTGTGAGGCGGTAGCTGTGGTCCCGCCGGCTGCGATCGCGTCCAGCGACGGACCCCGAGCGGATCGGAGCGATGGTGTCCAGGGCTGCTGACCGGCTGCTGATCGTCGTCTCCATCCTGGAAGGTGAGTCGGGCGGCGGGGGCTTCCCGGTGGCAGCCGCGGGTAAATGGTTTTCTTCGTGGTAGGCTGATGTTCTTCATCTGCTGTCAGCGATCTGCGAATAAGTTTTTTTTTTTTTTTTTTTTTAATACTGACGTGTGTGCCTGGCTGTGCAAGTGAGGGATTTTTGTTGTTGTTGGGGGTGTGTCTGTGCTTTCTGTTTGTAACATGCGTTATTATTCTACCCTATTACTCTATTTTGTGACCTATTTTGCCCAGTTGCTCTTTATCAGACAATGTAGGAATAAGATAAGGAGTAATGGAATTAAACTAAAGGAGGGTTGATTTAAATTAGGCATTAAGAAGAAACTCTTCACTCAGAGGGTGGTGAGGCCCTGGCACAAGCTGCCCAGAGAAGCTGTGGATGCCCCATCCCTGGAGGTGTTCAAGGCCAGGCTGGATGGGGCCTTGGGCAACCTAGTCGAGTGGAAGGTGTCCCTGCACATGGCAGGGGGTTGGAATCAGAAGGTCTTTAAGGTCCCTTCCAACTCAAACCATTCTATGATTCTACTTCTCTGGCTCTTTATGTTGTTTGCCGAGGTAACTTAACTTATAAATTAAGATTCGCTCCTCAGAAAGGCATGTAGTCCCTTCCTGTGTGGTGATGTATGCAAATCTTAACAATTCATTTTGCCACTAAAGTTATTAAACAGAATATAGAATGGTGCTGAATCTGGGACAAATCATAAAATCATTCAGGTTGTAAAAGACCTCTAAGATCATCTAGACTAACTATCAATCTAGTACTGACAAGTCTACCACTGAACCATGTCCCTAAGCTCTACATCTACATGTCTTTTGAAGACTTTGAGGGATGGTGACTCAACCACTTCCCAGGGCAGCCTGTGTCAGTCCTGCAGAACCCTTTCAGTAAATAAATTTCTCCTAATATCTAAACTAAATCTCCCGTGGTGCAACTTGAGGCCATGTCTTTTCATCTTGTCACATGATATGACCTTAACCATTCTGTTAATCCAATAGTGATCTTCTTTGAAATCACGAGTAACTAGAAAAACACCTTTCACTATGCTCATGAGGTCATGTTCCCTGCTTTGATGGTCAAATCTGTAATGAAGGAAGAATGTTTAAACTTTTCTGTTTGTTACCTGTTAGGTTGATCTCTTCCTTGTCATAGATTTCTAAAAATTAAATCATACTGGTTGCTTGGTTTTTTTTCTTAGCTGTTACCTAATATCTCACTGTTTCTGGGTCTTCTCAAATGGTTTGTTCTTTCCTAACTTTTAAATAGTAGGAACACATTCTTAAAATACGGTTTTAGAGTAAGTTCAGGGAAGATATGGGAAATATTTTTATGTAATCATTTGAGCTGAAAATCTGAGCTCCCACTTTTTTTTTAAATGATGGTATCTTGCTATTACACTCTGTTGCAGGGCGCTATTTTCCGAAACGACCCAAGTACGTGCTTATAGTTGAAGCAAAGTTTGATGGTGAACAGCTGGCTACTGATCCTGTAGAGCATACCGATCAGCCAGAATTTGCCACTGAATTGGCTTGGGAACTTGATAGGAAAGCACTTCATCAGCACAGGTAACAGTGGAAAGTTAAATCTGAAATAAATTAAATTTGCTTTGGAGATAAACTTATTTTTCTTGTCCTTACAGCTACTGAAATACAATGTTTGTATTATTTTCATCTGAGCTTTTTTGGAATTTTTCTTAGAAGCATTCTTCTAGCAATATGCTGATCTACCATTTTGCTTCTACAGCAAGCTAAAATCATTTGTGTAAAGATAAGTGAGTTTAAAACTTTCTAAAGCTTCCATTTATACTACTTTTGTATTCTGCTTTTTTTTTTTTTTTTTAAAAAAAAAAAAGGCTATGGTTTAAGCATTGGATTCAAGCTTCCCTTATGTATTCCATGCCACAGAATTAAGTTAGCTTTAAGCTTGAAAAGCCTATGTAAAATCTCTTTGAAAATCTCAAATAAAGCTGAGAAATTGGATTTGGTTTCAATAACTGTAATTGGTTTTGACTGGAAATATTGAGGTAGTATAGTACTTTAATGTGTCAAATAAGTTCAAAAGGCTGTATTAACTTTGAGGAGTGAGAAATGGCTGAATGTATTTTATGCTAGACACTTCATCTATATTTCTAAGAACTCTTAGGTGCTTTGCAAAAATCTTTTTGTCACAAGTATAATTACAGTTTAATGCAAGCTGCATTACTTATCTCATGCACATGGATGAGACTGGGTTTATTTAACACTACTGTTCTTTTTAATAGCATTTGAGGCTTTGTGAGACTCCAAGAAACTCTTATAAAATTATTCATTTGCTCATTTTCTGTTGCTTCATGCTGAATTTTTGGAAGTTCAATGTAAACTGGCCTACTAGAACTAGCTATGTTATGAATTTCAATAAATTGTTCTTGGTATGCTTGAAACTTGTGAAAATTTTTTTGTGAGCTAATTGCATAAGTAACTTGTACATCTTGGATTTCAACTGAAATGTTCTTACAGGCTGCAGCGTACACCTATCAAACTCCAGTGTTTTGCTTTGGATCCTGTCTCTTCAGCTAAAGAGAATATAGGCTATATTGTACTTGATTTAAGGGCTGTGCAGGAAAAGAAACAGGTATAAAGACTTTACAAATTGATGTTTTCACAACAGTGCTGCTATGGATAAAGCAGAATCTGAATTGAGGCAAACGCTTAACTTCTGAGTCTTGTTTTGAAGGAGTATGAGTCCTAGTTAATAGCACTTTATTTTTAAAGAAATCTTGACTGTGTAAGAACATGTGCAAACAAAAACAATTTTGTACTAATCTTAATAGAATGCTCTACAACATGAGAAAGCTAAGTATGTATACTTAAAAAAAAAGTTGCACCTCTGAATCTGAGAATTTAAACACTTCTAAGCAACATATTTAAGCATTGCTACCACTTAATAACTTGTAAAAACTTATTGAAGTATTTGATATTAAGCAAGTAAATTGAGTCTCCATCAAATCAAGACTTTAGAGCCTGAAGTTGTTTTTGGTGTGTGCTTTTTTTTTAATGGGTTTCTGTGCAAGATGTCTTAGGGGTTCTGAAGTTCTAGCCCCTTACACAGCTGGGGGTTTGGATGGGGTGGGATGGACACAGGACATGTAATATTGTCTATATAAAATGCATTCATGAAAAATCTGTGTTGTGCTTGATCAAAACAACTCTGACATGGGTCATGGCGTGACCCTGGTTTCCTATTTTAAATCACAATTCATAAGGATTTGCAATTCATCTAATGTATTCTGCACCCTTGCAGCTGAAAACTTAAAATTTTTCTCTTCTAATGAAAGGTGTATGGTGTATTTTGCTTGCTAACTTGTCTACTGTGCTTATCAGTGGAAAAGAATGTTTAACTCTTCTTCCATTCTAAGGCATATTTAGTGTAGAAGCATACTCAAAACAGACCATGTTTTTAGAAGTGAATGCCAAGGTACATTTCTTTAAGTGACAAGGTAGAAATACTAGACCAAATCTGTTTTCTGTAACCATCTTTTAATTATTGTTCTGTTTTTAAAATGCCTTTGGCCTTTGTTTTTGTTTATGCAGACACCAAAATGGTACCCTCTGCTTAGTAACAAGTACACTAAATTTAAATCCGAAATACAAGTAGGTATGGTATTGGAAACTGATACAAAAGCATTGGTGGATGGTTTTAAAGCAAAGGAGGCACCCCCTAGAGAAGGGAGGGGTAAGTAACATGATGTTATTGGCTTTGAATTAGAGGTGTTACTGTGACAGATCAACATAACACTTATTGCAGACATGTTGTTTGAGTCCAAAGAAAATTTTTGGTATTGTAGCATTAACTAACCCTAAATGATACATATAGAAAACATACCTTGTGATATGAATCCTTCATAGGATTTGTTACTTTGGTAATAGAGTGATTTCAGGTGGACAGAGATGCAAATTAACTGGTCTTTAAAATCAGGATCAGGGACTCAGTACTAATGGCATTTTGCTCTGGTTAGATTTCAGGGCTTTAGAAAGTTCTGTAACCGTAGAAATAAGAAAGCTACTTTACAGAAGGCAATTTCAGTAGTTTGGACTTGGAATTGCAAGTCGTTCAGTAGGGTACTGTACTGTTTGTTGGGTAGACTGCTTTTCTTTTTTTTTTTTTTGTCAAGCTAAACCACTCAACTTACATTGTGTTCATTTACAAGAAATATTTGTAGTAACATCTACACTAAGTTAACTGTTGGGACTAATTCTAGTTCTGGATTCCTTTGTACTTTCCATTCAAAAAGTAGTTAGTGAAATGTGTCAAGTCTGTTAGAACTTGAGTATTACTCGACAGTAGTACAGTAGCAAGTGCCTTCATTTGTGCTGTGGTGGTCAGTTACTCTTTGTCTGGGATTTTTTGTGAGTTTTTTCTTTAAATCCCCTTAGAAGTGTGATGTTTGTTTTTTTTTTTAAAAAAAACAAAAAAGCATGTATTTACTCTACGCCACTCCAAAGTCAATCTATTTCACTTAAAAATGGAGACTTCATTAGACTAGTGTATCTTCTCCTGCATTTGTTCTGATACGAGGGTAACTTTGTAATTCTGCATTAGTCATTTGCTTATCTTAATCATCTACATGATTTTGCAAAAACAAAATATTCAGTTTCAGTGTTTTTCCAAGATTTCTGGCCCCGACTGTTTTTCAGCCACATTGCAGGAGTTGCTAAGGAGTTTAGTTACACTTAGCTTTCATCCTTTCATGTTCACAACAAAGCACCAGGAATTTTACATACTCTTAAGTTTGTAATAGTGGCAAGGAACGTGATTTGTTAATCTTCTACCTCTTCTGTGATCTTTCGATCCACAAGCTGTCTAACCTGTCATGACAGTGGAAGATGATACAGGAAGTTACTTCTCCCAGCACTGTCTTCCACTTTTTGTTTTGTGTGGAGACGTAATACAAACAAGTTTGCAAGTCTCCTGTTCTTCTACCATCTCAAAATTAGTCAATGCCATACTTGCACAATGGAGGAAAATAAGCATGTAGGCTTTCACAGGTTTAAAGTTCATGTTCTAAGCATTGCATATGACAACACTAGACTATCGAGTTCTAGTTTTGTTGGGTAGCTAATGGGATGTTCTTGTTTTTCAGATTCATGCGATTTTGATTTTTACTTCACTGACCTGAGTGGTCTAATGTTTCCAGTGTCTGAAACTGTGCCTTTTGGCTCACAACCAAGAGTGCTGTGTGATTATTAGTCTGCTGTAATTTGAGGTGCTTTGAAATGTATTGAATTAGTGGTACTATGGAGTGGTAACTGGTAAAACAGAATGTAAAGGGTTTATTTTTCTGTAATCATTCTTTTTTTTAATCCCCGATTTTTATATCATCTTATTTTTAAAGATGTAGGATGTAGAAACTAGAGATATGTATTTTAAGGGTGCATTATGTACAACTACAAGCCCTGGATGCCCTGTTTTCTAAACACGCATAAAATACATTGTATAACATGTTTTTGTAAGTATTATTTTATTCTGTTCTGCTTGCCTCACTTTACTGTTTCAAAGTGTGTGTAAACCATAGTTATTTGTAGCTCTACAAATAACTATGGTTTCTACACTTCCTTGCCTTGGAGAACTCTTCTGTTTAGCCCTGAAGATTAGTTACCAAATTACATTGGATCTAAGTGAATTCAGTGATTTTTAGATGTATCAAGGCTACTGGGCTACCTGCCTGGGGCATAAAGCAGTTGTTAGAAATTCTGCCTGCCCCGGCAATGGAGCTGGCTGTTACACTGAGTCTTTTCAGTCTCAGCTGTTTAATTGTCCGTGGTTCTGAAGTCTGACCAAGAGTTCAGATTTCACTGTAAAGTTCATTTTTAGAGATTGAAAGCATTTGGGCTGTCAGGATCTTGCAATTGCAGGTGGAAAGCAGTGGTCCATAGCCATTAGATGGTGGTTTTCATGTTGCATATTTCCTCAGTTTTTATATTTTCCTTCTGATAAGGAAATACAGGTCAGCAATCAATGCTTTTTTTTTTTGTTGCTGTTCAGTGACTTGACCAGTCAGCTTGTAGTCCATAGTGTATATTAAGTGGCATGGTTTTAACTCTCACTAAAATAAGTTAACCACAGCCCTCTTTAACTGGCTTTAGTTTAAATACCTCTGTGTTGCTAGAGGCTAGCTCATTAGAAACACTCACCATGGAGCTAGCACCCTGTAATCACACTGACCTGTGTCTGAGTCTTGTGACCATTTTCCTTTATTTTCTAGAGTATTGTAAAAACCTGTAACACAAGTCTCCACTATTTTATACACTGAAGACTTCATCTGAAGTCTTCAAATGAGACATTCTAAAGCTCAGTGGAGTGAAACATCATGCTTCTGTCAACAGTTAGTCTGTCATATGCAATTACTGTATTGGGTTTCTTTTGACAAGCCAAAGAAGAAGGTGTGATGGACTCAGCCTATGAAATGAAGTTCCCTTCATTGTAACAATTAAACTAACATTCTTTCTAGTAGTGTGCAAAACAATATGTCCACTGAATAGAAATTATCTAAAAAAACTCTGTAGCTATTTTTAAGTATGCTAAAACTTTTATTTTGATGCAATGCTTTGGAAACAATCATAAAGATCTCCATTACATGTGTGGTAAGAAAAATTAGAGATAAGTAAAGGTAAAATTATTATTATATCAGTTGCTGCAGGAATCTTTTATAACATCATATGTGACTAATTTTTCTCTTCCTTGTTAGTGTCTGCCTTTCTTTCCGGACTAGACCCTAAAAGTATTGTACCGGTCCTGAATGAAGAAGAGGGCTATCATCAAATTGGACCAGCAGAGTGTTGCAGAGACTATTTTGTTTTGTCTGTAACCATTGCATTTGCCACACAGTTGGAACAGGTTTGTTTCGTGGCCAATTTAGTTTTGAAGATGTACTATGTTACACCCATATTTTTGCCTTCCTATGCCTTATTTCTACTCAGGACTTTTTTTACCTTGTTGCTTGTAATAAATAGCATTGTCCCCATACTGAATTAATAAAAAATATTGAATTTTGAAATGTTATGTAGTGCTTATATGCCAAATTACAGATGAAAAATCAGAACTGGGGGGTGGGGGGGGCGGGGTGCACAAAAACTGTAATTTTAAACTATGCATTACATTAAAGTGCATAATTTATACTGTAACATAAGAAATATGTGTAAGGACCAAAGTGGATTTACCTTATGAACTATTCTACAAAAATGTAAAAATGTCAATATAGCAGGTATGTTGCAATATTGATCTTTACCATCAGACCTGCTTTCCCTAAAGGAAAGGGGACAACTTCAAAGCTTCCTAGACTGGCTCTGGAAAAGTTTGCCTAAAATTAGAACCAAAGGTGATATTGAACTTAAGAATTGACTTCAGTTTTCTGTTTAACATACTTTCTTTTGTGAGTGCAACAGTACAGAGTATCAGGTTCCCGGTCTTCCTGCATGTTAAACAATTCAAGCCTCTGCTATTTTGTCAAAAGGTTTTGGTTGACTCTGACAGATATAGTATGGCTTTAGGGAAGCTCTCAGGCATATGGTATACTTCGCTATTTTTCAGGGAAAGTCCAGAGGACAACAGCTAAATATAGTGACTGTTTATTCCAGGCTAGTTGTATGGTAGGCTTAATCTACTTGTACAGCTGTTAAAAACCGAACTGAACGTAAAAGTCTTATTGAAAAGCTGATAAATCAAAAGTCTTATTGAAAAGCTGATAAATCTTAGTATCTGATAGTATGTGGTGGCCATATGCTAAAGTTCTGAAGAGATTAAATACCTTCTAAATTCAGTCTGTATGAAATGGTAGAGTTTATATGTTGCTTAAGGGAAGGACTTAATAGCTTGGATAAAGTGTCAGGCTAATGTGATTAATTCAGCTTTAGACAGCTGTTGTGTCCAAGCTGTGCTGTACCACAACACTGATACGCTCTTCAGGTTTCTCTGCATTGTCTGATTTCAAAGTACAGGCTTGCCCAAGTTATGATGGCTGGAAGCTGTGACTTTCATAAGGATTTGGAATTATTGATAGCTCAGTACATGACAAACTTTGCTTGGTCTTATCCACTTCAGAGAAAATAATGTAATTTTAAATGCTAGAATTACAGGACCATGTGAAATAAATTCACTGATCACTCCAGACCAGTTTGCACCATTTGAACTCAGAGTTGCAATGCCTAAAGGAAGGATAAGCTCTGTTCTTAAATGTTCCAATGTTTTATTCAGTCACATAAGTAATGCTATAACAATGCAAATGAGATACTGAATTTATTTCACTATAAATATTTTGTGGAGGTGCTGTTATTCTTGAATATTTCTACAGGGCTTGCCATTATTGATTATATAGTATCATTTACAGCCCTTGGTGGTGGTATATGTTGCCAGTAGCTTGAAAGGGATCACTTTGAAAGTTTCTGGTATCCTCGTTAAGTAAGTCTGTTTTTAAATTCAATTTGAATATAACATGAAAAATTTCTTTTTAATTTTGTAGGTACTGTAAACTGGGGTTCAGAATAGTTTCTCAGAAGTTTGAGATAATTTTAAGCCTTTTAGTTTCCAAGGTAGTGCCTCAAGTTTTCTGTAGCTGTACAATAATTGAAGAGATTTCTTCTTCTCTTACGTTTCTCTTTTAGTTAGTTCCTAGTACTATGAAGCTTCCTGAACGACAGCCTGAGTTTTTTTTCTACTACTCATTACTGGGAAATGATGTAACAAATGAAACTTTCACTGATTTAATTAACCCAAACTTTGAGCCAGAAAGAGCTTCAGTTCGAATACGTAGTACAGCTGATGTTCTTCAAGTTTATCTTTGTGCACAGTCAAAATTACAGGTAAGTGTTTTCTTTTCAAATGTGAATGGAAAACAAATTAAATGATGAAAATAAAATCTATCTCCGGTTGAAAGGTTTTTTTTTTTTTTTTTTTTCTGAAACAAGATTTTATTATAACTTGGTTTTCATACTAATGAGGAAAATGCTGTAGCAACAAGTATTCTATGTAGATTGAGCATGTTTTTTTTTCTTGAAATGGTGGGTATATAGTGAACTGGGTTCCACATCATGATGTAAGGTAGAATGAATGAAACAGGGCATTCTAGAGTGCTCTGAGGCCTCCTTGGAAATCAGACCATCTGAAACACACAGCTCTGCTTTGTGCTGCCTGTTAGAACCTCATCCATACCAGCCATGGAGTGAACTCTTGAATATGTTTTATAATCTATGCCATCAACATGGCTTCTGAATAATAAGAGGTCTGGCTTTCCCCACAGTTCTCAGCCAAATGCTATTTTAAATACACAAATACACTACAGCAATATTTGGGCTGTCAGCAGATGTTTTGTGCATCTTCAGCCATAACTTTGGATGTTGTGTAGTATGAAAGTGTTTATGGTGATCTGCTTTGACTTACACTTAACTGAACAGAAAATTAGACAATTTTGCTGAGGATAGTACAGGGTTATTAAATGTCTCTGGTAAAAAAGACAGTTACAGAATGTAATTCTGAATATCGGTCCTCTGAAGTTGTCTTTTTTCTTCTTCCTCCTCTGTACTGGATTATAGGATTTAAACTTGTATAGACAACTGTAATTTTGTTATCTAGGTTAGTTTAAAAACGTTACAGGAACTCTTAAGATTTTTTTTGTCAACTTGAAATATTCTTCTAGTGCTTGGAGAAACATAGGTACTGATGTGTTTGGGAATTCACCCCAGTCTATTGCCTTAAAACAAAATATTTAATGTGTACACATACACAGTTATGCATATTTTCATCAAGTTAAAAAATGGTTCTTTCCACAGTAGATGTAATGAGGTCAGATCCACGTAATGCTTTACAGTTTTGTTTCTCTAACTTGGCTTAAAATTTGGGATGTAGGATCAAAGCACTATATTCTGATCCTTAATATTTAACACTCTAATATACTTTTATATATACACCTAGTTTTATACCTCTCAGCATTAATGTTTTTGTTTTCTGAAAGAAAAAAAAACATGTTAAATGTTAAGGATCAGAATACTATGCTCTTGTTTGCCTTTTTTAAAAAAGTGTGTTTATTTGGATAAAACGAATTGTTGCGTAAGTTTCAATAATTAACTCACTGAGTGACTTCTAAAACTTTAAGATCGCTCCTTTACTTAAATGGGCAAATGTAACTGTGGAAGGAAGACAGAGTTGAGACAAGGTTTGAGAAAGGAATAATGATCCTGACAAGGAATTAAGAATGTGGTGACTTAATAATCCTTGCTATTTAAGTGAAGTCTGAATACATGCATAAAGACAGAGCTTTCAGAGAACTTGCTTTATTTATTCTATACCTCATGGTGGTGCATTTCACATTAAGAGCAAGAATTTGTTCTGTATTTAAAAAGCACAAGGTACTAAATTTGTCATCCAGAAGGGATGACATGATGGGTCATCAGAGAGCAGCCAGCAATGATCTGTTGCTGTGCTAGTACTGGGCAAATCCTACCAGCTCAGCTTAAAATATACTGCTCAAAACACTTGTTGTCAGCATATGGGGATTAGACTAGGGATGGAGATATTTTTATTGTATTTGCTGCCTCTGGCAGAGGTTTGACAGATAGTTCAGGTGGAAATGCATATGCCAGTTACATTCTGGTACTTCTGTATGTTATACAGATCCATCTTTGCTGTGGTGACCAGTCTCTTGGAAGCACTGAAATACCCCTGTCTGGACTACTGAAGAAAGGAAGCGTGGAAATCGATCAGCACCCTGTGGCAATAGAAGGAGCATTTATCCTTGTTCCACCAAATAGAGCTAAACAAAAGCTGCCACAGTTGCCCTTGGATATGACTCCTACTGTGGGTGTATCTGTAGTTCTGCAAAAGGAGAGCTTAAATGTGCAGGTATAGGGTATTCATTATTTTCGGTTTAGTTATTGTTGCACAGTTTCATGTCTAAAAAATTAAATGTTAAAAAGAGAGTATGTCCATGAAGCCATGATAAATAAGAACCATATCTCTTCAGCCTCTACAGCCTTTGATTCCCCTAAATGCTCCAACTGAACCTAAACAGCCACAGAAGAAAGTTCTTTCACCTGTTAGTGGAAAAACAAAGGGCCTGCAGCAGACATCCAAGGATGTCCCATCTCAAAATGACCACACTTCACCAACAGAAGATGAAGCAACAGAAAGTGAAGTGGAAAGTCTTAAGATTGAAAAAGGCACAAAACTGAAAAAAACAAGTATGTGGTATGATTTTTTTCCCTACTTGATAAGTGCAGTAAGTCTTGGATTATATACTACTCATTTGTTGTCTTAAGTAAGTAAGAATTATGTATGCAGAATAAGTGATAGAATGAGAGTAAATGTAATTTGAACATGGTAGTTGTTGAAAGCATTTGGAAGATCTGAATTGGGGATTTGATGTGTGGATTGCAAGTGATATGGATCATCTTCAGCTTGAAAAGTAATGCTAGATACACTTGAAATTACCTGAATTTGAGAATGTAAGTTTCCATACAAACCCATGAAGAAACTGATTTCTTCAGGAAAGAGTCTAAGGTTCTAGAATATTAAATAAAACAGTAGGGAAATGGATTTTTAAGGGAAGCTCAAATTTTAAAGAAATGTATTATATGAAATAAATGGTGAAAACAATGTATTTTTACATACACGCTTTACTCTCTTCTACTTAGTTTGTAGACTGGTTGGGGAAGAAATTGAGAAGCAGAGACAGGAGGGGAAGAAATACCATAATGAAAGCATAATACTCAAAATAATCCTTGTTTGCTCAATTTTACTGGTCTTAAGAGATGGTATACAAATAAAGCCTAATAGTTATTTTCCAATGGCATTTGTATCACTGATGTTTTGATGTTGGTCCTAATCAGGTCCAGTTCAGCAGAGGAAAATCTGTGCCTTAAAACGTGTTCTCAGGGTTAATCCACCATCCAACCAAAGTTTCTTTTAGTTCTAACAGATATCTAAGCATGGATTATCCTTTATATAGAACGTATCAAAACTTTTATAAGCCGAGCAACCAGTCTGGGGGAGAAAATCCCAATTATGCTTTTTATTCGTAATAACTTTACTACTGCTTATGCCTTGGCAAGATGGAGAACCTGTCATTTTACAATTATCTTTCAGGGTTGGTGACTGAGTCTTGCAAAGAGGTTAACAAAGAGTACATTGAAGAGATACCAGTTCTCAAATTGCAGAGCAGAACAAAATCACAGCTATTGTCAGATCTGCAAAATTCCAGTAAAGCAAAATAACTTATCAAAATCAGTACATTGAATGGAATTTAAATATAGCAACAGCTTAAATCTTAAGATTGTATGCAATTTTATATTCATGGTCAGAGCCTTAAAGTTCTACTCATCCATGTAATTGCACAAAGCTAATTAGTGACAAACTATTACCTAAATGATTGCAAAGATTTAATTTCATTACTACATTATGCTGATTGTCTGATATTGAAGTACTGAAGTTTTCTTTTTTGTATTGATAATGTAAACAAAACACTTCATAAGACATCAGGAAAACAGTCAATGCTAGTAGTGATTTTTTTTTTTCCTCAACAGTCCAAACATCTTAGATCAGAACAGCTAGCAGCAAAAGGCAGAAGCTCTCCTCTGTCCATTCTTGCCTTTTTTCTTCTTTAGTCTTAAATGTTTCTGGGAATTGCCTTCTGGAGACCATGTGTGTAAAACTTGTAGTTTGACATCTTGCTTTTTGAAGGAGGTAGTGGGGAGGCTATGGCCCCAGGTTAAGTACTTGAAAAATCTGGGTTACTTCTGTGACTGACTTGATACAATTGAACAGGCCACTTTGGCTACATTACAAAATGGGTATAACAACGAGGGCAATCCTGTCAAAGTACATGCATGAGCAGATGTGCTTTGCAGACCTAGTTAGAGCAGTTCAGTTTTTATTTCAAATTAACCCTTAGCCTGGGAGCAATAGTTAATGCTTTCTCACACAAGTTCTATAGTTGAGGTGCTCTGTCCCTTTCAGTTCCAAACTAAATTGATTAGTTAATTCAAAGAAAACTAAATTACTATTTTTTTATAAGCCTGCCTCTTCTGTTTGCCCTCAATTTGGCTATGAACAGTTAAGAAAACTATTGAAACAGAAGTCTTACTCAGTTCTGCAGTGATGCGGTATACTAGATGCTAGTTTTTAAATTTCTTGGAGTAAAATATATAGCTTTAAAACTTAAAAGTTCTGTAATGTTTTTGTTTCTTCAAGAAGAATTAAAGTATATATTTTTAAAAGCAGTAATTTAGGATGGCTATTCTTTAATGTTATTTTAGTATCAGTTTATACTACAAGGAATTTAAATCTTTCAGGAAGTAACCTATTTGTACTTGCATAAAAAATGAGATTTGTTTAATACATGGTTTTAATAATCTGTTAGGCCCCAAATAACATGCACATTCTCTTCTGTGTTTTCAGCTGATGCTGCACCAGTAGCTGCATCTCAGTCCAACCAAGTGGGTGCATCCAGTTCTTCTGAGCCTGTGTCAGCACAGAAAATTGTCATTCCAGCAGCCTCTCACCATTTTTGCTTTTCAATAGACTTACGAAGTATACGTGGTCTGGAAGTTGGTTTTCCAATAAATTGCATTTTAAGGTATGATTTATTGTTGTTTATCTTGTTCTTGGTAATAAGTGTTTTTCTTCTCAAAACAGTATCTTTATAGTCAGTTTGCAGCCTGATGCCTTATTTTAATCATCAGCAGCTGAATGCTTTAGGATGTTCAACTAGTTCATCACTAAACTTCTGAGCACAGCACTATTAAAGACAGCACATAAGAGTTTACCTTCACTGTGTTTTTAATTATATCTCTCATTTGAATATCAGAGCTCAGGAGAAATAAGTTAATATTCAGTTTTTAGGAGATGAGTAATCCCCCTTAGGATTAAAGGAAGGATTCAAATCTTAGTAGGGAGAAATAGCATCCCTTGGTTACACTGGTTCTTGGAATTAAAAAAAAAAAAAAAGTTTTTGGATACGTGAATTTTGTGCCTCAGACAAAAGTACAAAATTTCAGTGCTAGTTTGTAACAACTCTGTAGAAATTAGCTTGTTACTGCTGTCAATACAAAAGAAAAGTATGGAATTATTTCAGGAGCATAAACTCCAGAGAAGTTAGCAGGGAGGAAAATAAATTGAAGGAGTGAAGACTAAAAGATGTTAAAATTAAGGGCATTGAAGTCCCTATGTCTGTATTCATTTTGTGTTTTTCTTTAGTCTTTTTTTTTTTCTTCTAGTGAAGTGAGAAACTCTATGAACTTCTTACTTTTCTTTCAGGTTTTCCTTAGAATTTAGGGTCAAAAGTTCATAGATAGTGGATTTTTTAATTTTTTTTATTATTTTTTTTTACGGGGGGTGGGGAATAATTCCTGGTTGAATAATATTAGCTCTTGACAGCATACATGTGGTTCATAGCGGTTAAGGTTTGTATTCTGGTTTTCATTAGGGCCATTTCAGTGTACATCTTTAATATATGACTCTGTTTGAAGGACTTACATAATTGTGGATGTAAAGGTCTGCATTTGCTTACCACTTGTTTTGACAGTCTGGTTGAATATAGTTTTAGTTGGTCATAGGAAATCTGTTCTTGATGCTTCTTAAGAAGTTTAAGCTTTCTTGAATGGGGCAAAAATATTTGGGGGGAATACTTCAAAACACAACTAATATAAATTCTTATCATTAATGATTTTTCTGTTTAGGCTACATTATAAAATGGTGTGTGGAAGACAACATAAAATGGCTGTAAATTTCACATAAAAGCAGATTCAGATAACACTTCAAAAACTATTTTTTTCAAAATAGGGATAAGAAATAGATTTTGTTATTTTTTGCACTTCAATTTTTAGTCAGTGATGTATGTGGCAATAAATTGAAGAGAGGAAAAACATAACACTTAAAAGCTACAATCAGTTGCAGGGTAAACAATTGCATTTAACAGCATGTTGGGAGCATTGTTTAATTCAGGTTTATACAAGCTCTTAACAAATTTGCCTAAGCAGTTAAACTTCATAAGTGGCAGCTGTTGATGCAGCATTTATTTTTATTTTTTAGCAACTCAGTTGACAGCTAGCATTATCAGTTCAAGCAAATCAACGTTCAAGAAATTCTTGACCTCCCCTTGTAGTTTATCACAAACTAAATTCGCGAGTACAGTAGTTTTGGGCCACACTGTAAATCTGTAAAAGGATGCATCTTTCATTTCAGTCAGTTGAGCTGTGGGCATTTAAAAACTAAATGCTTCAAATGTGACTCAGATTTTCAAGTGATTCTGGTATATATTTATACTTTGGTTCAACAGCAGCAATTGATAACAGTCTTAGTTGTAAACAGTTAAAAATGTTTTCAAATAACAATCCATATGTGAGTACAATACTTCTTCCTTCACTTATTTTATAAAATGAAAAATACAATTTTAGCTTAAAAAGAATAGTTCAAGTTTATAAACATCCATACAGATTACTAAAGCTTTTTTTATCAAAGTAATAGCAAATATAAGTGAAACTTCACAGTATTTGAGAGATGAGTTCTACTATTAGATACATTTGTGTGGTTTTCACTTTTATGCTAATTGTGTTTCAATAAAAAGATTCTAAATTAGTCTTACTTCTGCAGAAGTCTATGAAGAAAATGTCTATTAAACTGTTACTTCACTGCTTTTGTTATTGCTTTTATTAGGTACTCGTATCCCTTTTTTGGCAGTGCAGCGCCTATTATGACAAGCCCACCCACAGAAATCAGGAAGAACATGGAAGTTTTTCTTCCACAGTCCTACTGTGCATTTGACTTTGCAACTACACCTCATCAGCTTCAGGATACATTCTTCAGGTGATAACTTGCATTCTTTTATCTTAATGAGCTTGAATGTTTTATCTTTCATTGTAAATATAGTCAGTTTCAAATATTTCACTTAAGAACTTCAGTTTGAGAATGTAGTAAGGAATCAGTGAATATTTAATGCACTTCTCTTCACATTCCTTCATTATTTTGAAAGACGAGGACTCAAATTCCTGGTTTTATCTCTGAGTATTTATGCAGGGATCATTGCTTGCTGCTGTTGTAAGCTGTTAAATTAAAGCTTTGATAATGCTTCTAACAAAGCATATTTATTCCAGTTTAAGTCTTTTGGCTTTGTATTCCTTTTTTAACATCATGGCCATCTGAAATCTTTGGAAAAATGAAAACCTTAAAAGCTGAGTACAGTTGAGTTGTGAATTCTGACACAATTTTTCCAGTAGTCCCACATGCTTTTGATAAGGAATTTAGATGCGGATTAAAAGAATCATTGTAATTGTGGTGTTTTGAAAGGAAAAACACAGAAGATGTATTCAGTGAGTGACAGTGACTAAAGTTTACATGTAGGCATTCCTAAAGGAAGATCTAGGTCTGTTAAGATTATTCAGACTATAATTTTAATTGCAATGTAGTTCTTACTAATAGATGGAGGAAAGAATGATAACTTGAGCGAAGTAAGTGATGAAAAAGACAAACTTTGTGAATCTCATTTCTCTGAAAAGCAGCAAGCCTGTATCATTTTGACACTTTGACCAGCACTGAGATTGACTTTTTGACTTTTTGAACTGACTTTTTGAACATGAGGTCCCATTCCTCTTCTGTTGGTGACTGACAAGAAAATAATGTCCTTGTTTCAGATTACCTCTGCTGGTCGAGTTGTGGCACAAGGATAGAACAACTAAAGACATGCTTCTAGGGATTGCAAGACTTCAGCTTTCAAATATTTTGGCTTCAGAAAAAACCCGTTTCTTGGGTGGTAATGGTGAACAATGTTGGCGTCAGACTTTCAATGAAACAGTCAGTGTCACAGCAGCACAAGGGTAATAACTAATCAAAAGCTTTTTACTCTGTAGCAAGGCTTGAAATTTTTGTTTAGTATTTCTGTGAACAAGGTTAAACTTTCTCTGTTCATAAATTTGGAAGGTAAAAGGTAAACATAAAGTTGAAGAAATTTAGACTACTTGTAAAGGTTGTGTTTTATTTATGTGGCTGCATTGGTAGCCCTGCAGCAGAAAACAAAGAAATAACTCTTAATTTTTCACCTTTTAACAATTACTTGCAACACTTAGATTTTCTTGATATAAGCAGAAAATAAATAAGAAATGTTGGTGATTGAATCTTAAAAATCAGACACTTAGGATTACTGTTGGTTGTCTTGTATAAAAACTGTTTGCACAACCTATGGAAGTTTTGTCAATATTTCTGTCAATCCATATGTATTAAACTTATTGTTAATATATCAACTTGCTCGTTTTCACATTAGGAGCTCTGGAGAATAAGATACCAAAAATGGAATAGAGAAGCCTGAAATTAAAACAGAATAGTGGCTATCAACAGAATTGAGAAATCTCACAAAGTGGGCTGGTATTACTTGAAGAAAATCCTATTTATTTTTAAGTGTAAAATGTTTTTTTGGTCTATAAGTATTTTGGAAATCAGTTGTAAGCTCACATGGTTTTAGGTGAATCTATATTTTTGCCTGACAAGTGAACACTTTGGGAAACAAATTAAAGGACCAGAGAGAATAACTGAAAGTTAAATCTTTTGTTATTTAAACTTAGCATTTTTTAACCTGAGCTTTTCACTCTGAGGTCAGCAGAATGATGATTGCTTTCCTCATTTGACATTTCACTCTAGTTTCACAGAACACAATTTCATCACTTTCACATCAGTCCTTTACCCTGCATTGACCCCCATCCTTGCACTGAAGTTTGTCTCCTAATGTCTCACGTTTGTGAGACAGTGCTTTAAATTGGATGACTGAAACCTGTATAGAAAATATTTCTAGTAAATAGTGCTAACTGAATTGGTGAATAAGGGTGTTTGCGGTGCAGTGGAGTTGGGAGTAGGCATCCAAAACATTAAAAGTTTAATTGCCACAGATGTATTGTGCAATCCCACATTGATACTAGAGTAAATCTTTGGTTTATGTAATAATGATCTTGAGTAAGTTTCACAGACAGATCAAAGAAATAAATAGCCAATTAAATGCAATGAGGAACTTTACTGAGTAAGTTACTTAAGAACTGTGAATAGCTGCTGATGTTCCAGGAAAGAGTTAAGCCTGTGTTTGTCCACAGTATGTTTTTAGACATAGTATGTTTTTGTGACTTCAGTGAAAGTTAGGAGGACAAATATATCCATACAGTAGAGAAATTTCCATTTTCAGTGTTATACACTGATAATGGTAGGGCTTTCAGCTCATGTACATGCAAATGAGCAATGGTATTAGTTAGTGTGTGAATGTCAATCCTTCATTTACATGAACATTTATCTTTCATATTCATGTACTTCTGTCCTATGCCCCTGTTGAAAATGTGAGCTGTGCTAGCAATCAGTGTCTAGACCCTCATCTTTTGTATGATGAGGCCTTGATTATGCCTTTAAAAATAAATAAAAATTCTGCTAAGACTGAGGTCAGTGTTAAACCCCTAATCCTATGAATAAGTAAAGCATGCTAACATTTGACACACAGGAAACTTCAGGGAACTAACACGGACTGTCTTCCATCCTCCTAAACTTGTATTAAATTGATCTCTGGCTCTTTTTAAGTTTTTGCATGGCCTGATTCAGTGGAGAGTTGTTTTGTGATCTCAGTGGATGCTAAGGTTGACACTTTAACAAATAAGTTTGTTAAAATAAAACCCGCTTTTGCACAAAACCACTAGATGGCATTCTCAAATTCACATAATTGGTTCCGTGTTTTGTTGTTCTTATACCAGTATAAAAAAAAGTAATACCAACAAGAGCAAAGCTAGACAGGTATGTTAACTGACTCAATTATTCATAATTCTGAGGTCTGTTACCCTGAATCTTGTTTTTTATTAATGACTAATAGAAAGTTGTAATAACTCAATGCAGTAATTTATTTGCACTTTGCATAAAATCATGTAGCCCCTCATTTCCCTTGAAAAAGGATGATAGTGTAGATGATTGCACCTTTGTAAAAATATGTTGTCTTTTTATATTTACTAGAAGAAAAAAACTATGTAGAGGAAACTTCACCGGTTAATTCCTGAAGCTTTTTGTCACAAACTGCGGTTTCCAAGTTTTGAGGGATAGTGTCACTGCCTTTACACCATCCTGTAGTTATAACCGAAACCATAGCATTATTTCTGACCATTTAAAGGTCTATATTGTGATATACTTTTGTAGTAGTAGTATATATGTATTATATTACAGACTGGTGATAATTTTCAGTTCAGTGATTTATCTGTGTTTTCACTAAACTTCTTACTATGCAGAACTACCTCTTCATCTGAGTTCAGAGGTGATAAATCATACTAATTAAATATTTATCTGGACACTTTCTCACTGTGCTAGGACAGATATTTACCATACTTACCATAAGGCCCCCTCTAAGTGGATTTAAAGCTGTCAGTTGCCTCTGCTGAAGCATCTAGAAATGGGATTCTTTTTAGGAATCCAAGGATGGATTACCATAAATGATGTTATCCACAATATATTAAGTCACCTGTCACTAGAAAGTTATGGTTAACTAACACCACTGTTACAGAACTAATGAAATTGAGTATTTTAAAAATGAATTCAGTAGCAAAATACTTTCAAGAGGTAGACTTGTTAAACAATTTGTGACTCTAGGGACAATATCATTCTGTTCTTACAGGGATGAGTCAATTGTTACAAACTGTTAGTTAAATAGGTTCCCAATTACAAGTTGTTAAGGTCAGAAAAGCTTATTGTAGTTATACAAATCTGTACTTGTTAATTATGTATATGGGAAAGCTGGGTTGTGTTGTCACATAGACTTTCACAAAAGTCACCTGAAATTACACAGAACCTTTTAGCAATTCAGCTTTGTTGCTTTACTTGTCTTACAGAACACTTTGAGTATTTTTGATTGTTTTTCATTCTAATGCAATTTTCAGGTCAGGCAACAGAATAGCAGAGCTTTCATATGCCATCACTTTGGAAGACTACGGGCTTGTGAAAATGCATGAAGTTCTGGTGTCAGATTCTTCTCAAGTAAATTTTGCATTAATTTTAGCATTTTTGCTTGAACTTGTTCTTGAAATGTTGGTTTTCTAACTAAAAACCCACTGTTATGTCAGTGTGTAGGTGCTGGTCAGCAGCGGCATGTCCCTCATACTCAGCCTCATTGTGTCCCAGAAAATCAGCCAGAACCTCGAGAAACTCTTGAATACAAAGCAGCACTGGAGTTAGAAATGTGGAAGGAAATGCAAGAAGACATTTTTGAAAATCAGGTTTTTACTCCTATTTCCTAAACTGCCCAACTACCTGGAGAAGCTTTAGCAAAATTGGTGGGAGAAATATGTATTTTTTTTCTTAAACTTGGTCACTGTTTCAAGTACGAGCAGCATTTTGCTCACATACATTAAAACTTTGGAGATGTACATAAATGTCTTCATAACCTTAAGGCAGAATAATAATTTTTTAGTATTAAATGGTTGAAGTAAGAAAATACAAAACTGTTAATAAAATACAAAACTTCTTTCACAATTCTTTTTCATGATTTATGAAAGGCAGTAGATACTCAGTGTGCAAGTTACTGCTGTTAAATATTAACTATACATTTATTTATTCTATCACTCTACTGCTGTTCTTCCACTCTTTAAGTCATACCACTTAGCCTATAAATGTTACCTATCTTCGCTTCTGAAGGAATTGTTAGTCTCATCTTGGTTAAGGGAGTGAGAATATAGTTTCTATTAGTTGTTATATTTTTCTCAAACTTATGCTGGCTTCACAATTTGCTTTTAAGAGTAAGAAGTATCTTTATCAAAATGATCTGAGTTATAATAAGTCAATGTAAAACTTGATTTTTTTTTTTTTTACTTCTGCTCGAGGCTTAATTCTGTTAGTACTCTCTGTAAAAGTTGTGTTATCAACAATTTTGATTTGAGTTTCTGTTTAGAAACTTTTTTCCTTTTATTAAAAGCTTAAAAAGAAGGAGATGGCCCATATGCAAGCACTTGCAGAAGAATGGAAGAAAAGAGACAGAGAGAGAGAGGCATTAGTGAAGAAGAAGGTAAGGAAACTAGTTCATATACATGCTGAAAAGTCTCATAAATCTCATTACTGCAAAATTTGACAAGATACTTTGACTATAACAACAAAGGGTCTGTGGTAAGTCCTTACAATTTAGAGGTGCATATGCATTTAGACAACAGTACAAAAATTAAAATCAGAAGTCTTTTATTTCATTTCAACACCAAGGCTAGTGGTACATTTATTTAATTTTGAACTAGAAATTGCTAGGCTGTTTACCTTTTTATGATGATGTGTAGACAGAATATTTGTTACAAATCCTGTAGCTTGCTGACTCTAGCAGATTTTCAACTTTGCATGCCTCTTGCTTGCATGGTCAAATCTTCAGCAGTCCAATTGGAGCATACTAACCTATTTTTGCTAATAAAAGAAAAGCTCTCCACCATGATTTCATGTTTGAAAGCTAGAGATTTGTTTTGTATGTAAACTTGTGAATTGAATGTTGCCCATGTTTTGTATCAAACAAGAAACAATTTTAAATTCTTCAGCTGTCTAAAGCCTAATTATTATTGCAATAAAATGGATTTTTGTTTGTTTTCATAAAGGTAGCAGAATATACTGTTTTGGAAGAACAACTTCAGAAAACCTTGAGAGATCTAGATAAGCGAGAGCGACATCTTTTTAGTGCTGAATCAGAGGTAAAAGTTGTTTGGTCACTTTTTTGATTGAGATATTTCTATTCATTCTTTCATATGGAGGTAGTTCTGACCTGCGTATAGGAACTAAAAGAGCAACATTCATACCAGTGCACAGACGAGCACTAACAATGTCAAGCTGAATGTTTGTTACCTCTATACATATTTGGTGCCAAGATGGTGCCAAGGAATGCTGGGAAGAACTGCAATTGTCCAAATTTTGTCATCCAGCAATATGATAGAATTCCTATTTTATATTTTTTTGATAGTGACAGGACCAAAGAAGATGAGGGAGAAACCAGTAGCTACCACTGTTTCTGGATCTCACTGAACACCCCACATCTAGGGAGCAAGATGAGTCCTCAGGAAAGCTATATATGGAAAGCATATGGAAAGAGAGGAAAGAAACTTCCTGTTTACCTACTTCAGAAACTTAAGAACAGTCTCACAATTATGTAGGTAGACTGTTGTGGTGACTTAGCAGTCCAGTGAATTTTTTTTCCTGTAGCTCAGCTCAGTCTCTTTATCATAGGAATCCCTCCTTTCCTTGAGAACAAAGGTACAACTCCCAGCAGAGGCACTGGCAGGTTGAACCTGTTCTCAGTTTTTTACTCAGAATCTCTTTGTTCTCCTCAGGATGTAGCTTGTGCTGTAAACTGTCTTAATTTTTGTATAACTTCAACTCATAAAATCTGGTAATTTGGATGTGTTTCAGTCTGAATAAAACTATTTATTTTGATTCTCCTACACGTTTGTCTCAAAACTTGCTCTAAATGTAGTGAGATTCTGACTTGAGGGTTTAGACATAATGAAAATCTGTCGATTCCACAGGCATCTAGACAAAATGATAGGGAGTTCACTTCACAATTACAGTTTGAGGGGACAAAATGGTCAATTTGGAGGAGTTTATATTCAGATAGCAAATAGGCTAGTAACATCTTCCTAAAAAGTTCAAACCTGTCAATGTTGGTGTTCCTGTTAAGCTTAAGTTCTTTCACTGCACTCATTTTGAAGAGTGAGATCCTACTGAACGAAAGACACTTTCTTTGCTGTAGGAGTAATTTCATGTTTCCTGCAGTGAAGAGATTTTTATTTTTTTAATGTTAGTAGGAAATTAAATTCTGTTAGTAATCTGATTTAGAAAGTAAGCAGAGATACAAATAGCCCTGTTTTTAGTAGTCAAGTAACAATATAGGCCAAATACATAAAGTTGAAGATGATTAGTTAATCTGAAAGACAACAAAAGGGGATATATCAAATGTGTAGGTAACAATGCAATTTCTAGGGCTTAATTTCTAAAATAGATAACTTTTGTCATGAATAAATAGTAGCAGTTTTAAGAGACTCTTAAAATAAAGATTCTGAATGTATGAATTGATGTAGCTGTCTCACTTTTAAGCTTCAAAGAGTAAAGAAGGAGTTGCAAGCAGAGCATGAACGAAATAAGCTGGAGTTACAGGATTCTGTGCGGCGTGCCAGAGAAGAATGTGCTCACCAAATAGAGCTAGAAAGGTCAAAAATAAAACAGATGGAAGAAGACAAGCTTCGTCTACAGCAGCAGGTATGTGCATTTAAATGTTTAGTCTCTATCATTTAAGTTTTTTATTATTTTAAATAAGGATGTTAAGTTGAGCAGCGATATTGAGGTAACTTGGTAAATACTCTATCCCCAGCTGTTCACTGTATGCATGCTGGATCTACCTCTGTCAATCTTGCTTCATAGTAGGGACAGTTTGCAATGCAGTGGTTACAATCTCATTTTGTAAGTGCTGAAAATCGAACTGTGATTACAAGCATATGTTGTTTGTAGAACTGCAGTGTACAGTTCAGTAACCTTTTAATAAATTGTTAACAATTAACATATATGAGAATATCTAGGAAGCTTGACTTTGCAGTTCATTTTATGATTCCATTGCAAAAAAAAAAAAAGTATATACTTTGCCATCTTTGGGGGGTGGGGAAATTATCTTGATGATGACCTGATGATGACCAGAAGTTGACCTTCTGTTTTGATAACTTTAATTAAACTTTAATTAAACTGGGAAAATTTATGCTATGTTCTGTTGTCCTGTATGTTATCTTTTGCACCAACTGGCAAGACTTGCCTAGTTATTTTTTTTTGGCTGTTAAAGAATTCTATGAACCTTCAAGTTACTATCCATTCTTATCATTGACATCATAGACGTGTGTCTATGTTTTAAAAAGAAATTAGTAAAAATATTGTCAAGAAACAATAGTATCTCTGTCAAAGTTCACTATCATCCCTTTCTGTGGAAAAATAACTTCAGTGAACTGGGTTTTTGTATGGTTTCTTGTAAGGTATCTTTGCATTCTTACATCAATTCTATAAAAATAGATTCCATAGGAAGTGCAGAAATTTCTTGTGGAAGAATTATTGAGGTGACACAATTAGGAGATCAGAGAACCAAAACATTGATGTACTAATAGAAGAAGTTGTAGGCTTTTAAACAAATGGATTTTCTGAAACATTTTCACCCAGTATTCTAAACTTAGATACAATTCAGGAAACTTTTGCATTAACTACTTAAAGATAAAACAAATTTAGTTGTTATCAGTTCTGTAGTGGAACGCATCACATTTGTCAGGTGTATTAAGGGCTTTCTAGTTGAGTAATCTTTCTTCTGTTATATTATTCTATCATTAAAATTCTCTTATTAGATCTTTTCTCAATGTTATTAATATAGTATAATGAAAAGAAGTAGCTATTAAGCATTTAACTTACACAGGTTTTTTTTTGTAGCAAAATAATGCAATCATATATAGGCTATATTTTTCAAATTACCAGTTTTAAGATAAAAATGAAGCTCTCTTTTTATGGTATCTTTGTGAAACTCTGGAAATAGTGAGGACAGAGGTACATGCATTAAGTCATTAGTCACTGAAGTCTTTGTTTCGGCCTTTTAAATTACTATTTCGCTAATACTAGTATTAGTTAATACTAAGAACTAGTGCTAAATAGTTCTTGTCCAATTAAAAAATACTGTCTCAGGTTTTTTTGATTGAAATGCTTCATTTTTCAGGTAACCATGTTGTGTACTTCACAGCTATTTTCATATGTCTGTTAGTATTGGAATATTTTTTGCACAATGCAATGACAAAGTATTAGTTGTTTCCTCTCCCAGACATTCCTAAACAAGTTATGCTTGTGAAAGTAAGTCAGTAATAAAACTTAATGCAGCAGATAACACTGGCATTCTTTAAAAGTTGTGTGTAAATCTAAATAGCTTTGTTTTCTGTATTTCTTTTGCAAGTCTATTTTAGAAATGTGAACAGAAGTGTTTATAAATCTTTCTGTTTTGTATGAGGAGAGACTTGTTTTTTTTCTTTCCAGTACAAAGCAAAGATCATCTTTTTTTTTTCTTATTAAACATTGCTGTATGGCATCAACAAGAAATAATAATAACGAATATGTAATTCCTAGTATCTGTTTTGTATCTGTTTTAATGTATCTGTTTTACTGTAGCTTTATGAAGCAGAAAATAAGCATAAAATTTTGGAGAAGGAGTTCCAGCAATACAAAGAACAGCAAAGTAGTAAACCAGAAATCCAACTACAGTCGGAAATAAATCTCCTCACTTTAGAAAAGGTATCTTGAGTTTTTTTGTCTTTAAAAACTGTCACAATGCACGAACCTGGCTATCTTGTCCATTTTGTTTTACTTTTTCCAACAATGTCTTTAAATTAAATATTTACACACAATTAAGGCCAACAGTGGCTTATTTCTGTAGAGAAAGCTGTGGTGAGGATATGGCAGGAAAAACTGACCTCAAATAGGTCAAATGCATTATTAGTGTCATGATTTGTACTTGGGACTCTGAGCATTCTATTCATAAAGTTTAAGAACAGTTTCTTGTGAGGGTTGATTGAGACTGTTTCTTTTTAAGTATTTCTGAGAAGAGATTGGTTACTTACCTGTGGAATGGAATTACTGTCAAAAGTTAATTTCTTCATATGCTGTGTATGCCTTCAGTAGAGGATATTCTACTTAAGATGCCTGTGGTTTTACTTATGCCCAGAATTATTGAGAGGTCTGAGTAAAATAGATTATACTGAAAAAATTATACCATGCTTTTTTGCACAAAATGTACTCAGTTATGTGTTGTATAGCTAGTCTGGATATTGCAGCATGCTTTTTAATAAAGCAAGCAGGCAATTCAAAATATTTGCCTGTACAGACTTTTAAAATTCCTAACTAAAATATTGTTAGGCTTATTTTTCATTTAAAACAAACAACAAAAACCTTCACAAATCTAGTGCTAAATAGTTCTTGTCCAATTAAAAAATACTGTCTCAGGTTTTTTTGATTGAAATGCTTCATTTTTCAGGTAACCATGTTGTGTACTTCACAGCTATTTTCATATGCTTTTTAGTATTGGAATATTTTTTGCACAATGCAATGAATTATTTTTGGTAAATTGCATAACATGTTTAAGATTTATTGTTTAGACTGTAAAACCAGAGATACCCAAAACATATGGGTATATTTAAAGAATGGTTAGAACAGAGGTGTGTATTTCAGAGGAAAGAATGTAACACATCTTCCATCAGCTCCAGGAAAGGGGGAAAAAGTATACACCTTTTAAAGTCAAATTTGTGCAAGATTTGTCCATCATCATTCTTGCTAAATTAGAGTTTATAATCTTACTTTAAAAAAGAGAGCATGGGGAGGGGGGGGGGTTACTAATTTGAGCATCTTAAATTTAAAAGGTTACATCAGTAGATTTAGTGCTAATAGCTAATCTTTTCCTTTTGTATAGACAGCTATCCAATAAAAATAAAGCTATATTTTAAACAAGAAAATGTTCGTGTGCCATAATATTTATGTTACATTATATAACAGCTTTAGATGATGTTGTATGTTACACTACATAAACACTTTTCTTAAACCAGACCCTTTGTATATATACATCTTTCAGTGATTGTTACTGCTGTTACTGCTTCAGCTGATATGGTTTTAATTGCTTTTAGGTTGAACTTGAAAGAAAGTTGGAGTCAGCTACCAAGTCAAAGCTCCACTACAAACAACAGTGGGCAAGAGCTTTGAAAGAACTTGCAAGGTTAAAACAGGTATGCAGTGTTTTTTTTCTTCCATCGTATGAGACAACCAAGTTATGCAGTGTTGGAAGCTATTTACAGTTACTATTAACTTCATTGTTTTAGTGTTTTGTTTGTCTCTAAGATTCAAGCTCTGAGCTTTTTGCAGAAGTCAGTAGAATAGCAAAACTGTTTTGACATTAAATTCAGGGAAGAATACAGCTCAGATCAACAAAGAAAGCTGGTTTAGCTGAAAGCAGGTGTGGTTGAAAAAAAAAGAAACATTCATTAATCTAATTCCTTGTAAAGTTCAGATGTGCTTCCAGAGCACATGTTTTGACCATCTTGGTCAGTAACATTCCTAACTGTTCTGTATTTTAATTGTAAAATGAATAAAGAGTAGAGATTAAAACCAAAAATCGAAACAGTAATTTAAGACTTGCTGAATGCTGTAACATGAAGTAAATTTGCAGAAGAAAAGTGAAATTGAAGATGAAACTTTTTGCTTCTGCTTTTGGAAATCCTAATCCCTGAAACCAATGTGGCTTTTACTGTTCTGATAGATCTACTATATACATACAGTCATATGTACGTAACTTAAAGTAACTTAAAAAATACTGTGTTCAAAGTTGCAGCACTAGCAGTTTCATCAGAATGCATATACTTTGACTTTTGTCATTGCATCTTTCACTAATTACAGTACACTTTAACTACATATAACAGTATATGTAAGAGTGGCAAGCATTTCCATTGTCTGTGACAAATTAATAAATTACTAATCCAGGTTGCTGAACAAACACTGTCACAGACCTAAGCCTTCAGAATTTAAGTTTAGTAAAAGGTATTTATTACTTATCTTCACAGTTTGTGAAGTGGGATGGTACTTCTTAAGGATTATAGTTCCTGCTTCATTCCTGTTGTGTTTTTTTTTTTTTTCTTTCTGGAAAGTAAAAACTAAACCCTCCACTTTCTAATTGATTGTTACTTTTTTTAATCCTCTTTACTCAGTGTTAGCTGTTTTCAATCACTACTAAAAACTAAATGTTATCTGTCTTCAAATTTCCTTCTTGCCTACTGATAAAAAGAAGAAATTTTCCTCTCCAATTTCTGATACACTGCTCTTGGCAAAGATGATAGAAGGAAGAACATAAATTTCATCTTTCTGATGATTTCTTCAGCAGCCATGAAATATCCTAGCTATTTTTTTCTTAATGCCAAATTTAAAAGTTCCCTGTAGAATATTGCTGGTTGCCAAATTAACACAGAGTATATCATCATCAAGTTCTTATTATTAATTTCATCACAGTAGGCCTGATGATCTGAATTTAGTAACATATGTAGATGGTTTCAGCTGACCCCCTTGATGAAAGTCTGAATTATAAAATAAGTTGGCATATACTGTGAATCACGCTACTTAAGACTTTTATAGAACAGAACAAACCTTTTAAAAGTGGTTTATTGTGTTTTTATACTCCTATGCTTCATCTTATACTTAGTCTATTGATGAAGGATTTAAGTGACTTTAAAAAGCCAAATAAAAGCTAAAGCAGAGCTGATCAAAAAACATTTACTGTGTTTTAAATATAAATTTGGAAAGTGTTGCTTCAGGAATTCTAGATCTGCTTTAGTTCAGATGATTTGTGCAATTGCACATAGTTTGACCAATTTCTTGTTTAAATTGGATTAGTACCATGTTAATTTTGCATTGCCTCTGGTGAATAGCCACAGGGCTGTAATCTGTGCCAGTAATTTGTCACACCAAAGCTCTCTAGAGAGCTATACAAAACATTTGTGTAGTGAGGATTAGACGCTGAAAGCCATATCTTAGATTGTTAATAAATGTTAATGACAAAACCCAGCTGGTAAGTCTTGGAAATGAGATCTAATGCTTTGTGCCCATTGCCAAAAAAATGTTTAAACAGAGATTTCCATTACTCAAAGGTGACCTAGTACAGTCAATTTGTGAATTAAAGAAGCATAATCTACAGGCTAAGCATTTAGTAAAATGCTCTTCTGATTTGCAACCATAAAAGTCAATGTTTCCTTAATTAAAAAGTTTCCTTTTACTTTGGAACTAGTTGTTAGCACACATCTGTGATGGCTTTATATTTTGCAGAATGAGATATGCACTACATAACAGTCCCATAATTTTCTAAGTTAATAGAACATGCTCTGAATTTCTCCATGTCTACTAATTTGAATGTTTAAAAACACAGTGCCAGTGGTAACAAAAAAAGACCTGTGCAAATGAGTGAGGGCATATATATATATATATATATATATATATATATATATCACCTGTGCTTAACAAAACACAGAAGTTAATTGAATTTAAGCACAGTTTTAAAAGCTGAGTGAAAATAGTAAGCTGGGTTACATCCTGGTGAAATCTTGATTAGTCCCTCTTACTTACTCCATGCAACTACATGTAAGTACTTTAGTTACATCCCTATTCATCTTTAGAAAGACAAACTTCAAGTTAGCTACATAGCTGTTCTTATCGTGGTAGGTTTTGTTATTTCCAGAGGTTTCAAAACCTGACTTAGTTTACTGTCAAGGAAAGTCTGAACCTACACTAACAAGACTTGCACAGTTCTATTTATGTGAGCGTTATTACTGAAAATAATCAAACCACTCACACAATGTTGTGGAGATCTCAGGTACTAAATGGAGTTCAATAAACAGTATTTTAAAACAAATACCAAAACTAGTAGGAATTTCATTTTCAGCAGATGATAGTCTGATAATCTAGAAAAACAAAATCTCAAAGTGTACAGACATACATTATTCAATGTTCTGGGAGAAATATTTTATTTAAGTTTTTTATTGTTTTCGTGTCCTACAGATCTGCTCAAACTAACACTGATGCATTAATTTAAAACAACATAGATCTTATTGGCTGGTTGACATTCACTCTATCTTGTCCAGCCTCCTGCTTATCCACTCAGTAATTAATTTGATTAATTTATAAGTAATTTAGCCAAGGATGGGTTATAAATCTTTGCTTTAAAAAAGAAAAAAAAAAAATAGGAAAAAAAAAAAAGCCTGAGGTCCAAGTCTTGGTTAAAAACTGTGTCTTGAAACCATCCAGGCCCTCCTACTGACTTGTCAGCTCTGGGTTATTTTCAGAAAACTTTACTTGAGTTCCTTAGCTTCAATTGTAAGTTTTCCCACAGACTTGCATGGTATGCGTGAGTGGGAGAGTGAATAGTGGCCGCTATTTAGCCATTGTTTAGTCTAGTGTATGTATGTTTACATCTCCCTTTTGGATTTATAGGCAGCTATGGCAAAATAAAGATTGTGCTTCCTTGATTGAAGAGCCTCTTAACTAGAGCACCTGGCAGCACTGAGGGGTTCTTTTACAATCTGATTGTAATTGAAATTGTTGTTTTCTTAATAGTGGCTAATTCTTATTTAATGCTGATTATTTCTCTAGTACCATAGGCTTCAAAACTTGATTGAAGGTCCCACCATGCAAACTCCTAAAACAATATTCTTGTTCTACATTAGAGATGCAAACCAATGAAGCAAGGCAGTAAAACATTGAATTAAATGATCTGATAACTAGCATGTGCCTTTAAGGTTTTGTTTGGGTTGGCTTTGTTTGGGGTATGTAAGAGAAAGATGGCAAAATATCAAATTAATAAGAAAAAGGAATACTGATAAGTTTCCTTTTACCCCCTCCCTTAAAAAAATAAAGGCAAAAGGGGATAGTGCTGAGAAGGTAATGGAGGAAAAGGTACCTGTGCCAACTAGGTGTATTACAATAATAATTTCCAGATGGTAAAAATTAGAAGTAATTTACAAATAGTTTTCTTCATCATCTGTTGTTGCCTTGCTGTGGGATGGTGGGTGTTGATAGTCAGGAGGTAATGCAAGAATACAGTGTTCAGAGTTTCTAGTGGTTCTTACATTCTATCCACACAGCTGCTTTTAGTCCAGCAGCTAATGATTCTGGAGTGGTCCCTTACCTGAAATCTTAAAAAGCAAACTTAAGTTTCTAGAAGTTGTTTAAAAATCTAGGGGTTCTTATTCAGGCTTCAAACAGCTTGATGGACGTATGACAAGAATTTGGAAATAAATCTAAAACGTACCTTATTGCAGGATATATTGTAGGAGCATATTCTTTCTGAAATACTAAGACTTATCACAAAAAGTCTTCAGAGCATGAATTTTGTGTGTATGTATATACTTATATGCCCCGAGGAACAATTAAAAATAGTTTGTATTCAATTATATCCTTGTTTTTAAACTTCAGCATACACAGAATAGAATGAAAATGTTGCATACGAGGCTAGAAATGCTGGAATTCACATTTCTAGTACTGTATTGTTTTATTAATATTTCTTCTTTTTGAAGATTGCAGAGTAAATTGTGGTAAATTTTAAGTACTACTGTGAAGTAAAGTTGCTTCTCTGGTTTAAAAATAAACAGTGCTTATGTATCATTAAATTGTGATTGGAAAAAAGGGATTTTAGAGCCTGAGTGTCTCTTATAAAGTACTACCAGTCACCTCTGTGATGAATAAGAAATACTTGTTTTTTTCCCCACTGTCACAAGTCTAATCTGTCTCTGAACATATCAGAATAAAGCAAATTAATTCAAAATAAGCATACTTATTATCAAACAAGTGTTCTAAGTTCTTTGCAATCTTCTTGTATTGGTTATTAGGAAATGAGTTTCTATTGCTGTTCTGAACATCATATAAAGAACAAGTTTGCTGTTACTCACCCTACAACTTCTGTCAGACTTAAAGGAGTCAAAGATGAGTATTGGGAAATACATTTCAAAGTCTCACAATATGAAGTGTGTAACATTCACATTACACACAGAATCCATCATAAATGAAACTGAAAAATCTCTCGTCACTTGCTTTCATGTATTTTTCTGAGTTGGACTAGTCTTAAGCTAAGGGAATGCCTCAGAATATACTGCTTTTTAGAACAGTAGTATTTTCTAGTTAAAGGTCATATTATTTGGCGTAATCTGTACCTCTTAAAATGCTACAGAAATTCTTGTTTTTCACTGTTACAGGACTAAAATTAATCTCATAGTTTACCTCATCACTCCCAAACAAGGAAATGACATGGAGTATTTGTCACATCTATATCATAATTATATTAGTAGCCACATTGAACTTCAAACTGCACTTCTCTGAAAGGAAGTCTTATGCAGTATTGTCTTTGAAGACAAAATACACTGATAAGGGTTTTTCTGCTTCATGGAGAAGAGGAGAATGTAGCATTCTATTCACCCTTACTTCCCTCCAAATCTAGGGCTATCTTGAGCAATGAACATGCTCACTAGGAACATTGATTTTTTTATTTTCTTGAACACTTTTCCAAGAGAAATATGAAAACGAACACAAACTGAACAAAAGTTTCTTCTATAAGGGTTTTTTGTTCTTGCATCTTTTTGGCTTTCACATTCTTTCTTTTTCCCCTTTTTTGGTATTACTAAATATCACTAAGTATGTTTTTTCATCAAAGAGTGTACTGTTCAGAAACTAGGTAGTTCAGTGAGATCAAAAAGGATGAAAATACTAAACGGTATTCCTTCTGATCAGTCAAAGGGTTGGAAACTTTGTCATATGCGTTTAGGACTTTCTGTTAATCTTCAGACAATGTACTTCTTTCAGAGTTTAAAACACTCTTTGCTATTGATCTGCCACCATAAGCATGTTGCTGAACAATATAAATCCCTGGATCATTGACATTTTCTGCCTCAAGATAGTAAAACATTAACTTGTAAGGAAATTTCTATTCTCAGGCCAACACAGTTGTCTTCACTCTGAAATTGCAACCGTAAGAACAGTTTCAAAACTTTACATTATGAGATCTGAGTAATATTCTACAAACTGAAGGACTGGGTTAGAATACTTCTATTCAATATGGTCACAGCTTGATTTGTGTGTATTCTGTACCTAATTATAATCTGTTTAAAAAGTAGGCAAGGATGCCATTTTGTCCTGGCCTGTTGAAGTCTTGTGCTAATGAGTGCTACTCTGCGTTAGTCTTGAAGTATTTAACTTTCAGGATATGTTTTTGATAAACTCCCATTAGCACCCAGCTTTCTATGATGGTAGTCCTAGTTTAAAACTGGGAGCACTTAGAGCATGTATTGACTGAGCTGTAGGGCAAGATTTCTTTTTCAAAAAAAAAAAAGAAATCCTATTCAGTCTGCAACAATTCAGTTAACTGAAGCTAATCATATCGATAAATCAGTGTAGATAAGGGCTAGAAAAGGAAATGATGGCAGTTAAAACTCCTTAAATCTCCTTTTTTTCCCCTGTAAATCTGGATTTCTGACTTCATGTAAGATGAGTGCTCCACAATAGTGTGGATTTCTTCCTCTGCATTATGTGGTTTGTAAATTGCATTCTTACATAATCTGTTGTATGGCTTCCAAGACTCTCACCACTCTTAGATGATGCCAACAGGAAAACCCAGCTGATATTCGACATTCGAATTCTGCTTTTGAATTTTGTTTATGCAGTCTATGCTGTATCTGCAACTGGATTATATAGAACAAGTTTCTTCAGACTTACTGTCCAATCAAGAAAAGTAGCTAGTCAGCAGACCAAATTACTAGATTCTTTACCTATTGAGACAGACAAATATAAATTTCTAGGCTTAATCTACATGTACAGTGCAACAATTCTTCTCCTGAGATTAAATACAATTTTGAGTAGAATTTTAAATAGAACAGTGTAGAGTTTTAATGTACTCTAATCCGTAAAGGAAAGCACAAAACTGACAATTTAATCTGAACACTTTTTTTCTGAAATGTGGCTGGATATGTGTTAATTTGTTCAGTTTTGAAAAGGATTGCAGTTTAACTTGGATCCAGTGAAAGCACCAAGAACAGTGATGGTCTTCAAGGAAATACTGATCTGTTCTTGTATTTCTATACTTCACACAATCAGGGTAATCAGATAGGCTGTCTATATTCCGTAAATTTGTTGTACTGCAACTTCAGTTTTTATAACAACCTATTTGAGCATACATAACAATCAGCATTTGATCTTACTACTAGCATTTAGCATTTACATCACTCTTAGACCACTGTATACTTGAAATTTGGCCTCATTGCCTGGAATCTGTTGCCTATCCAGATATTTGGAAACCAGAGAATAACATATAAATGAGGCAGCCATATCACCAAGTATATCAAAGAACAGGTTCTAATGCATTCCCCTGTTATCTTCTACCTGCTGTGGAAATGATCAAGTCCCATCCTTGCTCTGGTCTTAACCTATGAGTAGTCCAAGAGAGTGAGAGGACTTCCTTGGTGACAGTTTAGTTTTGTGGCTTGCTTGTTGTTGTTTTTGTGTCTTAAGAGAAGTTGGAAGTGTGACTTTTCTATGAAAGCTGGGTTCATTTTTCTTACTGTATCCATGCATCCTGCTAGTTTTGTTTTTTTTAGTTGTGGTTTCAACCAATTTCTTCATCAACCAATTTCTGCACTGTGGAAATAAGTCTTAGTGGTAGATCCCCATTATTCCTTGTGTCTCACAGTAGGGGGAGGGAGTAGTTGTATTCCATTCTATTAAAAAAAATAAGGGGAGAGGGATTGGGGGGAATAGGATGGAAGGTGGTTGTTGTTCTTGGGGTGTCAGCACCGGTTTTAGTGATGGTTTACACCTCCAGTTTCCCTTATGCTTTGTTTGGATTTCCCTAGAACTCTTGAATAAATATCAGTTGGCTATAGTGATTTCTTACAATTTGCTATACATATTTGTTGGTTCATGTTCTAAAACCTGTTTTACTTAAACCTATTTTACTTCACTTTGAGCCTGCTCTTCAAACCTGTCCCACAGAAAAAATGCTTCTCACATTGTAATGTTCTTTTGTCAATGATGTGCTTTTGTAATGAACTCTTGATGAGGGAGGAAGGACAATGGTCTTATCTTTTCCAAGTGCTTTTTTTGTACTTCAGCCATCTATCAGCTGTATACTCTTGGCAGGATTCCTGCTTCTGGTTTTATTGTTATGTATCTGCTTAGCAAATTGTTCTACAGTCATTTTGGTCTGTCTCACTGAAGTAGTAGCATTTAATTGGCTGAATGGTATACTGGATGTACTATTAAAATATTTTGTAGTCGTGTGCTATGATTACATGTAATCTTGCACAAGTGCTTCTGTATCATATTGGCTGCTCACATGAACAATTAGAAGTTTTGTTTATATCAACTCCTTGTGAAATTTGGATTTTATTACTTAATGATAATAAGGGAGTGCTTAAGATACTTGGGCCTGAGATTCAGAAAACTGCTTGGTTGAAATCCAGGATTAGATTACTCCAGAAATTGTTGGGTTGGCTGTATAATGAATATATTCACACATACAAAACAGTTGTCTTTTTACTGCTGTAATAAATATAAAACATTGTATTAACAATCAAGTATTTCAGATTAAAGTGATGTCAAAATTAAAAAGGTAAGCTCACACTTCACAGTATGTCTACATTCAGGATGTTTGTATAACCTCCTACTTTGTTTTTTTTTTTTTAACTACAAGAACAAATGCCACTTTCCCTCAGGCTTTCTGTTTCATTGAGTGTAAGACTGATTGTGTTGAGTTAGCACAGGAGGTCATATGGAAAATGACTGGGAGGAAAACAAGCAGAGAAAGGAACATGCTTGTCATTCAGGCACTTCAATGTCAGAGTGGAAGTGGACTACAACTCTAGTTTTGTGGCCCTATACAAGGCACTAAAACAAAAAGTAAACTTAGAACCAAGTAAACCTTTAGAGGGGTAACTTACTCGCTGAATAAGTTACCTAAGGTTTTGCATAGAGCTGGAAAACTCTAAAAGTTTTCTTTTAAAATTTTAAAATTCTAAAATTCTCACCAGAATTTTAGGAGTTAAAGCTTAAACATGAATTGCAACTTCAGCAAGTCCTGAAGCTTTGATACTAGGCCTTATGAGGGCCAACACCGGGATTTTATGCAGCTACTTACCATTTTGTCATGCATGGTATAGTCTATATAAATCATATTATAAAAACATAACTTATAATACTGAGACTTTTTTACTATATAATATCTTCAGCAATTTCACAAATAAGTTTTATGTAAACAAGCTTAAGCCAGTATTTGCAAAGGTTTGTCCCTCTGTTATTTCTTTAACGGAAAGATATCTGTGACTGAGCTTCAGCTGCTCCAGCATGGACAGGTTTACTGCAGTTTTTAGTATCTATAATGCTGCAAGCCCAGTGACTATCACAGCTAAAGACATCCTGTTTAACATCTTTCTACTGCTACTAGAGACATAATTGTGATTTCATTCCTGAAGTTTTGCTTGTGTCACTATAATTAGCACTTTGAAATGTCAACCAAGTTATGTTTTTATCTTTTCACCCATAAGCGTGAACAAGAAAGTGCAATGGCTCGCCTTAAAAAGCAGCAACAAGAGCTGGAGCACATGAGGTTGCGCTATTTGGCAGCAGAAGAAAAAGAGCTGGGGAAAACAGACCGACAAGAGCTGGAGGATATCAGAAATGAACTTAACAGGTATTAAAACACTTGTAAGACTCCCTTACTGGCTCAGAGTAAGAGAAGGTTCAGTTAAATCAAGACTATAATTGGCTGTCAGTCTAGTAAAAGAACACATTTCAGTGTCCCTTAGGTAAAGATGGCACATCTATAAAATTCAGCAGTACTGTATTATAGAAAATCTATGTGTAAGGCCACGTTGTTTTTTAAGCTAACAGGAGTATGACTCTAGGCCTCTTCTTTCTCTTTTGAATCTTCAGTTCTAGCGAGAACTGCATTAAGAGAGGAAAAAAAAAAAAACAGATACTATCCATATTTTGAATACATTAAAATTCTAAATCTGTGTAGTGTTGTCCTCCAATGGCTGTCTGCAGTGATTCTGTACACTGAAGGCTTGTAGCTTGAGTGGTATTTGCATTATTAAAATATGAGCTTTGGTAGCAATTACTATGTGTTATGCATGCAGATTAGAAAAAAAAAAAGCGTTGTCAAATTGTAGCTATTACATTAAGATGTCTTTCATTTATAGTTCTCCCTTAATTTTACTACAGAGAAGTTATTTGTTACAAATTTCTTTATTTTACAAACTACTTCAATTAATGTATTATTTCGTCTGAAAATCAAAGCAGTTTTTAAGTCATCCTCTTACCTTCCATTTTATTAATGCCAGGCTAAAGCAACAAGAAGAAGAGAGAAAGCAATTGCAAGATGTTAGAGATAATTCTGCTGGTAGAGTGGATAGTCCTCATTCTATAAAATTAAATGAGAACATGGATGATTATCTCTCTCGTCTGATAGAAGAGAGGGATACCTTGTTGAGAACAGGCGTCTATAATCATGAAGACCATATTGTAAGTGAACTTGATCGTCAAATCAGAGAAGCTATTGCAAAAAGGAATACCACTAGATAAAAGCATTCAAAAAGCTGTTAAAAAGAGCCTAAACTGGAACAGAGTAACTGATTTTTAAACCACTTTCTGCAAAAATGTATAGTCATTCTTAAATTTTGCACATTTTTAGCCATTTCTGAAGTCAAGGTAAATATTTGTAATTCATGATGTTAAGTACAGTTTTGAGTTTTACAGGGAGTGACTGGTTTTTAATGTTTTTTAATACTCATATATATATATATGTAAATATATTTATCTTGTGTATTTTCCTCTGAAATGTCTTCTACCTCTTTGTACCACCGTGCCTAGGTATATTTTTAATATTTTTTATAATTGTTCTAAGCTTTTTGGTCAATACTGTCATAACTTATTTAATTTTTTGTAAAAAGGGTTCTTCAACAATAGTAGGAAAAAATTACATTAGCTGTTTTCCCTGATAGAATTCTTAATTCTGACCCAAAATGCATCACTTGAACTTGACATGTCACCTTCTGTTAAATCACAAGGTAATCAACCTTTACTTTGGTAACTGTAGTTAAAATAGCAAGTTCTGTAGTTAATACTCTTTCAAGAGTCAAGGTTTTAAATGGAGAAGAAAACTCACACCTTGTGAAACTGATTGAAATATTAAGTTACTAGTTTGAATTGTACAGGATGAAAGTCCCTTTTTCCTACCAGTTTTGCACATAAGCCAGTAAAGGTGAACCCAGGAGGGTAAATCCCTGGTTTAGGAATAAACAGGCATTATATTCATTGCTCAAAACAAAAGATATATAAATTCACTGAATTAGTACCTCAAATGTTGAACACTTGCATAAGAAAGCTTTTCTAAGTAATGATTATTTCCTTAATCAAGACCTGGTCATTTTATGATTCCTTAACATGTATTTCAATGCATGTTTTCCCATTGCCACTTAAATTTTATGTAGTACTTAATTAAATATGAAAAAGATAGCCTCAAGGTGTTGAATGCCATAACAGAATTCAACAAGAAATGTTAGTACGTGCATAATCAGTTGAAATAGTTTTTTTCCAAACTTCAGTGTCAGTTATTTTAAAATCATTCATGTGGATTTAATTAATTATATTAACATACAACACTGTCTTTTCAATGGGGATTTTTGTCTGTCATGTTGGTACAATGTTTCTGAGTATTGAAAAAGTCTTAGGTATCTTTGTTCATCTAAAGCATAACAAATCCCATGCAAAAAAAAAAAAATTAAAAAATTGCATAAAATCTATGAACATCTATAGACATGGCTGTATATGTATTGACTTCCTGTTTTGCATGGTATGAATTATATAGAAAATAGATGTAACATTGCATCTGACTTTGCTCCTATGTGTGTTGTTCCTCTTCCTCCCTACCATGGGCTTATCTGCTGCTAAATAAATTGTTTTTTAGGGCCTATAAAGTTTTGAACTAGCCATATAAACTCAGATACCAGACTCTATAAGGAATTACTGATTATTGGTATCAGACTTCTTAAGAAATGCTTTTGTATTGCTTTGCACACCTACATTTTTTCAAATTATTGTGCTTATAAAGATCCTACTTTGCTAGTAAAACAAGTAATATCTTCATAAATCCAGTACAAATCCATAACATACAATTTTATACATTTTTTTGTTGTGACTTATCAATTATGCACGATCACATGCAATTATTGTAAATTAATCAGGTGGGCTTCTATACGGATAGGAAGACTTGCTCAAGACATTCTTCAAATGCTTGCTGATGTGTTGGAAGTGCAGTTTCTTCTTGGAACACTGGGGGGTGCGTTAGTCTTAAACATCTTATAGATTGTTTACTATCAATTTTCGTAATTGGTGATATTTTTGAACTGATATTCTATGACTTTTCAGGTGTTACGTTATTAAATAAAACAGATTTTTATTATTAATCATTTCTTTTTTTTTCAACTGTATTTGAACAAAAACTTTGTTTATTAATACTGGTAATAAGTCAGTCTTTAGTGCTTGAAGCTATAAAGTTGAGAAGTTGATTTTCAAAGTTAATTTCGTTTTTGAATTTCTAATAATCTTTTTCATGGTTTGTAAAGAAAATAGCAGTCATGCTACTGTAAGGTTTAAGAACTAATTTTAGTTTTTCTAGTAAAACAGAACACTTAGTAAAAATCAGAGTATTTAGTAAAATACTTATTACATCACTTTATCTTTTAAAATATATTTATAGGCCTCCTATTTAAAGCTGTTTGGGTCCACTTTGTCCCCTGAAAGATCAGTATTTACAGGATTAGAAGCATGAGTTTTCTAAGTTTTAAATTTAGATTTTTTTGGTTATACAGCTATTAGTCATTGTGTTAATTGTTTGTATTGCACCCTTTCTCTCATCGTAATACTTCAGGCTTGATGTTTTGATGTAACTTTTGCAGGAAAAAATACTGAAGTGCTTCCATCTAAAGTAGTCTAGAAATCTATATTTGTAGTAGATATATATAGCAGAGGGAAGCTCTGTATGGCTTTTTTATTTTTACATTGAGTTCCATTTGGCTTTTTATTGCAACAGAGCCATTTTAAGCATTATAACAATTCAGTGGAACGACTATGTACCACTTTTATCAAAAAAAGAAAACTCTTACTTTTTACTTTAATCTCCTTCATGGCAAGAATAAATACCACTTGAAAAAGATGCATGAGAAAACAAGCATATTTTAATTTAGCCAGCATCCTACTGGAAACTGCCTTCAATTTTCTTCAATTTCAGTCTTGGTTCCATATTCATTAAAGAAGGGGGATGGGAAGAGGAGCAACAGCTAGGCCCTGCTGGCATTCTGGCACATTCGTACCATTAATTTTGATGCAGCCAGATTTCACTGGGGAAGTGGATGAAATTATTTCATAATAAGTAATTTTACTAATATCTTTGTGTAAACTCAAGTGCCCATAAAAATTAATAAATGGGGCAGCAGGGAAAAGAAGGGTTGTTCTGTTGACAAATTAATTCAAGCTTTCATCATTCTTACTATTCAGGCACACAATTTTCAGTTTTGTCTGAATAAGGAGACTTCAAGACTGAATTATTTCCCACATTTGTCCAAATCTAGTCTCTTAAAGACAAATCATTAACCCATCTGAAAATGGGGACATTAAGAAACACTGTTTATGTTAATACAAAGTCAGGGCATCCCCCACCTGCCTCCTCAGGTTCTATAACTAGTTATATGACTAGTTACAGTGGTGTGGACTTCCAGGTATTACTGATCTTTACTACCAGAGTTAACTCAAATTACTTAGTGCAGAATTGAAAGCAAAGCAGCAAATCTACACATTTCTACTTATGAAGCTTCATATGGAACATTAACTAAGGTTCTGAGAATCATTTATTTGAAACCAACCTTTTCCACCTTTTAATTATTAGTCTATTTATTGGAAAATTTGTCTCTAAATTGTTTGTTACTCAAGCAGTGAAATGTGTTGAAGAAAAATCTGACAAATTACAGAAACAAGAAAAATGTTTTGCTTTGAAGATGATTTAGTAAAATGTGTAATTACAAGATTGATCTTTCCAGTATATTGTATTTTGGGGTGAAGCTGTAACTATTTTTTACAACATTTTAACAGTTATCCAACACTTTCAACAGTAACACACTTTATAAACTTCTGTTGTGGAAAAGAAGCAATGTTATGTCTGGCACTGGGCTTTCAAGTATTCAGTCTGTAGCTCTCCTTCTGTGCAATTTAAATACTTCTCCCTTCCATCCACTGAGATAAACCTTAATGCACAGCTAAAGACGGAAGTCCTTTATCACATCTTCTAAGTGCTACTGAAGTATTTATACCAGTTATTACATATTTACAGAATTATTTATTTTGCTACTACTGTGCCTAAATGATCGTGACCTGTGCCAAGGCTTGGATAGGAAGCACTAGTCCCACTATTGTTAAAGACAGAACTGTAGAAAGGCGGCTGCATACTTAGATCTCATTTCATTTGTTCCTCCAGGGGGTTGTATTAGTAGTGTTTTCATTAGAAATGTTTTTACAGATGTCGGCTATCCAACGTATGAAGTCTCTGTGGTGGAGAAGCAGTCAGGAGTTTGGCATTCAGAATTGAAAGAAAAAAGTCAACTTTGAGAGACTAATTTATAGAAAAATAATTTACTGACTTTCTGATGTACAGTAACCCCATGGTGGCTTTAATGTAGAGTAATTGAATTCTTGCAAGTACAGTTATTTTCTATTCTTAAGAAATGCTACAGCCTGTCATTCCCCATCACCAAAGACTAAAATAGTCCTCATTAATAATGCTTCTGGAAAAACGGCACCCACTACTTTGTAGTCCAGTGCTCTTTTTTTTTTTTTTTTCCCTCAAGTGAAATACTTGTAGTAGTTTGACAGCATTTTAAACAATTAATGTATTGCTACAAAAAGTTTTGTTCTAACAATATACATAGCAAGTGGATCATTATGGATGTGTAGTGTTACAAAATGTTTCAGTGATACGGTTTTGATGCAGTTACTGCAACAAAGCTATTGACAAAATAATGTAGCATCCATATTTAGAAGCAGGCTTACTCGTGGCAGAGAGTAGAACACAGCCTGTAGCCTAATACTGTTTAAACAGCTATTGTACATTGCTCATAGCTTGTGCATAGCTAGTACAAGCTATGTACATAGCACTGTGAGAAAACTAAAATTGTTTTCAGAGAGGACTGTGACTTTCTGTCACTACCAGAGGGTCTCCGGCAAAGCTGGGGAGGGGCTCTTTATCAGGAGGTGTAGTGATAGGACAAGGGGTAATGGCTTTAAACTGAAAGAGGGAAGATGTGTGAGGAAGAAATACACTACTCTGAAGATGATGAGACACTGGCACAGGCTGCCCAGGGAAGCTGTGGATGCCCCATCCCTGGAGGTGGTCAAGGCCAGGCTGGATGGGGCTTTGGGCAACCTGGTTTGGTGGGAGGTGTTCCCCTGCCTATGGCAGGGGGGTAGAACTAGGTGATCTTTAAGGTCCCTTCCAACCCAAACCATTCTATGATTAGGGCAGCAAAATTAAATCATCAGATTTTAAGATGAGCAGGCAATCAAGCTAATAACCGTGTTATAGAATTTAGGTTTAAGAGGTAATGGTAACTCTTCAACATTTTTGTGTTCCTTAAATAGCTTAGCATAAGTGAGGGGATGTTTTTGTTTTGTTTCTGGAGATACAGAAAATATTTTTTATTGGTCTCACTAAGAGACATTAGTTATACAAGAACATGTACCATCAGCGTTTTCACCCGAGAAGGCTATTTTTGGCAATGATATTATAATATAATAGATGATACAGACAAGGGCTGAAAGGCGCTGTAAGCCCTTATTTGCTTTATAATCAGAGATACGCCTGAAGGTTGAGTGGTGCTCAGGCATGAAGTTGGCATGCACCTTCTCTTCCAAGTCAGTCAGACAATTCAATGGTTTGTTTTTATAGCTAGCATACTAGGCCAATACTGCTGATATGTTTTCACGGTTATTAGTGCATATTTGGTGTAAACCACTGAGACCACTTGCTTCTCTAGGAATTGTTCAAACAACATTGAGGATCTGTTGTTTAGACTGGTGTTTAGACAGAATTTTTGTCACTTCTACAGCACTTGGACTGCACTTTTCCTGAACGTGGATGCATATGTTGCTTTATGCAATCTTCCTTACTGATTTATTTATCCTGATTATTCTGATTATAAACCAATTATGCCACTGAAGACATGGAGCTAATAACCCAAAATAAATGAGAAAAAAAAAAAAAAAAAAAAAAAAAAAGCAGGATGTCATAAAGCAAGACCACACCACTGTCCCCAAGGAATTAGTAGGTCTATCTCCATAGGTGTGTCTGCCTCCATGAGAGGGCACTGTTCTTCACAGAAAAACTTGGACTCATCAACAATATGCTCGTACACATCTGCAGTCAGTTTAATTGTCTCATCCTACCAGGTGCTGCAGAACAGCTGCATTTTTTAACTCCATGACTGTACTTTCTTATTCTATATGTACAACAAGTAATTAAAATGAGCCGAAAGATTGATCATTACAGAATGAATACTTTTATGCCACTGATTCCTATTTCATTTATGTATATTATCATCAATGCAGATGGCACGTAATAACCATAAGCAGAAATAGGTAGCCTTAGCAAGAGGACATCCTAGAATGCATTGTCTTTGCACCACAGCATAAGGACAAAGCAGTGCACGTGTAACAGTAATTCATACAATATGGCAAAATCCTTCCTGAACCACTTGTGTGAAGGGCTGGGCACACTGAGGGCTGGGTACAGAATGCATTGTTTCTCTGCCCATGTCAGTGTAGAGAGGGCTCTGTGCTTCAATTTCTCAAACAACAATATGAGAAAAGGGGAGAGTTTTTCTATATAAGTGGTTCACAAACTGCTTTAAACTGAAACTTCATGTTGTGCTGGATATTCACTTAATGCCCTGAAAGGGGTAGTTACTAGTTTCTAGCATGATATTTCTTCAGCAAATAAGTAGAAATTAATTCTCTAACTCTGCTCTTAGTAGATAAATCAGTATGTGTCATTTTTCTAGCTAATTATGAACCAAGTCAAAAATTTTCAGAAAAGAAAAAAGGCAAAAATATTTTAATTCTTATTTATGATTAATTTCTACATTGAAGAAGCTAAGTTAGTCCAGGGCTGACGCCTCTCAAAGAAGGCTGAGTTAACCATTTTAAGAGATGAATAAAATAAAATCAGCTGGGGAGGGAGGGGGCAGAAAAAAGTGAAAAAAAAAAGTGGAGTTTTGGGCCCACCATGGACAACGCTGTATCTGGTGTGGGGCAGTACCGTATTGGTAAGTTGAAGATTGCTATTTGTTATTCTGATGTTTTAATGAACCGTTAGTTAATGCTTGGTGGTTACAGATGTATGGAAAAGAAAAGGTCAGGCATTGTTTGCCATGTCCCGTATATTGAACAAATAAGTAATTGCAAGGGTTTTAGTGAATACTTTTATAGGAAAATCATTTCCTGACTTATTAGTATTGAAATACTAGTAAAAGCAAATCCCTATCATCCTAACCAACATGACAGATATTGTTGGAGATGAGTCTTGAAGGTGGGGGGAAGCTCTCAAGTGCTGTGAAAGCAGTTGGCTGCAGCTGAGCAGGACACTCCCACCCCGGTGCCAAAGGTAGCTGTGCCCATGAGGTGGTCGCAAGGTCCACATCCAGGTCTGGAGCTCAGCATGAGAACTCGGGGGGCACTGGGCCACAGAGAGCAGGAGGAGGAAGCAGCACCTTCGCTCCACTGTGCTTGCCATCACAGGGAAAAGTCACTGTTGTTGCTGTTTGTAAAACCTCTACATCTCCCTGCATAGCAACAAGTTCCTGATTTTTGTTGTTGTTGTTATTTTTGACTCTTCTCCTTTTTCTTCCATTTTATTGCCTGTATTCACAATGAAGAGAGAGGCAGATTTCACCAGCAAACAAATTAATTGGGATGGTTTGCTAATGATGAATGGCAATATATGTATATTATGTAATATGCAGAGACTTACGTGTGTCATTTTATATACCATATACTGAAAGCAACCTCTATCACATCATGTAAAAAAATCAGCATCTGCAGAAAAACAAGTTGTGTGTGTTTGTTTTAAAAGCAGTTTTCATGCATTAACAGTAGTCTTTCACAAATGTCTGAGGTGCTTTGGGAAGGGATCTATTTTTTTGCACTTCCTTTCTTATTTATTGAGTAGGATTATTCACAACATTTGCACCATCACTCCTGGAAATGTCTCACCACTATAGAAGGGAAGTATCTTAGCTTTAATAAATGCTTGTAGAATAAATAAATAAATGACTGCCCATGTCTTTATTTTGCTTGCTGCTTATTTTACCACTCCAGTTTCAGATAAAAACACATTTCATGCTTTATGGAATGCAATCTGTTACAGAGCATGAACAACATACCAACTTGTGTACCACAAAATAACAAGCTTGTATAAGTACAGGCAGGGCTGCTGTTTATACTGCCAGACTCAAACTTCTAGTTAGATAATTTTTGGCAGTGAAAGCACCCAGTCTGTTACTCATACACCAGTTAATCCTGACTTACAAAGGAAAAAAAAAATCAAGTCCATTTAGGGCCTCTAAAATCTTAGCTTAATTTTTACACTGTGGTAAGAGGTGACTTAGGGTATGTCACATTAATTGCTGTAATTCTTAAAATCTTTCTTCTGTGTTAAGCATCAGGTCTTTAATCACCGTGTTTTTATACCAGATTGGAAATGAACACTGAATCAAATGAACTACAAAGCAACTTTCAGTGGGCTTGGTTCAAAATTTGTTTTATTTGAACTCGCAAGAGAAGAGAGAGCAGGCATTTGGTGTTGTTTTCTTACGGAGGAACAAGATCTATTGTGAGTAATAACAGTATGAAGTAAATAGACTACCCCATGCAATTTGAACATATATAAGTGTATTTAAATACACAGATGAAAGAGGGAACACAGTTAGGAGAATCCACCCAGTTTTTCTTAAGGCAGAGAGGTTTGCTTTATCTTACAACATTTTCTTGATTTTCTTCTGTTGCACAGAGCTGTATTTCAGTGGCTTAGCATCCAGATTACATAATATCATTTTAAGAAGAAGAAGCAGCAAAATTGTCTTTGGGAACATGAGAGGTAACACAACTTGGCTCACGGTATCATTCATTTTTGATTCTCTTATGAAATAAAAACCAAGCAAACAAAATCCCACTGTCATTTGGAGCTTTCCTTACAGACTTTTTTGAAATTTCGCATTTATTCATCTAAGCCTCATAAATATATGTTTTTAAAATATTGCAACCTCAACTCCCTTTTCTACCTCCATTTTTGTTATCACAGTATCTATTTTAATGGCTATTAAGCTACAATGTCCATACCTTATCTTTGTCAGTTAATGTATCTAATTCCACCATCCCAGAGGGAATAAACCTGAAGCTAAAGCCTGCAATATATTAAAGAATCAAGAACGCTTATGCAGAACAAACAGAGGATTTAGCTTGGATAAACAGCAGAGAGCTCAGTGTCTTTTATGTCCAGAGCTCAGGACTGCAAGAAGAAAATGACTATAAATCATCCCTGTGAAACAACATAACATAAATGTTGTATGTTTATTTAAAACTTTATACAATCATTTATCTGGGCTATAGCTCAGTTTCAAAAAGTGCTCTGCTGTAATGAGGTACTGAGACTAGCAGTGATCAAGAGTAAAATGATATATAGTCTTCAACCAGAATTTGCTTATGGGAAGAATGGAAAGCACTTAAGCAGACACCAAGTATCTATAGCTAGCAGATCAAGCAGGAGGATAATGCAACAATAACAAAAACTTTGATAAATTTTTTCCTGTTTCTCTTCAAAATATCACATTTCTTGTAATGTGACATTGTTTTGAGAGCTAAGCAGCCAGCAATTTATGCCTTAATTTTCACACTTGAATAAAGGCTGATTTGTCTTCAATGTTGCTCCACCAGACTTTAATTTAAAAAAAAAAAAATTTTTTTTTTTTTAATTAAAAAAAAAAAAATCTTTGTCTGGGGTTTCATTCTAGGGAGAAGCACTCTTTAAAATATGTTGCTGCTTCTTGCTTATAGTGTATATTTCTACATATTCATAGCTAGTAGTGGCTAATTTTTTTTTTTTTTAATTTTTTTTTTTAACTTATGGGAAATTAAAGGTTGCTGATTAGGTATTTATTACATAAGGAGACAAGCAAAAAAAAAAAAAAAAAAAAAAAAAAAATAACACAGCATTTACTGCAAAAAGAGGATTTTTGCAAGTGCTTTGCACCCCTAATCTTCCAGAGGGGAGTCTGAAGTCTCCCAGAAGGTGCCATTCTCGGCCCCCAGGGTTGGAGCCCCAGGCACCCATTGGGCACTGGGAGAGGGTTTCACCACCACAATGTCCCTGTTGCAAATGTGCCCAGTCAGGACTGAGTTGACTTTCTTCATTGTGGGCACACTTGCACACTGCAGTTCCCATTACCATATTTTTTTACAACATTTTGATGCAATTCAGGCTGATCTTCCTCTGGGGAAGCACACACAATGACGCTGGAGGTCCCATCCAACGTCTCTGGCAGTGGCAGCTTCTGCTGAGGCTGCAGGCACTGTCCACCTCCCCAGCTGCTGCATGTGAAGATTTTCAAGGCTGCCTGACATATCTCCCATTGCTTTGACAGTAGACATCAGTCCCAAGGCTTCTGATTTATTTTTTTATGGCTTCCAGAGCTGACCTGGTAGCATCTTAAAGCCTAAGCTACTCTGCATTATCAAAAAGCATTATTTCAGTTTGCAAGACCAAAGTTTACAGTGGCCCAAGAATTAACTATTAACAAAAAAATAAGCCCAGGCACATGTTTTACACCTTGATATTTTTATTTTGTTTTATTTTGTGGGCCATGAAGACAAGGGCCCACAGAGATGAGGTGACTGAAGCACTGTGTCTGCCGGCAAGAACATCAGAGGTGAAACCTTCTTCTCTCTCTCCATTTCCCCTCCACCGCTGACAGCCCTGTAAAACAGTGCTGTAAAGAGCACAGGCTCATAAATACTTCTGTGCCTACGCAGCTGAGGATGTTTTCTAGCAAATATACTTATTATGTCAATAACGATAAAAAAAAAGATGACTTATTCAATAATTCATAATGGTTTCAGAGCTGCTGGAGGCTAGTATGGCTCACTTTACTTTAGATAACTTATAAATGTAGATTATTTCCATGACAGACTGAAATTACTTTCTGGTGAATATTTATTTGAGCTTTAATTTTCTTATTAACCCAATATATTCTAGAAAAGAAAATGACAGTGCTACTGTCTTCCTCAATACTTCTCTCCCAGATACACGTAACAAAATCTCCTAGAAATGGTTCACAGAAACATGGTTTTTGAAAGTTTGTCCACGCCACTGAAACCAGACTAATATAAACAACTCCTGGCATTTTTTTTGTTTGTTTTAATTTAATTATTTTTACTTATGTGTTTATTTCTGTAGCACCTGGGTGTACCCAACTAACCCCTCCGCCAGGAGGAGGCAGGGCTGGGTTTCTGACCAGGCCCAGCTCGGCCTGGCCTCACTCTCCACAGGAGCCACTGCCAAACCCCAGGGCAGCCTGGGCACTGCTGCAGGCTGAGGGCGCTTTCAGCAGTGGCTGAGGGGTCCTTGCCCTTTGGTGGTGGCTGAGGCTCCCAAGACAGGGCTGGCGAGATGCAGGAGTGGGAAGGGGACCTTTGGGAGCCAGGAGGGTGCGCTGGGCAGCCCCCATACTCACACAGCAGGTGCCATCATGGTGGGACAGAGGCTGTCGGGCCCCTCTGCCTGTCCCCGTGCTGAAACAGAAATGAGGCTTTCATTCTTGAAAATGGCTCTGATTGCCTCTGAAGTTTCCACTTCGGAGTAAAGAAGAAATGAAACATCTCCCTGAGAGCAAAAGCCAGGCTGAGAGAGCTGGGGGGATGGAACAGGCAGAAAGCAGCAACAGGAGGAGGGAGCCCCACACTCCAAAACTGACCCTGTCCCTAGGACAGGCTGGTTTTGTTCTCTGTTTACCTAGGTAAAATACCAAATCCAAAGATACTTGGTCATGGATATATCTATATCATGGCAACCCCAACGTTTTAGGTGAGTTCAGTACTGGTGGTGTTTGGATGCTAAAGAAACATTTATTGTACAGGCAGAAAAACATACAGGGAGCAAACTTAGGATATCATTTTTAGCTTGTTGTTGTTTAAAGTTGATCTTTATAAGCTGATGGGCTTTGAGATTATTAACAATGATTTTATAGCAAATGGGAAGCACAGATCCTATAGTTCTTAAATAAGAAATTGCTTTATTGGTTTAATTTTGCACATGCAAAAAATATGCAGCTGCGGGAATCCATAAATAAAGTCCCAGTTAAAAATAAACCTTGTTCTAACACCAATAAAAGCTAGCAACAAATGTCTGAAAACTTGAACTCTGTACAAATATTCAAGACAGCCGCGTGGACCCTGGTCGGAGCCAGCTTCGAGGCAGAGGCGGGCAGTGGTGGGCAGCCACCGAGGCCACATGCCCTGCGGTCCCCAGGAGTGCCCTCCTGCCCAGCTGGCTGCGCAGCCCCGTCCCCCTGCGCTGGCGTGGATGCAGAGCACCCTCTCGCCTTAATCACTTAAGAAGTTACTTATGATACGTGGCTAAATATTTAGTTGTGCAGAGGACAGCTTGTCACAGACAGCTTTGTTGGTAATGTATACAAATGCTGGTATGGCGCTGGCTTCCTCCCTGCGTACACAGAGATACACATGCACCGACCACAGCCTAAATAAGCTGATTTATTTGTTTCAGTTATTTGATAAGTGCATCATACCTCAAACCCTAGGAAACCACTTTAGGAGGATTATAAGTTTTATGATGTGAAAAGATTACCCTGAGTGTGCTGAGCAAAGTTTATATTTGGAGCCTGTGCAGGAGGTGAGACATTCACAGAGGTTGGGGAAAGAGGGCTTGATACCTAGAAATAGGATTTTCTTTGTTGATACACCTCTTGTTGGATTTTTTTTTCTCCCTTCTTCCATTAAAAGAGTAGCCCCAAAAAGGCCCTGCACTGTGGCTCTCTGCCTTCCACTCAACAGCAGGAGTTTTGGGATCAGCACACTTTGGCAACACTCATGAGGGAGGGAGGGGAGGAGAGGCTGGGGGCTGTCTGCAAGAGGCAGCCACAGGACCCCACATGCCACCCCCAAGTGCATCATCCAGGGATGCTCACCCCAGCCCTGGGGGCCACCCCTCCACACTGCCCCACGGAGGCAGCAGAGTGTTTCCAGGGGTCAGGGGGAGCAGCAGAGCCAGGGCTGGGGCTTCCATCCCAGCAACCAGCTGATGCTGCTCTACCAAGCATGTGGCTTTCCTGGGCTTTACACTCGTGCCCTGCCATGGCCAGGAGCAGGCTCTGTGCAGCAGGAGTAAGGTGGTCATTTTAGCCTTGTTGCTAAATGCCTGGCACATGCTCAGGGCACAGTTGTAAAGTGGAGGTGTGCTAACTGACCAAGTGCTCGATGATCCTTTCCACCCATCCTTGCCAAAGCTATGGACTGACAGGGCAAAGGCTGGACATCATGCTCTTGTGCTAGTGACAGCAAAGAGCCAGCAGTGGCAGCAGGACTGTGGCACACACAGTACGCTGTTTTTGGAGTGCTCCAGCATGGGTGCACAGCAACACCTGGGGCTTTCGTTCTCCCACCAAGGACAGCCCCGATCCTGCCACCAGTCCCATCACAGCTGTGGAGGCAGCAGGGTCCTCCTCCCCACACCCTGCCTCATCTTTACCCTGCCTCTCCACAAGCCCGTGCTGCTGAGCTGGTGTCATTTGTGGTATATTATATATAATATGTAACATCAGTATAGCCTTAGATATAATATTATATAATATATGCATGTTATGTTATGTTATCTTTATATGTTATATTATGTTATGTTATGCTATATTCTGTCTCCTGCACCTTCCAAGAGGGAGTTTTTTATGTGTCACCAGAAAATACTGGGTAACACACTTTATTAGCCTCATGATACTACAGCCCATCAATACTTGTCGGGGCCTGATGAGATCATGCCATGATTGTTAATCAGAGCAGAGAAAGGAGGTGGGGGAGTGGGGAATACCTTTAGGAAATAATCAATTTTTAAAAATAGAACCGCAGGTAAGCATGCAAATTGTTTTAAAGCATGAAACAGCAGGCAGCTGGTCAGCCCGTCACTGAAGTTTAAACCTAACTTCCATTTAATATCAGATATTTCCCTTTTCAAGAAGAGAAGAAGAGATACCGTGCTAGCAGAACATGCTTGTGACTGGCACGAGGCTCCTTTAACCACTATCAGCCTCCTTAAGACCCATTACTTAGGAAAGCTCTTAAGTGCACAGCTGGCTCTAAACACAGGGAGTGTTACTGGAGCAGTCTCATTTATTCTTTGCTAGGCTGAAGGGTTTCAGCTTTAAGAGACTGTTGGATGCATGTCTGCATGAATTACTCATGTGGAAAGGTGGTCCTGCCTTGAGTTTTTCCTCCTCAGCCAGGCACTGTGTGCCCGGGGTGGGAAGTGATGAGTCGTGGCTTCCTTGCACCTTCTCCCTAAAAACTGTGTTGCAGTGCGATGCTGAGGCTGCTTCTGAGCAGCCCAGGCTGGGTCTGGGTTTCCCCCTGCTGCTCCTTCACACTGGCGGTGCACAGTTCACCCTGCTGCCGTTTTCCAGCCTGCCTGGTGTCAGAGGAGGTGTTTTTACAGCAGAGGAGTGGAGGCTGAGTGGCTAAATGACTTCTCCTCGGACTACAGCAGAAGTCAGGGTCAGGTGTACAGCTCGAGAGCTGACTCCTCACAGGCTCCTGTTTCAGTTCTTGGAAAGCCCACTTAGACTGTGGTCAGTGGGAAAAGCCTGAGATACTTCGGTGGCACCCTTGGTGAAAACGTTATCACTTATAGAGCCTGTTTTGCAGACCTAGCTTAGCATGAAGCATGGCACTCAGTGTTTTACATCCCTCCAAGCAATGCCAGCCATGCTGCTGATGGATGACAGGCTGCTTTCACTGCCAGCCTAGGTAGTGCTTCATCAGGTGGGAGAAGTACAAATATGTGCACCTTAGACTCCATTGCTGGTTTGGTGTCTTGCAGGGAATTTCAGGAAAACAAGATGGAAATAATAGGATAAAACCCCAATAAGTCAAACTGTCAGGGTGCCTGCAGCACCTCTCCCCGTTCCTCTCCAAGGATACAAAGAAGACTTAATTTTACATGGCTGGAGCCACACATTGCCTTTCATCAGCGCAGTGTTCAGACTAGCAACTAGAAAAAAATAGAAATCCTATTGCATTGCTGTCAGTACTGCAAGGTCTCCTATACTAACTTGGATCCAAGGATCATCACGATGGGAAACAAACAGGTGTTAACAGACCTAGCAGAGCAAATGCAGAGGAGAGAAATAAGCTGTATGCAATAATTCCTGATGGCACAATAGCTGTCACAGCCAAAGGGACCCAGCTGAAAGATTTCAGTGATTCCCCAGAGTTATTTTAAGAAATTCTCATAGAAAACCCTTGATCTGAGCCATGCCAGCACTTCTGAGAGTCTCCCTGGAGACTTCTGGCAGAAGGTACCTCTTCCACACTTAATAAGGTCTTTATTTTCACAGCATGGTGAATGTGTGAATGTTAGATACAGCACCAAACTCAGGCTTTCGTTAGAGGAAAGGCGTAGGTTTTTAAGAGTGCATTTCTCCCCATCTAAACTAAATGCATGAGTTCAATGCCTGTAACAAGAAGAGGGAAATCTCTTGTTACAGAGAGAAGAAGGGAAGAGAGAAAGAGAGAAAGAGAGAGGAAAGAAAGAAAGAAAGAAAGAAAGAAAGAAAGAAAGAAAGAAAGAAAGAAAGAAAGAAAGAAAGAAAGAGAGAGAGAAAGAAAGAAAAAGAAACAGCAATCAAAAATCAGCAGCTGCTGTTACAAGCCAGAGTTTCCCTAAAAATCATTTACCTCTGCTTCTGTGAATAGAAACAGGCACATCTGAATGAGATGCAAATATGCTTCCCCATGACCTCTAGGAGCTTATCCTGCTGGGTATAAGCATTTCTGTTCTGCTCTGAAATGAACATACTTTAACAATAGCAACCTACTTCCATGGCTCTCCTGAAACAGAGGCAGAGCCAAAACAACTCCTGTGCAAGTCCTGACGTAAGTGATGACTGCACTGGGTTCAGGGACAACAAAGCTGTTTAAAACCATAAATTTACTGCCCATTGATTAGCGCAATTCCTGCAGGTCCCATGAAATTCTTTTAAATGGATATCAGATACAAGAACAAAGCTGAGAAATCAAATACAAATCTGCTTTGCTCAGGGCAAAATTCTGTGTTCATAGTTTACTCCTATTCCATGTAGAACTGTTCCAGTTAACAGTGCCTCTGATAAACAGAAAAAGATAAACAGAAAAAAAAAAAAATCATTAAATATGCCAATTTGGGTCAAATACCTGAGTACAGAAAAGGACATTAGATCACAAAGCCTTACTTTTGTGTATCAGAGGGCTCTACATTTCATCCAGCTGTGCCTGGACGGAGCCTAGTAGCCTCTTTGGAGGCAGAACACTCACCTTGGCTAAAGCACATCTTCTGGAAAGGCTCTCATGCTTAATTTGAGGACGCCAGTTTGGGCAGCAAGCATCCTGCATGTAGTCATGCAGATCCTCCGTATCTTCACCAGGATGATGGGAGGAGAGCTCTTCAACTCTTTGGACAGGGCCAGATCCTGAAGCAGCCAGCAAGAGGCAGAAAACTTTCATAACCCCATTTGCAAACAATTTTCACTAAATACTTCTGTAAACCTTCTGGATTCTGTAATTCAACACTGGTTTTGTGCTCCAGCCTTTTACTGGTGATGTATCTTGGCTTGATCTCATGCTTCCAAATCTGGGAGCCAAGCTCTGAAAATTAAACTGCTGGGTTGACTACGGGTTAGGTATGCTCTTGATCTGAGTGCAGCAGTCCTTGAATCTGTTTGTACAGATTTACAGGGAAAACAGCCTTTCAATGGCTCTACATAGTTTTTCCTCTTTTCCATCACAAAAATAAATCAGTCGCTTTAAACAGCTTTGTTTTCTATCATATTCTGGAGTTCTGATGGACACAAGTAGTTGTGATTATTGTAAAACTGAAGTCTCCAGTAACTCAGGGCTGTTAGGTAATTTGCACACAGACATCAAATGAGGATTTCATATGAATGAACTAAAAGGTGACAGAAAACATTCACAAAAGTCATAGACACAAAACTTAGGATTCTCCTAAATTAAATGATGGAAAGAAGGAGGGCCAAGATTTCCTCCATGTTTACAGGAAGCTATCCCTCCTAATCAGGGCAGCAAAGAGGCATAACACAGATTTTGATATAAAACTTGCAATTCACTTGTAATGAACAAGAGAATTTTGATGTGTTTTGTTTTACTTTGTTTTTGCATACATAGGAGTCTCCATACAACTTTGTTTTATCATCTGTGGACTACATGTGACATGTCCCTAAGCTGCCTCCATGTGTTCAGTCATGACCATGCCATGACACTCGGTTTCCATTTTGTCTTTCTTTCAGCCACGAGCAGTCTAAGCAACCTCGAGGGCTGGGAGCAGTTTACTCCCAGCCCTCGAGGTTGCTTAGTGTACCGGCACCAAAGTCAGCAAATGCGGTTTCCTGTGCCCTCAAAATACAATGCAGGCAAGAGGCAAATGATGAAAGATTTGCCACTTGTGTCTAGGGGTAAGAGCAGATTGAGTCAGATAAGTTATATACGTGCATACAAAACATCTATATATGCGTTTCTGCTTTTTTTTTTTTTTTTTTTTTTCTTTCTGGCCTGTGTTACTCCATTTTTGCTTGTCTAATAATACAACAGCATATTAATTTAAAGCTAACTTAGGAAACTATGTAGCATCAGGGACTCATAACTTCTTATACTTATGGGAAATTTCTGGGGCATACGAAGTGTTCCCACAGTAAGGTGGACGAAGTGTTTGCTGGTGAGACATCACATGGCAACTTTAAGATGCCTATCATTCATCATGCGGGTTTTCTATTTTTTCCTAACAATTCATTAGGTCTCTTGGGAAAGTTACTGTACCTTAACAAAGCTTCGTGGGGGTAGATTGAGATGCTTTGGTCTAGTAAATGGAAACATGATGTTTCAAGCACTTTCCCCACCCAAAGTACCAAAGAAGGTCACTTGCACAGCTCTCCACAGTCAATCATCCTCATCAATCAGAGAGGCACCGCACTGCTTTGCACTCATTTAAACCAGGATGTGTTTGCATTTCTCATTAATTTGTCAACTTCCATTTGGGAAGCATTCTTGTACAATCAATGGAAGTCAGCAGGTAGGCCTAAATATTTGCACAGGCTATACCTAACGAGATCATTTAGACAGCAGTTGACAGGAGGTGTCACAGGAACTGGAATCCATCTTTGGAAAAAAAAGGGATGCAAGAATGTGCACAAACAGACATGCCCTCCACACACAAGTGCACGCACACTCCTTTTTGTTCCCTCTGCAGAAACGCAGGACCTGCATGGGCATATGCGGCCATCATGCACGTGCAATGCAAGAATGATGCCGGAGATACAGTTTGACTTCTTTATACAAACAAAAAAAAAAAAATGAAGACCAAAAAAGAGAAAGTATTATTTAAATACAATAAAAACATGCAGAGTTGCATTGCCAAGTGGTGCAAGGTCACATTGCAATGTGTCGGCTGTAAAGATTTCTAAGGAGCCTGTTTTCTTGAGTAATAGCAGTTGGAGAAATGCACTTATCTGAAGAATGAGACTGTTATAGGTTTCTGTAAATCAAATCTTAGCCAAGGAGCAGTTCCTTAATATCCATTTTCCACTTCACCACTTTGACTATAACACACACACCGGGCTAAATCCCGCTCAGCTCACATAAGTAGTCGGCTTAAATCAAAACGGGCATGACTGTGTGAGCATGGGAGAGGGATGGACGGTGGTTCTGCCGAAAAGAAGAGGCAATGTGAAGCTGAGCTCGTTCCATTTCAGGGAATGTCAGGGCAGGGAAAACCCTGGCTGCACCTCTGGGCACTGGCACCAGTACAGCAAGGAGCAGGCAGCAGACGGCAGCAAAGGCACCTGCACAACAAGCACACCCCCACCCACGAAGACTCATTTTGCAGATGCTACTGTGTGCCTTTATTTGCAGGAAGCCTTAGAAAATCAAATGCTATGTTTACTTCTGAGTTACAATAGATGTAAAGTCTTTTCCTTTTTTTTCTTTTTCTTTTCCTTTTTTTTTTTTTTTTTAAATCATTTTAATGCAATCATTTGTTGGGCCTTAGGGTAAAATTACATTTCACAGCTCCCTTGTTCCCATGCTATGGTAAAAAAGAGATTGATGTCTGAAATTTCAACTGTATTTGTCTTACAAATTTGTCCGACTCCCCGGAGAATAATTGTCTCATATCATTTGAAGGCTGGTAATTCCTTTGGAATGACCTCTGTGTTATAATTACAGCAAGAGTACTAGCATGTAGCTAGGCAAAGTGAAAGTTAATGTTCTTGGTTTCTAGCTTTGTTATTTTTATTAAACCATTCCCCTTTAAAAGAAATACCTGGAGATATGGAGTCTTACTCCGGAGGGCTTTTTGCAGATAACACAGAATGTCTTTTTTCCTGCAGAACACTTACATGCATTAACGATTATCTGAAGGTTGCAATGTATTCTTAAAGTCATTGCACATTTCTGGAATATATTAGCAGAATGGTGACTTTAACATGCCATTTACCTCAGGATTATTTTTTTTTCTTCTCCCACTCCAAATGTTTTGAAATTTCCTGAAAATATATTCAGCCATGGTCTATGTCATGTTTTTTGTCATGATATGGGACTGAATTGAGAATAACTTAAACATGCATTCTCCTTAGGAAAGAAAACCCTGCAGAGCTGGGAAGAAGTCTAGAGAAAATAGTGAGTGGGTCAAAAGACACGAAATTAGGTGTGCTCTCACAGCAGTAACACAAGTGGCGATGCATCTTGGAGTAGTGCATTGTCCTATTTGTGCAAGTCTCTGTGGACCACTAGAAAGTGCTTCAGAGCCCACGATCTGAGAGGTGTTGGGCTGTGGGGGAGATGGACAGCTCTCCCCGGAGCTGAGGGGTGCTCTCACCACCCTGCAGGCACCGCGACGGAGAATTACTATTACCATTACTAGGATTTACATGCTCAAATCCTGTCTGCCTCAGCAAAGCAATAAATACCTCAAAATACTATACATTATAGGGTCTATTCTGCTCTTGATTTACAAGGCCAATTACCTATACTAACCTCTGTTAATGTGGGTGGGAATTTATTTTATAAATCTTCAGCGCACTCAGAAAACACATGGGAGTTAATCTGGAATGATTCTTCTTTCCAGACAAGTCTAGTGGCATGCACCAGTGTCTTACTTCCTTTAACTCAGTTCTTACATGTGTTTTTAGGGTGATATTTGAAGGTAAAAACGCCATTTGGGCAGGCTGATGAGCCACTTACTTCATTTAAAAAGTAAGTATAGACCATGCTTAATACATTCACCACAATCACAGTTCAAAAATGGCAGCATTTATCAATGTTTTAATAGTGCCTGAGATATTGTCATTATTATATATTTATTCTTTTCAAGTCTCTGCCCACAGAAACCATGAGATCCTATAGTGGAATTCATTATTTATTAGTGGATTGGATTTTATATTCACTGTGGCCTTAGCTCTTTCCAGTTACACCACTGTCTGTGCTCTGAATATTGGAGCTCTCAAACATCGGACAAGCACATCTTCAGTATGAAACAACACATATCTATAAGTGTTTGGTTATGAGTAAAGCAAAGTAGTATTCTGTCTATTTTTATTTTTGCAATTTCTTGCACAACACCCACAGCAAATATTCAGAATTGAGACTTCTAGAGCTGGCTGATGAAACTTTAGGGACAGAACATGCAACCCAACGTTTGTAGTCAGTAACAAAGTCTTAATTCATCTTAGCACAGCTGAATTAATCTCTGTTTTTTTCCTATGTATTTTCTGATGATCTTAGAGTGTTATCCCTAGTTTCCAAGATGGTAATGGCACTACATAGCTTTGCATTTTTCAGTTGATTTAAAGTGTACATGGGTTTTGTTAAGTTAGGAGACAAGGGCCTTAAATTTGTGCCGTAAATGGCCTAGCACATTCACAAACGCATAGGCACAAGGCCACTTAAGAAAAAAAAAAAAAAAAAAAAAAAAGAAAAATAAAATAAATAAATAAAAAAAGCTTCCCGAAGTCCTTTTACTTAAACGATTTGATATATTTGTAAAGCAATCTTGCATGGAGGCAGTCTGGTGACAGAATTAGAGGAAAATGAGAAACTTTGTTGAAGCGTAATGAGAGTTAATGCTTTGGCCATTGCACTTGATGGATATGTTGGAAAAATAGTTAAACTGCTTGCTGTGTTAATGTCAGCTGACATAACAATTGTTTCCAGAGAACCAGACTTCTGAATTCTCATATAAAGCACTGGGGAACTTGAACAACACAAAAGAATGTAAGGTTTGGAGGGAAGGGGGGGCAGGGGAAGGAAAGAAAAACATTATATAAGTTCAGCTACTTCCAGCTCATGTTTCCCCATTGAAATAGTGACCATAAGTGTGTGTCAGCTGCAACACAAGCCAAGCTGGGAGGCAGCTCCAAAACTGCTACCTTTAGTGCACAAACCATCCTGCACACTTATCAAGCAACACTGAAACAGTTTGTAACCCATGCCTTTAGTCCTACATCAGAATGAAAACTGTTTTATAGACTGAAAGGTAATACGGACTCTGGAAAACAGCGAATCCCCCAGCTTGCTGATGACTGCTCCCTTTGCCGAGTGCAGGGAGACGAGGACAATGCCAGGCGGTGGGCACAATGCATGCACAGCAGGGAGCAGAGGCAGCTCTGACCTTTTTCAGCAGCATGACCCTGCCACTGCCCTGCATCCCTCAGAGCAGTGCTCCCTTTGGGTGGTGGGACAAGACGGGATGCTTGCCGCCATCATCCCACCTGGAGAGCGCTTCAGCATCCTGGCACGAACTCTGGCCCACAGACACCCAGGGCTCTCAGGAATCACACACCCTTGGTCTACTCCTTTCTCAAAGGCAAAGTGTCTTGTTTTCTAAGTGTGTCATACAGTTCAAGATGCTGCAGAGCAGCTTTATTTGGTCTGGATCGACTGGTGTTTGAGCTGGCAAGTGCTTGTAGAGGTCCTCTGCCGTAGTTCTCGTGTTGCATGCACTCATTAAGACACCTCCCTGTAAGGAGGCCTGAATAAAATAACGGGCAGGATATGCATAGCATTACCAGTTTCCACAAGCACAAAGCCCAGAACTCAGAATTTACCAGAAAAAAAAAAAAAAGGTATAAAACACTGGGATAAATAGGAGACATACCTAATTTCTACTGTGCCAACGCCAAGTATTCAGAATGAGGAAAGACATGTTCATTCTCACATCACGCATGCAGAAAAACATTTTAATGGTTTCCCATAGATTGGAGACTTATTAGCAGAAAATGCAGGAAAATATATCATCTCTGTCTTCTCTTCCCCCTACACATTTTGTTGAAGCCATGTGGGAACCTCTGTGTCGTTTCTCTGGAAATGTTTGTATATCAAGGCAGAGGGGGGATCTAAAACATGTAGTATGTGCAAGGAGCAGCTTTGTAGCTCTTGCAGCAGCTCTGGTGCTCAGCTCCTGTGATCCAGCACAGATGAAGAGGGGATTCTGATGGGATGACCCTGGGTTCCTACCCACCACCAAGTCCATGATGTGTGCAACTGTTCTTCCAGTTTGTTGCAGTGGCCCCAAGAGGCAGCTGTGAATCACTGTGAAGTAGAAAATGTCCTTACTCTGTGTTTTTTGAAAGGCCTGACCCAGTAGGAGCTAGACTTATAGACTTAAAGATTAGGTTTTGAAGCTTCCCTGCTCCTCAGACATGGGAATCCTGTGGGCTGCTGTGCTCCCACCACATATGCTACTTATATGTGATGTCTTTCCATGGGTCTTACCGTAGTCAGTTTCATTTTTGAAATTGTTTAAATACCCATATCTGGAGACTCCATTTCACAAGATAATGGCTCTGATTACCTCCAACTGTATGTATTTCACCTTGATCATGGAAAGTGTTAGCCATTTCTAAGTGTCATCTCAAACTTTGTCTTAGAGTGGTTCACCTGCTCTGTCCATACAGTGTCCATCTTTCCTCATCTGAAATCCTCATGTGGATAGAAGACCAGCCTCTACAGCAGGGCTGCAGCGATTACTGAAAGGTATTAATTTCAGCAAGGTAATTCCTTTTTGGCAAAGGCTCTGCTAAACATCCTGCTGACCATACCTTTTCCTTTGCCAGGTATTTGGTACAAGGTAAATGAGCAAGATAAACATGCTCATGACCTGACTTCTCTTCTAGAGGGGTGAGGATGGCTGTGACATTGTTAGACTGTGAGGCTGCCATTTCCCAGGGCTGCCATCAGATACTCTGGAGGGAGAAGTTCAGGAACAATTTAGAAATTATAGACCAGATCATAGAGCTATCATAAAGCTTTCATCAGTCAATAAAACAGGCTTTTCTTTTCATAAAAAATAGCTCAAACTTTTTTGTCTTATAAAAAGAATATTGATATTGGAACCCTGAAAACTTTTTCTGAACTTTTATTCTCTTTGCTTCTCTTTTCATTTCCTGTTTTTCTTTTCTTTGTATGCGGTGAACTCTTTCATGAGAGCTTTAATGCTTTTTGATCCACTTATGGGTGAGGTGCCTCAAATAACACCTCCATGTTGCCCATCTCCGATTTCCATTGGCAGCTTACCAGGCAGCCAAGAACTCCAAGGAGCTGTGAGAGGGAGGTCTTCATCTGGCTCCATCCCCAAGGAGCAGAAAGGCAAGAGGTTGGGTGGGGAGGATAACTGCACTTGAAGCTCCTCTGGTGTTCCCAGAGCCTCTGGAAACAGCATCATGAGCAGTACGTACACAGAACAGCCTGCTTGCTGGCTTGGCAAGAAGAAGAGCATCCTTTCTGGAAAGTACTTGCACAGCTGACATCGCATTGTGTGGCTGTCAGGCTGCAGCCAACAGACAGAGCAGGTGCCTTAATTTCCCATCTCAGTTATCTTTTTCCTTTCTGAGTGGAGACCAGAAGTAGATTGCCACTCCTCGCTGAGCCCCACCTGACACTGAGCTTCACCCTGCAGGCATGCTGGTGATATCCCCGCTGACTGATCACAGCTCACCCCACTGGCATGGCTGGGCAGAGAGGGGAGGTTCTGTCTCATCCCTACAGGCTCAGGTCAGCATTCCAAGGACATTAAAATAAAAAGATTAAATAAATAATAATAATAAATAAATAAATAAATAAATAAATAAAAACAGTATTCTTTAAAAGCAATGCAGTCTCTCCTCTCACTTCCTTTTTTACTTTCTCAGTGTGTCCCACAACTGCAATATGCAGTTGGTGTGGACAGATGTATTACCCAGGGCACATATCTTCCGACTGTCCAATTACATTAAGGCATTTTGGAGAAAACATTTAGTTATAATTTCCCATCATCTGTATGCTGGCTAAGCTCATTACAGTTTAAATCCTTGCTGTAAATATAATGACAGTGATTACATCTTGTGCTTTATCTGTTGGCTTCTAGTCTACTTCTAATTACAGAAATTCAAACAATAAATGTGGAAAATAATAACACAAAGGGATTACAGATATTGTCCTCAAAGTTGTGCTGCATTGACAAGGCAGAGACTCTCTTCTATGGCTTGATTACTATTTTATACTAATTTAGTATCAGCAGACATCATGGATGGCTCATGCACAAATCCTACTATGGATCCTGCTTGCATAAATATTTTGTGGCTATCTATCAAGAAAATATCTGGAGAAATCGGTATTGGTCCATGGACGGGGGGAAAAAAGAGAAAGAGAGAGAGAGAGAGAAAAAAAAATTTGTCACATAACTTATTTGCAATGAATAATTTGTCCCACTCCATCTCTATCTCCATACAAGCAATACTGCACAGCAACTGACAGCTCTGGGGGTGATGACAGTCAGGAAATCAGCTCTCTATAGCATTGTCCTCTACACATGACTCAAACTTTTACAGTTTAATGGTAAGGGATTTTAAATTATTGCTGGGCAGTGGATTGAAAGTCGCTGTACCTGTTTTCAAAATGTTGTAAGTAAAAATTGATGTGATTTTGAAAATGGAAAACTATTGTATGAAACTCTTTAGCACCAAGAGAGCTTCCTGGACTATGGCCATAAGCTGCATTTGTTCAAGTCAATTTTGCATTAATCAGTGTGCCTTGAAGATTACGTCTTATGTTTTTTTATTTAGTGGGTCATATATTTTTAAAAGTGCCTTTAAGTGTTTTGATGAAACACATTAAAAATCCACTGTAATGCCTAGGTGGCTGACAGTGTTAATATATAGCAGGTACATTTGCCTGTGCAGTTTAAATAATCTGGAGGAGATGCTATATTATTTATTCTTAAATTTTATCACCAAAGATCCATAATATCTGAAGACCAAATTTATGATACGTCTTCAATACCTTCAAAAATATTAATGAGTGTTTTCCAGTCACTCAACCACAAAATCAGACTTTTAAACGAAGTTTTCCAACTAGAAATTGTATAAATGATCTGCTGTGCTTTTGCTCCAACAGGAGAGAGTGAAAATGAGCTGAGGAGGTCTTTTTATTAGGTAGCACACAGACTAAGCATACTCTACCACTCAGCAAGAATGAAAAAAAAAACCCTTCAAGGATTCCTGTTTTCTAAATACGACAGGTCTGATACATTTTCTGTAGTTTACCTAAATATTTTTGGTCACAAAATAAAACTGAACATCTCACAGCAACAAGATTTCATCCGAACTTCAGTCTTTGCAGAAAAGTCCTGCTGTCCTGATGGTCCTGCTCCCAGTATAATCACACTGCAGTCCCATGTCAGGTCCCAGTCACAGGGGTAAACACTCACATGGATAAAGGTTTCAGGGTTTGATCCTCCACTTCAGAGTTAAGGTAAGCACCTAGGGGCAGCAGCACATCCTCCTGAATACAGGTGAGATGAGGACAAAGAGCAAAGCACTGTTCGTGGGCTGCATTAACCAGAAAAATCTCCCCAGACCACTCTCTGGCAATGTTTGACCACAGCTCTGCTCTTCCCTGGATGCAGAGGGAAGAGCTCCTTCCCTTGCCCAGGCTAAGAAGAAGGTAAACTTTCTGCCCAAGGTAGCAAGTTGCAGAGGCATGGGCAGACCTCTGGGTAGGGTCTGGGATGTTGAATCTCTTGGGGACAAAACGGAGCTGTGTGAACAGATCCAAGGATCAAAAGAAAAGTGAAGCAGCAATGGGAAGAGATGTGCTCTTCAATCACCACTTACCAGAAATCCAGACATTTGTTTGTTCTGGGACTTGCTAATATATATCTATATATATCTATATAGAGAGATATAGAGAGATATAGATATATATATAATAAAGATGATGATGATAATAATAATAAATCACCATTTTGAGCAGCCTTGTTCATGTCCCAGCACTGCCTGTATAAACTCCTGCAGGGAGGAAGCCTCCTCCTGCGGCAGGGCCACTGTGGTGGAAGACAGGCCTGCTGCGGGAACCCACCAGGCCTGAGGCCAGGAAGGAGGGACTCAAGCTGTGAGTATGAATATTCACAAAAGGTACATACCCGCAGCTGAATGCTGAGGACTGGCTCTGATTCAGTCGGGGTTCTGAGCACGGATTTTGTTTCATTGCTAGTCTATCGCTAGTAATCGCTAGTAATTTGCCCAGTGGGCCACGTCTCACAGCTTTTAGTCTTTATTCAGGCTATATGCCCATTGACCTCAGTGAGAGCTGTGCCAGTATAAAGATTGAACGAGGATTGCAGGCTTCAGCCTGAATATCTTGAATACCACGTATATATGATTTCCTATCTAAAAACTCCATTCTTCTTTAGATAAAACCGCAGAGAAGTAATAGGATGATAACACCTTTAGTGACACAACTCAAAGTAATCACCTCTCAAAAGTACTTGTGAGAGAGAGGGTAGGAAATGAACCTCCCGATAGAAATACAGTCTACATAACACACTGGGAGTGGTAAATGGGTAAACACATTCTGGCGGCAGTGGAGCTGGTGCAAATACACAGGAATTATTTAGTTCTTTCCCTAGACTATGAGCAGGACCACACAAATGCAGGCCTGTCACAAATATGTATGTATGGAATGATGACTCCAATTTGTTACATAGGGTGGGATTTCATGTGTTTTGTTGGGCTGCTGACCCACTGCAACAGAATCAAAATGCACAGGGGTGCATTTTTTAAATTACAGAGGAAATATGTGAGAAGACTTTAGAAGGCTTTGCACTTCCAGGCAAGTCCAGCCTTGAGGAAGCTCTCTGAGTCTAACACCCCCACTAAGGATGAGCCAAGCCCCAGCCCCAGTGCAGATACGTGCATGGAGGGAAGTCGTACAGCAGGTTTCAAAAGACATTCTCTTGCCGTTCCTCAGCTATTCTAATTCTGCATTGCCATGCAGCTTCTTACCACTCTCCATGCCCAGAGCTGTGAGGGACTCTGCTGAGCTCAGGCTCCATTTGCTGAAAAGAGAAGGAGCCTGCTGTGGCTCCCACCAGTGCTTCAGGCGGGATGGGTCTGCAGAAGAGATGATGAAGCTGCAGACAGGGGCTTTGAAGAAACTGAACGCGAGAACTAGAGACTGGATAAGCTTGAAGTCCCTTATCTTGGCCAGCCCTGAAGTTGAAACTTGCAGTTTTCTTGGCCTTCCATCTAGGTCTGACCTACCCTCTGAGAGCATGGGGATATTTTTGGCTTTTTGGAATATACTGCACAGATCACAGATCAGAAAAATTACAGCTGGCAACAGCCTTACCTCATTTAGCCTGACGGCCTGTCTGTGAAGGATCGTTCCCTGGAGCCTGTTTTTGTAGTATTCATAACACACTCTAGAACTAGTGAAAAGCGAAAAGTGTGTCCAGAAAGGTCTGCCATTTAGGGGAAGGGTTGCTTTGGGGGTGTTTCTGGTTGCCATTGTTTTGTTTTGTCTGGATGAATCACACCGAAGTTGAGACAGCACTCCAGCACCACTCTGTATACCTAGGCACACAAAAAGCTTTCCATGGCTATTTGTATTTGCTGTAGTGTGCATTTCAGACAGATCTGAAGCAGCTGCTAACCACCATCTGAGCTGATTTTTACCTGAGGTGAGAATTAAGGACCATTGCACGTAATCTGAATAATGCAACACAATACAGGCTGTAATTTAGCATTTGCGCTGCATTGGCACTTCCAAGTTAAGCAGAATACACAGATGGAGATGAATAATCTCCAGGCCAAGATTACAGCAATAACACTGCAACTGGCAGCTCATATAGCACAATATGAAAAGAAAAACAGCAAACAAAAAACAAACAAAAAAAAAATACCACACGAGTCTCTGAAGAGCCTGCAGATGCATCTAGTCAGTTGCTCCTGGGCCTCTCATGTCCCATAGGACTGCAGCACCCAAAAAAGGGGTCTGTCTGCAGGAGGAACCCCCTGGGAGCCTGGCTGTGGTGGGTGCTTTCTCCATGCTTCTGTCTTGCAAGCTCAGCTCTTTGGGTCCTGCCTGTCAGAAGGATGGGTGACAAAACAGCATGCCCTAGGTCTGGCTGGGGCTGAGGAGGGAGTGATCATGAGCAAACACTGTCACAGTCTCAGGGAACTGCATTAAACTTCTTGTTTGCTAGGCCAAAACACAGAAGAACTGTGAGAAAAGTAGTGTCTACATTGCTCTTGATCAGAATCATAATTCAAAAAGATACAATAATGCTTTACAAATTGCATGAGCCCTGTGTTATTCTTGTTTTCTAACAGGCCAGACTCTGCTTCATTAACTGACTTTATCTGGCATAACACTTTCCCTCATCAAATTTACCTGTTCTTCGCTGCCTTAAAAGAAAGTCTAAACTGTGAGTAGTAGCTAATACTTCTCTCTGTACCACATCTGGTATTGCTTAAAGTTATGCATAGTCTCTTAGCAGAGTCATTTTCTTTTCTGCAGTACAAAATTAAGTATATTGATTATAATTTGTTTCCACTCCCTTTTATCTTTTTTTTTTTTTTTTTACTCAAAACTTGGAAGAAAATATTCAAAAAGTATTTCTTTCTTTCTTTTTCTTAGTCTCTGTAACAAACATATTTATATGAAAAGTAACCTTGAGAGAAGGCAAAAGGATAAGTTTTGTTGTGTTTTTGCCAAAAGCGTGTTTTCTTTTATGAAAATCCTCTAATAATCTTAAAATATTGGATAGAGATCTTACAACTAGCACACAGAATATAAATTCAAGCATCCCTCAGAGTCCTGCAGCACTACAAACCAATCTAATGTTGATGTTGGGGTTAAATGAATTTGTGAATCACAGCATAGCTTTCAAAAAGGTGGACCAAAGGCCCTGAGTCGGGAAATGTTGTGTTACCAACAACTGAGTGCAGCTGCTTAACTCTGAGAGTGTATTAAAAGCTCGGTGTAGTCAGTGGGAATCATTATTTTCCTAAAAGAGGATCTTTCAGGGAAAACTAATAGATGATGGGTTCCTTCTGTCCTAAGACCTTCATTCACTGTTCTACTCTTGTTTTTCAGTTTTTCCTTGTTTTACCTGTTTTCTTTTAAACTACAACAGATTTTAGGACACAATTAATTCCTGTAACAGAGCTGGCACCCAGATGATTAAAAAGAGAAAGACCTTGCTTCTTAAAATGTTGCTTATTCTTAAGTTCTTATTTTACTAATTCCAAGTGTTCTTATTTACTTTCCACTTTTAATTAGTTGTTCTATTGATAGTATCTTTGGTCCTCTGGCATTGTATGGTACAAAATCCAACAAGACCTTTCTGATGGTAAGAATCAGCCTAACCTGGGGGACCTGGGAACATGCCCTACCTCCCAGGCTGGGTGCTGCAGTGACCCATCTGACCACAGACTACAGTCCAGGCACACATGGTCCCTTTTAGCCTTCTTCATCTCTCTCCTTTAGGTAGTCCACCTCTGCACACCCCAGACACTACCCGGGTCCAGATGGAGCTCCAGATGGGGCTCCAAGCCATGACGTGTGCCATGCAGAGCACCTTCATGCTCCATGTAGGTTATGCACCTGCATGGTCCAAAGAACGAATTCAATCTCTAACAAGTTAATGAAAGCTTTGAACTGGGTTTTATATGTTTTTCTTCTAACGTGAGTTTTACAAACTTTTCTCTTTCCCCCTGTGCACATTTCTCACTCTTTCCATATATACAGAAGAACTTTCTCCCAGCCCATCGCCTACACTTTTCATTGGTATTCTCCAAATCCTTTCCATTTCTTATTGTTTTCTATTCTTCTGCATTCCTGAAACAAGCACTTTTCTTGCATTAGCTTCATATGTTCATTAGCTCCCTTCACCTCCTTGCTGTCATGTTTTGTTCTGTAAGAGGAACCCAATCTGAACATTAGGATTGTTAAAGGGATAGAAAGCACTGGCACAGTCTTTCACATTGTGGATGACATTTGAATGTGTTATGCGCAGTTTGGACAGAAAAAAAAAAAAGTATGCAAGAGAAACAGTAAAATGCTACTAAACAAAAAAAAAAAAAAAAAAAAAAAGAATAAGAAAAAAAGGAAAGAAAAAATATAAAGTTTGTATCTTCCCGATTAATTCCTTTGCTTCTGTCTTCCCTACTGTATATGAGCCTTAACAATTAGAATAACCTTATTCGGGAGTGAGGTTATTTGAGAACAGCTTTCCTGGATAAGATGAATAACACTACTGGTATGCAGATGTACAAGTCCTTGTCCTCATGGCGGCTGATTTTCTGTTACTAATGATGAATCCAATATGTTTCTATTTTGATCACCAGTTTGTTGTAATAGGAAAATCAGGAAACACTTCTAATGTATGATTTTCATGGGGTTTTCATGATTTAACTTCTTCTTGTTATTATGTTTATTTGAAAATTAGGCCCAAACATCATGCCAGACCACAGAATGACAAGTAGAGGCATTCTGTTCAGAGGGCATGTGCCTTCCTTTTCATAGTGAAACTCTGCATTTCCTGGATGTACTTTTCATTGATATAATATATTCAGGGGCCATCAGTGTTATTCTTCAGTTTGTTGTGTTCATGGTATCACAGGATGCTGTGTTCTGAAGTATCTGCAGGGAACCAGATATTATCAAGAGGATTTCACAGAGGAAAAAAGAACTGCATAAAGGAGTGGCTGAAATGTATTTCTGTTCTGAAAGTCCCCTAGAGGCTGGCTAGTGGGGACATTCAGCCCATAAATATGGACTAAACTCTATTTTCATAATTGATTTGCCGTTCATCTTTAAGGGCCAAGGAGGCCAGGTGGTTCAGCAGAGACTGCAGCTTGATTCGTGTACAGTAACAGCCATGCATACTGTACTCAGGCAAGTTATACCATGGACAGTTGAGGCCAACAGGAATCTGCGTAATAGTTCTCACTCTATCATTTTCATACATTAGTGACTTACAGGCCCTGATCTTAGTTGTGAATTTGCCTTCATTTTCATTGATTTTGTGGTACATCTCATGCCCATTGCAGTAAATTACTGAGATCATAAATGATGACTCATGAAGCTCAGACTGAAGTCAATGCCACTGGGGTAAAAGAAATTAATGGATGCTGTTAGACAATCTTTGTGCTTTTCTGTATCTGTAGCTTGAACCTTTTCTTTGCAAATGGGCCTTGGGAAGTCTGGGAATGTAATCACCAAAAATGTCCCTATGGCTTGAAATTCTCTTGCACCTCACTAAAAGCATGGGGGGGGAGGGGGGGGGGGGAGGAGGAAAAAAGCAATACCAAGGATTTTAGTTATTCTTTTAAACTTTAGTGTTCCATGTGTAAAAATATATTACAGGCCCCTGTAATTGCAGGACTGTGCTCCTCACAGGGAGTGCACCAGCAGAAACTGAGATAACAATATCAAAAGGGGTTATAAATTTCTAGTAATATCAATAATAAGGTTGACCTACATTTAGTACAAGTTTTCCTTTTGTCTTCTATGGGGGTAAAAAAGAATCACTACTGATGTTTCATTTGCTGATAGCTCTGCTGAAGCACTCCTCGTACTGCCCACATGCCTGGCATTATCTTTCCTTAGGGGGCTAAGCCACTCACAGCAAACAATAGTGGATCCTTTGAGAAATATTTTCCATGTTGCATAATATGTAGCCCAGGAAAAGCGCTTCACTAACTTCAACCACAGTGTGTTTTTTTTTAAGGAGGAAAACATAATCCAACTGGGGGTAGAGGAGCTTGCGAGGACTTTCTGTAATAAAGAGCTCTTTGATAGAATTAACCTGCTATTATTAGTTGGCCATCCACAGAGGCTGCCTGTTACCACAGACACCACAGAACAACATCATTAGTTGTATGACGTGCAGCAATACAGATTGCATTGATTTGCAGTGCAGTGACTGCACGGTGTTTGGGCAGCTGAGCTCCGCATGGACACAGGCGCAAGACCGACCACTGCAGCCAGTGCTGGCCAGCATGAGCATGACCTGAACTGTGTGTGATCCTCCAAGCACCAAACACCCAACCATAAGCAAGGCCCTGTTGCTTCCTGCCAGTGACAGTGTCCCTCTTCTACTGGGACACTGCTTTTTGTCTTGCGAGGTCAGTCATGAAGCTCTTAGATATGCATACCCAGCAGACAACAAGTGAAAAAGACAAAAGGATCTGAAGCTTAAAGAGAAGAAAAAACAAACAAACAAACAAACAAACAAACAAACAAAAAAACCAGTTCTCCCAAGCAAGAAACACACCTACAAGTATTGCCTTCAAAACTGAAACACTGCTGTTCCTTGCTGCTTTCAGTGTCTCCATGTTGTCACCATTGCGGTGGTTAACAGTGAAATAGCACCTAAATGGGAAAGTGTTCGGTCGCACGACAACCCTCTGACCACATACAATGCAAAGTGCAGCCCTTGGGAATTTCAACATTTCTAATCTGTATAGAAGAGGTATTGTTACAGAAACCTTGCCAAGTCTATAGAGCCTTTTAAATTCTTAAATAAGAAGCCTAAGAAATTTATGTCTATGTTGCTAGATGTGGAGGCCAAGTAAACTCACAATGTTGATCTTAGTTGTGTTTAAATTTCTTCTGCCTTCTGGCACTTTGAGCAGTAGTGGAAAGAAATCATTTACTCCTAGCAGTGTTAAACCTTTGGAAACACAGAGGTACCATGGAAGAGCATTAAGAACATAAATTATGTCACATAAGTGGTCCCCAAACTGGTCGTGGGTACATTTCCTCGCAGACATTGCATATCTGTAGTGACCTGTGTGGGCACTGAAAACAAACAGCCCCTCCCTGAATGACCAGACAGCATGAAATGTGGAGCCAGCCCCCAGCTTACCAGCCTTCTGCACCAGGCTGCTTTCATTTAAAACACTGTTGCAAGTAAACAAATAAACAGAAAGCTGGAGCTTTGAAACGTTACAGTTCCTTGCTGAAAACACCATTGTCTTTGTTAGATGATTGGCATTTGAAGGCATTCTTTGTTTATCTATATATAAGCCCATTTTTAATGTGGTTAGGTTTGGGATGGAAAGCAGTATGTGGGGTTTCTCTTCCTGTACTTTCTGTTCCTCTGCAAGTTTCAGGTTTAGGAAAGATTCCAGTCCACTTGGTATCCATTAGGGATGGGAGATTGCTGAATGTCAGCAGAGCCTCCAGACCAGGGGGGTTCAGCAGCACAGCAAGAGTGCAGTGACCCTCCCAAATGCAGTGTGTGCTGGGTGGAACCTCTAGGAACAGAATGGAAATTGTCTGACTCTCTTGGAAAGGTTTTGGTTAGAAGAGGCTTATTTTTCATTCCGTTACAAAGCGTTTAATTTTAAATGTAGGGCAAAGACTGTCAAAAAGTCCCAAGTACTACTGTGTGTAAGAACAGCAGCCAGATGATCTATCATGTGGAAGATTACCTTGATTTAGTGCAAGGCAAAATGCAGTATGTTGAACCCTGAGACAAATGAAGCACTTATCTGAAAAGTAATTTTAATGAAAAAATTATGTGTGACATACACATGTTCTTCTGCTGAAGTCTATTAAAGTTAGGCAGCAAGATTTCCTGGTAGAAAGTTTCTCTCTTATTTTTATGAACACTCAACTTTATCACCTTCCTCCCTCCCATTTCCATTTTCTTTTCACTTATGAAAAATTTAGATCCTTGGAAGAAGAAAGACTTAATAAAGATTAGAGGAAGAATGAGAATGAATGCCTGCATGTGTACATATACAGACACAGAAAGAGAGCTTGTACTTGTCATCCATGAGTTACATAGATCAGCAAGACTGTATGCTACAGGAGACACTTATTAAGAAAAATGTGTCAGACAAAAATAGTACAAAAATCATCATAGATTTTGATTGCTTAAATCTGGCCTAGGTCTTTAGTAAAGTGTGATTTATTTTCTTGTGCTTCAAAGACATCTCTTAAAATTGTTATAAATCATACTACATTTCCAAGACTGAAAGTAATGAAAACATACATTTCCATGATATCAGGATTTTTTTCCTGTTGCTTTCTCTTTTTCGCTGTTATTTTCTTTTTCATGTTACTCACCAAAAAAAGATACTGTAGTTCAAAAAATCACCATGCATATACTTCCTTGTTATAGACTGTAGTTCTATAGTGCTACACACAGGACCTAAGCAATAAAATGTTACACAAGGAAAAATGCTTTTAACTTCCAACTAAAATTTCACAGAACATCACTGCTGAAGTTTTATTTTTTAACAAAATTAAATACAGTGTTTTTCTTTGTTTTAGTAGAGTATGCTAAAAATCTTCAATAGTATCTGTAAAATTAATGGATTATTGTTATTACTTCATCCCATTTCTGAGAAGGCAGTTTATTAAAATATGTTATTACAGTTAGGCAGAATCATGGTTACTTTCTTTTTAATATACAAGACTTAATAATTTTTCAGAAAGTTCTCTCCATGCATCCACTGAACAAGAATATGATGACTGCAAAAATAGGCTTGTGAGGAAAGAAAGGGGTTTGGAGAGGCTGTGTTTATTGTTCAATAAATCACAGTCAGTATAAGTGACCTGCTGACTTCAAGTTCTTTAGGTCAAGGAACCCTTTGCTATTCTGCAACTTCACCTCTTTGCTGAGCCTCTTAATCAAAAGTGTAAAGCCAGAAAGAACATCAAACAATCAAGAGCTGGATGATTGGATTGGTTATTTTAAATGACTACAGCTTTGGTTGTGACAGATTTGGGAATAGATTGCATCTTCTCAGCCTCACTAAGTAGGCTGAATAGGCTGAGCATTTTGTGGAAAACAACCCCAGCTTCCCTCTCACCCCCACCAAAAAATAATAAAAAAAATCTGTCACTCCAAAGTACATGCTAGCCAGTATTTTAACAGTATTATATAACAATACTATGTATGTGAAATCTGCATGGATTTACCTGTACAGTGACTACTCTACTTTGCACTTAGGTGAATGATAATTATTAATGGCCTTACTATATTAGTATATTTATGGTGTGGTATTTTACTGAGGCCTTTATCCTGATTCAAAATGGAAATTTGTATTGGTTGTTGCCATTTTACCTGCTCTGTTAATGGCACATGTGAAGGTGAGCAAGAGGAAAAACAAATGAACCATACAAAGGAGTGAAGATTAACTACATGTAAACAGTACAGTAGATTCCCTTTCTCTTCTGCAGTTTGTGAAATCTATGTTTCAAAGGATGGTAAACATAACAAGAGAAAGACAGAACAAGGCAGATAAAAATTAAAACAATGTTTGGTTCACTACCATGGGGTTGCTAAATTACTTTTATTTGACAATCTATTGATACAAAGAGGTCTGTCCTTCAATGCAATGGAAGCAGATCTGTGAAGTTTTACTACGAACGGAAATCTAAAAGCACACTGAAGTAGCGAGGACTCTGCTGTGAGATTCTACCGGCAAACTGCCTTTGTACTCAGGGTGGTGGCAGAAAAGAATCTGGCTAGAAACCTTACTCAGCATAGGAAAATCCTAAACCAGAAAGGTACTGGCAAACCGAAGAGAGGAAATAGAAAAGGTACATATGGCTTGAAATTCTTCCACTGTCTATAATATGACTTGTTAATACATATGAGAAACTGCACAATGCAGTACCTTCATTGAGACTTGACTTAAGGAGAATTAAGACCATATGACCATGTAAGACTGAAAGAGATATATGACCTTTGTAGCCACAGTAATAAATAAATAAATAAATAAATAAATAAATAAATAAATAAAAGAATAATTTAAAAATCAGCAATGTTATTAAAAAGATTACACAATAGAACTAGCCATTAAAAGCTATGGAGATCCATGATTTGGAGCATGAAAATAATTATCTTTTTTTTTTTTTTTTTTTTTTTCTCAAGTCATTAGTCCTAGGCAGGAATCTTCTCTTAAAATCTCATAAGTTGAAAAAGACTTCTTGAAGAAGAGGAATCATACACAGAATGGCCCTTTTATGCATACATTTTTTTTATTATTATTTGCTTGAAGTTAAGGAAGAAAAATCTGAATTTCTTTGTTTTCTTGGTATATTTTTCTATGGTTTTTTTTTTTGTTTGTTTGTTTTTTTTCATTTCAAGCAAGCCCTGTATTTTTCTAGAGAATAAATTCTGAGATGGAAAAATGAAAATCAACCTTTATTAATAATGTGTACTTGGAAGAATATCTTTCTCTAGGACCTTGACTAGTAGCACAGAACAAAGAATTGCCAATAAGATGAAAGACAGATACAATACTCTTCTACCTTCTTCAGAGCTTAAAACTTCCCTGATCTGCTTATCTCCCTTTAAAGAACAGTGCAACCTCCTTTCTTTCATTAGCTTATTAAATAAAAAGTTAAGCAACCCCATGGTAATGATTCAGGTACTGCTTTTAGTAGTATCTGCCTACCTCTTCATGGAACATATATCTTCATCACATAAGCAATTTCAGAGACTGAGATGGGAGCTACATAGTGTCCTTATCACTGACTGATCAGACACTGCTGCAGCATTTCATTGTGCAGAACTATTGTGCAGTATTACAGCAATATATTATCCCCTTTCTTGAAGATCTTACATGTAAGCAGAAGAAATTGCTTTTTATGCTTTAAAGGAAAAAAAAAAAAGTGAAGAAAGACATGGGCAGACTAACAGACAAGTATGGCTCAGTACAAACATTTAATTGTGGGGTGTTTTTTGTTTGCTTTTTACTATTCTCTATACCAAACTTTCAATTTATTGGCTATCTAATTACCTTTTATGCTATGGGAAAAAACAAACAAACAAACAAACAAAACAATTGCCCTAATAAAAGATTAAAAAAGAAATATAAATAGCTTCCAGAAGAATATTATACTAGCAGTGTGTGCTGTAGGCCAAAATGTTCTTGGCTCCCTAAAAAAAAATTATTCCAGGTTGAAGTCTCTGCATGACTGTTACAGTTTGACTCATTCTATTGAGGATGAGATTATAGAGAAAAAAAATAAAAATGTGTTTCTGTGACTTGTTGTGCCAATATAAACAAATACAAGTTCTTTCTTTAGTCATTTGCAATCTTTTTTGGAGGAACTCTAGAGATGGGGAAAATGATTGAATGCAGTAATGTCAGAGAGGGGAAGGGGAAAATGAAGAGAAAAATGAAAGTATAATAGATGGAAATGATGAGAGCCAAGAGGGGGAGGGGGAGAAGAGTAAAGTTTGGAAAAAGTTTAAATCCATAGGGAGTATGGGTACGGATCATCTGCTTTGGCTAGTGGAGTAGAAGACATTTGGGGCAAAGCTGGAAAGATTCAGCTATAGCTACAAAGGATGGCCTGGGATTTACTAACATGGCTTCCACTGATTGTGGGAGTCTCACAAGTTATGTTACCTATATAAGTATTAAAAATCAAATTAAAAAAAAATAAAATAAAATAGTAAAATAAAATTAATTAATTAATTAATTAAAGTATAATAAAATAATGAAAAAAAATATTTTGTCAAAAAAGTCTTCAAATATGAGACCTATTGTATGGAGTGCAAAGATTTTGATCCCTTTCTCTGACCGACTGTGCTTCCCTCTTCCTTCCATGTCCTTGGACAGATTCCAGTTATGTTTGGAGATCCAGGTCTTCTACAGTATTAATTTATTCTTGGCCTTACTCATGGATGGGAAACCACCTGTTGTTTTGTCCAGCTATCAGTGGCCTTCTTATTTGTTTTTATGCCTATTAAATTGATTCAGAGTCAGATCAAGGAATCTATATATGTCTATCCTTTGATTACCTCAGGATGGCCACAAAGACACACTGACTTCTACAGATATTCTTCTTAGGCATGTGCATTTGTTGGTATTGTTTCAATACTCCACAGGGTATGTTAAGCCCCCCTATATTATCAATCTACTCCAGAAGGCTATCAGCTCACCTACAACCATAGAAGGCTAACAGATCCCTTGCAACCAAAGAAGACGGAATAGACTAAGTTAAGTGTCAACATGTTTTGCTGATTGCCTTTTACCACATAAAAAAAAAAAAAAAAGAAGCTAGTATGAGGTTGGGAGAAGACACATACAATACGTGGATATGACAGTGCAGCATCACCTGTGTGTTAGCAGTTCATGTATAACTTGGGTTTATTGTGTTCAGAAGTCACTGGACTTGTTTTAACTAACAGATGCTCAGTGGTGCCAAAAATGCCACCTAAATAATGTGTGCCGTGACCTGAAAAATGCTCATCTCTATGTACAAGTTTGGGAGAAAGTGTCCACCATATTTAGAAAAAAGTCTCAACAACTTAACCATCAAAACCCTGGGCTCCTGGGGTTCAAGTCCTATTCAAGTCCTTGGACTTGAATACTGCAGATGACCAAATCTCAATGATATACAGGGTTCAGATCTCAGATTCTCCAGATCTCAGATACATACAGTGATGTAAGAAGTACATCACTGAAGTGAAGTAAGAGGTATCCAACTACCAATCCTCAGCCCAGCTAAAAAGTTCAGTAAATGAATTAAGAGAGACCTGATCCTCACCCCTTCTAAATTATGTACCACAATGTTTGTAAGAAGGTGGACCCCAGGACAATTTTATATCACAGATTGGGCCATCAGCCAAAGGACTTCACCCACCACCCCCTTTAGACATTTGTGTCTCATTAGCTCATGACAGATTACATAGGTTTAGCGATATAATCTCATACAGCGTGACTCAATACAATTTTTTGTTATAAAGAATTTTCCTTGCATATATAGAAGCTTGCCTCAAATGATTGACTATTCTTGTTACTTGCAAACCAGCAGGCAGTCTGCTGGCCAATTTACCTGAGTATTTTCTCAAGTACAGTAGTTTTGTGCAATTATTCTACCGTGGTGGTTCTGGTGCTTATGTAAAAGGTCATATAACATGAAAAATGACAGAAACTGACATATTTTTCTCATACTCAAGTGGTATTTTTTCAAGTGGAACAAGGGGTGACTTAGTGTACTAATCGCTGCTCCTTGACATACACAATGGCAGTGAAATAATGTTACAAAAGGCACAGAAGGCCCCTTGCAGTGGAGCATGGCTAGTGCTTTTAGCTTTGGTTTTAGAATGACTTTTAAAAATGAGCTCAAATATCAAAACTAGAGTTTTGAAATTCTGTCTCAGTCCACTAGATGGTGATCCTTGTAAATCAGGCTTTGGGTAGCTATAGAAGACTAACCATAAAAACACACACTTCAGTATGCAGAACAGAAAATACAGGTTACAGTATGACATGATCTGTGTCACAAACCTATATATATTAATTCCAAAATATGGTTGAGCATATAACTGCACTATTCTCTTGCTGTTACATCAACAGAAGTGTTAGAATACCCCCCAGCCACAAGAAAACTGAAATTGCTCTCAATTATCACTACAAATCATTTTGCAACATCCAGGCTGCAGCCCTCTTGGAAAATCAGTGAACATCACAACAATGTACTGTCATTATTTGAAGATACCTTCAATACACTTGCATTTCAGCATACATATTTCTGCATAGCATGTACAAAAATCCATAGGTAATCTTAACACAAAACAAAGACTTAGGATAGGGTAATAGAAATGTTTTATTAATCAAATATATTTACATATCTTTGTCTTCTTTTTAAATGTGTGCCTGTTATTTTCATTTAAACACAATGTAATCTTTACAGTTTATATCACAAGAATACAGCTACATGCATGACTTAGTTGGTCCTTTGCAGTAAAAAAGATGCAATTTTATGGATTAAAAAAAAAAAAAAATGCAAGCAAGCTGTTTACCTTTCTAATTACAGTGTCATTATTGTTTTACTACAACAGAGGACCCCTTCAGCATACACTACATCTATTGGGCGTGTTTATGCACTTTTTCAGATTGGTTTATCATGTCAAAACTTCCAAAAACTTAACAATTGTAAAAAGAAATACTTCATGTTGTCCCAGAACATTTTATTTTTTGGAAACATATACACAGAAAAAATTTGGATTGAACAGAAAAGTGCACTAATTGTAAATTAAAAATAAAATAGCATAAAATAAAGTCATAGCAATTGGCAACTCTCAAAAGCAATGAGGACTTACTTTTAGACATTCACCTATTTAGTCTTCAGAATCTACATCATATTGTCAGCTATAAGACAGCATCACATAACCTAATGGCATCATACAGATAATAAATATTAATTAAAAGAGATGTTACCAGAAGAAAATAACAGATGTACACACCATTGCTTGTAAGTTTCTAGTATGTAATGTGTTTTAATTATCACATTATTCTCAGCTTGGTTTTCTTTCTCAGGAAGACAATCAATTTGTATTTAAAATGACCATATTTACAGTATGTAACTGCAGGTTCATAAAGGACCTAATGTCTTTCTGAAAGGAATAAATCTATGAATGTAAAAAATTTCATTCTGCACACTGGACAAAATTAGAACTTGACACAATTTTTAAATACAACTTCAAATATGTTCAAATGTTAGACAAAAACAAAACAAACAAAGGAAAAAAAAATAAAACACTTGTATTTATTTACCAGGCTACAAAACAGAGATGCCAAATGCTTCAGAAGTTCTGAAAAGGGAAGCACATAATCATTAAATTTAAAGATTATTGTACTATACTTACTGCTTTAGTTTACTGTGTGCAAACAGATACTGTAATCATAATAGACCTAAATGTATGGTTGTTCCATTGATACGTGAGCAGAAACTCACTCAACGTTTAGGAAGTGCAGACAGGAACTAGGTTCTGTTTAGTCCAAATCTAGGATGTATTTTAGCTTGTTCATGTTAGTTTTAGGTTTGCTATATTGTAACCAAATGCCAAATATTTTACTTGAGAAAAACCTACTATGAAATCATGGGTTTTCACTGAATTGTTTTTGTATGCTGCCAACTCTGTTATGAAAGTGCCATATATAAAATAATGCAAAAACTGAAATTGTGCTTAGGAATCTGGCACAACATAGCAATTTACACAAGAAAGAATTAGTTGGAAGAAAATGTAAGTTCCGCAGAAATCCCACTCTGGTGCTTAATAAAAATAAAAATAAAAATCCAATAAAATCTTGAAATAATTGATCTTTATTTCACGCCCATTCAGGAGAACACTTAGACACAGGCTTAATTAAAAACATATGAATAAGCCTATCTGTATTCAGCAGGGAACTTAGCATATCAGTAAGCACATACTTACGTGCAATTTGCATTACAGATTCAAATATAAGTCCCTTTCTGCAAGAGGCTGAGTGGTTTGTGCTACCACTAACCACCCTCCTGAACAGGAGAGCACATTTAGATAACACAACAGCACAAGTCAGTGACCTAACACACAGCTTGCATCTGCTTTTCAGAGCATGACATATCTCTTTTTCCACTTACTCTATTTTAACTTTTTTTTTTTTTTTTTTGTGGGAACATCTCTTTGCTTGCAGCAATGATCCATAGCTACTGCGCAAATGTTAACTAAAACCTGGTGACACACCAAGATGTTTCTTTACATTAAGTCTTTAAAATAAGGGAAGGTGTGAATTACCAAGAAACAGGGTTTGAAAGTCTGTGGATCAGGTTGTAGGTGTTCTTTTTTTTCCTTTTATTTTTATTTTTTTTTTTTAGCCTTGCTAGGAACATAATGATGTTCAAATAGTCACCTCTGAGTAACCATTCTACCTACCCAGGTTCCCATGCTTCCTTGTACCTAAAAGAAAAACATACACACACACACACACACACAATAAAGAAAAAAACACAACACAGAAAACAAAAACAGAAAACAACACATTTATATAGTCGCTAAGAATTTATCATAGCTTGGAGGATAAAGTCAGGCAAGTGATGACTGAATTGTTTAATCCCCATATCACTCCACTGAGTAACAGAGCTGAAAAACTCACAAGGCAAAAGCCTCTTCATAAGATAATCTGGTACTTGATAGACCAATAATAAAAATCACTTTTTTCACAGTGTTTTTACATTTTTAATGGCCAAACACAAAAATGGTAGCTCCTGAAGTTATTCCCTGTAAACCTTTGGAAACTCCAGACTCTGCAATGTAGTTTATGCAACATAATAAAAGAACATCCTGAAGTAAGGATGCCTTAGATTTTAAATTCATTTTAAATGTATTTGAATTTTACTGTATGCTCTTTTTTTCTGCTTGAGCTCTTTGCAAAATTCATAAATAGTCTGAACGTGTGGTTAAATTTGTAGCTGATTCTGTCTAGCCTTTTACAGAACTGAATACTTAATTTTCTATATACTTAAAATTCTCCCTTTAAATGTTATCTGATACAATGAACTGAGCCCTTATGAGTCACCCAGCACCTTAGTATAGGTGTAAAAGTGAACTAAACTGATTTACTTCCTATAATCTCACCAAATTTATTTTGCAGTTTACCTCATGACATAACACGACCTCAGAACAGTTTGCCCTTTTTTTCCTTTTTTTTTTTTTTTTTGGTATTTTGCATTTTTATCAAACTACATCTCTAGCATTGAGACAATCAATATATAAACACTTCTGGTCTCTAAAAGTGAAAAACATTTTTTCATTAGACAAAATACTGAAATCTGAAGTAAATCAAGAATAAAAGCTTGAAAAAAGCCATTGTAACTGAAAATTGCTTAATCCAACCAATATAACTACATCTGAGCTTTTTTCATTAATGTCTGGAATATTTTGGCTTCCTTTTATTCACAACAGCACCAGGCAAATCTCCATAAAAGTGAATACTATGAAGCCTCCGAGATTTTTAGAAGGTATATGAGTTCAGATTTAGTTTTTGTTTTGAAGCTCAGCCCAAGAATGTTGAAAGTTTCACCTAATACAGGAGCATTTTCAGTTTGACCCAAGCCAATGGAATAAAAATATCAATGCATGATAGCTTGGATTTCTGATTAGGTTTTCTAAAGACAAGCGAGAAATTAAATCAGTCACCCAAACTCATAAACATTACCTTGCTATTTTGCTCCTCATAATACAATTTGCTAGTAGACTCTCTTTCAAACCCATTAGACTGAATTTGAGAGCTGTGTTAGTTTAACATAATTTTACTACTGGCTTCTTTACATAATGTATATTTGCAGATATACAACATTCCTTTATTTCCCCCCCCACCCCCCACCCACTGCCTCAAGAATATCTGTACCAATGCAATGCTGTTGAATGAAACTACTTTTATGAAAAAGTGCACGCAGTGTGAGGCATGAGACTATGGAAATGAAATGCCCTTTGGTCTGAGGAGGCTGACACTGACCCAGATATAGCTCTTGATCACTTCCCAACCCACACACTGATTTCTATTATAGCCACGTCAAGATCAACTTAGCCCAGCCCAGCCAAATCTAAGGATTACATCTGGGTCCTTTGAATCATGCTACAAAAAAGGTGCAACGATAAACAAGTCCATGTGCATTCTCAGTCATAACTACGGGCAGAAGAACCCTTGAGATTCTTCACTTTGGTATTAAATAACAATTATAAAGGCTTTTAGAATTAAAGCAATACATGGTGGGACTTGAAATGTTAACAGTCCCAAGTAACTTGTCAATTGAAATAAGACTCATCCCCAGTCATAAATAAATAATCTCTTTCCTGGTCTCACTTTCACGCCAGGATCAATATCTCTTAACATCTTACTTATTTTATTACTGCTTTTGGTTTTCTGGGACTGATTGAAAGTTGCTCAGAGGAAATCTTTGGTTTTGCTTAAGTGTCCGTGACATTTAATCATGACTTTCCTTGCAGTTTAATTCCAACCAGTCAATCAGTTAATCCACTTCAATTGATTCTGTGCTCTCTGTTATTGGCTTGCACTCATTGGGCATCCTCTGGTGTCGACTCAGCTGGGTGGCTTGTGTGAAGCTCCTCTCACACCTCTCGCACCTGGTGAAGGCAAGAGAGAAAATTGAGACCAGGGAGCTGCTCTGGGGGGTGGGGGTGATGGGCTTTGTCTCATCCTGCCTAATCAGAACAGACACTCAAAAGTGGCTTCAGATTTTACTGGCTCAAGAGGTTTAATTGGTGGCTACTTCCAAGACCTTGATGCCTATGATGGGACAAGGCCTGTCTGCTTCAGAACAGAGGAATCTGTCAATAGACAGGGGGAAGGTGATTTCTCCAGAGAGGCCTGTCCTGCTGTAGCTCTGATCACTGTCAGTTCAAATAGATAAAGAACAAAAAGAGATTTTTAGGAGTGAGCCATCAAAGAAGCAGCTTGTCTGCAGTTTTCTGCTCTGTAACCCCTAGGAGAAATTGATGACAAATAGAATTTCACCTTCTGCTAATTTAAAATCCACAATTGCCTATTTGAGGAAGAGAAATCACAAAGCAATAACGTTTAGTGTTAGAACAAGAGAAAACTCATTGTTTATCTGATCTGACTATGCAGTGGGGTTCATCTTAAATAGGCACATATAGAGTTAGTGATTACTTAATTATCTGAAAACATCCATGCTGTTTGTGGGTCGAGCAAGAACGCATACCAATCACCAGTGTTGGCCTCACTGTCTTTTATATCTTCTCTTTTTCTACCCTGTCCTCTCTTTAGGTAGCTATAATCTCCATCAAAAATAACACGTGAATGCATTAACAAAGCTATTGAATTTCTGAGGGGGTAGGATGGGGGATACAAATCCCCTTTCCCTGCTACAAAAGGGAACCTATTGTATCTAAACCCCCAAATACTGTCCTCTTAATTTGCATTCCAAACACTAGATAAAGGTGTTTGATGAGCTGCAAATACGGATACAGTGGATCCTTCTTGTATGGCACTCACTCCAAAAGCCACCTTTGATTTAACAGTCTTGTGTGATGTTTTATCTTCAGAGAAGATTATCATAAAAGCATCTTTATGATGAATTCTTCACCTTCAAAGGAGGAGAAAAACAATGGACACAGCTAATTAATATTCATCTTTCTGTATTCACTGATATGAGTGATAGAAAGTGAACTGTCACTGATCTAGCTGCTTACAAAAAAAAAAAGAGAGAGAGATATTTACACATATGCATAATTATGGAATGTTCTTCACATGAATGAAGTTCAGTAAGAAAGTTCTGCTTCAGGAGCATTTAGCACAGACATTACAGACTCATTCATCCAAGTTACTGTACCAATCTAAAATGTCAACATTTTAAAGTTGTGTTTCTTTGATCATCTTTCATGGAATATTTTTAGTAGCCTGTTCCACTGTTAAAAACTGAACTGTGATCTTGACAAATGTAAAATGTCAGCTTTAATGTATCAGACCTATCAGCTCAATGAAAATAACTCAGAAGTATTGATTACTTAATGATTTTTGGTGTATTCATTAACGTCTATGTGCAGATCATCCACTCTCCAGAGCTCCTGAAGTGCTGATGACACATTAGTGTACTGCTGATTGTTTATTAGAGAACTGATTAGTTACTGGATTAGTGTGTCAAAATATACTACCTTTCATTGCTTGACAAACTTGCAAATTATTATATTATTTTTATATACATATATATATATATATCACAGAGGCATTAGAATCAATTTTAAGGCTGGGGGGTTAACTTTGTCTGGGTGAGATATTGCCATCTGCTTGAACTTGATAGTTTTGTTACGCTGATGTCTAAAAAGACAAGTGCTTTCCTTGCTGAGTAATAGGAGGCTTGGATTCTTGCCTAACCATGCTGTAAGCAGTACAGCTTCAAACTAACCTACAAAATCAGGTGTGGCAACAGCTGACCTCCAAGTGCTGGTTCAAAGGAATGCAATATACCATGTCAGGACATCTAGGGGCCATATGTGAATCAGAGAAAGACTATAAGGTTATCAAAAGATGTAGTGCTGCTCAGTAAAAGCACTGGTCATGAACACCTCCTTACTCTTTCTGGAGCAGGGCTCACTGCATTCCTTAAAAATGTTGGTTCCCATCCTTTATACACTAGCTTCTACTGCTGATGGTGCTCTACCTTCCAAGCTAAAGGCTGTTCTGGTACACTTTCATACAGATAGAGACAAGAAGGATGTATCATGCTGCTAGAGCGACACTAGAAAAGAATAAATCTGTTGCTACAGCCATTTGCCCTTGGACAGAGGATACACGCATACCAAGCCCTTCTGTTGGTCAGGCCATGCTGTTTACACTATATAACCCTTGGGCAAAACTCAGAATAAAGCCTTGGCAAGACACATAACTCTCCTAGCTCTCCCCTAGTTCTCATGTATCTAGGTAATACTTCAGATTAGTACCCAAGGTGCTGGCTATTTTCTAGAGACTTGCAAGGGATGTGATTAAGGATCACAGTTTTGGATATCTAAGTATTTGGTTTACAGGCAGAGACTGGTATTAGCCCCCGATTCCTCTCTTCAATGTGACCCAAAGAAGTTGTTGCTAGTTACAAGCTGATGGAAAGGTGAGCACAACTGTGTTACAGCACTCATCATAACTACCTCACAGCAGGTGGAAATGGGAGGAAATCAAAAAATACTGTTTCTACTGAACTATTACACTTTCCCTCTAAAAACCATCATTTCCAAGGCTATTGTAGCAGAAAAACTACCTCAGTAACTGTGTCTGTGAGTCTGGGGAGCACAAGCATGCATGTTTGTGCATGCGTGTTTCTGTATTACAAGCCACGTATGTTTAACATTGTGCTGGAAGATACAATAGCACCTAAAAGAGTCAAAGATTAAATAAGAGTCAACCTCTGCTACAGGAGCTCACAAAAGTAATCATGGAGACTGAGCCCATGCCTGGCTTTTAGACTTATGCCAAAATTTCGATTAAGCCTCAAGTACCAATACAAGTATTGGTAATAAAGCTACCCATTAACTGAGAGGCCACTTGATTTCCACTTAACCCATTTGATGGCACTTGGGAATAATTTAAACAGACACAAGGTAGATTCAAAGAAGCAATTTAAAACTCCTCACACAATTAGATGACATCAGTGACAACTGGGTCTGTGTAACCATTTTTCACACCATGCACGTGCCTTCATTTATTTATAAGTAGCACTGTTGTACCACAACTGTCGGCCTCATCATACACAAAACTTCATTCTACTAGAAGGCTTCTCTATGCAATTTGCTTGTTTGAGGGGATGTGGTGAACAAAATGGCTCTTAAATTCATAGACATCATGAACAATATTTTAGGGGATTTTGAGGTACCAGGTCTTCTGAGTTTGGTTAACTAGCCCTCTCTGGTCTGCTTGTTTGCTTTGCAGTGCCTTTAAAGTATTGACAGTAAGAATTATAATCAGGATTGGTTTAATTCCCAAGTTTATGTCAACCTCCATGAAAGGATTCAGGTGAAGAAAACACTGAGGGTCTATTTTAGAAAAAAAAAAAAAATATTCTCATTGGATATTTTGAAAATATTGTAAAATTTTGTTCAAGAATTACATTTAACACTAAATTTTAAAGTAATTTGAAAGGATTTTGGAAAAAAAGGGACAAAGATGAGGTGTTACTGCAGGTAACACTGCACTTATGTACAGTCTGAAGTGAATGTTCCCCAGTTTTGCATTTCAGTAAGAAAAGTGAAAAACACCTGGCTTATCCCAATCTGACAATCTTTCCTCCCATTGTTTTTGGCTGAGTCCTGAAAATTACATGTTTGCATATCCCTGACTCTGCAGGCAGGTCCTTTAAATAACTTAATTTTCCTCAAGTAGGAGATGTGAGGGGGAAGAATTTAAGAAAATAAGGATAGCCAATAATTTCCCTTTTTCTCCTACCTTTTAATTTTCTTGAGAGCTTTGTTTCCAGCTGCTAGCAGCCATAGTGGAGTCTTCAGGAAGATAAGAATACACAAAAACTTTGCAATGGTGAGGCTGACTTGTGATGACATGAAAAGGAATCCCTTCTAACTGGACCTGCAGTCTAGGCAATTTAACTAAAGCTTTGACTACAGATAACCTCACTTAGCATTGTTATCTATAAGGAAAAGCAAATAGAAAATCTTCCACCATACATACTAAGCTAACTAGGAACTACAAAGAAAGTGTCATCTCACATCTAAAGCTTTTTAACCAATTACAGACTGACTCTTAAATAAGAAATTATTTGAAATATTTCAAAATACTTTTAACCTCCGACTATCAAATGTACCTTTTAAACCATACGTACACAACATACACTCAGTGTTTGACATTGCCTGCCTAATCCATGCACACTATAATTTGTCCAAATACCACTTACAAATACAGCTGTCTTACTGCATTAGAAATACTGAGATTCCATTCACAGAAGATGCACATTAACTGTTCGGTTGGCTGCCCATTTTCACCCATTAAATTGAACTTACTAATACATTTAAAATAATGACTGTTATTTAAAAAAAAAAAAAAATAGCTAGAATTTAAGTAATTTAGCACTTTCCCTGCATGGTCTTTCATGTTAATAGTAGTAGTATTATTTAATAGAAGTATGTACATTGCCATGAAAACAGACAGACCTTTTTCGAGATAGAGAATACCTACCTCAAAGGACTTTTCCATTTTGCATTTTTTTTTTGGTAAGTGTGCATACAAAATTCCCTTGTAAACAAAAAATTCACAATCAAGATATAGAAATTTTATTTGTCTCATTTATGGATCCTGTTTAATAAAATTATATATATATATAATTTATTTATTTATTTATTTATTTATTATTTTTTCCTAAGCTTACATATTTCCAGATCTCGGATCTCTCCCTTACAAAGGAGGATCTAAATGGTGAGGAGACACCAAGGTGAGCTGCAACTATATCTTTTTGCTCCAGCAGAGACAGTGGATCAATTTCTGGATAAGTTTTCTGCCTCTCCTCCCCCAGACACAAGCAGTTCTCCATGGGAGGCAAATCTACCCTTTGAACAGCTTGCAGGATCAGGGCATCTGCATCCCCTTATCTGACTACCAGGGACAGGAAGAATGGCATCTCCAGTTTTAGCTTCATGTGAAATTACTAGTTGTATTACTCCAAATGTTTCAATGAGTCTTCCAGAGAGAAAGTGGAACTGTTGCTTCTTGAATTTAAAGAAAGAACTAAATAAAACCCTAAAAGAATGATAAATTACACCATTTACATGCATCATAAAGCAGCAATAAAAAGTATCCATATTTTTTGTTGCTCTAACCTGTGACTTTAAGAAAAGGCAGATACATCCCAGTGTACATAAATACTTCAGCATAAGCAGTGTGAAACAACCAACCAACCAAATCCCAGATCACTGGTTAATTGTAGTACATATATAAAAATTAACTCGCTTACTCTAAATAGTCTTGTTTTTCCCACAAATGAAATTGTACTGTAGTCAAGACTATTTTGGAGAAGGGGAAAAATTACTAACATAAAGGGGAAAAATAATGACTCTAAATGGGGCAAAATAGCAGATCTATTGGAAACATGACAAAAACAGGATGTTAAGGAAAAAAATTAAGTGGAGTCAACAAGGTTACACATAAGTAACACCTTAACATTAAAAGAAATCTATTTTCCATTTTGACCCGGAAACCTCTTCCATTAATTACTAAAATCTATTTACACAGCAACTAGATAAAATCGATCTGATTGCTCTCACTATTTTTGGCTGACTTTCCATGGGCTCTCAGCATGCAAAAAAACTGGCTCTGGTGGAGTCATTGCTGAGATGCTCCAAGTTTCTGTGTTTTGCCACCTACAGGACTCTTCCGGCCACGATTTCTGGTATGCAAACTCTTCTGTCCTGGCTATGCGGAGTTTGTCTCCGGGCTCTGTCCCCTTGCCCCCAGCACAGACATGGTCGAGGCCACGCTTTCTCTCAGCCATATATGGAGGCAAAGCACCCATATCGCTGCTGAGCTTGTTATGAGGGGTTCTGACAGGCCCCACGGCTGAGCTCGCTTACACTAACCAGACATGGGGCTCAGGACAGCAAAAGTGGGAAAGAAAGACAAAGGGAGAAAAGTAGACTGGGGACAGGCAGTCCTTGGAGAGCTGAGAGGCTCACCTTCTCCCACACTTACTCTCTTTTCTTATAGGCAGCTTTCAAAAGAAGTCATATCAACATTTTATGCCTTGGTATCGGTACATTATTTTGCTGCCACAGTGGGATTGTTCCAGGTACAGTAAACATTAATTTTGTGCCTGCTAGTTCAGCAAAGAAACAGACAGAAATATGGAAAAAGTGCATTCTGCCTTGGAGAATATCTCTGGTTGGGTAGGCAGAGCCTTGCACAACAGAAAACAACAGCTTTTCTGTTGCTGGAGGTGAGGGTAGAGAAGGGAAAGCTTCTGAGACTCAGATGTCTGCTTGACTTTAATTTCAATCAACAGAAACTGCAGAAGTCAGCAGAGTCTGTTTAATTAAAAAACACCTTGATCAGACAATGTTTCCTTTTTAAAAAATATTTTGGATAGCTAAACACTAAGAATTTACTATTATAACCTGACCAAACTTATGCCAGAAGACAGAGTTGCATTTTCTATGCAGTATGTTCCAAGGCTAAGAAAAGATGTATATTCCCCTTCTCCTTCCTTGTCCTCATATTTAACCAGATCCAAGTTAGCTCTGATGTGAAACTCCAGCTACCACCACCTCAGAGAAACCTAAAACCTTCTTACAGGATACCTGTCCCAGTCTTGAGTGTATTTTCAGCTATGGTTCTCTGGCAGCAGCTTGTTGTTTAATTAAAACAACCAGGTTCTCATCAGAGGATAGGAAATTGCTCTGGGCCTGCAAGGCACCTAAAAACAAACCTTGTTTAATTCCAATTTTAGTTGAAGCATAAATGGATTTATCTGGCCACGACTTTCCTGACAGCCTCTCCCATGTGCTGGTGTGGACTGGCAGTGCAAGTGAGCAGCAGCTATGTGCTTCCCTCTCTAATCACAGCAGGCTAATGCTGCTGGTTTCAAGTACTTACTTGAAGGGCTTTTCCCCAGTGTGTGTCCGGATGTGGTTGTTGAGTGTCGTAGCACCAGCAAAGGCCCGGCCGCAGTAGCCACACTTGAAAGGCCTGTCGCTGGAGTGCGTAACGACGTGGTTCCTCAGCTCCGACGGCTGTGAGAAAGACTGGGAGCAGTGGCCGCACTGGTAGGGCCTGCAATGGGAAAGGGAAACACCGCGCTGTCAGTGAGCTCTGTCATCCCGAGTTGAAAACGACGTGGGCAGGAGCATCTGGTCTTCCCAGGAATTTTCAAAGAGAGCTGCGGGGGCAGTTATATGGGGCTTTCTTGGGAGACACATACCCAGATCTTCATGACTTATTTAGCAAAAAATACTTGCGAAGCAATCACCTGAGAGTCCGTGGGCATGATGGCCCACTAAACAGAATTCAGCAACCTAGTGAACCAGCACTACACATCAAGTGTTTTTCTTATTTTCCCAAACTCAGTGTGGTTTGATTGGCAGAAAATTCCTCATTCATCAGAATTAAGAGGCTCAGGAAGTTATCTGACTATTGGTGCCCACCATAGTCTTACCTACAAATACATCTGATTGCTGCAAATATGTTCTACAGGTATTCTGTAACTGTTTGTAATGAAAGTCTTCATACTGGTTTGGAAGAATCTATTGTATTTTATTTTGTTTTGTTTTGTTTATTTTTTTATTTTTATTATTTTATTTTATCTTATTTTATTTTTGAGATCACTTTTTTTCAACAAAAGACACTGGAAAAAATAACGTTTACAATTTTTTTAATTTTCTTTTCTATTTTCTATTTTCTTACTGCTATTGAAAATAATTTAATTAACAGGTTTCTCCCACCCAGACTGAAAATGTCTTTATTGTGATCTTGAAACCCATAAATTAAGTTTTCAATATCACAGCTTGTTAAAAACAAATATGACAAACAAACCTGACTGGGATGTTACAAATATCAACAAATAACAAATAACAAACACACTGTAAGCACAGAAAGAATACAAGACAGCAAAGTGAGACAGGACTGCTGAAATGCGAATACCTTTGCTTACTGAAATGAAGTATAAAGAGACTGTATCCATATATTTCTGCTTTGTAAAAAGTGATTTAGTATCAATATACATTTTTTTTTCCTTTTCATATTTCATATAAATTAGTGACAGTTCTACATGTTCCTCAGACTTTTTGTTAAGGAAACTAAGAATGCAGGGGTGGGAAAGGGATGGGGTGGGATTTGGATGATATTTACCCTGTAAAACATTTTAAAAAACAGCTCTTGATGTCTGCATCTCAAGAGCCAATGGCAACCACCAACTTGCTCTCTCTTTTATAAATGTGTATGCTTAAATGGCTAGAAACCAAAACTATAAGGAAGGAGACAATGGTGACCAAGCATGTACAATTCAATTAAGTGCAAAATAAAGTGAACTATCTCATTTGTCAAGTGAACTGCTTAATTGTGGCTACTTGCATCACTGAACACAAATACTATTATTTTACAGTGCTTCAGAGCACTGAACCCTGATTGTAGAATTTTTTAGCTTGATTAATAGCTTGGTATTGGTCAATAACTCAATAGCTTACAATTTTAATTACTTACATTTGAAAATCTAACGGCTCTCCAGCAAGTTTGAAAGAAATATGTAAAACCTATGGATAGATTACTTAACCTGGATGATATATGCAAAATAATATTTTAAGAAGGAAAAGGTAAAAAAAAAAAAAAAAAAAAAAAAAAGTAAGTACTGAATATCTATTTTCCTTACTGGAAGACACGCAGTAACATGTTTGCTAGTTTTCTCTATTTATTTTGCACAGAAAATATTTATCAAAGTTGACATGAAATTTCTAGTACTGGTAAAACAAAGATGATTTGTGAATGCAGACTTATTTGTTTGGGCATTTTCAAATCAAAAACTTTTAAGCAAAAAGAACACATTAAGATATTCTGTATCCAAGAAACATTGATTTTTTTAATAGTGAAAGGGACCATTAACATCCATTAGCCTCTGGTTATCTATTTTTAACAGCTACGACAATAAATGATACAACACTACATAAAACCAATTAATCTTTTTTTATATCTTTTTTTTTTTTTTTTTTTTTT
>CM021763.1:65249478-65265052 GCA_011075105.1 Heteronetta atricapilla
AAAAAAAAAAAAAAAAAAAAAAAAAAAAAAAACCACCCAACAAACCAAAAAAAAAAAAACAACAACAGTCAAACAAACAAAAAAACAACCCATCCTCCATTTGATTCACACTAGAATTACACACTTCTGTTTGAACATTTTTTTTTTTAAAGGGCTTGAACAAGATGGTAATCTGAATGGATAATGATGATTCTGTGAGACTAGAATGAAAATTCATACAAAGAGGTATCTGAGGCTGACAGGACTCAGAGAAATCTGACTGTGATATACATTTATTGTACAATGAGATTGTCATGTGAAAGAAAACATCGCTTTGCTTGTGATACCCTGACTCTGCATGCTGTAGTCAGCATGTGCAATTGCTATATCACAGACAAGCATGAATTTTGAAAGCATGAAGAAAAAAAATCTCTGTTCAGACACTTCTTGAAATACAACAGGGTTTACATATATCCTGCAGCAAGTTTCCTTATCCTTTCAATACACAGACACTAAGACTATTACTACATCTCACAGATAGTCACACAACCAATACAATATAAAACTAGTTACTTCACCATGACCTGTATGATTAACGCTAATAGCAGTCAGATTACCATGAGACAATGCAAAGGCAGAAATATTTTTGTGCATTGATTTCCCACCTACAAAATACGAACAAGCTACAGCTTATGAGGCACTTATTTCAGCAACAGTTGTAATAAACTGTTCTCACAAAGAAGCAGTTCAGTATTAAATTTGGATATCACATGATAAGGAAGGCAGAAGTTCAAACATACAGAAGAAAGTTGAACAGCTGCCTCATTCCTTGACTACCATCTAGATCATGCAGTGAATGAAGCAAGGGTCATATGGAAAAAAATGAGTCAGATAATGGGAGATTGAACCACAATGAAAAAAAAAAAAAAAAAAAAAAAAAAAAAAAAAAGTGTAACTTAGGCCCCCTGCACCCAGTGCATTCTCATGTTTTCTAATTTTGTCATGCTCAACCTCATGACATAAAATTTTAATGGAGACTTTTAAATTAAATATATGCATGTATCTATGTCTCCACATGTTCACATTTAGTTACTGTCACAAAGCGTTATACCTGTGTATGTGTATAAAAATTACTTAAACAGGTGATTGGAAACTGCACCTTTGCTAAGGTAAGTCATTATAATAGATTTCTAAGAGCAAATATGAGAATTAAATTTTATTTATGAACTGGAATAATCTAATATTTAATATACGATAAAAATGTAATAAAAACTAACATTATGATAATAAATTATATTATACCAATTACTTCAAAAAGTTATGTTTTACTTTATTCTATCAATCACAATGTTCCTAATATTATATGCTATTTTATATACTTGAGATCCCTTCTACCGTATTTTTCTCTAGAGTATCTGAGGACCTAATTTCTAAGTACAGTTACATTCATGGGTCTGTCTGTTACAAGTTTCCAGATATATAATCTGGACATCTTTCATGTCTCTAAAAATGTTCAGTACAAGGGATGATCACTTTCATTTTCCAACAACAACCTCACACAAGATCACTTTTTTTTTTCTTCCCCTTATTTTTTTTCCCTTTTAATTTTATTCATAGAAGTCCATGGAAGCAGTATGATCAAATTTTGCACAGGGTCAAAATACCTCTGTGCAGTAGATACGCTCATGGGTTTAAGTAGTACTTAAGTCTTATAGCAGCCTGCATCTGGCTCCATGCTCAGAGATGAATTTCATCTACTCATGTCAGTTTCTCTGCAGAAGAAACTCAAACTTTTCTCACAGAAAAATATCAAGTCACAATATTTATAAATTTTAACCATAATGCTGTGCTTTTCAAATAAAGGTTTTTTAAAGCTTCATCTCATGAAAGAAAAAATAATATTTCTGTGTTGTACACTGCAGAGCATGAGTTTAATCAGCAAACATTACTGCCAGTAATTTAATTTCTTTTAAACTCTTCTCAAGCCCAACAGATTTGAAAACTCAAGATGAAAAAGAATGTTTATTTTTGACAGTTTAATCCCTGCTATCTTACTGTTTTATTGCCCCATGGTTCACTACTTAAGTTGCTACAAGACATGAGTTCATCTTACAATAGCTGTTTAAGTATCCAAATACTTAATGGAAAAAATGTATCCTATATATAATTGATTATACATGGGCAACCACAGGGTCACTTTAGACCAAAGTCAGTCAAGCATCCATTATTGGTTTCTTCCACCATGTAGACATATATAGCTGTCAAAAAAGAAAAAAAAAAAGTATTTGATGCAATCTCTAATTGAGTTCCTAGTGCAACCAGTGAAACTGAAAGGTGTGCTTGGATCACCTAATCCCATTATAGACAAAGGTATCACACACTTGATTGTACTGGGTCTGTGTTATAAGTTCCGTGCTTAATTTTGTGATGATTCCTAACAAAATAAAATATTGAGGAGGGGCACAAGTATGAATGGAAATGGGGATGGTTGGGATGGAATGGAAGTTCATTGTCATTTCAGGCTACCTACACTCATCTTGTATAGAGAGGAGCTCACTTTTACCTTTTAACCAAAGAAACTCATCTCTACAATCACACAGACAAGACATTTCTCAAGGTACTCAGGTAACAGAATGAACAATCACTAACAGAGACCTGGTGGACCTACAATACGTTACTTGTTTGTCTACACAGTCTCTTGTGATAGGTCTTGTAACTAATGGAGAGAATCAAGCTCTTCTTAAATCAGTTTAGAATTAAATCAGCTCTTCTTAAATCATTTAAGAACCAGTTAAGAAGCCAAGCTATCCTTAAATCAGTTAAGAATATACTACTAGTAGTGAATCACTTATAAGGAATAGTGATTCCACACACTACTAAGTTAAATGGGGCTGGCATAATGGGAAATCTGCATGGACCTGCACACTTGCAGACACCTCATTATTTAGGTAATAATATCATGATGTTGGTAGCTTAAGTGTATCAGCTTCAGGGTTTTATTTTGTATACATCAAGCTTACCTTAAATATATAGCCACTTTCATTTAATATGTCTTAAAATATCCTAGGAATATAACTGATTAGATATGAAACAGGAATTCTGGCTTGTGCTGGAAGAAATACAGAAGGAACTTACAATTTTCATCTTGTGCAATGCACTGGAGAGGGATTCCAAAGAAAGATGTGTAGCTGTCATTGTACCACACCAATAGCTCTGTGCCCCGTGGGATATCTATACAAGCCCGGTAGAATATATTTGACCTAATCAAGAGAAAAGGAAAAAATGACGAATTTAGGAATAGAGCACTCCTCTTATCATACACTGTATTACAGTAGAAATCCATGGTTTTGAAACCATTTCTGCACATAACTAAATTAATATCTTACTGAATATTTTAAAACTGAATTTATCCTCAGTGAAGGACTTTGATAGGTTTCTGTAGCACAGTTAAAAAATTGCTTTTAACTAATTTGTAACTAATGTGTGTTAAACACCAACATTACACTAATGTTAGGATTTTATGAAAAGTCTGTTATTTTCTTACAATGTCCCTTTGAAAAATATTTTAGAAATGCAACACCTTGTTCATTTTGTACAATGTACACAATTCAGTGAGTTAAGCCATTGAAACAGATTTGCATTTACTATCTAAGCGGAAGTTAATAAATGACAGTTCTTTTAATTTGAATTAGTGCTTTTAACCAGAGGTTTTTTGTAGTATGATGTGTCCTTTCATTACAGCAGTATGCCACCAAAAAGAGAGATCTTGGATTATCGAGTAAAACTGGCTTAGGAAAATGCAAAAATGGAGTCAATCTGAACATACAGACACAGAACTCTTCACCTGTATGAAACATGAGGATAACATTGATGATCCTTCAGTAAGTATAAATTAGTGTTACCTTAAACGTTATCGCATCGTTCTGTGGGAAAACTGTGGATAATCCTAGACCAAAAAAAGAAAACTCCTAAAGTCTGTAATATAAAACCTACAGCTTTATCCTGATCTTGCAGTGGTGTAAATAGCTTCAGAGTGATACTTCTACCATTAGCAGTTTTACATAGGGACAAAAACTGTGTAAGATTAGATTCAGGCACAAGATAACATAAAAATTTTATCCGTTTGTAGTGCCTTTTCCCTTATGCTTCACAGGGAACAGTAAAATACCCTTATGTGAGATGGATAGAAATTCAATATAAACAAGAAGAACAGTCTACTCCATCTGAAGGATTACCTACCAAAATGGTACAGTCAAAGTACCAAGAAATGACCATTTTTTATAACAGCTTATGTAAGGCAGAAAAACATCTATAGGCCAAATAAATAAATAAATAAATAAAATAATGTTAGGCCTCAACCTGTTTTCTCAGTGAAGAATTGCTACAAATGTTAGCCTGAAGTTCAAGATAAAAGTGTTTAGGGTTTGTAGGCCTTAAATTTAGACTTTCTATAAAGAATTGGCTGTAGCAATGCAATTTGTTCCTTGTATAACACTGCAGACATAAGGAGAATCCTTTACCACATTTTTCATGGCAGTGAGATATGCACTTGTCAACATATTTTGTCACCGCAAAGTGGCTCTTGGCAACCGGATCATAAAGATCAATAAAAAAGTGCAGATTCTCAATATTTTACTAGCAGCTGCAAAAATTTCATTTATCTTGTTATTTTCCTCGCTTACTGCCACCCTGTCTCAGGAGGGCACTGCTAGCTAAGCAGAATGGTTTTCCTACTGTTCTATGAATATCTGACAAAAACTCTCCCCTTTGTGTCTCTCCCTCTCCTTCCCTCCTCCTCTTCTCTTCTTCTCTCCCTTTCTTCCCAGCACTGCACATTTCATTAATTCTTTCCACTGTTACATAAAAATGAAAATCAGAGCCATGCTATAAATTACCAGTATCTCCTAACTTGAGAAAAATTGAGTCTACTTTGTACTTCACCCTTGTAACATTTCATCTCTCAGTTTGGCTTCCCTTAACATAAACACAGCAGCCCAGCAAATGAATGTGCTAAAACCAAATGACACACTTCGCCGCTGAAAGAGCAGAACTGTTTTTGAGCAATGGGTGGTCTGTGAGGCTTGGAGTAGGCCGGAAAAAAAAAAGTGTAAGCGTACACCGTTCCTTACAAGCGTGCAGAGCTTCCAAAACTCGCAGAAATCTCTGCATGTTGAAGTACATCAAAGGGATTTTTCCCTTTTCGGATAATATTTCCTTTGCTGACATGTATTTAGTATTGTGGTTGGATGACTCATAAAGATAGCTTCATGGCGTCCCAAGGCAGTTGAAGCAGAACACATGCCAACAAACATTATTGTCAGCCTCAAAATAAAAACAAAACGTTCAGCTAAGGGTCAATCAATCAAGAGCACTTTGAAGAAAATTCCATTTAGATATTACAAATCATAACAGAATGAATTTAAACCAGCTGACTTTCTGTGAGGAGGACGTCCATGTACAATAAAAATTAGGCCGGTTTTTCAGTGTCCAACTTTTCTATTTTCTTACACTTGGATGCAGTCACTGGTGATGGATGCCAGTTTTTTAAATTGTGTTTTTGTAGTTCATTTTATAAAGATCTGAAGTAATCAAAAACAGATCAACAGAGGGAACTCTAAGCAAAAAAACTCCATCATGAAAGGAAAGTTGTAAAATCCACTTAATATTGACAGATGTGTAATGACTTTCTCATGTTCATGTTCCATTTAGGTTTGTCACTATATATATGTACACATTTTTATATATTTATGTATATATGCACACACACACCCTGCCACACCAAGAAATAGTTCACAAGATACCTACAAAAATACTCTTTCATCACAGCAATCCTTATTCATTATCCACTGCGTTTATTTAAAATCTGACAGAATTTTAGCTATAAATATCAGATATTTAAGGGTACAATAAAAGATTTTTAATGTATAAATAGGATTGTTATTTTTTTAAGTGTGGCATTATTTAGTCAACTGGCCAGAGAATAAAAAAGCTGAAAATGCAATTGAACAATTTTACCACTGTTAAATTGGAACCCTATGGGAAAATTAAACTTTATATGTATTTCATTTTAGCTTGCTTTTGTATGTTTTATTTTTAATTTTAAAGATACTTTAAATAAGTTTAAGATTCCTTCTAAAAAAAAAAAAAAAAAGAAACTTCACTGTCTAAAACAACTAGCCAAAACCAGGATTGCTCACTGTGGCTGGCAAACACAGGCCACTCTTTGATGTACTTCCTATCATGTTTAATAAGGCCAAGCAGTTGCTTCTGATTCTGAGACAAAAGGTTTGTTTATAGCTGAGATCATGTATTTATGTAATGTGTTGTCTAGGTTTTCTGGATCTGTTTGCAACTATAAAGTAAAATGCACCATAATTTCTTTACATTTTCTTCACATTTTGACCTTCTCTATCCAGTGACCTGAGAGGCACAAGCAATAACAATCGTGGCTAGCAGGTGCACTCCGCAGATAAGCCATAGGTGCACACATGGTTCGTTGCTAGCTCTCTCAGAAAACCTGATTTCAAGTAGGACTCTTTCCTTTACCCTTTTCCCTAGTGCACACACCTTTACGAAACGCAGAACTGCTTTATAGATGTGCGTCTGATCAGACCATTTGCAAACAAGCAGAGTGCTTCGTGCAGTATGATCGGCACACAGGTGGCACCCAGGAGGGCCCAGCTTGATATGCTTGCTGCAATGGCCTCAACTCCTGGCAAGCAAAGTTAAACCTCTCCTCACTACACTCTGTAGCTTTTCTATTGCCCCAGATGAACACATTCACAAAAGCCCTACCACTGTCATTGCAATCAAAGGTAACAGCACTGGTGACAGTTACAGTCTGATTTTTCAGTAAAATCCTCTTTTTTGCTGCATTGAGTAAATGAAACGTACTTTACCTGTACTGAACCACTGTTAAGTTCTGTTCCCCGCAGTGCCTTGCACATCGGATGTACCTCATCCAGCTTGACTTACTGGGTTCTCCACCATCAATAAAGTGCTGCAGTGTCCCATCTTGGTCATATATCTGGGGAAGAGGTCACAAGGTCAAGTAGTTCGAACAAATCATCGGCAATCTTTTTCACTGCTGTGCTGGTGTCTCTCTGTGCCTTTTCCAGGAATTTATTGCCATGAGATTTGTCATTGCATACTGATGCTCTAAGAAATCTACAGCAGAACAGCAGAAAAGTATTTTGGGGGATGCAAGTTTATCATGTTCCTTTTATCAAGCCAATCTTTTTGTATTAAACATGTTTGTGGTGTCTCAAAGATGTGACCATGTTTCCCAAAGAATATTTAACCTACTTTGACAGGCTGGCCTTAAATAATGAACTGCCAGATAAACAAGAAAATCTGGATGTAAAGCCTGCATTGAAATCACTGGAACATCTGAGCAAGGGGCAGCAGTAGTGATCCCTAAACAAGTATCCCTTCCTTCACATCTCAGTTGCAGCAAGAACATGTACTTCAGCAATCTCATGTGGAACATTAGAGAGCTGTAGGATTCATAAGACAAAAACAAATGAGACTGGAAGGAAAAAGATTTGAAGATGCCTTTAGAAGCTCCCTTGAGACTCATAATTTTTTGAAGTAGTAAATGAGAAATCAGTCCTAAGGGAATCATAGTTTTCCTAAATATGACATTTCTGCTAAGGACATGAGAGTCAGTTGGGGTAATTTCTTTAAAAGACAGTACTATGTCTCTATTCTGCACCAGTTGCTCCTTCTGAAGTCAAATATAGTTGCTCTGGAGTATTAGAAATGTAAAGACACATATTTTGTGTACACCTGTCCTTCTGACTTCATTGAAAATGATGTCTAGGAAGTGCTACTCCTAGTAAAAGCCTGTGGTCTCATAAGCTTTTTACCTGTTACACACTTACTTCATTAAACTTCAGAGTTGCATCTGAACAATTAGGTGATTATCCAAAGCAAACCTAATCTTCAGATCTTTTGCTCCTCTTTTGCTCCTAGATAATAATCCTACACCAAAAAAAAAATATCCCTTTTGAAATTGTATGAGCTTAACTCAACTGTTTTCTTGAAAGTAGTAATTCTGCAAATTAAAGGGGAAACATTTATTATATTTAATTGAACATTTGTAGAGAAAACAAATTAACAAGCCTGCATTTCTATTTTGGTATTAAGAGAATCATCTCAGAAATTATGTGAATATGTTCAATATTTCTGAATTATTAAAAGTGTGTTTCCTACAGTGCCTACAAAGACACACATGGGAAGCAGAATGCAGTTCTTTAATAACCCACACAGCAGTTTCAAATTCAGGAGTCAGCTTTGCTTTTGCTCTTGACCAAGAGAGATTATAAGTACTTGGGAGCAGTATATTCATCTCTAGGGCATGAGACACAGGGAAATCAAGTGTCTACAGAGATCTTTATCATTTGCTCCCAAGTGCCTGTGATAAGATGCCAGAAACTCCTGGGCTGGAGAAGCAAGATTCTGAGGAGTGGCATAAAATCAGGCAAAACAGAAGGAACTCTCAGAGGTGAACAAATACTCCAATACCAGTGGTTTGGTTTATTTTTTAGATGTGGTAGCTTGCTGATTACCAGCAGGAACCTGTTCTCATGTAAACATGCTAATGCACACTGAATATATGAACAGAATATGCCAAGCAATAAAACGCTGTGATGGAAATTGAAAAGTTATACAGGAAATCAGCCTACAAGAAGGAAAAGAAGGAAAAAATAATGACTAATAGTGTTTGGCTTCAATCATTTTGGCAATATCTATCCAAACAGTTTCTGAACAGTGTTTATTATCTATTCATTTATGTGGTGTTTACTAATGTAATAACAAACTGCTTAACATGAGGCAAAAACAATTCCCATCAATGAAGAGTTGATAGCATCTAATCTCCAAATTCTGTGAAACAAGAAGACAAAGACAGCCACAGTCAGTACTGACAGCCATATCTGGATACATGTGGACCTAATCACAACTTTGTGTATATATACAGTCATGACCTGACATGAAAAATTTAAGCCTGTCATGAACATGCAGAACTGGAGCTTTCTCTAAGGCCTTGACCTGGAGTACCAAGGAAGGTAGAACCACTCTACAAAATGTTTATGGGTCTAGCACAGGTTCTAGATCATTTTGCTCTATCCTCTTTTTTGTCCCTATGGATCTGTTTTTTGTGACTCTCTGCATTATCCCATAGCAGAATAGTGATTTCTGCTGGAGAAGACTGGAGTAACAAAGAAGTAAACATTCCATCACTCCGCTTTCCACAACTGGGAGGCATCATCACCCTTTCTATCACCTTGAATCAACTGCAGTGGAAGTAAGAGACAAAAGATGCTACAAAAGTTGCCAAGAACCTCTTCATCTAAATATCTTGCAGGACTAGATGTTTCTGAAAGCTTTATTCTTGCAAGTTCTCTTGCATCAGTGACACTATGCTCTGTCCTTTCCCAGGGAAATATCACTGACACTGCAGGTAAAGCTGCAGTCCCAGAATTCACCCCACAGCATTCTTATCACCATTGTTACAGAAATGAAAACCCACCTGTAATGAGGTAGACACCCTAACATTGAAAGGAAATAGCACCTCTACATTGTATCTGTTTGTCAGATTGCATAAGCCTGGTTCAGATCTGGAAATACTTAACTATTGTGGTTATTAGTATTCATATTAACATTGTGCACCAGTTCTTAGTCATTTTAGATTTGTCTGAATCTGGCAAACACAATATATTTGCCTGAGGAAGCCATCATGAAGGAGTGGAGTGAAATATGGTTTGGTATAGCAGAGAAAAGGTAAACCGGAAGCACAGTGCAGACAATATAGCAAGCTATGTGTATGCACATACTCACCTGTATCTGCATTAAACATCCATATATATTTGAACACTTACAGTTGCTATTAAAACAAAACAAAACAACAACAACAACAAAAAAAAACCTTCAGAATCCTGTGGTAAACTGAATTTACTGAAATTTTTTGACTTCCTCATTAAATCACTACTTCCATCCACTTTGGCATAATTTTAATATATTGCAGGAGCATCATGTCAAAATAAAATATTGTTTCCTCAAAACCCTATGGAGAATGCATATTGTGAGACTGTATCTCACAATATTCATTAATCTGAACAGTGGAAACAAGATTAGTTGCTGCGTTTTTCTGCTTTTATTACTCCTGGAAGTGTTACCTAAGCTACTTAGAGCATCTGTTCCCTCATCTGACCATCGGACCACAAATAATTGTTAGTTGTTTTTTTTTGTTGTTGTTGTTGTTTTTCATTTTTGCCTAGTTTTAAGTTTTCTTGTTTGTTTATTTGTTTTGCTTTTGCTTTTGCTTTAAATGTGTCAGTGTTAAGATATTTAGTTTATGGTCTGTTCCGGTTTTGAGTAGTGCACCAGTCTACTGATGGAGACCAGACTTTGATAAAAGAGAACTGCTCCCACCTTCTTGTTTGACATTCCTTGTGTTCCTCCTTAATAATTCACATCTAATTAATTAACTTTTTAGTAGGTTTTTGCCTCCTTATTTTTAGGTTACAGATATGTTACATATCAAGAGACTCAGAATGTGAAATATATTATTATTCCACAGTTGTAATTGTTTGACTTCAGAATACAGCAAAACTGACATCATTTTCCAAGAAAGTAAATCCCAAGTGAATCCAGCACAATAATTTTTATATATATTTATATACATACATATACATATACGTACATATTTATGTATATACATATATACATACATACACATACATACATATATATATATATAAATACATATTCCATTCCATACCAACACCAATATTCAAGCTATAGATACAGAAGTGCATGGAGTATATCATGATATTTCTAACAGTTTGACAGTGCTATTCCTAATGACCTACATATGCATGCCAACTGGATAACATGGGGAAAAAGCAGTTAAGACTCCAATGTACTGACACTAGTCAGGTTGCTCTTCTAACAGCATGCACATAAAAATCCAAGGGAAGGACTTCAAAGTCCTTCTTACAAAGGACTGGATTTATTACTTATTGGATTGATTATTGATAATTAGTTGGAAGCTGTAGATGCTGAAACATAACGCTGAAGATGATAGCAATACATAATGACATTAATAATATAATTTCTAAAGCATGCAGCATCTCACATAATTGATGCTCTAAAATCTATGAACAGCTATTGCTAAGGAAATAAACAGCACTTGCTGGAACATCTGTCACACTGGCAACATACTAAGTCTAGATAGGACCATGTAAGATTTAAGTTGTATAAGAGATAAAGCAAATCATTAAAGAACCTTCTGAGAACTCTCAGTTCAATGCTGAGGCAGTTGCTTCTTACCTCAGCTGGACAGATGGGATAAATAAAATCCCAATGCTGAAGCCTATTGTATCATTTGCTGGTATAGACACCACAGAATTTGAGAATAAAGGAGCCTGAATGCAATAGCACAGCCACAGAGAAAGCCAAGCTGTAAAGCACTTAAAAACATTTTCACAGAAGAGACAGGGAGAGGAAACATGGTCAGTTCATTTGAGTTCTTTCCTCTGTATCTGTTGCTTTCCTTTGTTCTCTTTCCATGGCCTGGTGAAGGATTGTGTCTTTTGAAATTCTGCCTGCGTTTTATTTTTCCATTTAGTCAAATAAAAAAGATATTAGCATACAACTTAATTGGCCTCTCATTTTCCTTGCAGGCAGAGAGAGAAAAGACTGGTCCTGAAGTGGAATTTTTCTTTGTATGTACATTTGTGTTCTAAAACTAGCTATTAGAACAGTTTTTCATATTGCAAGACATCAAAAGAAATGTGAAGAAAACCACAAAACATGCAAGAATTAATTCTTACCATTAGTAGAGGATCTTTCTTTTTGCTGTTCATTGCTATTCTTATTGACATAACATGCATAAGGTCACAGGATTTTCAAATCACTCAGCATTAGCTGCCTTCTCCCACAAGAAGGTCTACCTTTGACTTCAGGGGAAAGAATCAGGACAGCAAGGAGTGCTTGTGGTGAGTACGTACGTTTCTTAAATCATCAGCCACTCTGTTAAAAAGCATGGATAAACCACTGGAAATATGCAGAAGGTTATGATTAAACAGTCTGACATGTCAGATATGGGAGCACCTATCCAAGCTATGTTCTTTCTATAACAAGGTATGAACCTACAAACCAAAGCAACAGTGAAAGTTTTTCTTTGCTAGTTTGGACATCAAAACTGGATAATCTCTACATTGTGCAAATGTGAACCCATGCTTTGGATGTAACAGCACTACAACATCCACTACAGATAACTGTATACCAAAAGAGGTTAAAACAATGCCCAAAAGTGCAGTCTTTGTTAAACAGTGGTATGTAACTGCCACTCTGTAGGAGATGGGCAGCCCTCCATGCATCCTCTTTTTAGAGCCAGCAAGACCCACCAACTCAAGGCCAATTTTTACGATGCACCCTAAACCTTGGAGTCCAATATCCTCCTTAGGGTCTACAATGGTTCAATCACTCAGGTCATGTTTCCCTGTCCTTTTGTTCACTTTGACTTTTGGAAAGGAAAGATATAAGCAAAAAGGTATGGAATTTATTTACCTACGTGGTCCTTTTTGGGCTGGTTCTCCTGTTTATTTCCTTTGAAGAAAACTGGTGTTTCTGTTAGTTGGTGGTGCTGGTGGTTTGTTTGTGTGTTTGTTTTCAGTTTCTCTGCAGCACTTTATTCAACCTATGCTATAGAGTATTCTGTAAGTTAATTTGAATATATATATACTCTGATAGATTGGGAGACAACATTCAGCCATATTATTGGTAGAAGAGAGATCTAACAGCTGACTTAACTTACAAATGACAAGGAAGATCTTTTATTTTTTAAAGCAGAAAAAATAACGATCAGTCACTTTTCTGAAAAGCTCTGAGATTCACATGTGTAAGTGCACAGCAAAATTCAGTAATTGCTTGCCTAAGGCAGTAATTGTTGAGCAAAATGCCAATGGGCTCTAGTGTTTATTATGACATGTATATATTATTTATTTGTTAGCATTTCCAATCATGTCATACTGAAAACAAACTGGATTACATGCATGACTTGATAAGTTAGTTGTTTAGATTAGATTGTGTGTAGCAGATTGGTGCCCAGCTCCCTTTAAAATCAACACACTGACAAAGGATCTTGTTATCCAGAAAATTTGAAAAGTTCATAAGACATTACAGGAACTGAAAAAGAGAAGACAAATAGAAAAATTTCCTGAATAGATTACAGTGAAGGAGTCTAGTTCAGGCTGAAAATCAAACAACTGGATTTGTGTTTGATAATAACAGTAGTCTAAATAACAAATGCTTTTAGACTTTAAATATTTTGAATGTTAGGAGCTGGGCATCTAATTTAGAGTAGGAGGGCCCTTCTGAATATGCATCTTCTCACTGTTACAAACTGAATGAGAAAGCTGTGTAGATGAATTTAGCTATCACAACTTTCTCCTTTAATTCATTAGTTTGGTGACCAAGCCAGGCCTTGTAGCAAATATGTTAGGAATAATTCTTAGTCTGCCTGTTTTAAAAATATGAGATATAATGAAAATCAGAAGCAAACAGCAATGCATGGAAAATTCTCCAAATACAGCTTAACTAAAAAGAAACACTGATGTTGATAGATAATAATAACATCATATAATCACATCCTTTACAAAGATCATATCTTAAAGACTGGAATACTTTGTGAATGACATACTGTATTTTATATTACCTGTACAATAAACAATCAAATTGTTCTTAGCCAATGTAAAGAAATAACTATTCATCACATTGCGATAACTCTAACTTTGATGCCTAATAAATATTATTAAATCTGTAACAGCCAACTACACACATAAAACCAGTATGAAAAATAGTAGTATACATGTCAACAATCTCATTTTACTATAAATGGAAACATTTGGAATATTTTCCTGTTCATCGATACAGATGTTGTTTCAGAAAGCCATTGATTGTAAATTCTTATATATTCTGTTGCTTGATAAGACCAACTGATTTGTTTAGACACTTAAAATATGCCTTCAGATTCTCTATGGACAGATACATATATTAATATGTATAAAATATATGTATCTGTGATGCAGATAACATCTAATCTTGTTGGCTTATGATGAAATAAGAACATTACTACTATTATAGATCATGAAAGCTAGTTACTATAGATTATATGTGAATGTGTAATAAATATGTCAATAACTTGTCACTTACTTCAAAGTGCTTAATTTTTTATTTTTTTATTTTTAAATAACTGGATAATATTTTGTTGCCACTGAGAAAATGAAGCGGCTCACATAGACAATGGTTTGGGTTTTGAAATTTTTATATTGCACATAAAATCATGTCAATTTCTTTATACTTTTAATTCACACAAAGATTTCCAAATGTTCTTAACTGCACTGAAGCATTCTGAATGGCTATAAACTGTAAACATAATAGAGATCTGAAAGAAGTGATCAAGGAGGAAACTTCAGGAGGCCTCACTGGTCAAAATCAGAGTAAAATGTTCTCCAACGTTTGTTGGCAATGCACTCTCTGAGATGCAACACCTCTGTGAAAATGCACAGAAATGTATCCTGACAGCCAATGATCTTTAACTGCTCACACTATTCAAAGCAATTTTGTACAATTAGCCATATCTGATATGGAGTGTACATCTCATAATATCTGCTTGATGTTTCTTCTCTTTAATCTAGCAGGCATCATCTAGCAAAATTTATAGAAGAGAATACTTGCCAACTAATATTAAAAACTATTTAGATTTAATGTTTCTCAAAGGATTATAGCATATGAAATTATAAACATTGTTTTGAACTGTCTGTGCTAGGTGAAAGTCTTCATCTCTCACTTAGACCCCAGTCCAGCAAACACTTACGCACATGTTGTAGTCCCATTGATCTCAATGGGACTACTCGTGTGTGAAATCAAGCATCTGTGAAAGCAGTTGGAGAACTGGGGCCTTATTCCAGAAAGTGTCACGAGACCAATGCACTGCTGATTATGCAGACTTAATTTAATTATTTTTTAAAGAAAAGTCTCAACAGTTTGTTTGGACACTAACCTGTATTTGTCCTAGAGTAGGAGAGAATTACACATAACACAAACCAGTGTTACCAGCATCAGGGCAAAAGGGGAAGACAAGGCAAGACAAGAAAACATGCATGTGAAGCTAGAAATGTTCCCATGCAGACAGGCCTGTAAAGGAGCAATGCTTGCTCCTGAAGCATCTGCTGATATAACATGGCCTCTACTTAGTGTGCTTTTGCACCCTTTTGACAGTTTCAGTATATGACAGAAAAAGCTGAGGTACTCCGGCCACAGGTCATTCTTTTTCTTGTTACTGGTATTTCCACCCTGCTTACTGCGCTGCACTCCCAGGCAGACCTGGTTGCAGAAGAATATGGGGAGGCAACAGACCTTGCTCATTCTCTGCAGACTTGTTATATCTGGCACAGAGAATGAAAAGAAAAGGTGTTGCCAATTTAGGCTCGTTATGCAGAGGCCAGGAAAAGAAAAAAAAAAAAGACTAAAAAGAGGCAAATGATGGAAAGGAAAGGAAAGGAAAGGAAAGGAAAGGAAAGGAAAG
>CM021763.1:65280052-65295554 GCA_011075105.1 Heteronetta atricapilla
AGGGAAGGGAAGGGAAGGGAAGGGAAGGGAAGGGAAGGGAAGGGAAGGGAAGGGAAGGGAAGGGAAGGGAAGGGAAGGGAAGGGAAGGGAAAGGTATTGCTGATTGCTGGTTGGGTGTGTTTTTCATCTGCCTTCAGTTTCAAATTACATTCACCCTATTCCTTTTCTTTACACTGTAAAGAAAGCACTGCATAAGTGCTTTAAGCATTACACATCTAAACATTATATAAGCTTCCAGAGAACTAGGCACAAACTTTGTTGGTGTTTTGATAACAAATCTCTCTGATTCTGTTCAACACTTAAAATTTATTTGAATAGAAAGATGAATGTCTTCTAGTTTCAAATTTTCTCATTTGTGCTTCACACATATGATGCACCTAAAGTTCTGGGACTTCTAATTAGAGACCATCACAATAAACAGTTCAACACAACAGGCAAATTGGGACTATTTTTTTTTTTTTTTTTTTTTTTTTTTTTTTATAGAGCAATAACACCTTGTATTTAGACTAATCAAAAAGCCCTGCTCACAGCCTTGGTTGGTCTCTGATTTGAGTGGCTGCAGGAGCAGAATCTCAAACCTTGATTACATTATGCAGCTTAATGTGCCAAACCTGCACACACCTAATGTGTTGCACACTGCAGTGATTCATGCAGGCTAACAAAATTGAGAACTCAGCCCTATTGTGCCATGTAGATGCAGTAGCTCATTCAGAAGTAATTCAGCCTGACACCTCATTGTACAAAGTAGATGTGTTCAGTGTGAACAAATGGTGCTAGCATCTGATGACCATGTCTTTGCTTTTGGTGGTATCATCTCACCTCCTTCTGGCAACTAGCTGTAGACTACAACTAGTTCTAACTGGTTCACTGTTGGCAGTCCTACCAGAAAATTAAAAAAAAAAAAAAAGAGAGAGAGAGAGAGAGGGAGAGAGAGAGAAAGAGAAGCAAATAAAGTAATGATTCTGGAACAAGGTTAAGGGAAGTCAAAGGAGGAAAGGGGAAGAGAGAAGTTCCCAGATATGTGAAGGAGGCTCTTGGCTTGCATTTAGAAACAGAGTTAGAAGCACTTTCCCTTGCCAAAACAGACTTGGAAGTATATAACAAAAGAAGAGCCGGGGGGGTGGGGGGGAGAAGGAGTGGAGGAGAGTGGTGGAACTAGCATTATTTCAACTCAGAAAATCCCCAAACCTTTCTGTAATGTGAATAACGTTTTCCTAGACCTTTCTTTGTTTTCCTAGACCTGATTCAAGGGGAGGATTTCCAAGGATCCACTGGGCACAGGAATAACTCCCACCAGTAATGAATCATCACAGCCTTCAGGAAAAGGGACTCCAAAAATAACTTAAGGTGTTCTCAAGTTCCTCTCCTCATGGTGACATGAAGGCCAACACTACTGGCTCTTCAGCACAATATCTCATGACAGCTCATGTCCAGCAGTCACCTTGTGTTCCTCCTGTATATTTTTGTTCTTCTAAAACTCATCTTCTTTACCCATACTCTTCATGATTTCTTTTGTTGCACTGAAATTATTGCATGTTAGTTTTATGTTGGGACAGGAATAGGTCTCATTTATTTCCGGGGCACACAACTTCAAGGTGCTTAAAAAAAAGAGGTAATAAAAATGAAAAGAGATTCTAGTATATTAAGTCATCTTAGCCCTTATCCCATTTCATGAGAACATAATCCACTAATAATACAATGAAGATGGGAAAATGTTATGGAATACTTCAGTGTATGAGTTTGGGGTACAGTTTTGTGTAGGTAACACTCTTGATACAGTTGCATTTGAATTTACAAGGCACATCTGTGAGGAGAACTAGATTGGCATCATTTAATTTCAAATAGTATTTTTTTCTTCACATTTACAAAGAAAAATCACATACATATAAATGATGTTCAAAGAAATATATCTGATACCCTCAAAAAGCTAATTCTGATTTAGAATATTTATAGCAAATTTGTGCAATATTTTGTATGTGCTGTATAGCCTCATTTGTTAAAACATACATATAATTAATAATTGACAAGCCCAATTGAAAAATTTGCAGTGCTACTGGATAAACCACCCAAGTAGTTAAATCAATTTCTTTCTGTTTAATTTTGCTATTTGTTTTTCTATCTGAGCTGCCAATTTTCTAACATATTAGAGAAGAAGTAAGAAAGTCTTTTTGATTGATAACAAGCTCAGATTTTTGTGTCAGATCAGTACAGATTTTTTTCAAAGTAAGAATTCTGTATGTTGCTCTTACATTCTTAGACAATTATTCTACAAAAATTATTTAAATGCTCTTTTTTTAGTTGCTTTGACAAGAACACCAAAACAGTTCACATCACCCTTGACCCGCAGGGTGTACATCATCTTGTCAACATATAAACAAACACATGATGGGCTGTATTTTAATAGATTCTGTAAATATCAAGATCCAATTCATCAAAAGGTTTGCCAAAGTGACAGCCGTGGGGGTTGCAGTGTATGGTTGCATTCAGTGTTGTTGCAAGAGGAATATTGTTAGAAAATTAGGAGCTACTGTTGGTCTTTCTTCCCTATAACCTTTTTTTTTTTCTTTTTTTTTTCTTTTTTTTTCTTTTTTTTCTTTTTTTTTTTTTTTTTGCAGCTCTGGGTTAAGCTGCAGTCTGTACATGCCAATTCATGCATAAGGGAAATATGCAGACTTCCGGGCAGAAGCCACATGGCTGGCTTTTGTAATAATCCCTCTCCTCTCTCCCCGTCTTTATCAGTCAATTCCTCTGATGTGCTGCACTCTGTCAGAAAAGGAGGCTGAGAGGAATTTATAAGCACAGAAACTCTTGCTGAGGAGACTGAGCAGAGCTCAGTTTTGATAAGGTTTACACAGGCACTGTAACTTCTCTTGGTTGGCTTCATAGCCTCATGGCCAGAAGCAATTAAAGCCAGAGGCAATTTCTTCATCATCTACTGCAGACTATACTTCACAGCCCATTACATTTCGCCTGCAAAAAAAGCATAGCATAAGGAGAGCACTGGTGTACCATGGGCACAGGGCATTTGATGCCCCCATAATGGGAGGGGTCTCTAAGGAAAGAATTGTCAGGATGGCCACATCTGAAGCTGCAGAGATCATGACAGATCTGCAAGGTCAGCAGCAGTCAGCCCAGGGCACAAATCTACTATCTATGAAATGAAAAGACAGTTTTTCCTATAACACCTCAAACCACTGTCCCTGACCCAATCTCTGTGGCCAGTCTCTGGCCTCACTGAAAAGCAAAGAGAAAGCGGAGTACACCTGGACATCAGAGAGAAGAAATTCCCAGCAAGTACCCCACTGAAGATGCAAACAATGAGATCTGATTAGACTTCTTATGCGATGTGCAATGGGGGAGATGCAGGCAGTCTTGCTCTCCTCATCAATGGACTTGGAGGTAAAGAAAAGGGCTCAGAGTTTCACAGACTATGAAGGCAAAGGGTCAGATCACCCAGCCCAGAGCAACAGAACTCTAAAGGACACATCTAACAACCTTTTAAAGAGTCAGTTACCTGCCTCATTGAGATATTATTAAGTTCAACAGCTGCAAAAATATAATAATATTCTTTGAGACATATTTTGTTTAATTTCAGCTTCTAGCTGTGGAATTTTGTCTATTCCCTTCTTACCCATCAGAAAGGAAGCCCATCATCTGCCATTTTTTCCCATATCTAAGTATCCATCCAAAGAAATTAAGTCAGGTCTCAAAGTTTTCTTCAATGAACAGAACATATTAAGCTCCACTATGTTGTTTTTGTTTGTTTCTGTTTTGTTTTGTTTAGTTTTCGAAAAGGTGACCACTTGCACAGCCACCCTGTGCTCTGTTTTGTTTTCCCACAGTTCTCTGGTTGTGGTCCCTAGGCATGTAACTCTTCAAAGATGTTTCAGTCGCACTACACTATTCATTTTATGCAATTCCTAGCTGCCATAAACCTTCTGCTGGAGACGTAGATGCCCAGGTGTTCACTGGGGAGGTCAAACACACTCTTTTTACATCTTTTTGTGTCAAACTAGGCACCAAAGGCACCAACTCCCTTGGTGCCTTTCTGACAGACTTCTCCAGGACATGTAGTATAAGAGACCAATGTATGAATTTAAAATATTTGCCCTCTTTGAAACTCCTACCATTTTTGTTTTGCTGGAATGGGGCATAACATTGGGGTATTTTTATTCATTAGCAACTGCAATCACCAGGAAACATAGAATTTTTAATCAGTCAAAAAAGGGAATGAGTAAACAATTTTAAAAATTGTCCAGTGTGGGTTCTGATATCATGCTATGTGGTTCAGAGTATAAGACCATTCCAAAAACTACTGCTCACTGAAGCTGTCACTGCTGCTTCTTGCCAGACTGTGATACTAGCTTGCAATTTGACATTGGGATGAAGCTCTGAGGTCCTGATCTTGAAAGATAAAACGTGCCTTCTGTAAAGTCCTCAACTCCACCAGCAAAGTTGAAGAGGGTAAAGGAAAGCTCAGGATCATAGGGTGATGTCGTGGTATGAGTTTACAGCACCCAGGTCTCCATTGTACTACTTACAGTTGTCACAAACATAAATGAAGAATATTCTTGCCCAACAGATAGTAGCTATGTACAGCAATTGATTTTTGTGTGTGTGTTTAACTAGCAAGGTGACTAGGACTTTTCAAGTCAGTAAATAATACGAAACTACAAAAATGTGTTATTAGTGATTTGGCTTGTTTATATGTGCAAAACTGTACTATTATCAACCTATACAGTATAAGACCTCCTTCAGTAGTTGCAATAGCATCATTTGCTCATGGTTTACTTGGAACCACTAAGAAGCCCTGTCGGTATTACTGTTAGGCTAAACCTCCTGCAACTAAAGTCAGGGGAAGTCTATCTAATCTTTAAGTCTTCAGAAAAATCTATCAAGGTGTTGATCAAATAGTCACAAAAAGCTTGACTAGCAAGCACTGGACAAAGCTATGCCAGAGGGCACAGCTTACTCTAATCATAATAAACATTGCCTGGGCACAATGCACTCTCAGCCCACGGGCCAGTTAATCTTGCCAGACTCAATTCCTTTGGCACAGAACTGTGCTACCAGACACACTCCCACATGGCTTCCAGTCCTGTGTCTGGTCAGCTTAGTTGACAGAGACAGCAAGCTTGTGCCCATTTCTGCCTGACCATAGCTCCCTTACTGTGGTATCATATTTCCTAGTGCAATGCAAAGGACCCACTAAAGGATCTCTAAGAAAACCTTTACATGTTCAAAAAGATTCACAAAGCTTCCTTTTGTCATATTGGCAAGTTTTGATGCCTTACACTAGGTAAAATATTTAAATGAATCAACAAGAGAGTGGGAAGAATCCATAGAAAGAAACCATGAAAAGACAGGGAGAATATGATTAATTCTGAACACCATCTTTTCTTAATAGTTTGACTTTCTGCAGGATACCCACAACTCATCATCAGAGGGAGGCAGCTCAAAAAGTGACTGCTAGATAGATCAGCGCTCTAAAGCTCATGAGACAAGTCTAGCTTGGTTTATGACAGAGTGCTGAAATTACCTGTAATCTCCGAGAACAAAGAGAAAGAATGGCAGCAATCTTCTACAAGAGACACAGCTTGAGAGAGCCTGGGCTCTTTCTCCAAACTCACTGGTACTACATTGCCTCGCTATCTTTTCTCCATTATCTTCTTCAAATACATTGTTTTTAGCAGCCTGCATCTGTTCGTTGCACCATTTTTCCCTATGATCTAAAGTTCCACTTTTTCAGCCTCCATAGATACATGAATTTGTTGAGGAAAAGTGGAAGATAAGATACCTAGCTCTTTTATTTTAATGGTGAGACCATCAAAGAGTATGAAGGGGAGAGAAAATCAGTCAGACTTTCAGTCTATGGCAATCTGATCCTTGGGTACTTCACTACAAAGTCTTTCCTACTAAGTATTTCCTACGCATCCTACCTATTATTTCTTTAAGAGATCTACTAAATAAATATCAAGGTGCAATGGCTGCCTGTAGCCTTATTTACATAAAGGAATGGAATTAACTAACAAAATATTAAAGTACACCCAGTCCAGCTTTGTCTGTGAAAGAGAAAACTTTTTTTTTTTTTTTTCACAGTTAATATAGGATGACAGCTACAGCTAGAAACGGATGCTCTCAACAGCAAACTTAGTGCTAATGTTAAAATTAAGATACCTTCTACACAGAAAGGAAATACCAGAATGTTTGCCCTCTTTGTACAAATCACTGAAACAAATGTAAAAATCACAAAAAACATTTTAATATATTTTTTCTGTAATAGATAATAAAATTATAATAAAATAAATACAGGAATTAAAGAAGAAGTTATTAAAAAAAAAGTGAGAAAAAGTAAAAAGCAATAAACACCGTGGTGGTCTGTAACTTCACTAGGTTGGCCCTAATCATAAATTATTGCCAGGACATGGAATTGCCTTGTCTCAACTGTCAGTGTAGCCAGCTGTTTTCTTCATGGGTACAGCAATAAGTTTAAATTCTTGATGCCTGACACCCCTTAAAAAAGATAATGTGAAGGTCAAACAGAGAAAGGAGCACTTTTCCTGAATTTCCCCCTACCAGCAGCTGGATGTGGGTGCAGTATGAAAGCTGTGTGCTGCCCAGCTTCATAGAGGGCTGAAGGCATTGTGTTTTCCTCTTCAGTAGCTATCATTGTTATTTCAAATTCTGATTGATCAAGTCCTGAGAGGTCTTGTTAGCTATTTCTGATCAAAAACACAGACACTACGACATACAGGCCATAGTGTGGAAGTGAATAAAGTACAGTATGTGGATGTGTGAGATTTCAGAAGAGATAAGTAATAATGTGGAAGAAACAGAGACTCAGAAAGATGGATTAAGCAATGAAGACCCTAAAAAGTCCTTAAAGTGATCCAACTAGATAGTTGTTACATCTCTGAAAGGACACCATCTGATTTGGCCTGGCAGCAAACAATGAAATTGTACACAAAACAGTTTTTCAAAAGTAACGGAAAACTCTGCTTCACACAATGAGGTTAATCTCCTCTGACACTACTGCCTCTGGGATGTGTCACTTTTGGGTAATTAGGGCATAAAAATTAACATTTTATTAAATAAACAAAAACCCACAAAGGTTAAGAAAAGAGACAGACGAACGTAGCCTTTGGAGGAAAGGGAGGCTGTAGACCTCAGCCTGACCCTCAGCCATCTTTTGTTGGGAATGGCAGACCCCAAGGTCAAATAGCTACTCAGCCAGAGTTACTGTCTGAGCCCACCCAGGCTCAGATATATAGCCTGCTCTAATGTATGCTTCACCATATGGCAGGCTACAGACACCCCTGAGCCCAGGCCACATGCTTGCTGATGGAGAACTCTCACTGATGGAAATTCACCAAATTCCTGGACCAGGGCTGCAATAGGTACCATTGTGCACAAAAAGGGAAATAAATTGATATTCCTAAAAGACCACCTCTTCTTCCAGGTAACTTCAATATGATCCTGGTTTGATCTGAAGAGAAAAGAGAAAGAAATCCAGACAAGAAAGCACTAATGAGTAGGTTTGAATATCAGTAAATTACCCATTTTTTCCTGAACATCTTAGTGATTACTGTGTGATCTAAGGAAATGCCAATGTTCATCTTCACTTTGGTTGTTTTGGGAAAAAAAAAAAAAATAATAGTAAAAGCATGATAGACAGCCTCTTAAACTCCTTACCTGACTTATGCTGAAAGATTTACGGCAAACAAGACTCTTCTTTGTTAGACCATGAAAAACAGATGAGGTTAAGTCCAGTGAAAAGTTTTGATCCCATCTCAGATTGATGAGACCTCAAGTTTCTCAGGAAGCACCCCTCTCTGTCAAAATGCAGAGCCGAAGTATGGCAACTTACAGGTTTCAGAGCAAGGATAGCTAGGAAAGAGAACACTACTAAAAACACAGATGAGGTCTTGGTTTGGCACACTTCACCAACTGCCCCAAAACATTACAGCACCATTAAGTGGAATTTTTAAGTCTGTATATCTTTTTGTTCATTTTCGTTAGAACTGGAGAAAAACTAACTTGCAACCTCCACTTTTTTCCATAATATATATATATATATATATATGTATTATATTATATGATATAATATATATATATTTTCTGGAAGGTATCAGTTTTGCTTAAGTGTCCTGGTGATATTATTGCATTAGTTAAAAAGTAAATAAATAAATAAATCATTAAATGTTAGTGTTTCTTCCTGAATTTTACCAGTGCATGCCATCTAGAGGCACCTAACCAACTTATACACCAGTTTTCCTGCTCTGAAATGGAGAGTGGTCCTACATCATGGAATCAGAGGATCAAATTTTTAAAATTAAATATTTTTTCTTTGCTGTCAAATGTCAAGTCCTTCTCAGAATGTTTGCTCTGAAAGCCAACCGTCTTTTTATTTTTTTCTTTTTTCACCACTTACAAGGAAGAAGTAAAACCACAGACACACACACACAAAACTTTCTTCTCGGAATGCAGAAACCAGAATTTCCATTTCTGACTTGCTCAAATTTCTATTCAAAAGTCAGACCACTTGACAGCTGATGCCATCAGCCACATACAAACATTTTGTGTGATTGTTTCACTGCCATCTGTTAATTATGAACACAGTTTTTAGCAGCTGAACACAAGACGTGGTCTAGGTATGAAGAATTGTTGCTCTTAGGAAGTCCACCTGATTGGATTAAAGCCATGTTTGGGACTAGCTCTCCTCTACCTTTTTATGGAGTGGAAAGCTGATAATAGTAAATGTATAAGTCACTAATATGGAGGCAAAATAGTTTAAATTGAAGTAACTGGCAATACTTAGCAACATGGAAGGAAAAAAAAAAAAAAAAAATCTGGGTGTTTAGTTCTATATAAATCAATATGAGCATATATCCATTAAGGATTTCATCATGGTGTGCAAAGAGTTAGAAACCGCTCCTCTAGCATGATATTCAAAAGAACTAGACACTATCTATTCAGCATATCATCAATATCATTCAGCAGGCTTTCCCTCACCCAAGAACTGTGCTGAAGGAGCCTCCAAAAGAGCTGCTTGTTCACCAGGAGGTAACACATCACTCACTGGGTTACCCATACACCGACACTCCCACTTCTTTGGCAACAGAAGTGCTGCTACACAGGTCACAGGCCTAGAAATCACTCAGACATTACAAAGCCAAGCCTTGCAAGCAACAGACATTCTCTATTGGGCCACCTAAAGCGGAATGCTGAAGATAGTGGTATCTTCCTACAGCATCCAGTTTAACATTCATTGGACGAAGGTGTTGGGAACAGCTGTCGCAGCGAAGTTTCACTAGCCTCCACTAGAGGCTATGACCTAACCATGACCAAAGTATGTTTGTTTGTTTTTTTAATGCCACTTAAGAATGTTCTGTGATACTGTGTTAGAGTTGGACGTCAGTCACAAACAACTTCCAGACAGCCTGTGGTCATGTCAAAACCAACACATTTGAGAATCCAAACTGGTAAAAAAAAAAAAAAAAAAAAAAAAAAAAAAAAAGCCAATTTAGGCTTTGGCTTTGAGTGAAACTGCAAGATTTAGGACAGACATAAATTCAGGTGATTGCTTATACTTTGACTACAATAGTAAGATCTTTTTGTAAAGTAGTGGCCTAAAAACAACAGTCACCAATCCATCCTGATATAAAAGTTCTTTTGGCAGTTTGAAAAATGCTAATAACCTGCCCTCTCTAGTGAATGTTGATATAACATCAGGCAAACAGAACATATAAAATATTTTAAAAATAAATCAGTAAATAAAAAAGTCTTTGCACAATTGGAAAATTGGCCTAGGTAAATATCATGAACTCTGGCATTGCATGCTTCATTCACTTTATACATGACACTTCATTTAACATATGATTTGTTTATTTGTTCGTTTGTTTTCAGTTTAGGACTGTAACTTATACTGAACTCATTTGATTCATTTAATTCTTCAGTTTCCAAATTCAGGGCTGTTACAGGTGAATGACATGAAGAACAAAGCCGTTATATGGCCACAATTTCAGTAGGAGTTTTTCCCATTCATGATAAAACCACTTTTCTCTACCATGTAGTTCCACAGATGAAATCAAAGTATCTTTAGAAATATCTTTATGTCACTAAGTTTGCTTGCTCATACACCAGCAGGTCTTCATACAAAAAGTACTAGGTTGAATAACTGTTAAAATACATAACATTATATATATATATATATATATCTTGTTATATATATATGTATCTTGATAAATCCATGCAACACATATTCAATGTAGTACAAACTATGAACTTATTACTTACAGATTTTTTACAAGATGTAATAAATATTTTTTACTGGATGCTAATAGTTATTTAACTAAATACCATGCACTATAGCACAGTCACTGTAATCCTTTCTTTCTTCACAGTAAAATATTATCTTTAATAAAAGTAATACATTCATGCAAGGGTATCTTCAAGTCAACTGTGCACTACTGTTACTGTACGTACAGTGGCAGACAACACACAGGTGGCTCTGCACTTCTGAAAGAGTGGTTGGCCTATCTCAGGAAAAATATATAAATATATATATGATTTAAGAGTTGTGATTAAAGTGATACTGTGTTATTCACTCATGCCTGAAGACCCCATTAAATCAAAGTTCTTGATGACATCAATGGCTATCTTGTCTGAGCAAGGACTGATTAACAACTGCAGGATACTAGTCCTGGAAGCTCATGATCTGCATGAGGCCTGACACAAATTAGCTCGTTGCTAGCTGCAACTGGACCTCAACTACATTTTGCAAAATAATCTTCTGTAATCACCTGCATTTTAAGCTTTAGCTTTTGGAGATTTTTGCCATGTGCATATGGTTCATTTTCACACAGGTAGAAAGCAGTGTGGTTTTGTGGTTGGCAGCTAACGCTTGGCAGTTTTAGTGTATTCGTCTTAATATAGGAAAACTTCTAGAGTGTATTTGCTTTGTCACATAATGTCTTTATTATGTCTTGCAGAAATAATTGACCCAAATGAAGTTACTGTACACTATATCTATTGGTTAATTAGAACTTTAAGATTCAACAAATAAAGCACATTATTGACTTTTAAATCTTCAATCAAATAAATATTTACAGCTGCAATTTGCCAAAATTATTTACCTTTCAATAACGGATCACAAAGAGAATGTGTACTACAGACTCAAATGAATGTCTTGACCATCAGCAAACAAATTACAAACAATAGAGAAAGAAAGAGGAAAAAAAAAAAAAAAAAATAAAAAAAAAAAAAAAAACCTTTCCAGCTCTCATTACCATCTATAAAGAACTGATGTAATTCTCCTTTAAAGATATGTGATCTTCTACATTAACAGACTTAACAGACTTCTTGCAATGCATAATTGACCTTGAGATGGAGAATAACCTAGTGGTAGAGTGTCTTTTCTTTTAGGGAACAATGAGAATATTAGAGGACGTGCCTGTTGTCAATGATCATTGCTGAAATCTGCCTATACCACACTGGGACAATCAATTTTGTAAATGATTGCAATAATCAAGGAAATTGCCTAATTTATAAATCCTGGCATACAGCATTTTAATGGATTCCTAGATTTTAATGCTGATGCTTTCAAAGCCAAATGAATTGTTGTCCAAGCTGTCACTACATAAAATGATAAAAACATTCTGTCTTGTGGGTAACTACATCTCATGGATATTCAGACCATCAAGTACATAATCACTCATTAGCGAATCCTGTGATAGTTCCCAGTGGCAAAACAATATCAAAAAGCCACTATTTCCCTGTGGAAAAGCCTTCTCTGGAACTGAAGACTAAAACCAGTCTGGTATTACTGAACAATTATGTTAAAAAAATTCCTAGTCCTCTTAGTCCAGATAAGGCAGCACACTGGTTAGCTCTCTTCATGGTATGTTATGGGGTTTTGTTTTTCTCTCCCTCCATACATAAAATAATCTTGTTTCTTTACTACCAGGCAGGTCCAACAACTTTTTGATTATGAGACACATAAATACAGGCACTACTGATACAGAAGATGAACAAACGCAGGGTTTGGTGCCATGGCTATTACTGGTGGGTAATTCTCCCTAATCCGCACTCAGACTTGCTCTCTATACTTAAGCTCGTTCCAGAGATGTAGTTGTACACAGATTGCTATTCTCAGTTAAACCTTAAGCAATTGATTTCAGCCAATAGTGGGCTGCCAGTACTTTACTTACTGCTCAATCTCACTAACCTGACATTTATGGTGTACTGATTGGCCTCTGTCAGTGGTGGTGGTTGTAAATTCACTTTGAAAAGCTTTGTGTTAACAGCCTTCAACCAGGCTCTGAGACGAGTACGAGCAGGCAAGCTGACAATTGCTCGACCTCCTGCCCTTATTACAGTGAGTAAATCAGGCTTTGAGCCATTAGGCTGGAGCCTGAGGCCTACACAAAAAGGATTGACATGACTAAAGGTCAACCTCTGTCACACATGTGTAACAATTTGGATAATGGAATTCTGTAACTTATCTGAAAAAGGTGCCAAACACACAGGAGGAAAGTACATGCTAGACTGAATTTTCCAGCTTTTACGTTAAGCAGACACTTAAAAGTCTGTGTTTTAAAGCCAACACATTTGATCCCATGAAATCTAGGGGAACAGCACATGTAAAGAAGTGACTGAGGCAGTTCTGCAAAATACTGAGCATCATCTCCATCCTGAAAAGTGCATGCTGCAGTTTTGGCTTATCAAATCTATTGCCAATATACTATTGGCATCAGGTATGCCATATATTTTGGATATCCATATATCTCATTAAAGTACTGCCTTTTTCATCCACATTCAATCAAAAGTCAATAGAAATTATTCACTGTTAATGGTATCATAAATTAAGAGTAATTTCATGCCTTACAGACTGGATTTTATCCAACAATGGAAATTGAATTTCCTAACAAGTTCAAAATAAAAGAGGAAGAGAAAAAGAGAGAAGAAATGGTCAAATGTTTCCACATTGTTGGTGATTGGATCACTTTTGAACAATGTAAAAAGGTAGTGGTCAAATAAGGATGAAAATGAGCTTTCATATTTGTGTTCCATGACAATATTTTTGTGCATTATGTAATATAATTTACAAGGTGAGATCATATGCCATGGAAAAACAGTCAGTGCATAATCTGGCCATTTAGATAATACGGAGTTTTGTTTTGTTTTGGGTTGGGTTGTTTTGCTTTTGTTTGGTTTTAGTGTGTTATTATTATTATTATTTATTATTATTATTTCCCAAGCATAGTGTGTCCATGTGTATGTTTATTGCTGTCCTCAGAATTATTGCTTTCAGTAACAATGTTGAGATTCTGGGGAAGAATCCAACTCTCTTCCCCCTCCCCTCCCAAGTTTATTCCAAACTTTCATACAGGAAATTGGAAGCCAAATTAGACCGTTTCTGTGGCATATGTTCTTAGGCTTATTTATCTGTTTGGGCATACAGTAAACACCTTTGTGTACATGGAATAAATGTACATGGAAGACACTGAGATACCTGAAGATAAGGCATCTGTTCAAACATGTAGGGTTCCTAAAAGAATCAACCAGATTTAATTTTACCATCATAAGAATTATCAAATATAAACTAGCTTTTATATTTGGGATAAAAGTAACTTTAGATTGACATTAAGTAAGTTATTTATAGCTTACAAAAATTATCTGGAAAAATGTGATAGTAACTGATCAGCAATACTAATGTGGGCAAGTGGCTTTATAGCAGCTTAGCACAATTTTCTTGTAAGGTACATAAATTAAAGAAGCCATTATGCTGAATGTGTTCTAACAACTTTTGGCTCAGTAAGCTACTGAACACAACACTGGAACATTTGCAGTAGGCAGCATGTGCATTTGAAATCCATGTAAAAGTAAAAATCAGTGTGGCTTTTTTTTTTTTTTTTAATAGAAAGTAATTGCAAAATTTGTATACCACACAAAATCATCAGAAAATGCAAAACAAAGCAAGAGAATGGCGCCAGCTGTTAGTCTGCATAATTTAAGATATAATAGTAATATAGCTAAGGGTTTTTTCAAGCCAAAATTATTTGAATTTCATGAACATGACATATTTGAAACAGAACTGACAAGCAGTCTAGAATACTAGATGATGGATTGCTGAGAAACATAATTTTCACTTTAATAGAACTGTGGCATGCACATAATTCTATCCCCTAGTGCTTTGCTGTAACAGTGAATTTAGTCCAAAACTGCAGCCTTGAGAATTTGAATACAAATCTATCACTATAACTGGAATGAGTTCTTCATCTGAAAGGTAAGGATTCCCTCTGCAGATTAATTTGTACAGAAGTGCACGGCACCACCGCACAGACTCTGGACAGCATATGTCCCAGCAAAATGCCTGTTCTAGGTCCGGATGAAGTCAAAGGCAGTGTTTTCTTAGACTTCAGCTGGGACATAGGAAGGCCGATAAGTACCCACATGGTACTTTATTAAAATGACATGCATACTTTCTAGTAATGCCAGTAAATCCTAACCATTTAAGTGGAAAATTAGTAACATAGTTTTACCATTTTGTAATTACTAATGAATACCCTGCTGTACGTATATTTTGAACATCCCTGTAAAAGAAGAAAAAGAAGAAGAAAAAAAAAAAAAACTAAAATTTGGAAAATAATATCTAAAAAATATAATTAAAAAATAAATAAAGTCAAGTTAAAATAAAGTATAGTAATGTATTTGACATTCTTGAGCTATTCCAAGAAAAAGACTATTTGATCTCTGGCAATAAACAAACAAACAAGCAACAACAAAAGACCAAAAAAAAAAGCAAACTGTTTATCAGGCAAATGAAGATAAGGAGACTGAAAGATTCCATCTTCTGATACATCTGTCAGTAACACTTTTCATCTAAACTATATTTTCGGGGGAAAAGACCATTTATGATTAAGCTATTTCCAGAATTCACAGTTTAAAGTTTGGAGCCTGAAAATTTTTGACTACTAAAATGTATATGCCTTTTAAACTTCTATATTTTATTCTAATAGATTTTTAAATGTATATCGTATACATTCCTTAAGTCTACTCTTATTAAATTTTGATGTTAAACAGAAAGGGGAAACCATGTGCAACTAGATTAATTTATCTCCAGGGAATAAGGACACATTAATAATTGAGATAATGTTTTCATATATGTTGGAATCAAGTGTGCCTTTTCAATTCTTTATTAGAAAACACATTAGGGGAAAATTATCTCATTCTCATCAGTAAGACCTAATTGCTGAGAAAGTCTCTGTTTTCTTTGCAATAACAAAAGGATTGTTCTCATTACTTCAAAATGAAAAAAAATAAATAAAAATGAAATATTATCAAGCAGCGCTGGAATAAATGCCTGTATTACCAAAGAGAGTGTTTACTTAATACACCCAGTCCTGTTTTTGTTTTAAACAAATCGGAGTTTATTGTATTTTTATAAAATACAAGCAAACTCTGGATTGGATAGAAGTGGGCCAAAAGGGGAAAAAAAAAA
>CM021763.1:65297341-65467664 GCA_011075105.1 Heteronetta atricapilla
TATTTAATGTTAAACTCTCACTGCAATGACTCCTGTGGGAAAAAAATTTTAGAAAAAACCACCACAAATTTTAATTAAAAAAAAAAAAAAAAAAAAAAAAAAAAAAAAAAGATTAAGAACATATCTTATAATCACCATGGTTTGGTAGAAAAAGATTTAAGCCCAATTTATAAATATCTGATATACATGAGAAATACAATCTCCACTGAAAGTAGCAAAAACCTCCCAATAATTTCAAGTCATCCCATACTTTATGGAACATATTTAAGTGCGCTCCAGGACTGATCTTTTACTCTTTAATGTGAAACTCTCACTGCAATGACTCCTGTGGGCAAATACTTTTAGACAAAGCCCCTGATGTGCTATTACCATTCGTTTGCACATAGGAGATGCACAGGAGTTCCTATTAATGGAAACAGGTCGCATATATCAGGTAGCATGCAAACAGAACAAAATGATGAAAAGAGGTGATCATCAGTTCCAAAGAACTGACAACCTAAATATACACAGGTTTTCTGTGAGTACTATACAAAGTACTGTGAGTTGGCTCCACAACATCAAATATCTTTTAAAAATATATTCCTTTTTACTCTATTCCCACTGGAGACAGCAAAAAGGCTCCTTGTGCCTTCGTGGGCTTCTTGCCAGGTTTCTAAACAGCCAGCATGTCCCCTTATTTTCTGGAGGTTCTGTTATGGTCTAAATGAGTAAATAACATCTGTATATCTATGGGTACATTTCTATTGACTCTCTATAGCGTTACCCTTGAAATGAACAGGAGCTGTGGCTCTAGAGAGGATTTAACAGAACTAAGAAATGACTCCTTCCAGCACAAAGCAAAGAAATGACAGCAAAAGAATAGGTAGACGGGAGGCTGTTCTTATAAATTAGACAAACTGACACACCTAAGGATTGCACTTGTTCCTTGTTAATTATCAGATCTATGTGTAAAATAAGCATTTGTTGCATTTTCTTTCTAAATTAGCTTTCACAAGACATTGTTGTTAGCATCTTTATACAAACGATACCCAAGCATGAAAATCTGGCGCTTCACTGGAGACAGTGTACATGGTCACGAACAGTACTAGCCATGAGTGTCCCTGTACAGCCAAAGAAGTACAGTGACATCTTCTGTCAAACCTCAGCAGATTATTTAGAGTTTGTTGCTAAGTAAACCAAATTATCACAGCCTGAACGTTTTCGTATCAATTATCACTGTTGCTCCCTCTAAGATGATGACAAATACAAAACAAAATGCCAGCGCAAAAAGCTTTCGCACTCAGGCACCGAACACACCACTAGGGGAACTCAGGGTCGGTGCAGGACCAGAGCTGAGCTAAATCACGAGTGAATCGTGAGCGGCAGGGCTGTGGACAAGGCTCCTGCGCTTCTCTCAGCAGCTCTGTTGGACTGCCTGGGAGCCACAGCGATGCTGTGGTGCGGCACCTCAGCCCGCACGCTATGCTCAGACTGAGGGGATGCATAAAGCCACAACTGTGACCTGGCAGCTCCTTCAGACCATGTTATACAGGCCAAAATATGAAGATCACCATTTGTTGTGACCTTCAGCCGTCTCTGGCCGTGTCTCTGTGTGCCATAGCAGAGCATCAGCCATGATCTGCTCTTGCCATGCGAACCAGCTGGGGCCCTGAGGTGCCTGCTGGCCTCCCGGGTACCCTCAGCAGGTCGGGGCTTGTGCTTGCACTTTCTAACCTGCTGCATTGACTTAATTTTTCCTTCATGCTTTTGCTTTGCTTTGTTTCACCGTGTAAAACTATACTAGTCCTACACGCAATTACACTCAATGTCTGCTTCAAAATAACCAAGTTTGACAAGGAAGGAAAGACAACGACTTACTTCCCAGAGATGCTGAGTGTTCCTGATGGCTCCCGCTTGGACCTTTTCCGGCAGGAGCAGGACTCCCTGGAAGGGCCCGATCCAGGTGCCCTGCTGGATCCGCTGCGCCGCGCAGATGCCGTAGGCCAGGCCGGGCACCGTGCTGGTGCACAGGCACACCTCCCGCGGCAGGTCCCGCAGCCACTCGGGGATCTCAGGTGGAGGGGCCGCTGCCGCGGCACTGCTGGTGCCCACCAGACGCCGCAGGGAGTGGAGTGGCCCGTGCATGGGGCACTCGCCATTGCGGTTATCGGCACACATGTCACACCCTGGGAGGCAGAGGGGAGAAGGCTGTCAGCGCCGAGGTCACGCCAGTCCCTCTGCTTTGCCCGTGGCTTCATGGCCAGCCAGGACACATGCACACCATGCCCCTTTGCATGGTGCCTTGGCCTAACCTCGCCAAACCCTTAACGAAAAATCCTGAAGGCTCAGTAGAAACACCGCAGACATTTTGCAAGCACAGTGTGTTCACGGACCTGCCAAGACTCTTTCATCCTGACACAATTTCTAATTTTTTTTTTTTTTTTTTTTTTTGATGAACAGAAGGCCCATTTAAACTGCTCCAGTGCTCTGTTTCAGAGAGACATTTAAAAACCCACTCTCAATGCCTTGCAAGTGTCCCGCATTTGCCATAACACATCTCAGCCCAAGGGTTTAATTGGAACAGGATTTAATTTTATCCTTACTTTGAATGAACATTTGCTCTAATTTTTACATTGACAGATGTGTGCGTGCATGTCTATTCAGAAAATAAATTAAGTAGAACCTCATGAATGACAAGTCAGAGCATGCGTGCATCTTTACTTCCTTATAAGTGAATCTAATCTCAAAAATGAAATTATGTAGCAAATATTGCTGATCCCTAGTGCACATTTTAAAAAAAAAAATTATTGAACTGGAACGCATGCTCTTTGCCAAGCTGAGGTAGCTGAGGCTAAGAACGAGAACAGCATGTCTGGTTTTGTGAGCAGCTCCCATGAAAAAATACCATTTTGTAAAAAATGTTAATTTCCCTAACTGGGTTAGTAATAGATGGTGTTGCTGTATTTTGGGAAGATCCAACTGTGATTTCTCTTTTCTGAGCAAGGGAAATTTTGGTAAAATGTTTCCGTTACACACTATTGAACATGCCATGAATGCACAACTTCCAGGAAAATGTTTCATGCTCAGGAAACCCATTTCTCTGGAGGTATGCTGAGTTAATATAACAATAAATCTATTGAAATAGGGTACCATCTTCTGTAGGTTTCACTTTTGTATTATGGGAAATGTTTTCATATAAATTTATCTCAGAAACAAACAAATGGGGAAAACAGTAACTATACCATAATACTCATGTAGCAATTCCTAGACCTTTCCCCTGACAATTTTGTACTACCGCATCCATTTTTATGAAAATAAGGAGCAGTATTCACTACAGAAGCAGGAGCTCCTTGGCCTGAGCCACAGAGCTAGCCTTGCTAGATCGCCTGTAACCACAGCCTCAATTCTCAGGGAGACCAATTCAGCTGTCCTTCTTTCCAAGGTGGAAAGCTACACACAAAAGCTGGTTTCTCTCAAAACCACCGTGCCTTCCTCATCCAGGAGGCACACTGCCTTGCCCTGCACCAGGCTTTGTGAGCCCTCGGGGGAAAGATTTGTGAAAGCACAGGGAAAAGGTTCCCAGCTAGACCAGAGAGAAGACTATTATGCAGCAAATATTCCTACAGCCATTCCCAGGCATGATGAATAAAAGGCAACAAGTATATGTTGGGTGTTTTTGTTGTTGTTGTTTCTCATGTTGTTTCCACAGCTAGTTTGGAAACTGGAGTATCACCTCAACATCTTTTCTTTCCTCTGTGAAACCAGCAATCAAGAAATCCTGTGTTTTTGGCACATGCAAAGATCTCAGAGGCTGCACTAGACTTTGGCACACCCGGATCGTGCAGGAAAGGATCCCAAATAGGAAAAACAAAACAAAACAAATTGGCATGTGAGTGCATGTTAAGCAAATTTGGCATCTTACCATGCAAGTTAGAAAGAAAACATCTGACAGGAAAACTGAGGGTTCAAAGAGAAGATGTCTGAGCATGATGTCAATTAGCATCCAGGGCAAGCCCTTGAGTCTGACCTGCTTGCACTGTTTGGCCATCTTTTGCATGCGTAACTCTGCTCCCAGCTGACTGATTATTAATGGCTTTTTTGGAGACACCGTGTCTCTGTAGCAACTTATGTTAAAGGCATCCGCATGGCTCCATTCAGGCAATTTCAGTGTCAGCTTCCTGCATCCTACCTCCAGATATGCAATGTCTCTCCTGCACACAACTTGTAGTGCCTGCCCAGAACGAGGATTTCTTTGCTTCATGCTGACAATATGTGTGAATAATATACTTAATTTCCATTTCTTAAAGGAAAGGAGAGTAAGAAATTGAAGAGAAGTATAAATGAACTCCATGTCACTGTCATTTACCCTTGCAGAAAGTCACACATAGTGATATTTATTTTCCACTGTCCAAAACACTGGTAATGTCTTAATGCTTGGCAGCTGCAGTATCTTATCTCCTGCTGTGCTCCTTTCCCTTTGTCCTGCCAAAGCTGAAAATTTGGAAAACGGGACATCTTCTGAAACTGTTTTGTCTTACGGCTTGCTGTTGAGAGGCAGGGAGTCTGTCCTTAGACTAAGCAGTACTGAAAGTCTTCTGAGTTGCATGCTTTATTAATCTATCTCCAGTTGTTAATGAATTTTAGAAATAGTCATTAAAAAAATCTCATAAATAATGCAAGTGGAAGCACTACTGGACTTAATTTACCTTGCCTTAATAAAAAGCCAGCATACGTCTTTTTCTTGTCCCATGAGTTACTTTTGCCTACTGATACTTGGAAGTCTTTGATGCAAACACACTTTCTATAATGTTTTGCCACACATCTAAGGGCAGTCCATTTGGAGAAACAATAAGGAGTGGGTTCCTTTGCCTCACACAACAAGGGAAGGAAGTCCTTTATAAAAGCAGCCTCCATCTTGCCCACTTTCCTGCCTCACAAAAAGGATCAACATCATCCTTCATGAGCAACGCAAGGTAGGACATCATGCAGTGCAGCAATGTGCTAAACAATACATAGAAAGGAAAGGTGTTTTTTTTTGTTTTGTTTTGTTTTAAAGAGAGCTGTGACCCAGTGGCTCTCTAAGATCAGGTCTCTAGTGGCACTGCAAGAGTGTCTGAACCAGAGGGCAAGTGTTGAGATCCCCATGCGTGTGGGAAGCTCATGCAAAAGGGACACAGTGGGACAAGTGTGAGCTGCCCAGGGGGCTGCCACACAGAACAACGAGGAGAGCTGTGCCATGCCCTTTCTGCTTCAGCCTGAGAGAATATCTATCTGAGCATGGGCCTCGCCCAAGGACCTCAGAAATTAATACTTCCACTGGCTGTAGAAGGTTCAGTCAAGCCTCAGAGCAGTAAAAAATGTGAGAAAATTGAGGGATTTGCTGAAAATGGAAAAAGTGAGGAGGACTACAGCCAGAGCATAGCATCTCCAGACAAAATAAGAAGAGATAAAAGGTAAAGTCACTCTTAATGCAGCCAGACTCTTTGGAAGGAGATCAGTTTTTTACTTTCTACCTTCATGCTGTATAGATAGGAGGATTAAGGCAAGGAAAAAAAAAAAAAAAAAAAAAAAAAAAAAAAAGGTTTCCTAGCGGAGCTGTTTGGTATGGCTCTTTTAGGAAGAGTGCAATATGTTATCGTTTATTTGCCTCCATAAAATTGAACACGGTGTAATGCCAGCACTATAACTCCATGTGAGTATACTTAAAAGTACTAGACTCAAGCAGAAAGGGAAAGGACACATCATTGCCACCAAATATGATTCTAAATGCTCTCCAACCTAAATAGCACTACTACTGCATATTTTAAAAGAAATCTGAGAGAAGAAAGCTTTTGTCAGTAAAAGGTAGAGTCCAACACAGCCTTTAAACCAGCAAGCCAGCTGTAACAATAAATGAAGGAAATACATTTTTGTCTCGGCAATAATGTGCTTCAAAGGTGCAGTTACACTGGATACCTGCAGTTTGCTGGTATTAAAGGAGGGTGGCCTCTGACCCTCTGCACCATAATTCACTGCAAGCGTGCAGGTATCCAGTGTAAGTGGCCATCATTTCACACGGAATTACTCGCTCGCAAAAGTAAATCACGACCGCTGGCCCTGCGCCCCTGCCTGGGCCCAGGTACGCAGCCAAGAAGGTGGGTGAGGCAGCCCCCTTCCATCTCCCGAGGGGCTTTCCTGCGGACGGCTTCCCCGTGCCTCAGTTTCCTCGCCGAGGAGCTGAGATTAATGTCCCGGTAACCCCACGAAAAGATCCGTCGGGTGCCGGATGCGAGGCAGCCCTGCAGGGACGGGGCGCGGACACGCGTTCCCCTCCGCAGTCCTCTTCCCTCAAACCTCGTTTTGTTCCGTGTCCGATTCCCGACGGGAATCGGGAGCCGATTCCCGACAGGGCGGCGCCGAGCCCACCCCGAACCCAAAACCCTGATCCCCGACCCCTGAGCCCCGGGCTCCGGACCCCGAGTCCCGGACCCCCAGACCGCAGATCCCGGACCTCAGTCCCCGGCCGCCCCCTCCCGACTCCTGGCCCCGAGCCCCCCACCCGGGACCGGCGGGGACCGAGCTCGCCCTCTGGTTCGCCCCGCGTGTGGTGGGGAGGGGGACAGGGCCGTGGGAAAGATGGTAGATGGTAGAGCGACTTTGGGGATATTTCCCTCTTTTTGCCATGCGGGCGGGGGGCAGGCTGCGGGAGGAGGGTTTGGTTTTCCTCGGCTTCGATTGAACGCGTGAATGAATTAAATTTCCGTGTCAGATATGAGGAGGGTAGGAGAATATTGTGTGTAGATAAACCTTGCCACCCCCTGCCCCTGAGAGACCCCCATATACAATGTGGAGATGATGAATAGGCTCTGGGAGAGGAGATCGAAGTTCAGTCCGCACCGGCTCCACTCTCTCCTACAAAACTATAGGGCAATTAATTGTGGCTTGTCCCCTCATCCTTCATCTCCTGGTGGCACATATCGATGGAGATTACTGCTGATGGACCATTTTATCACCCTAAATAAACAGTCACCACCTTCTCTAACCTCAATCTAATATATGGCTATCTGCTATGTTTAAGGGTGCTGGGTAACTAATGATGTAAAATAGCTAAATCATACAGGTTACCAACAGTCCAGATGAGAAAATAAATAAATAAATAAATAAATAAAAATCCGAATATGCCCCGCACAGATCCACCTCGCAGGGCCTTACCCGATTCTCCGTGAATCGGACGGGAAGACGGGCGCAGGAAGGGAAGGACCGGGCTGGCACCGCGGCGTTACACCGCGCACTCGCTGCGCCGCCAGCTCGCTGCCTTCCAGCGCAGCCGGAGGAGCCAAGGGGCTTGCGAAAGCCCCTGCCCCGAGAAGGGGGCCGAGTCCCCGAGCCCCCAGCCCGGCACCCCCGTTCCTGCCCAGGGCATCTCCCCGTCCCCCCCGGCATTCACCGCCCGCAGCCCGCGGCCCGGCTCTCCGCACGGTCCCCTTTACTTCCCTGGGAGCAAGGACAGCGGGCACTAATTACTGATATACATGTGTATATGTGTATATATGGATATATTACATATAAACTTTTTTTTTTTTCTAACTAACGCCCTTTCAATTTACAGCAATCACACTCACACGCTCGACTCGCAGCCCCCGGCCAACCTCTCCCATCGCCGTGCCGCCTGCACTGACGCCCGGCGACGAGGGCAAAGGGCACCGGCACCCACCCGTGTCCTCCCCACGACTCCCCACGACCCTCCCCACAGCTTTACCGGCGCCGGGGCCCCGCCGGGAGCGCTGCGAGCTGCCCGCGCTACGATGCGGCCGGTCGGGGGCGGCTGGAGGGGAAGTTTTTGGGAGCCCCTGCAGAGAGGGATCTAAGCCCGTGAGGGAGCGGGGAGAGGATGATTGCTCCAGAGGGGAAGGGGGTGCATGGAAGGGGGGAGTTTGGGAAAGAACGGGACCGAAGGAGCTTGCTGCCGGCGCCTCTGCGATGAAAGCCCGAGGAGCGGCACACCAGGGTCACGGCGAGCAGGGGCCCGACCCTGAGCTGATCGCTTCTCACCTCACCTACGACTCATTTCACCTCTTTTCCCTCGTACGGGCACCCCGAGAGCAGCACGGAGAAGGAGCCAAAGCGAGAGACAACCACCCCGGCTGCCCACCGCCCCTCACCGGACACCCACGGGACGCCGGCACCCTGGGCCCCCCGGCCAGCCAGGCAGGCCGGCACGCTCCGCTCTGCTTTTCCCACGCGTGTGTGCGTGGGAGCCAGTGTCCCCGAGTGATCCCCGCCGTCCCTCCTCGCCGGGATGCTGCTCCTTCCTCCCCCGGCCGTGAGAACGGGCTGCCCCCAGCAAACCCACCTGGTCCCGGCAGGCTGGGGCGCTCGGGTCAAAGTTTTTGCTCGGAGACAACTGGGAAGGTGTTGGAGAGCAAGTGGCCCTGTAAAACGGCCCGGTGACAAGAGTTTTGGGGTCTCACGGCGGAATAAAAGCCACAGGCCGCCCCTGCAGCACCCAGCCCCGTCTCTTCATGCGCCCCATCCCAGCCAGAACCGAGCCACTTTCCGCGAGCCACCTTTAATATCGCAATTGGGAAGAAACTGTGCAGACTTCGCCAGCGATTCTGCAGCATGCTATTATTCCGCTCGCTCTTTAAAAATACCCCACCCCAAATCTCTTTTTTATCTTCCTTTCTCCCTTAAAAACCTTTATCTTGCAGATTTACGGAGCCGCTCGGAGAAGTAAAACACGTATTGTCTGAACAGCCCGGCTGGCGATTAAAAGTGCATTTCGGATTCCATTAAGTGCGTGTAATTTATGAGATCACGCTTTCTGCACCCGAGAGTAGAAAATACATTAATACGCCTCGCTGCAAGGTAAAACTAAGCGTAAAGAAGGTGCTCGAAACAAAGTTGGTGCCCGACGCTTAACGACTCGCAGTGGTAAGAAGGGGGGGGAGTCGCCACCAAACTCCGCGTCAACTTTCCTCTTGCTCTCTAGGACTTCTGCACGGCGACCAAGACTACACGACCATCCGCACGGTGCAATTAATACACGACCGAGTTTCACGGAAACTTTCAAAACAAATTCCGCATCTGAAATGAAATTAAACGAATCCACGCTCTGCTTGGGCATGTGCTTGCGGATTGCTGGTTTTGGGTGTCGTTCCTCTGTTCAGCAGCCTTCCTGAAAAAGGCATTTCAGGGGGCAAGTGCAACCGAAATAAAGAACTTTGAGAAACACTGGGTAAGAGAAGGGGGGGGGGGGTCTGCACAGAAAAAGTGTACGAGCCGAAGTCATGATACAGTGTTTTAACGGGGCTAGATCCGTGTGCTCGGGATGTTAACAGCAAATCTGATGAATTAATATAGTTCGTCTAGTTATTCTCACCCCGCGAATTACCTTGGTTGCACAGTATCGACAGAGACAGAAACTAAAGACAGGCAAAAGTAACTTCTAAAATAGCAAACCTGTAGCAGACATAGACGTTTAATATTTGAAGCGCTCCCTTCCCCGAGGAAAAGAAATAAAAAGGGAAAAAAAAAAAAAAAAAAAAAGGCCAAAAAAACCCACCCCACACCAGCTATAATTAGCAACAACAGGATTAAACATTTCCTAACTACCAAGTGCTAAATGAATTGTGACACTCGGGCAGACGACGTTTCTCCCCTGGAAAACCAGCTTTTCGTATTAAATGACCATGTCACGCTTTTCGGTGGGGCTGAAGACTAAAACTAGTGAGGTGTTAACGAGGTTTGAAAGGAAAACGATACTCCCAGATAAGAGGGAGGAAAACTTTGCCCTAGCCCGACTGACGGAAACTGCAACTTTTCCCCTGGCCAGCTCGGAGCAGCAGCAGATTTCTGGGCACTCAGCGGAGACCCGGCTCTCCGGGCAGGAGCCAGGCGGCACAAGCAAGGCGAGGAAGGACCAGCTTTGCGGCCGGTCCCTCTCATTCACCGTTTCGGCAATTGTTTTCCTACGCGGCCCTCCGCGAGGAGTCGCCCCCCGCGACAGCCTTCCTGGTGCCGTCGGTCCTGCAGGGAAGGATCTGGGTCTCAGTGTGACCGAGGGGCCACAAACCAGCCCCCGAAAGCCTCGGAGCCACCCCAAAATCTGCTCGGGGCATGGCCGAGGATGCTCCCGGCGGCGAGATAGGAGCCCCCCCAGACTGGTCTGTCCCGGAGCGGGGAAAGGCGGAGGACGAGGACGCGGGGAGGTGTTGGGGGTGCAGGTGCGGGGCACGATACGTACGGTTGTTGGGGTCGCTGGTGTGCTGGTTGAGGGGGATGATCTCCATGCGCTGCTGCCCGTACAGGTAGTAGTCCAGCTCCTCGGCCGTGCAGCGGAACCGGGCGGCCGGGCGCTCGCCGCATTTGGTGCCGCCAGCCCCGCACAAGTCCTTGCCCTGCAGGGGAGCGGGCGCTCCCCCGGTCGGGGGCTCGGAGCTCTGCAGCGGAGCGAAGACCGGCAGCTGGGCGACGGGCAGGGCGCTCAGGCCGGCCAGGGACGCGGCGGCGGCGGCGACGCAGGAGGAGGTGGAGGAGGAAGACGGGGTGGACGAGGAAGAGGAGGAGGAAGCGGAGGAGAGGGAGGCCGGGCGCTGGCGGAGGCCGTCAGCCGGGGGCTCGGCTCTCTCGGGCGGCTGGAGCTGGGCGAGGGCCCCGGCGCTCTTGAGCTGGCCGCTCTGCGGGAAGAGCTGCTGCCAGTGTTGCAGATAGGCGGGATCCACCTTGAGGAACGCCGAGCCGCCGGGCTCGCCGGGCTTCAGCATCGCGCTGCCTGCCTGCCGAGCGGGGGGGAAGCGGAGAGCAGACGTGAGACCCCCGCCCGCCGCGACCCGGACCGGCCCCGGCCCACGGGTGGGCTCCGGCTGCGGGAGAAGGCTGGGGTAGCGTCCCCGCAGCCCTCCCCTGCCCTTCTTCCAGGCTCGGACGGGGAAAACCCGATCCCGCGGAGCCCCGGGGGTGCCGGCGAGGAGCACGGTCCGTGGGGCACGAAACCTCCCCCCCACTGTGGCACCCGTCCCTGCCCGGCTCCGGGATGCGCCCCCTCCTCCGTTCCCCTCCGGCTCTTTCCCCCTCTCCCCGCGGCGGCGAACGGCTCCCAAAAAGTTCGCAAGGGGGAGACGGAGCAAACTTCGGCCCCGCACAACCACCCCGCCGGACCCGGACCCCGCACCTCCAGGGGGGCGAGGGCAGCGCCCGCAGCACCCATGGGAGACCCGGACCCCCCCGGGCAGCGCCCCCTTACCTGACCGGGGTGCTCGGGAGCGGGCTGCGGCTCGGTCCCGGGAGCCTTGGGAGGGATTTTGGGGGGGGGGGGGGGCAGAAGGGATTTTTGTCCGTGGTCTGCCGACGGGGCAGAGGGATCTCCTCCTGCTTCCAAGTGCCGGGGGCCAGCAGGCCGGCTAGAGGCGAGCCGCCGGGCTCCCTCTGCCGTGGCTGTGCATGGCAGGCGCGCCCGGGCTGCTCGCTCGGCTCTGGCAGACTCCGGGCCAGACACGTGGGTTTTACGACAGCGCAAAATACAAGTGTGCGTGTGTGGTGTGCACGGCGGGGAGGGAGGGGAGGGAGCGGGAAGTCACCAGCGAGCCTGAGCGCAGGGCCCTTTTTTTGGCAACATCCCCCACTTTGTTCCCCCGCTCAACTTTTAAAGGTGTCCCTTTCCCTCCTTCCCTCCCCCGGCCCGGCCCTCCCCTCCTCCCCACCTCCCCACCTCCCTCCCCAGGTCGGGGGGAGCAGCACTGCGGGCAGGGATGGATCCTGCCCCCCCCCCACCGGACCCGGCACCGCTCCCGGAAGCCGCCCGTGCGGGGAGGGGGCCCTGCCGTGCCCCGGGGGGCTCGGGCAGCCCGTCCTCTCCCCTGTGCCGTCCTCGGAGCCGCACCAAGCAGGACACCGCTCCCCGAGCCCCCCGGAGCACGGACCGAGCCCACCGCTCCGCCAGGTCCCCTCCAGACCGGCTCCTGCTCTCGTGCTCCCGGTCACAGCGCCGATCAGGAGGTGGACGTGCGACCTGCAGCGATAAACTTCTCGTCCCTCACTACTTTTTTCTCTCCGCCTTGCCTCAAAACCGGCCTTTTCCACACCTTTGCTCAGTTGTTGAGCTCAGGCACCAGCGAGAACGCCATCGACTCCTCGCCTTTTTTCCCCTACATCGTATGGAAAAGAAAATAATAACCACCTAGACGGGAACTATCTTTTGCCTCGGGTACATCACATGTACACAGTCCCCTTTAGGACAAAACACTTACACAAAGCGTCTGTACCGCCAGGACAGCGCTCCGGCGTGGAAAAACCCACGTTGCCAGGTGTGGAGCTCACACTTGCTCACAAGCAGGACTTGTGCGCGGCTAAAACCTCTTTCGCCGTTCCCCCCGATCCTGTTCCTAGCTTATTTCTTTCCCACCCTTAATTCTCGCAGAGCCTGGGAAAGCTTCTGCTGTTTAGATTCTGTCTGCGTCTAAGGCAAGACGTTTTAGCACAATTTTGAACAGGGCTGGGGCAAAAAATGTTTTGACTGGCGTCATTTTGACAAGGTCATCCGTCATCTTCTGTATAGATTGATAACACCTAAGTTAAAGGCAAACACAACTGGTAAAAAAAAAGTGATTCTTATGTGTTATGAAGTTGGCTATAAAAACCTTCTTGATGTCTTTGATCAAGCCTATGGTGTAAGATGCAATGAATTTCTAGTCCTCTTTCTCCATTAATCCACCTTCTAAAGCTCCAAAACACCGCGTTGTAGCGGGGGGGACCAAGGTGAGGTTCTTTCCAGCACGCCCGCTACCCAAAAAGCGCTGCGGGACGATCCTGTCTGCCAGTGGGCTCTCCTGCCTTCCTCCGTTTCCACTGCAGTGGCACGGTGTCTCGTCCCTGGCCAGCTCCCTGAGGGCAACAGTCTCATCCCACCCTTTCCGACTGTTTAATTTTAATTTAATTTAATATAATTTTTAGTTCGGACCCCTGCGTGACTATCCTTCCCATTACCGCGCATCCTTCAAAAGCACCAGACGGCTTGCAGCGGCAGCGAGCTCTACAAATTCGTTTTCGCGCTGGAGAAGCGGGATGGAGCGGGGACAAGCGCCCAGACAGCGCGCTCAAGTTCACCGCCAGTGCCTGCCTGCCCGCGCCTCGGGCTGCGAGCAGAAAGACCCCGCGCGGGCTCATATCGGGACTTTAAGTTCTTACAGCGTCGGTTGCCTTTTTTTTTTTTTTTTTTTTTCCCGCTGTGTTTTATTATTTATTTATTTTTTCACAGCTCCCAGCCATCGGACTCGGGGTCACGCCCGGCCGGGGGCAAGGGGCAGGAGGTGGTGGAAGGGGCTGGGAGCCCGCCCCCGGTACCCACCACGGGCAGACCCCCACCGATGGCGGGGTCCCGCGGGCAGCACGGCCCGGCACGGCCCGGCACGGCTCAGCAGCACGCCGGGGAAGGAGGAGGGCTGCAAGGGGAAGGTAAACGAGCGGAGGGACGGCGCTGAGCCGAGCGGCGAGCGGGCGGTGGAGGAGGCAGGGACGCGCCGCCTCGGGGCCGTGCCGAGCCGTGCCGGGCTGTGCCGGGCCAGGAGCTGCTCATCCCGGCCCCACTGCCTCGTAGAGGAGGGGAAGGGCTGCTCCGCATCCCGCTGCCCCCGGTCCGGATCCGGCCACCGCTGACCTCCGGCCCCGCTGCCCCGGCGGGCGGGTCCGTGCGCCTCGCTGCTGCCTCTTACGAGTTTGCCTGCGCTCTATTTGCTACTTTTTTTTTTTCTTCCCGTGGATGTGCCTTCTGTCTGTAAAAATGCAGGGGAAAAAAAGATGGAGAGAAAAAAAGAAAGAAAGAAGGGAGTTTTTAACTACTGCCTCCCCCTTCCCCTTCGCCCAGGCTTTTCCATTATTTAGAGGACGAGCGCTGAAACAAATCACATTGACCGTTTAGAAAGCGATCAAACCTTTATAAAAATCCATCGCCTGCGAATCGATTGGTGAATATTTGCTAGGAATTTGTTCAAAAGAAATAAATAAGGAGGGCAAGTGTATTAAATGCAAAGGGGGAACACGGTGGTGTTTTTCTTCATTGATTAATGACCTCTAAAATAAAACAAGCGGGAAGAGGAGCCGAGATCGATAAATTAACTACCCAAATTCATCATTTTCCCTGGGATTTTTTATTTTTTATTTTTTTTTAAATAACCCTTAGGAAGGACGCCTGCCTCTTTGGAAACTCGAAGGTTTTATTTTAGGTTGGGGGCAGGAAAGGAGCTGAACCCCTTTTGGGACGGAATTGAATCGGGGACACCCTATCTGATTTCGTTTGACACACAATTAAAAAGTTTGCCTTTCATATTAATTAATTCTCCTGATCTGGGGAAGACAAATGGTCGGTTACCTCTGACAGGAGTCCGATAAAGGATTCAGCAGCTTTCGTTCTTGCCCTAGGCGTCTTCTCATTCCAGTTTTAAGGTCATGAGCGGCTGAGTTAATAATTCATTAATATAGACATTTATTCAGATGGGATTCACGGGGATTCACGCTCTCCTACATCTCGCACTTTGGGTTCTGTTTCCCTCGAAGGGAAGAAGGGCGGTGAGGGGAAGAGGAGGAAGAGGGATGGAAGCAGCCCCTGCACAGTGCGCTGGGAGCCCGGAGCCCGCAGCGGGACCGGCCCCAGGCACGGGAACGGCTCTGCCGCGGCCCCGTCTGCCCCGATTCGCACTTCCTCAATCGAGGCCGGGCGCTGCCCTCCCCCTCCCCCTTCCCTTCCCATTCATCTTCTTCTTCCCCTTTCCCCTTTCCCCTTGCTCTTCACTCTTCTTCTTCCCCTTCCCCCAGTCCTGCCCTTCCCCTTCCTTTTTCCCTTCCCCTCCATCCCCCCTTCCCTTTCCTCCTCTTTCCCTTCCCCTCCCCTCTCCTCCTTCCCCTTTCCCTTTCTTCTTCCTTTTTCCTCTCCCCTCCCCCTTCCCCCCTCCTACACTTCCATTTCCTCCTCCCATTCCCCTCCCCCTTTCACTTTCCCCTTCCCTTTACCCCACCTTTCCCCCTTCCCCCTTCTCTCTTCTCCCTTCCCTCTTTCCCCTCCCCCCTTCCCCCTTCTTCTTCTTTCCCTTTCCCTTTCCCTTTCCCTTTCCCTTTCCCTTTCCCTTTCCCTTTCCCTTTCCTTTTCCCTTTCTCTTTCCCTTTCCCTTTTCCCTTCTTCCACTCTCCTTCCCTTTACCCCTTTTCCTTCCTCTTCTCCTCTTCTCCCCTTCCCCATTTCCCCTCTTCCCCCCTTCTCCCCTTCCCCTTCCCCTTCCCTTTCCCTTTCCCTTTCCCCTTCCTTTCTCCCTTTCCCTTCTCTCTCCCCTTCACTTTTCCCCTTCCCCTTCCCCTTCCCGGCTCAGAAAGCCGCCCTGGCTCAGCAGGAGTGCAGAGAGCAGCCAGCGCTGCCGGGGCCGTTCGGGGCCGCGCCGGGGCCGTGCCGGGGTCGCCCCGCACCCTGCAGCCGCCCGGAGGGGCCCCAGAGGGCGCCCGCGCCCCCTCGGGCGGTGCCGGTGCCGGTGCCGGGACTCGGCGGGTCAGGAGCCGACCGCTCTCTCCCGGCCCGGTGCCGACCCCAAAAAGGGCCCGGGGACGGCCCCTGGGTGCGGGGTGCCCCGGGAAGGGGAGCACCTGCCCGCCCCCAGCGGGGCCCGGCGCGCCCGGGGGTCCGGCAGCGGCCACCCGGCAGATGCCAGCCAGACACGTAACGACTTTCTGCCACTATTGACCCGATGCGGATATGAACTGGTGACCTTTGAGGTGAAATGCTCCATAGTCTATTACCAATTCCCCGAGCCACCAAATCCCCCTAACAGGCGGGTTTAGATATTTATGTCCATCAACGAAACGAACTGCTCCAAGCAAGGCACGCTGCAGATGGCACGGCAAAGGGAGTCAGTCCCAAAGACCGAGGGAAAATAAATCAGGTTGGAGTACAAACAGAGTTGAACTTAAACACGTTTTTATTTGTTTGTTTTAACAAAAGACTCAGTTTAATACTATTCCATGATACAGTATATAGACTAAGAAAAAGAAAATCAGGCAGGATTTCCACAGGACTATGCAATTTAAAAGCCATTCTCTGTGTGATAACAAGATTAATAGGCTGAACACTGACATCTTTAAGCACAGCTTTTGTGATTTCTTGGTCCCTGCATTGCTAAGTACTTGTTCATGTCTGTGTTTCACTCTATATAGTTTCAGAAATCGTCTAAGGGAGCACTCAGAAAAGCAGGCTTCTCTATAGTGTCTTATGTCAAGCTTTCCAAAATGAAAGGACTCAACATTCTGAGTGCTTAAGCAGCACTGTGCGGCTACCTCAAATTGCAAAAACAAGGAGAGAGAGAGAGTTTTCCTGTATTTTGTCTAAAAATAGCTCTCATAAACACGGAATCTATTAGATATGATTGTTTGCACATGACATGAGAATGATAAGGTCTGGACAAAACTCAAGAATAGTAGCATTTCAGTGGTTAGTATTGTGAGAATGCCACAGTTTTACCATAGTTTTTCTAAAAATAAATGGAAATAATGGTGGTGGGCTTTGTTTGGTTTTGTTCATTCATTTTAATTTGGGCCTAGAATCATAATCATGACTCAATGTCTTTTAACAGAAAACCTCACACTTTTTGTTTCCCACGCAACTTGTTTCTCACAACATATACTTTTCTAACAGGTTTTCTAGACTTGTATTCTAATCATGTCCCCAGCCCCCTAAATCACCAGTGAATATATTGATGGTGAAAGAAAGAAGACTGACAGCACGAGTGAACAAAATCTACTTCAAAGCAGGGACCATTTCTTCCCTTGTCGTGTGTACGGTGTGATAAAAGGCTGCAAGAACATGTCTGAAATACTGCTGCTGTTCTTTGTTTTTGCTGGACTGCAACCAGTAGATGATCTTGGCTTTGAATAAGCCTATATGTTGGATTTACTTCACCAAGCCAAACTCTGGAATATGAGTGCTTGTTCTGACATCGCTGTTCAGGAAACTTCCATGTATAGAGCAGGGCTTGGGGAGAGGATGTGTGTGGTGTGCACTGAGCATACCGTGAAAAACGTCTGGTCACAGCCTTAACGCCAAGTAGCAAACTTTGGCTGCTACAGCAGTATTAATAAATAGTACTTCATGACCAGTGGAGTTTCCTAAGTAAATGAATAAAACTGAACAGCATACAGAGATGAACAGTCAAGTAGGAGTACTTAAATCAACAGTTTAAATAATTAAGCAATTACAGTAGAGTTCTTTCCGCTCCACAGTCATTGATTCAGTTCTGTTTCTGATGTGTTACCAGTTAAATGTTTGGTTTTGTTCTTTACAGGGCTAAGTATTTCCTGTAATGTGATTTAGAACTACAGATTCATGGCAACTGGAGTCCAGAATCAAATCCAGAAACAGAGCTGGTCAAAGAATAAGTGACATAGGTAAAACAATTGGCTTTTCAATTGTATGGCAGTTGGCAACTTTCTGCAGCACAGCTTACTGACATTGTACAGAGTGAATTATTCATGGCAAGGGAGCTAAAACCAAGCTAGATGATTTAGAGAAATACATGGAATGACCATATACCTTAGACTAGAAAACCATCAAAGGCATCCCATTATGAAATTCCGGACTCTTTTGTTCTGACTATCAAGAAGCAGTTTTTCTAGTTTTCTGCTTTCCTCCTGACAATCAGACTGGCCTTATTATTTTGAAAAGATAACGCAGTCATTCGTTACTCCCTTGAGGGAGAGGCCTTACAGAGCGATCTTGACAAATCATGGGGCTGGGCAATCCCCAGCAGCATGAAGTGTAACAAGAGCAAGTGCCGTATTCGGCACTGGGGATGGGGCAGCCCTGTCTGTACATACAGACTGTGGGATGAGAGGCTGGAGAGCAGCCCCAGGGAAAGGGACCTAGGGTTCTGGTTGATAGCAAGTTGACCATGAGCCAGCAGTGTGCCATGGCAGCCAGGAGGCCGTGGTACCCTGGGGTGCATCAGGCCCAGCACTGCCTGCTGGCTGGGGGAAGGGATTGTCCTGCTCTGCTCTGTGCAGCCTCACTTCCAGCACTGTGTGCATGCTTGGGCACTACAGTATAAAAAGGACATAAAACTATTAAAGAGTGTTCAAAGGAGGGCTACAAAGACAGTGAAGCATCTAGAGGGCAAGACATATGAGGAGCAGCTGAGGTCTTTTGCTTTGCTCAGCCCCGAGCAGAGCAGGCTGAGGGGAGGCCTCATGGCGGCCTGCAGCTCCCTCACGAGGGGAGCGGAGGGGCAGGCGCTGAGCTCTGCTCTCTGGGGACAGCGACAGGACCCGAGGGAACGGCATGGAGCTGGGACAGGGGAGGGTCAGGCTGGGGGTTAGGGAAAGGTTCTGCACCCAGAGGTGGTCGGCCGCTGGGACAGGCTCCCCAGGTCATGGCACTGAGCCTGCCGGAGATCAAGAAGCAGTTGGACAATGCTCTCAGATGCATGGTCTGATTTTTGGGTGGTTCTGTGTGGAGTCAGTGGTTAGACTTGGTGATCCTTCTGGGTCCCTTCCAACTCAGGATGTTCTGTGATTCTGTAATTCTGTAGGTAAAAAGCTGGAAAGACAAGAGATGCTACGGGCCTCTGCACTGAGGAAGGAATTGTTCAAGTTAAAACACCTTGGGGACCTTTAAAAGTGAATCCACCATGCAAAACAGAAGAAATTAAAAATGTCTCCAGAAGTTGCAGTTAATTGCAGGGAAAAGATCCACTTGACTAAAATGTAATAGTTTTATCTCAGGAGAAAAATCGTGATCAGATAACATCAAGAATCCTCCAATATATTAGGCAAATCAGTCCACTCATATTCATTTCTGATGCTAAAAAGAGAAACAAGAGTAATGACCAGAACATGATTTTGCATCAAGAAAAAAAAAAAAAAAAAAAAAAAGGTAAAGAAAAGGTAAAGAAAAAACAAGGCCAACCACCCCGTTATGACATATGGAAGGATTCATCATTTATCAGCAGTCATGGCTATCAGGGGAGGTCCCAGTCAACAGGTGGCTAGCAAATTTGATGCCCATCTACAAGAAGGGCTGGAAGGCTGACCTAGGAAACTATGGGACTGTTAGTTTGATATCAGTGCCAGGGAAGCTCATGGAGCAGATTATCTTGAGTGTCATCACACAGCACTTGCAGGGCAACCAGGTGATCAGGCCCACTCAGCATGGGTTTGTGAAAGGCAGGTCCTGCTTGACTTACCTGATCTCTTTCTATGACAAAGTGACATGCTTGGTGGATGGGGGAAAGGCTGTGGATGTGGTCTACCTTGACTTCAGTAAGGCTTTTGACACCGTTTCCCACAGCATTCTCCTCAAGAAACTGGCTGCTCTTGGCTTGGACTGGCACACGCTTCATTGGGTTAGAAACTGACTGGGTAGCTGGGCCCGAAGAGTCGTGGTGAATGGAATTAAATCCAGTTGGAGGCCGGTCACTAGTGGAACCCCCCTTGGCTCATTACTGGGGCCAGTTCTCTTTAACATCTTTATTGATGATCTAGATGAGGGGATCGAGTGCACCATCAGTAAGTTTGCAGACGACCACAAGTTAGGTGCGTGTGTTGATCTGCTCGAGGATAGGAAGGCAGGATCTGGATAGGCTGGACCAATGGGCTGAGGCCAACTGTATGAAGTTCAACAAGGCCAAGTGCTGGGTCCTGCACCTGGGGCACCTAGGGCACAACAACCCCAAGCAGCGTTACAGGCTGCCTGTCAGAGAAGGACCTGGGAGTGATGGTTGATAGTCAGATGAATATGAGCCAGCAGTGTGCTCAGGTGGCCAAGAAGGCCAAGAGCATCCTGGCTTGCATAAGAAACAGCGTGGCCAGCAGGGCTAGGAAGGTGATTGTCCCCCTGTACTTGGCACCTGTGAGGCTGCACCTCGAGTACTGTGTTCAGTTTGGGGCCTCTCACTACAAGAAGGGCATTGAGGTGCTCGAGCGAGTCCAGAGAAGGGAGACCAAGCTGGTGAAGGGTCTGGAGGACAAGTCTTATGAGGAGCAGCTGAGGGAGCTGGGATTGTTAAATCTGAAAAACAGGAGGCTCAGGGGCATCCTTATCACACTCCACAGGTACCTTAAAGGAGGCTGTAGCAAGGTGGCAGTTGGTCTATTCTCCTACATTTCTGGTGATAGGACTAGGGGGAATGGGCTAAAGTTGCACCAGAGGAGGTTTAGGTTGGATATTAGGAAGAATTTCTTTACTGAAAAAAAGAAATTAGGCATTGGAATAGGATGCCCAGGGAAGCAGTTGAGTCACCATCCCTGAAGGTCTTTAAAAGACGTTTAGATGTAGAGCTTAGCGATACGGTTCAGTGGGGGACTTGCTAGTGTTAGGTCAGAGGTTGGACTAGGTGATGTTGGAGGTCTCTTTCAACCTAGATGAGTCTGTGATTCCGTGATTCTATGATTCTGTAAATTAAGTGGGATCCAGAACATAGCAGTTGGGACAACAGTTTGACAACAAATTATTCAGGAATGTTGAGCAGAGCAGCAGAGATGTTGGCACTGGCTGCCTGCACCCCTACTACTCAAACTGCCTACAATACCACCAGTGGGGTATGAGGGGCATACAAAAGGAACCTGACCAGAATGTGAGGACTCAGGTGGTATTCACTGCCGCTCTGTGCAGATGGCTGTCTGAAACAGCACGGACAGAGCTTAAGCTTCTGGCTGGAAATCCCCGTAGACAAATCTCACACCTTTAACATATATATTACAGTCACTGGCTAAACCAGTCACTAGACTTCAGTTCCTCTCCAAAGCTGAGAACAAACCTTGGCATTCTATTTCTCCCACACTGCACTATTGGTGAGCAAATTGTTCTAGCAAAATGTATGGGATATCTCCTTCCAGTCAATCCCAACAGGACTACCATTACTGCCTTTTGTTACAGTGAGAGAAACCCTCTACAGAGACCTTAAGACACATTATCTTGACCTTCAAAACAGCACAGATTGAAGATCTGGGAGTTTGCAAACTCTGACATTTGGTTTTCTGATGTTCTTTTATATTGGTTATTTAATTTAGTGTAGGAGAAAGTCCATTTTAAAACATGGTTAAGGATTGATACAGGGCATTTATAGAACAACATGTAAATTGTAAGGTAGAAGTGTTTCATATTTTGTTAGCCTAACCACAGCGTTATATTTTCAAAAGTGCACAAGCACTTTGGAATTTGTTCCTGGAGTTTAAGATACTATTGTCCTAAAATAATTTGTTACTGTATCTCTTCAGAGAAGGAAGTGAGGAAATGAATCACATCCTTATTCAGACTATATCGCCGAATTAATGCATATATATCCTCAGAGGTAGGTTAATTTAAGCGCTATGTTGAATGGAATGGACCTCCCAGACTATTTGTTGTGCTGACTGAACCAGTAGTTTTTAGCTGTCAGGTGATAAAATGTGTCTGGTAATTTTTACACTTAAACGATTAAATGGAGAATAAATTATTTGTGCATGCTCTTCAAGTGGCACTGGACTGTGATGTACAAAGCCTACTTCACTTAGAGAAGAAGACAGATCCAAGAGGAACTTGCAAAATGAACTCTACCACTCTACATGAAAGGCATCTGGGATAATTTTAAGATTTCTTTCTCTAAAAAAGGTCTAAACAGAATATGGTTAGTGCTAATCTTGAAAATTTATTTACTGCTACCTTATTTTAAGCTAATTAGTCAGACAAATGTATTTATTCTTTTGTTGTAAAACTGTGGTCTAGGAGTATTGTTTCCATTATAACATTTATAACTTAGAATTTTTCAAAAATTAGTATTTTCAACTTTTGCATTTATGTTTCCAGGGAATATCAAAACCATCAGAGTCATGTTGCCAATATAATGTATGATTAGGAATCCAAAGACAAGTAGTACATGCAGGTCAATAGAGTTTTTTTTCAAAAGTCACATTAATGATTGCTTGTGGTGCTTCTTTTCAGACATACTGACCAGAACTACACGTTTTGAGTATGGATGGTTTATTGCACTGTTTATCTGAAATCGATTCATAACATTCTGGAATGTTACCACTACATTTGATATGAACCCAGCCATTCCCCTGTTAGAACAGACTTTTAATGCATACCAGGCAAGTCAATTTACTAGTGTCCTCTGACTTTCAAAATCTACATTTCATAATAATTTCCTGCACCTACGCAGTTATTAAAACATGCCACACACTCCAATGTAATGGCAGTACTTCAGATAAAATGCCCCACAAAGCACTGATAGTGTAAACATTAACAGTTGACTCAGTTTATACTATTTAATAGCTTGGGGTACAAGTGAGTTTCATTGCAGAGATGAAACAAACTGACTCAATGGAAACCTGACACAATCTCAACCGTGACCTGTCCTAGTCATTTATATGAAGCCTGCTATATATTTACAGTTCAGACTGACTCCAGAAAGAAATTAAGTTCACTTTACTCTCTCTGCTGCCAGGCTGCTGTACCTTCTGTTCATGGACAACGGATCAGAGAGGAGGCAAGACAATGCTTCTGATTTTACTCCCTGGCTGTGTTAACCTCACCTCTTCCTGAATGACCCTGGCATGCACCTTTGAAAATGTCTTCTGCCTGCCATTTCTACTGTTAGTGTCATTGTTCATCATGCAGTCCTACTCTTTGTGGGGCTTTTCTGAGAGTTCTTCGAATCTGCACAATATCACAGATCTGTGCAGGCACTCAGAAGCACAAGAGATGAGGGCAGCCCAGAGACACTTCCTTCAGAAATAAGCATCAGGAAATACAAAGATATAGAAAAAAAGGCACAGAAAAAAAAGGTAAAAAAAATGTGCAGATTTTTTTTTTTTTTTTCTGAGCACCTTTTAGTTATACTAGGCTATAAAACTTCAAAACAAAGGCTTTACAGATTTAACATAACACTGCAATGCTAGACTTCCTCGAGTGAATACAGAACAATGTAAGAAGTACAGACCATAAAGAAATTTTGTATCAAATAATTTCTTTTATGATTATATAAATAGTTTCCTAGAAAAAGAATGGAGCAAAAGGGAAGGAACTCTACTAAGAAAAGAAAGAAACTTGCACTTTGGGAAGCTCCCTTACTGTATCTTTACTTCTTTTGTGTTTAAGCTTTTGGTAAAAAAAAAAAAAAAAAAAAAAAAAAGAAAGTAAAAAATGACAAAAATGGGCAAATTTTGATGCCATCAGCACATCTCAAGTCCCACCAATTTCAGCAGGACAAGTGGTAAAAAAAATACTATCAGGCAATAAAATAATGGGTATTAAGCTTATGATTTTAAACTAAGCATTTATTCTCCACCTTACCATTGCTGGAAAATACCGAGGACTTGCACACTTTGATCACATACATTACACAAAAGCAGCGAGAATCATTTTAATATAGATTTATGTCATAGGTGAAGACTACAGTAATTCTCTAGAACAGGGATTTGGAGTGAAAACGATTCCTTAACTAAAACCACATGACCTGAAGAAATGACAGACTCATTATTACTTCTCTTTAACTTTGCCTAATCATGTACAAAGGGGAATAACATTCACACACTGAATTCAGAATAACCTGAGAACCACTTTCAGATTCAGGGAGAATTTATTATTTTTCTACAAAACCTACTCAGACTTTGAAGAAGACAACATTTGAAGACAAACTTAAATTTTCAGAGTGCATCTTCCATGGAGTGCTCTCAATGGCTATTTTTGATAAGATTTTTTATTAGAAAATTTTCCAGAAAGGGAAATGGTATGCATGTGGGAACAATCTCATGTGTAGGCAACATAGTGTTTCCTGAATATGATTTGAATTTGATTTGCAGAACAGCTATCTCTACTCACTTGTGCTAAAATCTGCAGGTACACAATTCTGGAAATTCATCCGAGGAATATGTAATACATTACCTTTGTATCCTAAGAAGTAGGGCGGCAAATCCATAGGGGTCCAGTCAGAAGGAATGCACTCTGCATGAAACAGAGCATGATGTGTATTTATAAGATCTGATTCAGTATTCACTAAAATTTCCGAGCATATTTTCACTTGATAATTAAAGTATATACATAACTGAGAAAAAGGCCAGTTGGTTAAACGTAGTCACCTACTCACTTGAATAAGTATGTGGAAGTCACCATTAAAAAAAAAAAAAAGAAAAAAAAAAGAAAAAAAAAAGAGTTAATTATTGTCAAGCTTATTCCATGGTAAATATCATATTTTACTGAGACTGTCCTAAGACTTTTGCATTAAGATTGGTACAACTGTTTAAAAATCAAAGTGTGACTGGGGTCAGCAAACTGACTATATAAAAATGTCACCTTCTAACAGCCCCTCTCCTGGTCTGTATTGACTCATAGTTGCTCTTCCTTCTATTTTTCTATGATTGGATTTTTTTTTTACCACTTTTAATTTCTGGTAGTTGGATAGAATTAACACAGCTGTGGAAGAATGAGCTAGATATTTTTTCATTTATATAAGATAAGCAGATTTATTAGATAGTCTTGGATTCTTTCATCTTTATTATCTGTGATCTAGTGTGATCAGAAAAAAAAAACAAAACCAAAACCAAAAAAACAACAAAAAAGCTTTATTTTTAAATCATAGGTTAGATTTTCATGAATGAATGATATTGAAGCCCCTCAAAAAAATGCAGTACAGAAAATCTACAAGACATTGAAACCCAACCTTCTGCTACATCATAGTTACAGTCATTTGAAAGCTGTATATTAAGCATTTTCCTGCATGGCACCTGTTGAAACAATCACTAGAGTGTTTTATACCTGGAGTGCTTGATCACTGCACTCATCTAAAATATATTTTTGATTAAATACACTAGTAATATTCCATATATTCTCAAAAATCTCTGACCCAAGAAGAATGGAGTTAAGGTTTCATTTTCTAACCTTATGAAAGATTTCACTTTCTGCATGAGAAAAATCAGATAATTTATAGGGATATTCCAAATAATTTCAAAATATTCTGGAAATTAAATGTTGACATTAAGAGGGCTTGACTACATTAAAAATAAATAAATAAATAAAAAATCAAAGGGCTGGGACACCTCTCCTGTGAAAAATAAAAAATGAGAATTGGGATGTTCAGCCTGGAGAAGAGAAAGTTCCAGGGGGACCTCATTGCAGCCTTTCAGTACTTGAAGGAGAATTACAAACAGGATAAAGAGCAATTATTTTTATGGGCTGATAATGATAGGACAAGGAGTAATGGTTTTAAACTGAAAGGGGTTAGATTTAGATCAGATAAAAGGAAGAAATTATTTGCTCAGAGGGTGTTGAGGCACTGGCACAGGCTGCCCAGAGCAGCTGTGGATGCCCCATCCCTGGAGGTGTTCAAGGCCAGGCTGGATGGGGCTTTGGACAACCTGGTCTGATGGGAGGTGTCCCTGCCCATGGCAGGGGCGTGGAGTTAGATGGTGTTAAAGGTCCCTTCAACTGAAACCATTCTGTGATTCTAAGATCCTAATCTGACCTGTAAAGAGGAATGAACTAATGTTTTGTCAGTCTACTTAAGAAACACAACTCCAACTAGTATCAAATGTAATAAACAAATAAACAAACAAAATGACTGAGAACATTACCTATTAGGAACCTACAAGATAAGAACTGCTGAAAAAGGGCATTTGATTTATGAGGCAGGAATCCCTTGAGCATCAATAAAGATTGCAAACATGGAAACTAGCTGCAATTCTTCTCTGGAACCAGTGATGAGTGATGTAGCTTTACATGTCCTAGTTTCACATTTTAAGAAAAACTGAGAAAAAGATCAGTGCTAATAGACAATGTGGTGAGAAATGGAGTGATCTAGCACCTGAATATCTAAGCAGGCCTACCAGACTGTGTAGCATTAAATGAGCACCCAGCTGACAATGCCGTACAAATAAATTGGCCTGGAAGTGAGCATTTTGCAAACAACAGAAAAAATTTGCACTGAGGCAGACAGAGATGAAAAGAAACTAAAGCTGTTTATATCCTGAATAGTGAGCACAAAACTATGCCACATAAATAGGCTGAGACAGGATGACTGAAGAGCCATAATACTTTGGTAAATATTCCCATTTTGTCACAATACTACGTGCCTATACCCTGGTTTCTGTCCCTAGAGCAGCTCCTTTCCCCAGTAATGCAACAGGGCAACTTACCTATCTCCAACAGTGTCTCTGCAGAGACAATCAGTTTTAAAGTATTTTTGTAAAAACCTTTTATAACTTATGATAAAAAATGGTATAAGTTTAGATTCTTGTAAGTTCTAGATTCAATTCTTGGATACTACATGCAAGAACTGAATTACAGTGAATTAACTGACACAATTGTCAGGAGACATGATTTTGACTGTCACAGCATTTCTGCCTGCCTTTTTTGTGCTTTGTAATGTGCAAGATACTGTTGAGTATGTGTGTCTATGAATATATGCGTGAAAGGGAGAGAAAGAAAGGCATAATGACTATGTGTATAATAGACCTCAATGAAAACAAAAGCTAAATCAATCTGGGTTGCCGAGAGACCTAATATTCTATTATGATCAAAATAATGCCAAAGGAAATAGAGAGGTCAAGCAGCAGCAGCAAAAGATTCATCATCGGTCAGGGTAAGAGGATCAAAACAAACTCTGAGGAGTATTGTTTCACACTGCAGAGGAAAGGATCCTGCCTGAGCTGGAGCCAAGATACCTTCTTTGAAAGATACTGCCACAGTTGCAATGTGTTACAATCACTAAATAAATAAATAAATAAATAAAACAAAATGAAAAAAATAAAAAAGAATGATTAAATATCAGACAGCAACATGCTCAATCTTTGACTGGTAACAGATTTTTATTTTTATTCTTTTTAGAAACTGGACTGGTAATTGTTTTACTTTGTGGTATTATTGGGAATTTCTCCACCATCAAAGAAAGATTAACATTGTGAGAACCCAGAGGGATTAGAGAATCAAGAAAACTGTAACTGTTAAGACCAAAGATTTGGCAAAACATAATGGTGCCTTGAGGTGCTGGAGCATTAAATGCCAAAAGTATTTGTAGCTTTAGAATTGTGACAGGCTGAGGATTTGGAATTACAGAATTGTTAATGTTGGCAGCTTTGTTAGAGGGCAGCTGACTCCCAATGATCTTAATTTTGTTCTCAAAGCAGAACATGAACAGTTCACAAAAGTTCTGTTGATGGAGGAAGAGCCAGATTAGACAGCTTCCCTGCAATAAAAAGTTACAAGAGAGTAGGGCAGTCTGCCCGTTCAGCAATTAAGTTGGAATAATAAGCAGATCTGGCTAGTTTCAAAACATCTCTGTACACATTTATATGGTCCAAGCTTGTAAGTGTACACGCAGTCAAGAAGTCCTCAAACAGCATTTAACTTGCAGCCCAGAACATTCATTTTGAATACATCTGCCAAAAAGAGGTTTTCAGAAATGGTGTGCCCGCTAGGACATTGTGAGGGTGGTTCAGCTATTATAAATTTAGAAAAAAAAATGGGAACTTCATGAGGTAATCAGTAATATAATAGGGAGCTGTTTTTGTCTGGCAAAAAAATTATATTAAATTAAAAATAACTAGAAAAGTAAGGTATCAAAACCTTTTTTTTTTTTTTTTTTTTTTTTTTTTTTTCTAACTCAGGCTTTATTGCATTAAGATTTGGGGGGATTTGGCCAAGAATAAGTGTTAGGAGCAAGTTTAAAAAAGAAATAGTGGCACTTAGCTTCTCCTTTTACCTCCAAAGCCTCTTACGAGTATCATTAATACAGCAGATGGTTGTCCTCCAGATGAAGAAACCAGGTCAGCTAAAAAAGTGTAGGTCTTGATCCTACATGGAGTAAGCACGGGTATAGACTTCATACGTAAGAATGTTCTTTGAAATCAATGGAACAAACGTCATGTGAGTAGCTAAATATATACACAGTATTTGGGGAGGGGGCTGGCAAGGGGAGGTGGCTTTTGCTGTTCGTTGCAGGACACAGATGAAAATAGTGCAGAACAGAAGTAGGACTTTGGAATCTCCCATTCCCACTGGCTCTGCCTTTTATAGCCGATTGCAAATAGAGATCGCACTGACACTACTCATCCCAGCAACTGGAGAAAAGATGACTTTATAAGGCACTGCCCACACCTCTGGCGCCTTCTGAGGTGATAACTTATGTCAGAACAGCTTCATTTTATACATTTTTCCTTCAAGTGGCCATCTCAGAGTTATTTAACTGATGTTAGCACAGAGTTAAACTTTACAGATAAAAGGGATGAGAATGATAAAGAACAAGGGAAAAATCAGAGATGCTCTGCAGGTATCTGAAATGGACTCAAGTGTTCAAGGGGAAGGGGGAAGGGGAATAACAAGAGCTAATCTGCCCCACAGGAAACATGGGAGAAAATGTTAAATATCCCCTTATTCCTGCAGCATAAGGGATGCAGGCTGGTGCCTAGACGAGAAACATGAGCAGAAAACAAACAAACAAAAAGTTGCAATCCCTTAAAATGATAGCCCTGCTTGAAGTGCAGGACTGAGGCAGAGTGACAACACAGGAAAACAGGATTTTTGTTATTCAATGGCTGCATCTTCTGTGACACATCTGCCCCAAACAGCTTGTGATCTCAGCTGATCTCCCGGGAAGTCCCACGATGACAGTTTCATTTAGACTACAGGACAACTCGGTGCCTAGATGTTCTTTAGCTGTCACTGCTTGTAGTATAAGGTACATGGCATGTACTGCAATAATAATTCCCAATGAACGAGGGACATTCTTCCAGAGAGGATGGAGCACAAAGATGGCAGCTTCATCTAAAACCTAAGGAACACCGTAAAGCGGTTTTATCCAATTGCAACTGGTAGCAGCCACAGAACTGAAGTGTTCAGACTGCTTATTTTATGGATTTCACAGTGGAAATTCATTCAATGGAAAGTGGTCCAGAAGTGAATTGATTTCCTCTGCCTGTGCCCTTAAATTTGATGAAAAGAGTCTTTGGTAAGGCTACCGACAGTCCTATTTGTGGCGGCTAGACCATAAAGTACTGTGTTGTTCTTGGAGCTGACTCTGAAACTGGGACATTTAAGATTTGGGGGTTTAAGTGCATGTTGCAAAATCTCTAAATTGCATCCACATAGGTTTTGCCTTTTTTATCTTATGCCTTTCCCCCCCGTATTAATGACTAGCAGAGAATTCTTCAGTTACTTCTGCGTGATGAAGAAGAGGATAACGTGTCACTGTTTGTTCTATTTTAGGAAACTGAGCAACTTGCTACACCCTCTATGGCTTCAGCGTTTATTTTTGTAAGATTAAAGACAGAGTGCATATGGGAGTAATTCTGATATTCCTCTCTGCGGATGAATCATACAGCACAGTTGATGCATTGGGAAATCATATCATAATGTGTTTTATTATCAGAAAGGGTCATAAGCTGCAAGTGATAGAAGCTGAAACTAGGGGAGAAAACAGGAGGTTGACGGTACCCCAGAGTGGCTGAGGCTGGCAGGATCTCTGGATGCTGTCTGCCCCAAGCCCCCTGCTCAGGCAGGGCCGCCTACAGCTACTTGCCCAGGATCACGTCCAGGCCGTGCATGAACGTCCCCGAAGACGGAGACTCCACAATCCATCTGGGCAACCTGTACCACTGCTCTGTGAAAAAGTGCTTCCTGACGTCCAGAGGGAGCCTCCTGTCTTTCAGTCTGTGCCTGCTGCCTGTCTCTGTCCTCTGTGCACCCTCCCTTCAGGTACTTGTACACACTGATGAGATCCCCCTGAGCATCCTCTTCTCCAGGCTAAGCAGTTCCAGGTCTCTCAGCTTCTCCTCACAGGAGAGGTGCTCTGGGCCCTCGATCATTTCTGTGGCCCTTCATTAGACTCTCTCCAGTATGTCCATGTGTCTCTCTTGTACCTAGGGCCCAACACTGGTCTCCAACCATTCAATCCAGCATTAAAATTGGCTTAAAGAAAAAAAAAAAAAAAATTAAATAGTAATTTTATTTTATCTTCTGATTTGGTATGCTAGTTAACTTAAATCTTTCAAATTTTTCAAGTGAAACGTAACTTTCAGTGATGCCAGAGGGAAGAGTTCTGACGAAAAATGTTGGGCAGGAAGAAAGGTTTCAGCAAGATCTGTTCGTGTGTAGGACAGCTGCATGCTTTTGCTCAGCTACTTGAAAGCTTTGATCATAGCAAAAGCACTAGCATGACTTTATGCTAGTTATGCACTACCAAGCATAATTTCCCAGGTAGATATCTCTTAACCTTTTTATCTCAGTCCTTAGTTGTGATAGGGAAGAGGAATACCATTCAAAAAGTCCACTTTTCCGTTCAAAAAGTCCACTGCAGCTAGCCACGTTCGCTAAGCCCAACTAGACACCAGAAGGGGTACGAAAGCAGACAAATGGAGGCTGGCAACAGGATGGGAGTGCAAGGAGGGCAGATAGTCACCAGAATCCACCAGTAATACTGGGAGGAACTGCACTGTTTTCATTCCCTGTCCTTCCTTTACCTGTGTAAAATTGGACCTGTCAGTGATGAGGCCTCAGAGTGAGCTGGCTTTGTTCACTGATCCTCTGTCAACTGTTCTGTAAAATAAATAAATAAATAAAATAAAAAAGGGATCTTCTCAAACAACATCATCATCAGGTTGATCTGACACACTGCACTGCTGCGTGAGTATTTTGTGATACAAAAACCATGCACAACCTGCTGCTTGGGGTGCACAGTAGGAGAGAATAAAGAGTGGGACACCTCCTTTGGGAACAGCCCACAATTAAGTCACACTAGGTGCAACATAAAAGGGCATCCTCACGGTGTAATAAATAAAGTCTCTGAATCTGACTTGTCCTGTTGAGCCCTTAAGAAATGCCATCAATTGTGTTTTGTTGTTGTTGTTAGTTTTGTTTTTTATCACATCACAGACTGCCTCCTACAGTCAGCCTTCCTTGCTGACAGCAGCATCTCATGGGCCATGGGCTAGGTCCTGTACCATCCCCTTTGGGTCTCAGATGCATACCTGTCCCCTTCTTCAAATACTGGAGAAATGGCCTTGAAGGAGAGCAAATTAAGGACTGTAGGCCATGAAGAATGAAAAATAACAAGCAGCTCCATTTCAAGTGATAGAGAACCATCTTCTCACCAACTTTATTAATTTCCTTACCCTCAGCAACATACCGTAATGTGCAGGAGCCAAATATGAAAAGGGAATCTAGTTTTAGCACTACGGATTCTGAAGCGAGTGCCTGCTCTGGCTCCTTACTTTTATTTTCAATTCCTTCTACTGCAGAGATCTCATTTTGAAAAGTTTTGTGGGTAATTATGAGAAACACAAAAGGTCTTGATCCAGTGCCTCTCCCTCTTCCCTTGAAGCTCAGTAGGAAATATTCCTCTGATGATATTTAGATGTAATGCTGTAATTAGAGCCTCATATCTGATGATAAGCTACAGTTGTATGTTGGACTGATGAAACCGTGAAAACTTTTGGCTACATTTGCCTTGGTGAATAATCATGGCTCTCAGTCACTAGACTTTACCTTCAGAAAGGGAGAAAGGGGTCAGTAAAAGCAGCTGAACTCCCCAAACACCTCCCTATATATGGCACTCGTCTCTCCTCCTACTGTTCCTGACATGCTGAGCTAAGAGCAAGATAGTTCTGTTAATAATCTTTAGGTGTTTTTTAGCTGGCAGCTTCTGAAACATCTAATTCAGTCCTTCTGCAAAAACAAAATGTCCTTTGGTCTTCAAAGAATATCCCAGTCTAATCAAAGTGACTTCATTTTATTTCCCTGCATTTTTCTCAAAGTCCAATGCTGCTATTCCTATTCCCTATGTGGTTGAATATAAATAAGTAAAAATACAATTTCACCAAGGTGCAGGAACAACGACTGAATTAAAAAGAAATGAAAATAATGGAAATATGCAATCTATAATTACAATCATGAAAAAGGATATGCCAACACGAGTTATACGGATATTTCTTGAAAATAAAAAGAATAACCATCCTTGAAACATTTTGAACATGTTTCTTCATAAAACAAAGAAACTCAGCTATATCTTACTCATCTAGAATTTGAGTAAAGACTCCACTAAGTAGCCACTGCAGATACGTTATCACCAGGAAACTTTAGCAACACCTTCCTTCTGACTTCAAGTGAAAAAGGACATAGAAGGCAGGATGTATGTCTGAGTGTGATTTGTGCTTATTACTTTTTTCATTCTATCCTGTGTCTGTGCATGTGTGTGTGCACTTTGGGGATTTCTTGAGGAGAAAAAGGTATACAAAATAAACTTCATCTGCTTATCTTTTCATGGATTCTTCTTTGCTATTTCAGTGTTTCAGTTTTGTAAATGAGGATATAGAAAAATGAACTAACATAATAACTAAACACTTTTTTGTAGAACAACTAGAGTAAATCTCTCCAAGTTCTATTGAAATTATGACAGTGATCATGAGATGGGGCTAAAAGTCAGGTGTAGGCTCTGAGTACATAATATCTGATATGGAATCACAGAATCATGGGATGTCTTGGGTTGGAAGGGACCTTAAAGATCTAACTCCAACCCCCCTGCCATAGGCAGGGACATCTCCCACTAGATCAGGTTGGCCAAAGCCCCATCCAGCCTGGCCTTGAACACCTCCAGGGATCCACAGCTTCCCTGGGCAACCAGTGCCAGTGCCTCACCACCCTCTGAGTGAAGAATTTCTTCCTTATATCTGATCTAAATCAATCCTCTTTCAGTTTAAGACCATTCCCCCTTGTCCTATCATTATCTACCTGAGCATAGTCCTTTTCTGCCTTTTTCATAAGCTCCCTTTAGGTACTGGAAGCCCCCTGTGAGGTGTCCCTGGAGCCTTCTCTTCTCCAGGCTGAACATCCCCAGCTCTCTCAGCCTGTCTTCATAGGAGAGGTGCTCCAGCCCTCTGATCATCTCTGTGTCCCTCCTCTGTACCCACATCCTTCTTGCGCTGGGGACCCCAGACCTGGACGCAGAACTCCAGGTGGGGCCTCACAAGGGCAGAGCAGAAGGAGCAATCCCCTCCATCCACCTGATGGCCACCCCTCTGTTCACAGAATCACAGAATCACAGAATCACAGAATTTCTAGGTTGGAAGAGACCTCAAGATCATCGAGTCCAACCTCTGACCTAACACTAACAGTCCCCACTAAACCATATCCCTAAGCTCTACATCTAAACGTCTTTTAAAGACCTCCAGGGATGGTGACTCCACCACTTCCCTGGGCAGCCCGTTCCAATGTCTAACAACCCTTTTGGTAAAGAAGTTCTTCCTAACATCCAACCTAAAACTCCCCTGGTGTAACTTAAGCCTATTCCCCCTCATCCTGTCACCAGGCACGTGGGAGAACAGACCAACCCCCACCTCGCTACAGCCTCCTTTGAGGTACCTGTAGAGAGTGATAAGGTCGCCCCTGAGCCTCCTTTTCTCCAGGCTGAACAATCCCAGCTCCCTCAGCCGCTCCTCATAGGACTTGTTCTCCAGGCCCCTCACCAGCTTTGTCGCCCTTCTCTGTTGATGCAGCTCAGGATGCAGTTGGCCTTCTGGGCTGCAAGCACACCCTGCTGGCTCACATTGAGCTGTTTGTCTAGCAGAACCCCAAAGTCCTTCTCTGCAGGGCTGCTCTCAATGAGTTCGTCTCCCAGTCTGTGCTCCTGTCTGGGATTGCCCTGACCCAGATGCAGCACCTTGCACTTGGCCTTGTTAAATATCATTAGGTTCATGTGGGATCACTTGTCCAGCCTGTCCAGGTCCCTTTGAATGGCATCCGTTCCTTCTTTGGCATCAGCTCACAACCACTTAGCTTGGTTATGGTGCTGTGCAGGTACTAGTCTGTGCCAGGTCTCCAAGCAGCTCTTGACAATAGAGTTTTGCACCTTATTTAAGGCCTCATGAAGTCAATGGCAGGTCTGATGACACCTGAAATCAGGCCAGGCACTCATCACCTCTATTAGCCTGTTCACTCTACTTCTAAGCACATTTTCTTGCTAATGTTTTTAGAGAGTTTCTTTCAAAGTTTCTTGCAACGCTTTCCAGGCTGTTATGTAAAATCCCTAGTTCATTTTGAAGGACACACCCGCAAAATACCAAATCCTCCTTTCAACAGCCAGTATTTTTGTGAAAGAAATGGAACTGTGGCCACAGCTTCCCAGCTTTTATAAACGACAATTTTAGAACCAAGGAACTAATTTCAATAATTTCAAATACTTATCCAGAATCCTGAACGTGTACTTGATCTTTTAGCCATTACCTGCATGGTATTAATGATATTACTGACAGCAGCTGTGATAACTTACATCAGAAACTTTTTTAGGGCTTAAAAGCACAGGTTTAGGGAAAGGACAAATGTTCTCTACCTCATTCAACCCACTAGGACAACTCATGACTCTGAAGATGATCTTGCTGGAAAAGTGGATGCGAAGCTGAATATGAGCTCGGTGGCTGATGGGCTCGTAACAGCCTCAGCCAGTCAGCTCCACACGAAGCAGCCGAGACCTGTTCAAGATCCCAATAAAATTCACAGTTGGCTTTATCGGGTCCTTGCGCAGCAGGAAGAGACAAAGTTTCCAGGCAAGCTGATGGTTAGATAAGGGATGCTGGCGCTGCCTGGTTATCCAGTTTCAGACAGGATGCGAAGGCTTCACACGGTGATACATAGGCCTGCTTACGCTGGAAGCAGGCCTATGTAACACCGTATCTCAGGCAGGTAGTCTCACAGCAGCTTTGACTTGCTGTGATCCAGGATGAGCTGGTTGCACTTGATTTTTTTGTCAGCATCCTGATATCTTGTTAGCAGTAGCAACAGCAACCACTGGAAGAGACAGACGCAGCTGTCACTGTTGCTGGAAGAAGCTGCAGTGAAGACTTGTCAGTTCCTCGCACAACAGTAACTACTGGAAAATACAGAAGGGGGCTGCCACTGAGCCCCTGCTTTCTGTCTAGCGGCGAGGTAGTGACGTAAGTCTCTGTGCAGGCAGATTAGCTAAAAACTCTCATAAATCTTGTAAGGTTAGTGGGAAGGGAAGGAAACCTGAAGCCTCTACTTCAAGTTTAGGCCAACTTGCTGCAGTCAGAACTTGCGACTGTCTTCTTGCTTGTCCCTCGCCAGTGATCTGCTCCCTGCTCCAGCTTTCGCAGAGGAGCTCTTTCTAATGAATCAACCTGATGGCCACAGTCATCTCAGTTTCCTCTAGAAATCGGGACTGGGACACTTAACAATTTTGCTCATTCGGGCTATGGCTGAAACACAACTTGTGATGGTATCTGTAGTCATGCGGTGGCCTACATTAGGTCTGAACACAGACACACCAATCACACCTCTATCTCTGAACTGGTAAGAGGTTCAGACACAACTATGGATAAGCTTAGTTTAATCAGATCATAGCTGTGAAATATCTCTTCTACCACACTTACCTTCTGGCAGAAAAGACCTCATGTAGACACTCTTAGTCTCAGTAGAAAAACACGCCTAGCCAAGTCAGTCCTTACAGGCTGCCAAATGTACAAATCCTACACTACCAAATGTAAAAATCCCACTCAGACAGAAAATGCAATTAATAGGGAAGCATCACAGACAGAAGACAGAGAGAAGAGAAGGTCAGCCAACAAGGACGCCCCTGCTGGAAGGCTTCACAAAAGCGCCGTTGATGTGCTCAAGTATCCTGCCTTGACAGAGGCAAACACTGTTTGCAAGAACAGAGTTTACACTGACGCTACAGACGCAGTAAAAAAAACAACATCCAAGCTCTAATTTACATTTCAAATGCTCATTTTGCTTTCCTAAATGATTTTAATCTAATTTCCTAATGACACTGTAACTTACAAACTGTGTCATGAGAAGACAACACCTTAGCTGTGGGTGACGTTGTTTACCTTTTAGGGAAGCATTTGTTGCATTAGACATAATACACGTAGCCAATGTGTTTGTGGAATGAACAAGAATTTTGTCTTCAGGTTCAAGAAGATTTACTGGTTCAAATTTACAGATTGGTGTTTTAAGTGTGAAAACAGTAGTTTGCACGTCACATGAGATATCAGCCTGCTTTTATAGCAATGTATTAGCACAACAGTTGTGAATAAACTCTGGATTTACAACACTACTACGCTCTGCTGCAAAAGGATACATATAAAGCTGTCACTTCCCTGGCTCTGCTGTCTGAAGTCAGAGAATTCTGACACAAAACACTGCTAAATCTAAGAAAGTGCCTGGGTTTTCTGTCAACGGAGAGAGAGACAGGGCATAGCCCCAAAAAGGAAAAAGCTTTCCTGGAACTGAATTTTAAGCATTCACTGTAATCCCCTGCCTTTAGCAGCAGCCACAACTGGCAATCTTAGGGGTGACTTTTTTCTCACTTGTCAGGTTGATGGAACAAAAGATGTGAAGGAAGAGATCTGTAAAAAGTGAGTTCCCTAGAAGCCTGCAGTGCCAATGAAATGATAAGAATGCTAATGTTTAAAAAAGCCTGAACATTTTAGAACAGAGCAGTACATGGACTTTATCAATCTGATGTTTTAATGAGAAGAAAAATGCCACCAGTAGTTTGCCAAGCCAAAATCTCTCTATTTCTAAGAATACCACTGACATATCCCTAGATACAATCAAAGAAACATCTGCTCTCTTTCTACTCTGTTGCTTCTGCTAGAAACCAGGGCCATATTTTAAGATACATAAAAACGGACACGAGTAAATCAGCTTCCAGGTAGCGTTTGTAGAATTTAATTTGAATCCTCCAAAGTCTATTTTGAACTGGAAAACAATAATCAACATAAGGTTTTTGAGCCTCTAATGAGGATTATCTGGAATTTAATGGCTTAAATAATATAAATGGTATTCTGTAATTTGTTTCACCATCCAAACCATTACTTTGTCAACTAAAACTCTGTGAATTGTGCCATCCAAAACACTGTGTAATTAAAGTATGCTTCCAGACATAGAGAAAATTTGGAATCCAGCACAGCATACTCAGTCTGAAGACTGAAAAAATAACAAAAGTTTCAATGGCATTGTAATTACACTAAGCATTTCAACATATAAAACACAACGTGGAACCGTATTTCTTAAAAGCAATTCCCAGTAAAAGGATATTAGCACATCTGATCCCTGAGCTCTTTATTCCAAGTTCCTTTTCTTGCAGTCACACACTTAATTCTTTTTCATGCTGCAGTGCTTTGCATGAATGGATGATACGGACAAAAAAAAAATCAGTAAAACATTTAGTGGTAATGTACAAAGGACAAATACCTCCAGTGAGCAGTCTTGCCTCGCAGTAAATTCAGAGTACACACATACAAGTGGAACATGTCACCAGCATCGCTTCCTGACAAATTAAATATTGAGAAGTAACAGCACTATAAGCAAATTGCCATTCCAGACAATTGCATTGCCATGCATTATGCATATTCAATGTATTCTGTAAGAAGTTCTTGTTTTAAAATGCTTTTCACAGTCTTCTGGGCTTAGGGGGTTGTTGACACTTCAAAAAGTATTTAAAATACCACTCTTCTCCAGTTGCCTAGTGCTGCTAAGTCTAAAAGAAATACTGAAAAGTTCCCCAGTGCCTGAAACCTCCCTTCCCAAAAGTGAACAAGATGGTAAAAATCCCCAGCTTGTCCTTATGTCAGCCCTCTTGGGACCTCTTTCAATAATGGGATTTCAAAGCTGAGATCCCTTAAGCACCTCTGAATATTCAGTCTCTAAATATAAAGGGTCCCACTGCCACGAGTGCAGCTCTCCAAAACTGAAAATCAGAATTATTTCCAAATGATCTCTAATTGCCTTCTCAAAAATAACACAGTAACATCACCCTTCATTACCAGCACTACGTAAAACCCTATCTATGATAAGGGTAACTGCTGTAACAAGTTACTGTGTACAAAATGTAGAATTTGGAAAACGTTATAGAATAGTATTTTTTAAAATCGCCAAGAACAGCGACAATCACCTTGGAAGAGATAATGGGTAGGGAAAGAGGAGTAATTTAAGTGTCATTCATTTGCATATCACTAAAACCCTGCAAACAAACACCACCAAAAAGCCTGTATGCACAGTTATTGTACCATGCCAGTCAGAGTATTTCTTTCCCAGTGAGAGAAACCGTCAGACTTGTCTAGATATTGTGATGTATCTGTTCCTAATGAGGATCACTGTACTGCTGTTTACATACCACTAAGTGTAACACTCTTCTGACTTAAGGCACTAAGGAAAACACCAGCTCTATACGCTCGCCCGCAGCTGGGCACTTACTGCTCATCTTGTAAGCAGCACTAGAGGCCCTTCCTCGGTCCTTAACCCTGGCAGGATTCCTTTAGCTACTGCTCACATTTAATGCACAAAAATGTATACAACACGATTTCATATAGACAAAGGATCCTGGAGTGCATTTCTCAGAAATCCGATCTCTGATTGGCAACCTCTCCGGGAAGAATACTGCGGCTATAGAGAAGTATTTTCTTTACTGCAGTGTATATTTTCATAATGGCCTGAAGCACACAACAACTAGGATTGTATCTAAGCACAGTGTATGCAGGGAACTATTTAGGAATAAGCACAAAATCCCTTTCAAAGTTAAAAGGAAATACACAGCGGAGGAACTGGCCTCAAATCCTCATAGGCAGCTGAAGACAGCGTTCTTAGCACGCTGTGTAAGATAGTAAATGAATTCATCTTTACAGCAACAGTGCATCTTACTGATTAGAAACCTACTAGATAGATGGGGTCCTTGATCAGATACCGCTGTTAGCATGGTAATAACGCTGCTGAACTTTAGAGACACTGAAATTACACGTATCTGTTCTCTCTGTACCTTCTAAGCCATATTTCCTGTACAATTAAGCTAACATTGTACTTCTGTCAGCACAGCAGGCTCCAGAGCAAGTAGAAGAGGGAAGTACTATTTATCATCCCCCTTCACTCATCTTTAAACAAGCCAGGTACATCTTTTTGTCAATTTAAAACCATTTTTTGAAGGACCATTCTCCTAGTTTCTAGATATTCTGGTCTTTTGTAAACACTATCACTTTTCATATAAAAGTTCTCTAAACATCTGACTGTTTTCTTCATTACTCATAAAGGAAAAAGTCTCATACAAGGCATCATCACTTCCACCTTAAACAGCTGCAAGCCCCACTTTTCCTCTTGACTGCTACAGTCTTCCCTGGTATTTGGATGGTGGTCACCAATCCCCTTTGCAGTCGCATGGCTTCTCAACGCTGATTATGCTGTTCCTCTTCTGACTGATACTTCTGAGTCGCTATTTACTTCCTAGATAATTGAGGAGCCCACATCCTACCTCATTCCAAAGCACATGAGTCCATTCCCCAGCCTCCACCTTTATTAAAGAAATAAGAATTCAATATGCTTTAATAATAATTAAAGATCTCACAAACAGAGAGAAAATATGGATCAATTCTTCACCACAGTCATGCAGTGGGCTGTTGTTTTACAACTTTTTCAACCTCCCATTTGGATCTTAAAGGAAGGAATTCTCTCCTCTTTTCTCTCAAGGCCCAATCTCAGAGGCATGAGCTGCATATTCTGATTATCTCCGTTGGGCTTTATCAGGCTAGAAATAATGATTACTGGAACTTAAGGTTATTGACAAAGACACAATTTTCAAATACTTTTATACTGACCTTTAGATGAAAGTAGTTCCATGGCAGTGAGACCAGAGTCATAGTGCACAGTGGATGTGCAAAAGTGTTTGGAGAACTGGAATCTTTACTGTAAGTAATGATCAGTGAAAGAAAAAGCAAAACAAAACAACAACAAAACCCACAAACAAACAAAAAACCACCATAACAACAACAACAAAAAAAGACAAAACATAGTTTTAAGATGCTACGAAGATGTTTTATTTTTTTAATTTTTATTTTTCCTTGAACTCTTCCTTACAGCTAGGCTTCACTGCTACAGTTTTTTTCTTTTTCCCTAGGAATCTTACGCAACGGCAGGCTGTATGAAAAACAGAACTCAAATGAATGACTATGTGCTAAATGCTCACTGCAGTGAGATGTGCAATTACAGATAGCTCTGATATCCTGTAAACAAATGGGCTCAAAGCAAAAATGGTTCTGGCTCCAGCTGTAATATTTTGAAAACACATTGCTGGTATCACCTAAATAAATGCTTTGACCATTAGAGTGGAAAGGGTGACACTTCAAATTGTGCTTGGATACAAAATTTAAAAAGCTTAAAAACTATTCACCAAAAGGAAGACACTTATCCGGAGCATAGGATGCATTTATTTTGCATAAGTGCACCAGATGACAGGGGAAGTCTAAGCCATTTTGCAAGTGACTTAATAGAAGAGACAGCACATATGATACACTCCATCTTTCTGAAGGAAAAGAACAAAAAATACAAACAAAACTCCCCATAAACTTCTTCCTTCATTATTCATGAAGGACAGATATAGTGACTTATAATTTGTGGACCTTAAGTTGTTGTTTTTTTAAACTGTGGTTTCTTAGAATTATGTACCACCACAACAGCCCTGATACTTCATAGCTTTTAACTTAAGTACTAATCAGACAATACATATGATGAGGTGCTGTCACTTCTTAAGTCTTTATGGGATTCAAGTTTGTCTTTAAACATACGACTCTACCAGTGATGCACTAAAGACCCATGACAAGTAATACAATGGCATTCTGAAACAATATGGCCCAAGTCTGAGACTGGTAATGATGACACGCTTTCAACGATTCAGGTCAGGGAATCAAAAACCTATTTCAGAGTGAGGAAATAAACATAAAAGCTCAGTTACAGCAGCCTAACAGAACATAGTGCTTACTCCAAGTTTTATCCTGGCAGCTGTCAAGCAGTTAACATTGATGAAAGTTCCTACGGAACCATAAAGCATTATTATTACGTCTGTCATGCCCCGAATTCTTTTTACCTGTATAACATGATATACTAGAGCAGTTTGGATATGAAATATTTCTGTATCACTACCATAAATCATAGTGCACTAAAATGCCATAGAGCTGAAAGGAAGTGCTAGAATTACTGCCAATGCTACTAACACTAGAAATCAAAAGCTGTCAGATGCTATACGCTTAATATATCTCTCTTCTGTACCCATTTAAAATGGTAAAGACCCCCTCAGAAGAAATGAAACACCTCATTACAAATACTATTACTTAAATTGAAGGTTGTCAGCCAGTGGCCATTTACTCTTTCAAAGGCTTGATTACTTCGGAAGACAACAAGCACCTAAATAGTGCGTGTCTGCTAGCACTAACATGCAGAACATCCTGTAAACAATATTTCTAGCACAAGACAGTTTAAACACTTTCTTTTAATGGGCAATGCAATTTTTGTCAAAACAGCAGAAGGAAAAAAAAATGCGCTTATCTGTAACTTCCACTCAAATTTAAGGATAGAGGTAATATTTCAACTAAAAGCTACACAGCCAGATGACGCCTGCTTTAGTATTTGACCCATGTGGAAAGATTGAATGAATTGGGGTTGTTTAGTCTACAGAAAAGAAAACTGAGGGGAGAAATGATAACAGTCTTCAAATCAGCTGCACCAAAACGGTGAACAAATTGTTCATGCCTAGGGAGGATGGAAGAGGGAAGAATGGTCTCCTGTTGTAGATCCTCCTCTGGTTTTGCACTTCTTTATATATGGGGAGAAATGGTGCCTGTGCAAATCCACCATGAGTTCAGTGTAGTTCTCAACAGACTGCACTAAGTCTGCTTTCAGAAAGAGTTTGCAACATCTTGAAGAGAGTTGTGAATAATAAATCAGAGAAATTAAAAAACAACAACAAAAAAACCACATATTTTTAAAAAATATTATTTCCTTGTTTGAGCTGGGCCATTAGAATTAGAATAGTTCAGTCTGAAGGGACCTACAAGGATCATTGAGTCCAACTGCCTGACCACTTCAGGTTTAACCAAAAGTTCAAACATGTAGTTGAGGGCGCCATCCAAGTGCCTCCTGAACACTGGCAGGCACGGAGCATCTCTCCAGGAAGACTGTTCCATTTTCCAGGAAGGCTCCATGTCTCCAGGAAGACTGGCCATTCCCACCGCTAAGAAACTTTTCCTAATATCTAGCCTAAACCTCCTCTGAGGGAAGGTTTCCTTAGTACAATTCTACGTATTTCTTTCTTTCCAGTTACTACAAATCTTACTGTTTGTCGGAATCTTGCCTACCTTCAGTTTGGTAATCACAACATCAGATTCCTAAAAAATGAACATGTAGTTCTTGTTTTAGCCTCAGAAAAAGATTTTCCATGTAATATTGAGTATTCATTGAACATATTAAGTTTCTGTCTTTTTTATAGATTTCCCATTTCAACATTGTTTTATCTTCTTCCAAAAATTATCGCTATCGTGCATAAAATTTCCAAAATAATGTAAACCAGATACTGCCTCATCTTGCTGTTTTAAAATCTCGTCAGTGCTATGAAGCACTCTTTTTTCCCACCCCACATACTATCTTGTACAAAATAAAACATATTTACATCTCCATAAACAGGGAAGCCATCCTTGCAAATTATAATATTTTTACTGAGAGGGAGTAAAAGGAAACTTTGAGTAGTACTCTGGATAGCACTGTTCAGCATACTTGCACCCTTACATATTACAGGTATTAGATGGAGCTGGCTAGCCAGACCATCTCTTCCTTGTTGTCTTTTTAGCTCATTGCTTGTTCCTCTGCACATCATCATTTGAACCAGTCTACTAATATGACAGAATAGTTCTGAGAATATCCCATCAGCTATTACTTCTCTTCTTCTACATTCAAGATGTAGAGTTAGTAACTGCTCCAGTTTTTCCCACCTTTCTGTCAACATTTTCCTCGTGACTTGCATAAATCTGTACTATCAGAAATGCTCTGTCCCATGTAGGTCTTTCCCTACTCACCCTTAAACCAAAAAACATTACCTTCAAAGTACTGAATAATATAAACATGTCCTCCTATACGTTCTGTGAGTAAGCTTTTTCCATTTTCATCATACTCCTCAGAACATGCCACAGTCTGTAACATTTGTTCATTGGTATAAGGATACATCTTCTGAGCAGATAAATACTAAATAGGCAGCTGTAATAATAGTGGACTGCAGTGATAAAGAGAGAGGAAAATGGTAAGTTTTCATATTCTGAATTTTAATTATTTGAGAGGTATGTGATTAGATACATATGTGGGTTGCACAATATTTAGTTAAAATCCTTAACTACTTTGTTATCTGAAGAACTATGTTATCACACAAATAAGGTTTATACCCAGCTACTGCAAAAATCAGTACGTCTTTGGATTTTGTTATATATCGTGGTAAATCTGTGCTCCAGAGACAGTCAAACACCATGACGTGATGGTGCAATGGAACGGAATCGTGTCTCTGAGTTCTCAGCACCTTATCATACTGGCAGAGAAAACACATACGCAGCTTACTCTGAGTAAATTCTCACATTCACGTACTCTTTGGAAGTGCACTAACATACAGAACGATCTCGCGTAAGACATTGTATTTCCAGGTCTGCTTTCAGATTTAAAGAACAGCAAGGACAGCAACCCTCAGCAACAGGACCAAAGTACTTCTGCCACCTACATACACATAAATTAATTTTGGTTCAGCACTACGACAAACAGGTAATTAGCTAAGGAGAGCCTGGGCAACTGCCTAGAACCATGTCCTGAAGGCCCATATCCCCCAGCGCTGAAGGCTCGTCAGTGCAGGCAGGGGGCTTCAGTAAAGCCCTCATTTTTATAAACGGAGAGCACCCGCTGCGTAGGTCAGGCGCAAAACCTGATTAGTGTGGCCTGGGTTCGTTTTTGAGCCTGGGGGGTGAGACACTGAGGTCCCAGTCCTCAGTTTGCTGAACTTGTTTTGGTGCGGCCCACCCCCGCCCAGCGCCGCGGGCCCTCACAGGGGTGCCCAGCCGTGCCCCAGCCCCCCAAGGGCGCCACCAAACCCACCCGCTCCCGCCACCGTCTCCTAACAGCCCCGGGCCGCCTCGCCCCTCCCCTACACCCCCCCGAAGCTAAGCAGGGCCAGCGCCGGCCGCACGGCGGATGGGTGACCTTCACCCCCCCGCCACATGGCGCAGGAGGAGCCGCCCGGCGGCGGGCGCAGGCGCCGCAGCGCTCCCCTCAGCAGCGCCATGGCCGGCGGGGGGCCGGCGGCGGTGCTGGGCGCCATCGCCTGCCTCTGCTTCCTGGCCCCGGCGGCTGCGGGATTCAAGAGGAGGGGGCCCAGCGTGACAGCCAAGGTGAGCAGCCGGGCGGCAAGCGAGGCCGATCGGGCGGCCCCGGGGCTGCTGCGGCGGCGCTTCCCTCCCTCTCTCTCTCTCTCTCTCCCTCCCTCCCTCCTTGCCCTGCCCGGCGGGGATTTCCCTGCCAGCCCCGTGCCCCCCAGTGGGGTTGGGGCGGTGGGACCGGGGGGTCCGAGCCTGGCCGCAGCCCCCGGAGCTGTGCCGCGGGGCCGGGAGCCGGCGGCTGGCTGCTCCCGTGCTGCGGGGGGGCTGCGCCGCAGGTTGACGAGAGGTGGAGGCCGGGGGGTGGCACTCGCTGTCAGGGGGTGGGGGGTGCCCCCCCATTCCCCCCCCCCCCCCCCATTATCTTTAATTAACTGCACGATGAAGAGCTCTCCCATGAAGAGCATCCCCGCCGGGATGCCACGAAGCGCCGAGCTCTCGGCTCCCGTGCTGAGGGACCTGGAGGATTGCTGCCTGTCGCCCTCGTAGCCTCACGGAGACCTTCGTACCGTGCCAGATCTCTCTCTTCCAGGGTTTTATTTAATCTCCCCCCCCCGTGAAAGGCATTCCAGATCTGTCAGCCTTCTTCCTGCCTCCTCTGCCTTGGAGGTGTCACTCTGCGGCAGGAGCCGCCGTTAGGCACAGGGCACGAAGGCGCAGCGTGGACGTGTCCCAGGGCACGATCGTGTCCTTCCCTTGTCCTCTTCCGCCTTTTATAATTTCTAACATGCATTTCTTTCTCTGATTTTCATGGTCAGACTTTCCGTCAGATGCCTTTTCTGGGGGGAAGCCTTTTTAGGGCCCCTCCGTGAGGCCGTACAGTCGCTTTTCCACATGCAACACGCCGCTTTTATGGGGAGCTCGTTTCCTTTGGCATTGTACGGCCTAGTCAGCAGAAATCATGAGACCTTTCTTCAACAATCAACTTCTTTTTTTTTTCTCTCCCCTTTTTTTCCCCCCCTGATTTCAGACCATTCGTCATTTTTTCATTTTGATGTAAACCCTTTTCTCCCAGTCACGCATGGGTCTGTTCACCATAACCAGCCTCCCTGACTGGTGGACTCTTCCATTTCAGGCATGACACGCTTACTGCAAATTGTAAACAATATTAAATATTTACATAAATATTAATCAGACACGTGTTTGTTTTCTGAGAACTTTCAGTGAAGGTTCTGGCCACATGCTTGGAAGTTTGGGACTGCTGTGCTACCTCACTCAGTGTGCCATTGATTTTCCAGAGAACTTGAAGAGACTTGCTTAGCAGAACACAGCTTCTCAACGCAAGCAGAACACACTGGACATACGCACAGGCACATTTCGCAGTGCGTGATTAGTAAGCGCAGTGCTTCCCAAGCACCAGGCAGGTGGAACAGGTCTGTGGGGTATGAGTGGGAAGCCAGGAACTTGCTGTTTGTTCACAAATGCAGAGCAAGCCCAAGCAACGCAGCGTGGAAATATGGGGCTTGCTGCTTGGCCAAGCAGCTCTGCAAACTATGAGGCCTCCTGCCTGGGTTAAGTTTAAGATGCTTCTTTGGGCTCTGTGGAAGTGTTTGATGTTGCTCCTACTTGAAGGCATTGTTCGGTAGCCTTGGTTGTGTTGCCAGATGCTCACGTATTTCAGGCAACCTTGTACCTAGGCAACATTTCCATGGAAAATGAGGTGTGTTTGAAACACCTACATAGGTGATAGATCACCCATAGCTAGGGAGTGCTGATGGCAGAACTCAGAGGGGTACATTTATAAGGACGTCAAGAAATCAGTGAAAGTTTGTTGTTAATACTTTGGGAGCCACACATTTAAGAATTATGTTATTTAGTGCCAAGTGCCAAGGAAATGAATGAGGTGTACCAAAAGGAATTTTATTTTCCTTTTGTATGTAGCTTTTATGATGTTAGCCAAAAGCTAAACAGTCAAAACCACATGGAAGATCAAGAAACGGTAGAAACGTTTAGTAGGGGAGTATGAAAGAGACATTCACATTGGAGAGCCTGTGGTCATTTATTACCATTATTGGACTAATTTCTTAGAGTTGCAGACAAGTAATATTTGGTCAAGTGCCACAAGGAACAGCAAATACCACATCATAGGAGTACACATGGCCGTTTCCTAGAAGTTGTAATAGTTTTTATGTAACTTTTTCAGAACTTCAAAATGCCTCATTTCCTGACAGCTGTTCCTGTTTTCAGTAATTGTTGGAACATTTTTGCACGTTCAGCAATGCCTTCAGATATTCTGGGCTATATTAAAATGCCTTTTAAGTCTTTACTCTGTTCCAAGTATGCCTTTTTAGCAGTACGTACATAGAATACTTTAGGCAGTCAGCTACCTGGTGTAGCCTGGTTATTTCTCTGCGCAGCTTTGAATTCTTATGTGGGAAAGTGACATGTTGCTGCAGCAGTAGTTTTTTTTTGTTTTTTGTTTTTTTTCCCCACTGTCTGTCAATTTAAAGAATTGTAGGCTTTCCCCTCTACTTAATCACATACGTACAAATGCCTAAAACAGTAAAGATAGCGAGTGGATGGCAAACTATCATCTGTGGGACACGTCAGCACTATAGTTCTTTGTCACTGTTCATGACACTGGAATGGCAGCATTTTTCTTTCTTACTTCCTTTCTTATTTCACATTTTCCATTTGGTTTTAAGCACACGCATGTCTCGGAAAAAGCTTCCTGAACCTTACCTTCAAACCCGTGATACAGCAATGCCATTGAGCCCTTAAAAACAATTAGAAATGAAATGTGTAGTCACCAGTTCTCAGACAGTTTGCCTAATCTGGTTTTGGTAGCTGGAAGGAAAACGGCACCCTCAGGTACTGAAGGATGCTATTAATATAGATCCGCCAGAGGCTGTTTCTTACTGTGGTGCACTTTGAAAAGCTTGGGTCTTTTTGCTGTGCTCATGTTTGTGTCTGTTGTGTTCTCTTCACAAAAACGTCTAGGTGTTCTTTGACGTGAAGATTGGAGACAGAGATGTTGGCAGAATTACAATTGGATTGTTCGGAAAGGTTGTCCCCAAAACAGTGGAGAACTTCATTGCACTGGCAACTGGAGAAGTAGGTTTGCAGTTTTCTTTCACCGTGTGCCAAAATTTGGATATGGGAAGTAAACACTAGTTAAATGCCAGTTCAGCCACGAACTGTCCCTCTTAACTCAGTGGGGTCAGTGCAGGAGAGCCATCGCTGCGGCTGTGCTCTGCTGTGTAACGCACAAAAGTCCCTGCATGATGTTTCACAAGATGTAATTATGAGAAGCTGGATATCAGCATCTCAGTCTGATCCCACCATGCAGATCTAGCATGTGGAGGTGCTGTGGTCAGGTGAAGATACTAGCTCTGTGGCACTGCACCCCAGCTGCCTTCACCTGCATCTCACTTCAGATTGTTTCTTGCCAGTATTTCTCTCGGGCGGTGGTGTATTCTCTGACGTGATCATTCACCATATGCTTATTTCCACTTGATCATATACAACTGTGTGTTATATTCATTTAAAGATGTATTTCATTTTCTTAGAGAGGATATGGATACAAAGGAAGTAAATTTCATCGTGTGATCAAAGACTTCATGATTCAAGGAGGGGACTTCACAGCTGGAGATGGATCAGGAGGTAACATACTCAGTATCTGTGGGTTTTGCTCTCCTTTCTTCAAATGCCTACGGAAAAGATGGGCAAAACATTTTTTTTCTTTCTTTCATCTCCCATAAATGAAGAAAACATTTGATTTGGAAGCATCTAGTACTTTTCCAAGCATCTTGGAGCATAAACTGAAACTATTTGGATTACCAGATTACATGTAGAGCTTCCTTTGTCCTGAAGTTTTGTGGATAGCTCTCTTCTGTCCGACTTGTCCCTGTTCAAGCAGCATGGCTTTGCATGGTGGGTTGGAGCCCCCTGAGCAGCTGACCAGCTCTCACAGCATCCTGTCTCCAAAAGGTGGACATCTCTACCTTCCCCTGCTCTGGCTTTGCGGCAGTGCTGCTTCCCCGAGGCACTCACTGCATGTATAGATGAACCAGTTCAAGGCATCCTGCAGAAAACTAATCTGTGATGAAAGAGTGGAAGCACACAGAGAGAAGGCAGGTAGGGGAGGCGTAGTCTGTCCTCTCTGTCCTCAGCTCAGCCATTTCTGTGGAACTTCCTGAAATGTGCTGTGCGAGGGAATTTCAAAGCAGGGATAGAGAAATCAGAAAATGAGGGTCTTGCCCTCTCTTTTTTTGTCTTCTGAATTTAAAACTTTTGCCTCCCAAGCCTCTGGAAGAGCAGTTCAGCCAGCCCACTGAGGGTTGTCCTAGTGCAGCATCTCTTGCATTGCATGCATGCTGGCTTCTGATTTCTTCTCTTCCTTTACACGCATATTCTTCAGGCGCTACGATTTGAACTGTCTGCATACAGTGTTAGTGATTTCCCCGCTGGGACAGAATGGAAAACACACATTCCTTTTCCTTGCAGCGAACAATGGGGAAGGCTAAAATACCAAAGACACAGTTTTAGCGTTAAAGGTAGGCAATCTTTGTTTGCCTGCTAATACTGTTTATTGGGATAGTGTCTGGCAGTGTGCTGGGAGCAGTGCCCCTCCTGTGCAAGGCACTGTACAAATAAAGAATGCGACAGTGTTCTCTTTTCAGAGCGGTGGTGGTTTAAGCATGACTAACGTTTTTTATTCTAAACTATTTTAAAACATCAAAATCCTCATGTGATGTTTGTACAGGTACACACCGAGTCTTTTAGGCTAGCTTCCCTTTGGTCTCCATACATTCCCAAACATGTCTAAAGTAATTTTGTGTACTAGGAAGAAAATCTTATAAAAGGAAATACTAAAATTGTCACAAAACATGGCTACTTTATTTTTGGTGGCTATAATTATGTAATTCAAATTTGTGGAAGACGTTGAAGTATACTGTATGTTAGCAGGACCTTTGAAGGTACTGAGTTTGCTTGTTAAATTCAGAGGCTAAAGCATGGCCAGCTTTAAATATTCTCTCCTTATATCTGGTGTTTTATCTTACCTTACTTTTTACACATAAAATGCTTTCAGTTTACAGAACCACTGATGATACAACAGTGATGTTGCTGAGCTTACTCAAATTCATTAATTCATTAATCTTTATATTTAGTATCTTAGATCTTTTAGTCTTTAGATCTTGAATTTGTACTCTGCTTTTCTCATTTTTGAAGTTTTTTTTTAATTATTTGATATTTATGTATTTATTTATTTTATTTATCACAGGAAGAAGCATCTATGGAGAGAAATTTCCAGATGAGAACTTCAAGCTCAAACACTATGGAATTGGATGGGTTAGCATGGCTAATTCTGGCCCAGATACCAACGGATCCCAGTTTTTCATCAGTGTGACAAAGCCTTCTTGGTTAGATGGAAAACATGTAGTATTTGGCAAAGTCCTTGATGGAATGGTAAGTTAAAAGTAGTGGTAAGATTAATTGAGGAAAATCCGCACAGTATCTGTGTTAGCGTAACTTGCCCTCAATTGTTCAAGACACCTTGGTGTTAATCTAATGTGCACATGGTAGAAAAACAATGTGAGGGGCTCGAAGCTGGAAGATTTAGAATTGAAAGAAATAGCAGAAGATGATTACAGAATTGGAAACCTAAATCATCCCTTTGGCTTTCACATCTATTTCAGAGCACCAACTACTGAAATCAGCACTGACACCTTTGCAGATTACAAATAGAGTAAGCTTAGCCCCCCCCTTGTAGTAATGCTGCTAGCCATGAAATAATTGTATTTCTAAAAGCTAAAATCTAAATTTGTAGCATGTGCTAATTATGGATAACACTTTTATTGTTAGGGATTTTAGAAGCATGTGAATGTAAAGTATACAAATATATATTCAGATCTATTTAAAAAGGAAGAAAGAGGTTAATGGTTAATATCCTCAAAATGTGCGTAGCAGCAAAACTGATCAAATATATCATTGCAAATAGAATATTTAAGTTCAAGAATATTATTTCCAACTGATTATTCTTCTCCTTTTAAGTTACTCCATTTAATCTATCTTTTGAAATAAATGGGGAAATGTGACCTGCTGTGCTGATGAGTTCTGTGGGGTGTTTGAAAATCTCATCAGAACACTTTCCTCCCCATCCCCTCTTGCATATTGAATTCAGTTCTCGTGAGCTACAGTAGCAGCTGAAAAATTTTGAGAGATTTAGACCAAGTTTTAGTTTAGTTAGATTAATGGGCAGATATCCAAAGACAGATAGTCAATATTTCTAACTGAATTTTGTCCTTTAAAAATACTACTTTAATTAGTTGCCTAACATGAGGCCTCTCTGCCTGTCTGACTGGCAGGCATGGTACTGCACTTAAAATCTGTGTGTCAATTATACTGAAGGTAAAAGTAGTCATCAGATTTCTACAAGCCCAGTTGTGATGTAGGATTAGAAAAACATTTACTGCTCACCCTTTATGATCTCTGGATTCAGTTTCTGCTCACAGACCTCTGATAAGACTCTGTATGCGCTAGGCTGATTAGCAGAAAGGATATTTTTAGTTGCTCCTTCATAATATTTTGTTGGCTTAAATTTTTTTTTATAGAAGGGCAAACAGCCTTCCATGCACTTCTGCCAACTTTGTGTGGGTTCCAGAGTGGCACAACTGGTAACATGGAAAGAAGTGAACTAAACAGGGGAAAGGGCTCAGTTCAGATGTTGCTTAACAGACAGTAATGCTGGGAGCACTCGGGTGCTTACCTGGTGCCAGATTTGAGCCACTGGTGTTTCCGTGACTAAACAGAACTTTTCATTTTTTACACAGTCTGTGGTGCACTCGATAGAACTTCAGCAGACAGATGAACATGACCGCCCCCTTCAAGACTGTGTGATTGTGAACAGCGGCAAAATAGCCGTGAAAGAGCCATTTGTAGTTGAAGTAGATGGCTGGTGAGACCAACAGCTGAAATGGAAAGGGGCCCAAATTTTTGACTGACCTCAATTATCCACTGAGTTTTCTCCTTAAAACACGAGGCTATGTGTAGACAATGCTTATCATGTGCCACGTACATAATAGGTAGAGCTGTGTCTGTAATAATTTGATGGACCTGTTACACCTTAAAAATCAAGACATAACCAGCTAAATCCTAAATCTTGCAGAAAAGGTCTCTCATGAAATATTTTAGAAGTACCTCTGGTTTTTTTCAAGGTTTGAAACAGTCGTTTTGTTTTCTTTGGAAATTTTTGCAATTTTTGTTTCCACCTTTTCAACTGAAAATGTCATTTTCTGTAAAAGTATCACCTTATTTTAAATATGTTTGTATTTGGGAGGGCAATAAAACAAATGTTTTGAATAAATAAACTTGGATTTCAAATGAATGCTGAAGAGGATTTTGTTGTGGTTTTTGTTGTTGATGTTGTTTGTTTTCCACCAGTTTTTGTGGGTTTTTTTTTGTTTGTTTGTTTGTTTTTTGTTTTCACTTCAGTTGATTCTACAAACTGTGAAGGGGTGCTGCTTCTTAGATGAGGTTATAAGATTTGAGCTGGGTGGTAAATTTCTCTAATGTTAACTTGTCAGATAATGTCCCTACTGCCTTTCAAAAGAGCACTGTATTCAGATACAATCCTATATTCAAGGAAGAACAGTCCTTTCTATTGTTAAATAAGATAATCAGCTAAACACTGATAAAAACAGAAGAGTCCTTGGTTCTATAGCATGTTGGATTTTGTATCATAGCTAATTACGTTATCTATGGTAAGGCTCAAACACTTTCTTTCAGTTTTGCTGTATGTTAGAGATGAAACTTCGGGTTCGTTCTTTTTGTAATGCTTCTTAAATACTCTTACAAGCTGAGAGCTTAACCGGTAGCTTTTAAACAAGGTTAGCATAAGGTTCCACTTTGGGACGGTTGTGTTAGGCTCTTTAATGTTAGACAGTGTTTTCCATCAGAGATACAGACTTTTCTCTTGAGGTTTGCAGTAGTTTAGAACTTAAGACATAAGAGCTGGCTCCAAGATGAGGTGAAGGATTCACCCACCTGCACCCAGGACAGCACACCACTTAACTCAGAAGTGCCTGGTTTCCTGGAAGATGTCCTGCAGCCCACGCGAGGTGCTCAGACTTTGCACAGTGTAATACAGGAGGGAGTACTACGCTTGTAGAGCTTGTAGAGCTGCCTTACTGGCACTCTCTGCGCTTGCAAGTAATCAGGAAAACTCTGTGCAGGGACTTATCAAAGGTGCTCCTAATATCAGTTGTAGCTGCAAGGATAATTGTGCTGGTTCATCACCCATAGTCCTGAGGCCTCTTCTGAAGGTAAATACTGATGCTTTTTTTGGAGACCTGTGAAAGATTGCTCTTTCTAAAACAGCAGAAGAGGAAAGCTTGAACAGGACTTAGGTATTAGGCAATCAGACTTCCATCTTACCGCTGTTCAGTTTGTGCTGTGGATTTTTTAATTATTTTTTTCCTACTAAAATGTTCCAGGTAAGACTCCAGAAAGCATCGCTAGGAAGCAGTGTTTGGAATTATGAGCAAGAACATTTTGTACTCCCTTAGCCAAATAATAGCTTTCCGCTGCTAGCTTTCCTAGAGGTTGATCCCTCAGACAGGGAAAGAGAGCTCTACACCTGAACAAGTCCTGCAGTAACACGCTTAAACAAGTCCTGACTTCTCACCATTTCCAAGCAGCTTTGAAACATGCAGTAGGCAGCAGCAGGCAACCCATGTCTCCAGGATCAGACTGCTGTTGGTGCCTAGCCTAGCTGCTACTGCTTCTGTGCAACACTGTTTCTCTGATCAGCCCAAGGACTTGCCCTTTTTCAGTCATACTGTTTTATAAGTGCAGCATATTTGGGCAGTGTGGCGCTGGGAATATCAGATGAACAGGCAACCAAGTGTTTTGTCATGCTTTGTGTTGCGATGTCAGAACCGGCAACCAAGTGTTTTGTCATGCTTTGTGTTGCGATGTCAGAACCATCTCTGATAAGTTCAGAAATGTCCTGTTTGAACACAAATGCACAAAAAATACACTGAAGCAGTACATACAAGTAATTTATTTTGTAAACTCCAGTATCACACATACAATTTCCAGTTAATCTGAACAAATACATATATACACAAATAAATGTATATATATGTTTTATCATGTTACTAATTAATCAGAGTCTTGTATTAGCTTACCACAGAGTTGCACGCTCTGTGACTCATAAAATGTTAAGATATGGAATACAGTCTGCAAGTCAACTCAAAGAGTAAACATATACATACAGATTATTTGTCATAACAAAATGAGATGCATAAATGCCATTTAAAATCGCCTGGTCGATAAAATCGTTTTGACTAAAATCTAAACAACTTCCTGTAAGAGAGGTACGCATTACAGAATTGGACGCATGTTTTCTAAGAGAAACTCTGCATACACCTGCGTTGGCTCTGTTCCAACCTAATGCTAAGGAGCAGATTCAAAATAAGTTAAGAAAAATGAACTAAATATTTCAAGATGTTTTGAATTTTTTCTTGCCTTTTTTTTCCCCCTCCAATTTTTCACGTGCTCTCTTCAGCGCCAGCACTTTCAATCCATCCACTGCCAGCAATGGGTACATGTGCTGGGAAAAATCCATGTACAAAAAAGTTTAGTGTAACTTATGACAGAAATTATTAAAAAGTAATTATTTTAATTATTTTCAAAGGGTAGTGTAATTCAGTGTATGACTTTCAGCTTTTAGTGTTAAATAGTTAGAGCATGTCTATATATAAGGTATAAATAACTTTATATTGTTGTTTCCATATCTTTTTTTTTCCGTAAAAGCAGGAACTGTAGTGACATTGATTTTATTTAAAAAGATATAATGCTTGAACTGAAGCTGAGGTTGTGCCTCTTGATTTTGAGTGTAATTATCACATCACAGAATCTTATTAGTATCTTAAAACATGACTCGGAGACTTGATTCAGCTTCTTCTAGCCACGTATCCCTTCTACCTTGGCAGTAAATGAGGATAAAATATTCCATGTAGGATGCCTTCTATAACTACATTGGGAAAGTCATCTGAAAGAAAAGAAAATACCTTGCTTTATTATCTAAGTCAGTGCAATAGGTGTTCTTGTGAAACTTCACTAGGTAAGGCCTAGTATAATCTGGGTTACTACATCACTCAACTGTTTATCCGTGCTGGGGATGTGCTATTAGTAATGCTGTTTCAGCACTAAAGCCACTTTAGTGTAGCACTGGGTATTGCATGAATGCGCTGCCAGATTTGTAGCTTATTGATTTAAAGGGATGTTCTAATACTTAATGCTGCTGGGCTCCGGCTCTTTATCTGAATCTTTTCTCACAAGGAAGATGGATTACACTGGCAATTCAATTTCTAACAAAATCTCAATATACTTGAAGGAATTCCAAGATTGCTACTGGGAATACTTCAAAGCTGTTTTTCCATTGTGGTTTACAGCAATGTTTAGACTGAGAAGACTTGGGGATGCCTATACCATCAGAGATGATTATTTGAGGCAGAAAAATTTCAGGCTGACTAATCAACATGAAATGTCACATGTTACAAAAAGTCATCCTACATTATATGAAGGAGAAAAAAAAAACCTCACCACAGCTACAGAGGAAACTTGCACTTAAATTTTCATGTTAAATTTAACATGAAGGATTTACCTGATGAAAGACAATATATCCACAAAGAGGAATGGCAGCGTGTACGTTACTGAAGTGAAAACATTTTTCAGGCAGCTCCTGCCTTCTTAATGAAGGGTTGAATTAAATCATTGGGCATTACAAGTAAGAATTTCTGATCACATTTTAAGATCTCAAAATTGAAAGAATGGTTCTAATACAGAACTTTCCACCCTCATCATTTTTTTTTTCCTTCAGCTATGAGCCTGCAGGATATTCAAAAATAGGCAGATGCAGCTTTCGTAAAAATGATTAGATACTTGATCAATTAAATTACTAATGTGGGTGGGAAAAAGTAGATTTGGACTGAGTTAAAAAAAGAAATCCTTATTAGCTTAAATGAATTAACTCATCAGGTATTAATAAGGTGATTCAAATGTACCAAAGGCTTTACAAACAGGTATTCTAGGATGTTGTCATGAACTGCAACCTCCACCTTAAACAATACAGGCATATTTTTTCCTAGCTTCTCATAGTAAGTCATCATTATACATTTCCTGTTAGTGTTCTGAATCCAATAATGATCTCTCAGGTTGTGCAAGCTCAGCTATCTCAAATCACCCTGATAGGGTAACTCTACACCATTATTATTAATGTTATTAAAAAATACACTGGTAAGAGCAGTCGGACGCTTTCCCTCTGAATTAAATGCTGAAGTTCCAGCAACCTGCATCTACTTGTTCTGTTACAGTATGTTATACAGGATGTACAGCAAAATAAGTATTTAATAAAGAGATACAACTTTACAGCATCAGATGTACTGTGAGGCCTTGTTGCTTTAAAAGTCAAGCATATTAACTACATAATACTACACTGAAACACAGTCTTGCAGTTCTATGATACTTAGATAACTTCGGGAACTGCCAGAACAATTTTCAAGCAAGTGACACTAAATCTGAGATTCTATTTTTCAGCCATCTTAGTTTTGCAGCATTTTAGATTTTTCCCTCTGTTGTCTTTCAGAATAGGTGTTCATGCACTGCTGTGTCATGAAGAAGCCTGAAAACCAATGATGTTTGTAATTGTAAATCTAATTTTTGGAAAGTTGTCTGGGAACATAACAATGCCTAAAATCCAGTAATTAAAATCGTAGCAACATTGTACTTTTTAAAAACAAATAACAGTACAATAGGGGAAAAACAGATTATTATGTTCCAGAAACAGCTATATATTTCATTAAAAAACACAAATACACAATTTCCTATTTTATCAAAAGATGTTAGCACAGGCATTTCTGTACCCAGGAAAGACTAACTCCACTTCTGATCTAAACAACTGTCACAGCTGACCTTCTTCAAAGAGTGGATGCAATGAATAGTTATTTGCTAATGGACACTCACTTTTCATCATTAGAACAACCTTGGCTGCTTTTTACAAAGGAATCTATCAAAGTGGGAACTGAGCAGAGACAAAATTTTAGACAGCTCATTTTGTATTTTCTCTGTGGTACAAAGAAAGAAGATTCAGAGGCAACAGTAGTTGTGTAAAAACTGTTTTCTTTCTGACTAGGCTGAGCCAACTCAGAAGAGCCTCTAGACCTAGTGGTTGTTTTTTTTCTTCCCTCCTTTAAAACTAGAGCTTACATTCTACTTTGTGTTTTAATTCATTAAATACTAAGGTAAAGAATGATTTACAAGTGCATTTGATATTTTAGGGTCTTCAAATGTGGCAAACCTGCCATATGAAATTCTAAATATTGTATGTCAAAGACAAAAAAAAAGTTTGTGTTGGCAAAAGCCCTAAAAGTCTTATGTCTCAGCTGTCACTAACAACGTCTACTTCATATTTAAACATGTCATGCAACAGAAGAGGCATTAATCTTCATCCAAAATAGAGCAATACTTAAAAAATGTAGTTACAAAATTCACTGTAAAGCTACTGATGGTTTCAAGAAAAGGACGCTCAGCCTTACTCAGAGTACACATTAGGGAAGGAAGATAAATACCCTCACAGAACTGCGAAATTTTGAGTACAAGTCTTAGAGCAAACCCGTACATGTGGGCCGGAAACACCAAGCGCTATCTTAATGTTTCAAGATAACTGTACATAAAGTCCATTTTCTCTCTTGGGAATAACGTGGAATTAAATGACATTCATAATTTACACACTGTTCTAGACGAGTCCAAGTTTGCAATTAAGCAGAGTGTTAAACAGTAAGATTACGATAAGCAGTGTAGCTCTCTCTAAATATTAGCGTAAGTAGCATCTGAAACAATTTTAGACAGAGGTAACTCTGTGGGTGCCTCTGCATTAGTGTTGTCATTTTGGGTCAGGAATGACTCTGTCAAGTGACTCTTCTAACCATTTCCACTTGATGTTGGTTCTTCAGTTTTGTGCTCTGCACTCCAGCCTCAAATTGGCATTCAGTCCATGGCAGCACTAAGTCAAGAGGAAACAAAACCCCCCTAATGTGTCCACTGTGGACCTCAGTGACGCAGGACTTCTGCACCCGCTCTTTCACTCTGGTGCTGTGACTTTGTATTAAGACTCACGCGGTCAGTCCTGCTGGGCCACATTGCTTGCTTAAGTAGACACAGGCTTCAAAACAGGCTGTTAACTATATAACTATGTTTGTAACTGTTAACTGCTCAAAATACATGAGCCTGGACCCTATGGTTTTGAAGGACAGCTTGAAAATCAACAGAATGACAGCATGATGAGGCTTAGGGGGACATCTGGGGGCGCTGGGTCCAACCACAGAAGGGTGCCCAGGACCACGTCTGGGGGCTTTCGGAGATCCCCAGGGAGGAGACCCCACAGCCTCTGGGCAGCCTGTGCCAGTGCTTGGTCACCGCACAGCAAAGCGGCGCTGCTGGTGTTCAGGGTAAGCCTCCTGTGCATAGGCCGATGGGAGGCACTGGGCACCACTGACAACAGCCTGGCTCTGTCTTCCTTACACCTTGCTGTCAGGTATTTATATGTGTTTCTTGAGAAACTCTCAAGGGAGCACACTTGACTGCCTAAGAAACTACAAGCAAACACTTGTTTTCTTCTATAGTTTTTAAAATTTCGTGATTTTCAAGGTAGCTCAAGAACCTGACTTTTGATTTCAAAAGATGGTATTTTATAAAATCAAGGAAAATACCATGTTTAAATAATCTTAATTTAGACCTCAGGGAGAAAGTTCTTCCTTGAAAGCGTATTCATACCCTTAATGAAAAGCTCAGGGAGAAAGTTATTCCTTGGAAGCGTATTCATACCCTTAATGCAAAAGGATGAAAAATCAAAGCATGTATTTTAATACAAAATTGAGTAGAAATAACAATTCTAACAAGTAAAATGACAAATCCAGGTGTAATGGAGTACTAAAAATAACATTTTTTCCCTGCACATATATAATTCTAGAAAGAAGAGAGAGGATAAGCTCTCTAAATTAATAATGCAAAGAACTTTTTAAAAAAAATGAAAGGGAAAAAGGTTTATAACAAGCTATTTCAAACACTCTTTTGAACCATGTATTAAGAGATGAAGGCTAACATAAATGTCCTGTGAACACATCAATTACGCTTAAAAGTATACATTCTTTTTTCTTCCCCCCCTCCCCCCCCCAAGAGCTCTAGAGGTTATAAATGATAAGAAATAGTAATAATCCAAATGGAAATACAAACATGCTCACAGTAGATCGACTGGTGTTTAGGGAAAAAGCACTTATAAAGGACCGGGCCTCTAAGTTCAAATCTTTCAGGCAAAACAGCCCAAAGGGTCAACAAAAAAAAAAAAGAAAAAAAAAAGAAAAGAAAAAAGAAAAAACAATGTTCTTAGTCTCCTGATTTGAATTCTCAGTAGATCTGTCTCAGAGAAGAACTAGGAGAGAAAAATCCACCCTTTTATAAATCACGCACCCTACTCAGTGTCCTAATGGTTTCTTACACAAGAACTATTGTTTTATTGGCAGGTTATTAGATTTTGGACCAGTGTCATTTGACTACGCCGGTATTAATAATAATGTGGTTTATGCGGCGCAGGGTCAGATCAGTAAGGCACCGTTAACAGATGACAGGTTTGATTACCGTTGGCTTTAGGCAAGACATATGGATCCCTTAGGAACAGCAGCACAGGCTGGTGGGACAGCTTGCTGGAAAGGTCAAGAACAGGGATGTCAGTATCAAGGGACAGTAAACAGAATATTCTACAAACTAGCTTTGATACAGTGAGGTGATCAAGCTGCTCAGGACTCGCGCTGGAGCGTTTCTGCACACCACCGCTGCCCAGGGGGGCAGACGCCATCTCCCAGGAGCCAGGCTCGCTGCTCCGCCGCCACAAAGTGAAACCATCAGTTTGAAAGTGGTGGTGAGCAGCTCACATCAAGGAGAGGTGGTGTGCAGCCAGCCTGTGTCTTCCCGATCCTGCTCTGCTCGCTGTAACGTAGACAAGAACATCTCGGCCAGGTTCCACTGCCTGTAGGCTCTTCTGGACACTGAGCAGGCTCAAAATTTCACCGTGTTTTTCCAGCCTCCTGAGAGGCTGCTGTATGCCTTACCTGGGCAGAGTGACCGGTCTCCCAGGACTGTCTCCCACCCTGCTCACACAACCCACATCTTTCTCCACCCAGTGCCAGCCCTCTCTGGTCTGCTCTGTGCATACACTTGCAAGGCGGTGCAACCAGATTCACAAAGCTCTATCAAATGCTTAGGAAAGAACCCAAGCCTCTAATTAACTTCTGTTAAATCTTGTTGCTACAAAAAATATGCTTCAGTGGGTAAAAAACACTCCTAGAAATATCTCACAGCTAACAGTATTTGGTTAGGGTTTTGTAAGGAATTTCTATACATAAGCATAAGGCATGCTCAGTTCACAACACAAAGAGATGGAGCTAACACAGCTGATGAAAGTAGCCGTGACATTTAACAAATACATTTAATTTTAGTGCTAAACTACTTGTATTTTGACAGCTGCAAGGAAAATACAGGAAATGCCAATAATTGCAAGTAGTTTATTAATCTGATATCCTAGAAAGATTAGGAATTGAGCTCACCTTGATTCTTCAGATTCCGTTTCATCAAAAGAGCTGCAATTAAATTTAGAAGAAACTTTACTTACAATGAAAACAGTATCAACAACATTAAAAACAACAACATACACATGTGGGTAGTGTGACGGCTACTACCACACTGACTGCGTACGGAGCATATTTGCTATAACACAATCACCCTCAAAACCACTGTATGTGTGGTAGCTGAATAGTCCCTATGGATCTTCAATATTAGGTGTGCCATTGGTGAACCATGATTTCAGATGTTCTTACTCACTTCTGGAATGACAGTTCCATGATTCTCTGGGAAAACCATGGCTTGTGATGCAGACCTAAATTAATTTTCATACGAATGCCCATTTAGGGAGGTACATAATAATTTAAAGCTCTGCTTAAGGGTTTCAAAGCAGTAGCATATTTACCACCATGCAGAAGAAACTAGGGACTATCCCTTTCTCTCCAGCTCCATTTTGGATCTCCATTTGCCAGCTGTGGTTTGGGTTTGGCTCTAGCACTCAATGGTGTAGTTGTCTGGACAACCCCTCTGCTTTCATAGAGACAACAAGCTTATCAGGGCTTAGGCGACTGAATGCTGGAGACAGCTCTGGGCCATTGACACCTCTGAGTCTAAGAGGGCGTCACACATGCTTTTCACCCCACCCCTCTCCCCTGCAGAAGCACAGATTGCCCTCTGAAGTGGAACAGGGACACAGCTTTGTAAGGAGCAAGCTCAGGCAATGCTGCTGGACCTTCCAACCACTTCAGGCTGCACAGCAAAATAAATTATTCTCCCTACAGACAATAAAAGAACTTCCAGATACACTGTTCTAGGATTTCCATAGTCACTACATTCACCATAATTGTACTAGGAGTGTCTTTTTCTACACTGGTCAAAAACCCTTCCCCAGGGGAGGGCAATGGAGCTATTGGAATAGATGTCATCAGAGAGATGAAAGACCCCATTTTCAGACACAGACAGGGTGAACATAAAAATGATCACAGAATAAATTTCTGCTTTGTCCAAATATTAATAATAACCATAAATCACACACACACAAATTCTTTCTATGCAGTGAGTGTTTATGAATATCTTTTAATATTCTTTTCACGAAATACTTCAAGATCTATGAGAAAATCATATTTTTCTCATCCAAACTCTCCTTTGCTTTCCAAGAACACTACATTTAACTTCATTTCTGTCTTTGAACAGGCTGGATTTATTTTACTACCTTTTGGGGATATATAAACATACTTAACATGAACCTAATGCCCATTTATTTTACAGTGTTAGAGTTGGCAGCAAGGACCATTTTAAGTCAATGGAATTGCATCAGCACTGAGTGGATATGGGCCTTCTGGCCTACATGTATTTTTCAATAAATGAGAGCTTACCCACAGCTTTCTGCTTTTGGCAGTGTAGGTACATGTCGAACATTCAGGAAATCAAGAAATATTTTAGGAAGCTCTTCATTTTCTAAAATGACTGTCTGTAATAAATAAATAAATAAAAGAAATAGAAAACCAATATTTTATATGTTTTTATATATATATATATTTAAATATTTACACTTTTACTCAAGCTACCAAAACGTTTTCCATTTGCAACACTGTTCAACTCTTCTCCACTTTTTAGCACCTATTTTGGTGTGCTTCATTTCAATAGGAAACCCAAAGTTTTTAATGAATCACATATAAATACTTCCAGCTTCTGCTACTACATTGTTTTTCACTTGCCACCACTGGTGCCACAATAGAAGCCTCTCAAACGGAGATGTCCAATTCTGAAACTAAGTTACAGGCACATTCATTTGTGAATAAAACTATTTACTTAAAACATAAAATAAAACAGCTACAGCTCAGTGCTTCGAAGTTCGCCTCCCTGAAGAACCCTGCCCGGCACAACAGTGGAAAAGGGAAGTCTCAACTTTGTCCAATTTTATTAATGCATGCCTTACTAATTAATGCATGCAAACAAGGTAAACTCTTTGCTTGTCTTGACAGATCAGCATACAGTGTACTCCTCATATTTGCAGTGTGATTCCTAAAGACAAAGCTCTGACCCAAGATCTGCTGGTCTCTCACCAAAGACCTGCCGCATTCTTCCACAGCAACGACATAAAGGCTGGATGGACTCCATCCTCCTTTGTTTTTGCACAGATGAGGTGATTTACTATTTTTAGTAAATTAATTAAAAGTACACTTAAAAATACATAGCAAATAAATGAAATGCTTACATGCATATTCATCATGAAAGAATGACTTTTAAAGAAAACAGGACCTCTACTAGTTTCACAAATGCAGACAACCCCCCCCCCACCAAAACAAACAAACAAACAAAAAAAAAACCAGTTGATTTTCACAAGGCAAACAAACCAGTTCATACATTCAACCAATGTCTCATCTGAAAGATTAACTCTTACTTATTTGCTGTTCACACTGCCACACATCTATATAGATGCTAGAGTACAGTACTTCACATACAAATGAAAGTCACAAGCTCTTCTCTAAAGAGCTTTGCTTCATAAAGGCCTGGCCCAGAGCAAATATATGCATGGAAGAAACTTCTCCAGATTTATAAATAAATGGTTAAATAAAATCACTTGTGCAAGTAAGGATATCCACTTTGACACTCCATGTTAGAAGAAACAAAACTAAAGAAATAACAACGGTGATGGGAGGAAAAAAATACTCTGCTTATACACAGGAGATAACTTACTGCTGTGTACATATTCTTCTACATTGCAATATTAGTAGGAAGACACAATAGCCTGCAGAGGAGAACAGGCACACACACACACACACACACACACACACAAAAAGAGGTTGGAAAAGACATCTAGAGGTCATCTTCTCCAGACTCAGAGCAGTTGGGACTAAGGTTTTATAGCAAAAAATTTGGTTATTTGTGTAATGAAAAAATCCAGTTGATGTAAAAACTACATAGTGTACAAAGACTCAAAGAGAGAAACACGTTTAAAAACAAAGACATTTGGTAAATGGCTGTTTTTATGTTACATTTGCAAATCTGAATTAAGAGTCTGCATTTCTTCAACAGTTGAAGCCATCACAAGCAAGTTAAAAAATAACAAGGAAAAATACAGCTTTTGAACTTCTCTGTCCTAGATTCTAATGGATATAACAACTTTTACATAGGAAACAGAAAGATCTGAAATGTTGGTAAGTGTTAAGCCTTTCAGTTCACCTCTATATGAAGATGCTGCATTAAAAAATGCCACTTAATTTGCATTCTGTAAAATCAGCACTCCACTGCTGCAAAATTTATCTTGTTCTGCATTCAGGTTATGCACAGAAGGAGGAGTGGAGGTGGATGCACATTCAGAGGCTGTGTGAATTGCATAACAATGTGTATGACGTGCTCAAATAAAACCATCTTACTAATTAGATGCAATGGAGAACTACAAAAAGTTGTGTAAAGATACTTAAGGGCATCCAGTGCTTCCATGCAACCTCATACTTGCACTTCCTTTTCCCAGCTTTTCTCAAAGAAGAGTTGTCTGCTGAGGCTGCTGAACAGAGCAGGGCTTGTTAGGGATATGCTGTTGTATGAAAATAAAAACTCTCAACAGCTTTTACAAACCTATTTGCTGCTATTCTCACTCGCTCCAGATTAATATCTCATTCTGTTTCTTTCATTTTTTTTTTTTCACAACATGCATCAAGTCAACCCAAACCCTGATAAACTGCCCCAACCAAATGTAATTCACAAAAGAGATATATGTGAGGAAATAGCATTTGTTTCAGTGTCTTTTTCCAAAAAGTTTGCTAATTGTCAGTAACTCTACTTTCCAATAAGCTCTTCAATGAACTTCAAGAAGCAGAATTTGTAGAGAAACAAAGGCAATTTTGCACTGTACAGTATTTGGATGCCGCCTCTACTGACTGGGAATTTTATCGTTTCCAGAATTTTATGAAGAAAAATATGACTGTATTGAAAAAAAAAGGGGGGTTTTCCAATTAATGTAATGCAAAAGACGTTTTAAGGAGTCACAAAGTAATGTAATTTTTACTGAATTAAATAATGACCAACAAGTGCGAAAATTATCTCCTGGTTTGATTTTAATGCCAAAAATGGACAGCACACAATCCAGCTGTTTAATATACATGGTAGAAATTACACTTTCAGAAAGTACTATGCCTTCAGAAAAGACATTGGGAACAACAAAAAACTAGCCATGCTGAATTAGGTGCATCTCTTTATCTGTATTTTCGGTATCTGGTGGTGGCCCGAAGTGGATATTCAGAGAAAAATGTAAGTGTATTCTTAACTTTGTACTTAAGTTGTTCAAAAATATTCCTAGATCTGAAATAAGTGTTTTTGTAATTGGCTTAATATACCTGGAATAACCCAAAATAAAACAGATTTTTGACTTCTGATCAAAAGCTATTTTGCAAACTTGATCTCTAGGTAAGACCTGAGTAGAAAAGTTTCCAGTAAGTAAAATCTCTAAACCACAATCTGTAATTTGTGATGTGAAATGCTCAAATGTTGCTTGCATTCAAGTGGCTTGTAAACATGACTACACCTCATTTGCTCTGCAATCAAAAAGTTAAAGATATATATTTTCAAAGAAATAAAACTTTACAATTATTTTATTAGTAATGTTGACTTCTAATATGTCTGAAATCTACCCCAGTAAATTAATTAGACTGATTTAAAGCAAAAATCAGAATGTGTATTTCCTTACTAAAACCAAAACCAAGAAGAACAGAAAACAAAAACACAAAGAACTAAAAACTAAGAACAAAGAACTAAAACACCTAACACAAACAACCTCTGGCAGATTTGGGAAGTGACTCCAAAATACATTTTTCAAACTCATTGATTTCAGCTTAACCAAGTGCATAAACACCATATTTTCTTAAAAAAACGTAAAGGGTGTTTATCCGTTACTGTCATACTTTAATGAACTACTCCATGCTCCAGGAAAACAACAACAAGAACAAAAAATCACACTCACACAAGGGAAAGCTTGATGTTTATATCAACAGAAATGTCTCTTTTCATTGAAAGGGTGTAATTATTATTATGTAACACAAATCACAAAAATCCCAATTTTTCTACCTTATCAGTTTTATAAAATCATGTTCCCTGAGGATGTCATTGATTAGTTGCACATGTTCTTTCAGCGACATCCAAAATACTTAATTGTCAGTTATCTTTTCTCCTTCAGCAAGTAAAATATAGTCACAAAATTGCAAAGGGACTTGTTCTGCCTTAACCTTAGCTAGATGCCATCATGCAGTGGAAAACAGTGCTAAAATATCACAGGATAATGCTCTCCAACAAGGGAGACATATAAACAGCATAATGATTTCCCACGAGTTTTCTTTTTAGAAAATTGTCACTAAAGCCAGGGTAAATGGTGACATATCTTCACAGAGGACACTGAAATCGAACACTGGCATTCTAGTTAGGTCCAAACCTACTCATCAGCCAATTATAACAGTAACTGAACAGCCTGCTGAAAACCTGAACAAGACCACTTTGCTAACCTTAGGAGATCGTACGACAGGAATGTACTGTTTTCACAGATTTTATTATTATTATTGTTAGTTTTGTTTTTAATGAAAAAGACTTAAAAATAATGTTTTACAATCATGACTCATACTTTCTCAAGGTTGCTGGTACAGCCATTAGAGAGGGAGAAATGAGAGTGGGGAGCGGAGTTACAAGGTTTTTAAGAGTCCTTACAGACTTTTCCATTCAATCGGGTTTAGTTTGAAATGCTGTGCTGTTAGGGTGAAAAAGTTCATGACAGTTTTTCCTCTCTTCACAGGGAAAGATGCTTCACAATACCTAATTCAGTGGTGCAGCTAAAAAGGGGGAGAAGAAAATCAATACTTTCCAGCTACAGTAAGTAGGCTGGAGTGTCAGTCTCCACTGGGACCAAAACCCACATCTTTTAGAACACTTTAGAGTCTATATTCTTCTATTAACCTCCTTTTCCTGAACTGCTTTATACAGTCCCATGAAATGATAAAAAGGTTACCAAAAAAACATATTAACTAAAAACCAAGTAGACAGAGGAACCAGACTTCTAAGAGGAATGTTCCTCTTTTTTTTTTCTCCCCCCCCCCCCCTTTTTTTTTTTAATAGCAGATACGATAGCGCTTTGTATTACCCATTGTTAAGACCTACGAAAAAATTTACTTCTTTCTTCCGTGAGAATGTTGTTGTACGCTATCAACAACAATTATTTCTGAGTGTATCACTTAAGTTGTCATAGTAAGGAATCACCACTTTTCAGTACCACCAGAAATGGTGGTCCCACTGATGAGCAATTTTGTTAGAGCAGTAGGTATCGACCATGCTTAAAATTCTGTATAAAGATACAAGAAGCACAAAAACACAAATACAACAACACTGAAGTGATGCTCTATACAAAGCACCATTTAGCCAACACTCCTAGACTGCCTATGAAATGGAAATCAACAGCAGAGGTGCGCAGTAGAGCTTGAAACCAAACAAGATGTTGACTGTAGGTATTATATGCCAACAAAAACCCATAAAATAATATCTGAAAGTTAATGTAAAGGGCTTTACAGCAAAAGATTTTTTTTTGTTTGTTTGTTTGTTTTTTTTTTTAAAGAATGAACAAAAGAACAAACAAAAGAAAGAAGGAAAGAAGGAATGAAAAAAACACTGGGAGAAATTGCACCTCTGAGCCTCAAGATTGGAGAAGAGTAAAAAATAAATAAATAAGTTCCTGAACCAACGTTCAGATTTATTTACTATACTTCTGAGGAATTTAAAACTCACCAGGTATCTCCTGAGTGACAAAATCATCTATCACAACGCTTTCAAGCTTCAGAGAGGAAAAATGAATTACATAGAAGCAATAGGTTAAACAACTGCTGGATCATCATTGAAGATCTATACGCGGAAAGCTTCATGAGAGTCTATAGGCTATTAACATTTTCACTTATGTCTTACCTAATTTTAACACACTTTACTGATTTTGATTAAAAATACTACCAAATAAGTTTTAAGTTAATAAGTAATTTAGTTAAACAGTTAGTTTATTACACATTTATGGCCCCAATTAATGCTTAACTACTAAGTGGAGAACAGACTGATGACGTTAAGTGTACGAATACAACCCACTTGATGTGAAAAATACAATATTGAATTTTATTTTTTTGTTGGAGGACTGCAAACAGAATGTAGTAAGCACATACAGTGAATTTCTCTTCACGGCAAAATAGAAGATGAGCCCTTGAAAGATTAGAAACAAAGTGCAACTGACTACAGTTCCTTTGAAAAATAAAAATGAAAGGAAGCAGTCAATATTATTTCCTGAAACACTGCTCAAAGGATTGGAGGTTAAGACAAAGCTGGATGAGAAATGAAGAAATCAACAGAGCAAAAGGAAAATAAGTTGAAAGGCAGGTTGATATTCAGAAGGTAGTAGGAACAAGAAAGGCTTTTAAAAACAAGTAAAAGTACAAAAGAGAAAGCAGACCCATAATGATAAAGAAAGACACCAAAATAAATGTTGATTTTAAAATGGCTGAACCAAAGTGTTTTTTAAAAGTCAATGGACCACTAAGACAATGAACAATTAACAAGTAATTAAGACCATGTCAATAATCCTGCTGAAAACAAACAGATGCAGGAATACTTTAGACAATAATATGTATATCAATCAGCATATCCAGAAAACACACATTCCAGGACACTAAAGAATTTAGGTATTTTTGCTTGAAAAGTTGTCTTAAGAGACTTAAGAGCACAGGGATAGAAGGCTTGGGAAAAGCAACTGCTGCATTAAGAATGCGTAGTACAATCGCTGCAATACCAGTGTTGTTAAAAGCAGATGTTTTACACTTAAAATAGTGTATACTGAAAGCTTAAAGGAACTAAATACAAACAAGTTGCAATGAATAAAACAAAACATTCAAGCCACAAATAGTAACCTGGAAAGTTTGGAAATTACATTTTTTTTGTTTTGTTTTCCTTGCATAACCAGACACTCTCCTCCTATGTTGATCTTTGTGCCTCCATGCTCTGGTAAGGAAATCTGAGAAAACACGGCACCAAAACCTAGAGCAGTATCTGGACATGTAAAGACTGTCATAAATACATCCTCTAGCAGTGAATAAGGCTGGTACTGAACATGCCAGTTCCAGATATTCCAAATTTGCAATGCTTTTGTCAATCATAACATCGTTCCTCTACATTTTGAGTTTAGTACCTATTCCTGTCTTCTTCGTATGTGACAACATTCCCAGAATTCGTCACTGCCAGATTTAAACATTGAAACCTCAGCATTAAAAAGTAAACATCTGTGGTTTGGGGGGGGGAGAGGATGGGGATCCTCATCAAAGTATGTCTCTAATTGATGTCATAAAATGCACAGAAGACTATTTGCTTGTTGTAATAAAAAGTCAGCAGGAACATGCAGCATTCCACCAAAAACACCTATGGGAACTCCTGGATGAAATTTCTGAATTAACAGTGGTGTATACTGCATAGCTTATGACTGCTTTGCACACAAGGACTGAAAAATGGCAAACAATTTAAGGCAAAATAAAATAAAATACACAAGTACCAGGAGAGATCTGGAGATTTAAAAAGTTATAAGCCTGTAACAGGCAAGTTAGAAACAATTACAATATAATTACAATTTGGAATAGAGTTAGTGGGCATGCGGATAAACATGTCTGAATGGAGAAGGATGACAGCACTGTAGTAAAGGGAGATCCCATTTTAAAACTTACTGCAACCCCTGAAAGGATCAGGTGGCCATATCGATAGAACCTAATTTCATTTCCAAAAGATTATTGACAAAGAATCCTACCAAAGGCTTTAAGGCAAACCCCAAGCCTAGACCTGCAATCCTTGCAAAGGTAAATAGTTAGTTAAATGTCATCAAACAGAGGCTAGAAGAATACAGCCCATAGTGAGGTATATAGGGAAAAAAATATCAAAGTGTGATGGGCTTTAGGCTGACCATTTGTGACCAGAGGAGTGAGATGCTGGGGACTAGAGTATGTCCCTCCAAAGGTAAGCTCACTACCCTGCAGCAATTAGAAAAGGCAAATTAAAAGATTATTAAAAAGTATTAGAAGAAAAAGTAGTGTTATTAATACATATTCTTGTTTGAAAAAAAAAAAAAAGGAGTTACTTCTTCATGGGACAGGTAGTTATTTAAACCTTTTGCCACAGGATGTTGCAGATGCTGAAACTTTATGTCTTGTCTTTAAGGAGAGACTGAACAGTTTGACTGAAGAGAAATTCGGTGAACTGGAAATGCATGGAAACTGAGAGTGTAATAAGGGAAAGGTGTCAAAGAATGTTCTTGTGTTCTCCCTCGTGTATCTGCTTTTGACCACTATCAAAGGCAGGCTGCTCTACCAGAGGAACCTGTGGCCTAGTCTGCTCCAAATACCACTTCATGCTACACCAGTTACAGTCAAGTGTACTTGTCAGCAGTACCGGATGGCCCTGTCAGAGAACGCAGATGGAGCATGGCTGGGAGACAGCTCACTCTCTACCTTCTTTCACACAACCACCACCATTCAGGCGGTGGCAAGAGTTTGCTTCCACCTGCCAGTCCCCACCAGCAAATCCCCATGGTGAAAAGTAGTTTCTTGGCTTTTCACACCCACAAACCCTCCACCTCCTTCCTCTCCCAGCTTTAGAGGGTGCAGATTTGCTGAGGAGATACGGGAGCTCTGCTCTGCATTGCTGATCCTACATGAAGGGCTGCCATGGACACAAGACCACGTTGGAGGCTGATGCAGAGAGTGGACACTGTCCCACTTGCAGGAAGTGAAGGCGATGGGGTGATTTTGGAACAATAATCTAACATTTATTTCTCCCTCTCTACTGTGAGCTAGTTTTATTTCAGGAACGTGCACATTACTTAAAGATGTGAAAAGCCATGTAACACTAGGGCAAAGATAAAACAGAAAGGAGTTAGCGGAACACAACAAATGTTTTATGAAATCTTAAAGGATGACCTTGAACCAAATGCTGCTTGCTTTCTTTTCCTGTATTAAATACAAACTAAGAGAAATACATTTCTGAATGTGAAGTGAAAGTGAATGATATTTCAATTAACTAGAAATGATATTTCAATTAACTAGTTTTACACAGACAGGCTGTATAGCATATTGAAAATAATTAATACTTTATTAAAAATACTTTGAAAGAAACTATAATTTTAGCTGCAGAGTAGCTGCAATATCTGTAAGTATTTTCATGTTTAATTTCTAGATATAAAATACATCAAAATGTTTTTTTTTCTCTTGTTAGTATGTTTCATTTCTAAGGGGAGTTAAAAATTGTCACCAATTTCTGCACAGATTGGTTTTCTTTTTTCCTATATCAACATACGTTCTATACACTACACTTACTACACTTGTCAAATATTCATTAATAAGGAGGAAAGCTATGAGCAAGTCAGAAAAAAAGGCCACAATTAAAAAATAAGCCATACTTCATTCTTCAGAGACAAACGCAACAGAATGATACCCCAGCAATCACAGAAACAGACGAATAGCCCCTGCAGCATGACTTTTTCTTAATCTCCCCATGAACACCCTCTAGATGAGCCATATCTGAATGTGTTACAGACTGTTCTCTTAAGATGCAGATGTTGGATAGGATCTTAGAGTTTTTTGGTCAGATAATGTGGTTTTAATCAAATAACACAGCTTTGAATGAACTGAAAAAGCCTAAAAAACACTGAAACTCCTAAGGCCCCTCTAAAGACTACAAATAGTATTATTCTTTGCTTTTTGCCTCATAAACACCCCACCACACTAACTCATAATATTGGCTTTGCTGGGAAACGAGGTGGTTGATTAAAACTGATGAAGTTAGCTATGAAAACAAGTCTTGCACTCCACAAAACCGACACTTTCATGTAAATGTCATCAAAAATCCAGAAATCACCAGAGGAAAACTCCCCTATTTAAACCGTTTGCACAAGGTGGTGTAACAAAAACGCTATTCAATTCTAAGGTAACTTCTTATTTTGTCTCCCTGATATTTTCTCGTCACCGGTTTTGGGTCAGAGTAAACTCTTGAGAAATGATTCGACATTCCCTTTGAAACTAATTAGACTAAGCAGCAGGTACCCACTCCAAAGTCCAAACAAGAGAATGTAGAAAGCACAGGGAATTCACTGCACCTGGGGTTAATGAACTCATTGTGTCATTTTTGCAGAGGTAAAGAAGGGGTAACGTAACTGACCAAATGTATTATACATGTGTGTGTGTGTGGATATATATATTTATATAGTTTTGAGAGTTGGTAGTCTTTTCAGCAGAAAATGTGGTGTTAAATAAGAACTCTAAGCTATTTTGTTAGTTTGCAATGTTGGAAGAATAACTGTAAGAATGTTAAACTAAGTTTTAAAATATCAGGTGCTTACATTAAATTTTAATCAGCTTAAAAACAAAATACCATGTTGCATTTGCAAGACATTTACTCATCTTCAGCAGCAAACACAAGGTAAAAATCAGTTTTATCTTTTACTGAATAATTAATACAACGATTTACTTTGATACCCTAATTCTGGACCTCATGAAGCTTATACAAGAGCAAAGAAGTACAAAGTAAATGTTGGCCACTTAGAAACTCAGAAATGAAAGAAAGCGAAAAACAGAAAAAAAAAAAAAAAACCAACACTAAAACAGAAGTCAGCACTAACAGCATGAATAGGTATCACAGGTATACAATAACAATATATTTGTTTTAATTTGCGACAGCAACTCTGTTTCTCTTAAAACTGCTGTACACAGGAAATTCCATTTAAAAACTCACAGCTTTTCCAGATCACATTAAGTTAACTTCTGTTTGTAATAATTCTTATGTTTAAAACATTTCCCTAGCCCCATAGGAGAGCGAGATGCAATCACCTTACAACAGTGAGGTGAATGCTGTGCTTACGATGACAGTCATTGATTCAAAAACATGTTTTATGAAGAAAAAAACACCCTCATGAAAGTTTGTTCTCTTTGAAAAGAAAAATCTTAAAGAGTTTTCTAATCTGGCTTCAAACCAACAGGTTAAAGTGGAAGATTCAGACAACATCTTCTTACCTCTTTATACTACAGAAGTATTCTGAAAGAAATGGTCAAGATTTAGATACACCCAACCGTATGGACACTAGAAAAACAGCATTTCATGAATGACACAAGCAAGTTGGAATCTATGTCCGAGAACAACAGAAGCTTGAACAGATATGGAGGACATTTCTTTAACAGCCACTAATAAGCTTATTGAAATTAAATTATTGGTAAATAACTAGCACTAATTATGCTGTGAGAATTTTTGTCAGGGGTCAAAACTGATTAACTATTTTCATTAAAAATGAAAGACAATGTAAATGACATGAATGACAGGAGGGCAGTCAGAACGGAATAAATTATTTTCCCAAACACCATCAGAGCAGGTTGATGCTCAAGACATCAAAAATGAACAGTAAACACTTCCAGCAGTAAGTGCCACTGCAGAACAGGCATGCAAGGAAGACTTTAATATATGGCAGTCATGTTCTCATAATATTTAACTGGTCCATCAACAGGCTAAGTTTGTTAATCCTCATACTAACTCACGTGTGGATCTTGACAGCTGGGTTCCTTCTATGTTGAAAGGCTGGGGACTGCATCCCTGTTCTCAGCAGCACACACCACAGTGCTCTTCCTGAAAAAAGCCTCTCAATTACACACAATGTTTTGTTCCAGAACAACCACTCCTGTGCTCTATTTACTCTGTTTTATGGATATATATCTGTATTTCATTAAAATCTGTCAAACACAGATCTTGCTTATTAATACATTAGTGCCAAAATGCTGGTTTAAAAACCCTTTCAAATAAACTTTCAGAAAAAACTCATTTTGTCCCTATTCCCTATTTCTCCACCACCATCACTATTACAGCCAAGTTATCAAATTCCTCTCTTAGCTGTGAAATCAGCTGTTCGCAGAATCAAGCCCAGCGTAGCGTAGAGTGATTTTGTGTTGTGAGGGCATCAACAGTAAGTTAAAACATATAAATAAAAATATACCAGCAAAGAAGTTAGGAGTAGATTCATGCTGCTAAATTCTCCATGCTTTTTACAATTTTAGGTACTTGCTTGGTCATGGATTTGATCTGCTGTGGGTTTTAGCCCTTAGCAGAAATTAGTATTATTAGAAGTGCTAGAACTAGAAAGTAACTCTCCCTTTTTCTGCAACCATGCAAACCTCACTTTTTGTTTTTGTAGAGCTGCTAACAGAAGTTGCAAGGTTTTCTGTTTTTTCTTATTCTCTTTGCACCCCCTTAAGAAAAAACATGAAAAAAAAAAGAGAAAAAAAGCCAAGGGAAAAAAAAAAAAAAGTAAAAAAAAAAAGAAAAAAAAAAAAAAAAAAAAAAACCCGGCCTTCCTTTTTCCATCCCCCCCCCCCGGTTAAAAAAAAAAAAAAAAAAAAAAAAAAAAACCTCTCTTTCAGTGAAATGAGCATGCCTTGTTACATGCTGCTCTGTAACTATAGGAGCAAATCAATAGCAGCTGAATGCCATCTGCTTCGGGCAGCAGAACAGCACCAAAAGTGTGAGCAATGCATCTTCCCTTATTGAAAGGTTATTTTATGCAAGTAAACAATTCATCGTCTTCTTGCACGCTTGATGCTCATTTACCACTTCTGATCAATAAAATATGCAAAACAACAAAAAAATTGAATCCTAAGAGTAGTTCTGATGCCACTGTGATAGTTAATCAATATCAGGTCTCTGTTCAGTAAGGCAGGCGGTAGGGTAACTCCTTTAATGTATGAACCCAGGAAAATGTGTGGAAATATGTCTTGTTGCCTCTAATATACAGTATGAGGGAGAAACACAACTTCTACCCAGCAAATTAAAAAGAGGAAGCACTATTTTAATTTTAATTTTTTGCCCTACTATGTAAAGGTTACTTATGTCAGCCTGCCTGATGATTTGTTGCAAAGAAACTGCTGTTACACTGTTAATAGAGCTATACTATGATTAACATAGATATTTGGTTAAATCACAGCCATTGCAAGACATGCTTTGGACAGCAACCCACTCTGCTTCCTTCTAAAGCTGCTCTGCCTTATTAAGTCTTGGTTTTCAATGTATTTATGTTTCAGGTGAACTCAGTTTTTCTGTTAAAAACAAACTGCTATGGGAATTTCTTTTGCACACTGTTTCTTTTAGTCAGACCACAAACTGCCTTATTACATTAAGCCTCATGACAATTGATTCAAGTAGAATACTTCTCTCCCAACAAAGAAAACGACATCATTTTTACAGATATTGCAGAACAAACTCTCCAATTTAGACTGTTTCCTAAAATAACATAAAGTACTTGAAATAACAGTTGTTACTCACAAAGGCTCTTCTCCAGTAAGCCACATACCCTAACATTAAAAAAATTAAGCACTCTGTCATTTGAACAGTAATTTTGCAGAATATGTCACAAAGATAAAGCCACAAATTCAACTCCACACTACATGTTCAGATCAGCACTTATTATTACAAACAGGAAAGAGAAACAAAGAAAATGTGGATAGGAACACAATTATTCAAGTGCACATACTTTACTTCCTTTTGCTTATTTCAACAGTAGGAAAGCTTCGGTACACATCTATAAAATAATATTTTACTTCCATTTAAAAGAACAACTGAGTACAAATCTTAAAAACAACCACAACAACAAAAAGCAAAAACTATTTTCTACATATTTTCAATGCAGATGCTTCCCAGTGCACTGGCCATTATTAAAATGAAACAGCTCTGCATAAAAATGAATTTATGACCAAAAATAAAGTATCAGTACCAAACAGTAACTTGCAGTCAAGCAGCAGCACTTGTACACTGGAGAGAAAAAAATCACTTGCTCATTGTTCACTTCTCATAGCTCTTAAAAAACAAGACAACTTCATGAACATATCTGTAAATCAACTTACATAGAATTTTTATGACAATTACTGGTGATTAATAAAGCACACATTCACACATACGAAAAAAGTCCTTCTGATCAACCAATGAAACTTATAAGATGCATTTGGCGTTTGGGTTTATTTATACCTGTGAACAAGAAAATAATTTATAAGCAACACTACACTTTTTTTATTATTTTATAATCTTGAAAGAACCCAAACATTTAGTGTTAACAGACAGCTAACTCTCCTACATGCAAGCTGTCCCTTCTACAAGCTTTGAACAAGCTCGTTCTGCATGTCTTCTTCAAAAACGCCTATGAGTTCATATGCACTCCAATATACGGTTTGATCACATTTATAGAAACCCCAACAATTTTGATCAAATTAATAATACAGAACATAGCAGTGAAAGTGCAGTAGCTTTGAGTCAATGACCCAACTAGCAGCAAGGGTATAATTTAAAGTCAGAAATTTCCAGTGCATGCACCGTTAGCCACAGTGAACCTGTTACTGCTCTAAAGGGAATTGTTTGCCTCTTATTAGATTTTCTACAGCACAGCCATAAGTGATAAATGTACTGCTGTACTCACTGTCAAGTTAATCAATGCTGCCAAAGTTTTGTTGACCTAACAGTAATCCATAAAGTGAGCGGCATTTTCTCTATCCCTATGACATCTCGGTCCTCAGTGGGGATACAAATCTTACAACAGCATCTTAAAAAAATGAAAAAAAAAAAACCAAACAAAAAAAACCAAGCAAAGCAAAGGGTGGGGGGAAGGTATTTCAAAAATTCTGTCTTTAAATTAGCAGACTGAGAATTCCTTGTCTCTCTGAGAAATCGCTTAAAAATGAAGGCCTCACAATGTGTTGCGTTTGATGGTTAAAATACAAGCAAATGGATAACTTCACAGAGGAAAAAGCATTGTGTACTAAAAGGACAGTAAAAAACAGCATAAGGATTCTTCCAAGGAAATAGTTGTGAACACGATTTACTTGTGACTATAGATTAGTGCACTGGTTCAAACACAGCACGGCGCAGCAATTCTGAAGACAGTAATGTGAAAACAATAATAAAAAATTGCCACCAATAAAACTTGTCTATTGCTGCGTCTGGCTGTAATTCACAATCCATGAGAGGCATCACCACTGAAAAGAAGAAAAAGTCAGGAAACAATCCCTGGTAGAACGAGCTGCTCTATAAACAAACTGCTGCCATGCTCTCACAAGCAATTATAGACATATGAAATATGAATTGCCATTGATTTTTCTTCTAGAGGTCACTCTGTTCCATGTTTTACGCACTCTAGGCATTTATTTGGGTGGCAAACTGACAAGTTTTTACAGAATTAACGGAGCAATGTAATCCTTGCTCAATCACAGGTACTTCATTATGGTTCTGTTCCTTGACACTTGTCCCTCCCAAAACTCACCAGCAAGGGATTCCTTGAGAAAGGTGAAGAACAATGCAATTACTTGTGAAAAGAGACGATCCTAACTTGGTCAGTGAATGCTTATTTACTTCTTCTGTGCTGTTGGAAGATGAGCAGCATCAGCAGAAGGTTGCATTTATCAGAGTGTAGCAACTCTACAGATAATGTTCTGATTTTGCTAAAGCTCTCCACATTCTTGCTATTGAAAGAGGGATGAGTTCTCCCAAAAGGAGAAGTAAGATTGCAAGTGAGCCCCCTAACAGAAGTAACATAACTATCTGGATTTCTGTTAAAAATTCCCGGAACATTAACAAAGTGTGAGGATGACATGCTGCTCTCTATAAATCTCATGGCTTTGCTGTTATCTCTGCATGTTACAACTGCTTTAAGTTGGAAACCGGGACTCATGAGCTCATGAATCACATATTATGTATATTCAGAAACTTTCTTTACCACTATTACTCATTTTTAGCCCTTTTTTTTTTTTTTTTTTTTTTTTCGTACTCTGGGTTTTCCATGCAAGAATAACTTGCAAGAAAGGCTGTGTTGTACCCTTCCTAGTGGTTACTCTGTCCCTGTAGGCTCTTGCTTACCCTACAAGTTAGCCTTGGCATCTGAAGGTAAGGTTACATGGATATTTTAAATCACCTTTCCTACTGCCTCAGTTCAAGGACAAAAGCATGCTAAAATACTATGGTATAAAAACTTAATTAGACTCTGGACTCCACGATAAGCAAATAAAAGTGGAGTATGCCAGCAGTGTAAGTATGTCTGGAGAACTGGTGCCCAGAAATCAAAGTGGAGTGTGGATATAATATAAGAGTTCAGAGAGGGTTTATAGTAGAATTTATGTCTACAACTGTCTGCGGGACACAGAAGTGACCTGCACTTGATCATTAGAAGACAACAATATTTAGACTGAATGAACCAGTCATGGGGACTGTCACGGGATTGAATTTACACAACTTTAATGTAATGAAATGCAATGAAATTAAAAACAAAACAAAACAAAACAAACAAACAAAAGAAAAACTGGGTAGTGACATGAAGCCAAATGACTCTGGTACACATACAAAAATGATAACACGATGGTTGAGAAAAATGGCAAATACTAGAATACTGTACAGAAAAATATTATTTAGATGTCTCCATCCACACATTAACAAGTTTGTCTTCTCCACCCATCCACTACCACAGTATCAACTAAGTGGTTTGATGCTGGACTCGTCTTTGATTTCTTTGAGGAATATCACCCCTCTGTAAAAAACAGCCAAAAATAATTGCCCAAACTAAAGCAATTGGGATTTTTTATTTTTCATTTTTTTTTGTCCACTGTCAATACATGAGCTGATATGATACCACACTATCACAATTATGAATACTGTATTTTCCTAGTGATGATGATATTCTAGGAGTAATAACTAAAAAGACCCTAAAAAATGGAGGATGAACTCACCCAGTCTGTTACATGTAACTGGAGTGACATTTTCTCAGAATGTTTATCAGGAAAGTTACCACTGACCTTTTCATTTTCCTAGAACAGACATGCCCAGTGGGTTGCAACAGCATAAGAAATAAGACTTTTATCCAACCATTCTAAAACTGTAATTCCACAAAAGCAGGCTCCAACCACACAGCTGCTTTAAGGGCCACGGATGCACCCCTGAATCTGCTGGTCTGGGAGAGCAGCCTTATGAGCTCCGGCAGTTGGTATGTTTGTGCTTACCAGTTTACATGAGCCACGCCAACACGAAGAGCAGCAATACCACTGACCAAGGCTAAGGTAGTTCTCTAAAACTGTCTTGGAAATTAAGTCCGATTACTGTGGAACAGACTATGTGTATAGCCCAACTCTTTCTTCCTGGTGGAATAAATCTGGGAGCATGTGACTCTAAAGCCTTACATACACAGCTAACACCATCAGTTGAACCAACTTTCAATACTTTCTTTGAGCATACTAACACTCAAAGTCAATAAATTTATTTCTAAGATGACAGGGAGCTCTTCACAAGCAGATGCACTCTTCCTCAAAAATGAAAAGGCTGGCCTTCAGCTGAACATGCAGGCAGCTCTCCTACCGTTTATCATTAAAGGAAATATCCAGACCATGTGCAGAGTGCAGCTTACAGCATGTGGACCGATACGAACTGGCCTGCACAGATATCTGGAAGAAAGAGCCACCATTCAACACTGTGTGGGTATGCACCAACAGGGAGACCCACCTGCATTAAAGAGGAATCAAACTAACAGTTTGATTAAGTCTCTACCAAACACAAGTGCTACTGGTTATTGACACTAACAAACCACACTTAGTCATTCCCTTGTCTACCAGACAGCTACAAACACAACACTGGTAGCATAAGTAGGGCTTTCAGGAGTTTTAAGTATAATCAGAATAAGTCGAGTGATCAGCTCTGAACTGTGGGATCTGTGATTTTCCTGTGCCTTTATTTCTTGCACCATGTTGTAAGAGAAATGGATGTAGCAGATGTGTCAAATACAATTTGACACCCCATTAACAGAGATCTTCAAAATAAATGGCAATTAATGCTTCTGCTTCGAGGAGAAGCAAGGCTAATTGCTGTATCACAGATGAAATTTTCTTTTGTGTTCAGTGGTTACTCTCAACTCCATTTTGCTGCAACAGTGTTTCTTAGTGCTTTATTTGAAATTTGCATTCATTGATAACATTGGTCTACTCTGACTTTTATACTGAGCTTTGAACTAATTGCTCTCAATTAATCTGTTCCACTCTTTGATAGCTTATTTATCAGATTGGGAAAGATAGATTTAATGGTCCTTGCTGGAAACAAGTTCTTTAATTGGAAATACCAGAGTGTTTAGTTCACTTTGTGCTCTAGCAATTAAGGACAATTTGGAAAAGCGTTTTTCCCCCTACTATTGTCTCCTTGATTAGATTTCCAAAGAAGCAGACAAAACAAATGACAATACCACCTAGCAATATTGGTTCAAATAAAAGCCCAGAAGCCAAATTACTTACTATGAGAAATGTGAACCATCCCCATCAATTCCAATGCTGTGTTACATTCATTTTGCTGTATCTTTGCTTCCCATGTAGGTAAATGGCAACATTTCTTTCAAAATGCATAGCTCTATGCCTGCCTCTGTACAATTACTCCTTTCCACAAATAAGCCAAATCAACAGAAGAAATTATTTTTCTTGATTAAGCTCCCACATTTCTCTTGGGATGAAACAAAACAAACAATTAATCTTTCCTTATTTGTTCTCAGAAGAACCTGCATCCCTTAAATGTACGATAACCAGGGTACCTGTGGCAGGCAGTCGGCAGCAATTAGGCTTGTGCTGAAAATGAATGGACTAGAGTCAGAATGCCTAATCTGCTGAGAGTTTCTACCAGAGGGCAAGGTTACACCAGGAAAATTCCCTTGCTGTGGAAATACTGTTAAAAATTACCACTTGACTTCAGAATAATTAACAAGGTTTGGGAATTTATATGAACTGAGTAATTGAAAAGAATTAGCAAGAGATATATGCATTAATCTTCACCAGTTACAACGTGCCTAATGAAATTGAGGTTCTACTTCTACTCCACGCTTTGTTTCTGTAAACTTTTTCACCTACAGAAGAAAAGTATATTAGATAAAGACAACACTAGTTCTGAATGATTTTTAAAAAAGAAACTGCATAGCAAACTTCAATTTTATATCAGTATTTTGGATTTGTTTTTAATGTAGAATTCATACCCTTTATCACAACTAGAAACTCTACGAAGGTTTCTGGCATTAATGTAAACAGGAAAAATCTGTAACAGAATTATAAATTTAGCATGATTTAGTAATGTAGATTTATTTGTACATGCACTTAAATTCAAGTCTGTTTCAGTCAAGATATTCTACAGTCAACAGCTTCAATAAAACGAGCTTTTTTACTCTTAACTACATCATTATTATATTCTGATTACAGAGACAATGAGCTGGTGAAAAGAAAAAATAAAAGTGAGCAATGCTGACATGCATGAAGATAGTGTTAGCAGAAGATAACAGGCATTTGTTATTCTACTGGGCTACTCCTTCTCTCCCTTAGCTCACTCTGAAATCCTTCATCATATCCTTCAGAAGGAGACATGCAAGATACTATAGAAGACACAAAAAGACAAAACATAAAACAGAATTCTATCTGAGGTAGGAGAGTGCAATTTACTGCAGGACCAACCCAGAAGGCTCACTGATCTCCGTCCCACAACCCAACTGAAGAATTCTGGTTGTGTCCTCCTCGGCTCCCTTCTGCCAGACCAGTTCCTATCTCTTGCTTTCATGTCCTTCTTGCAAAGATTTTTCGTTTTATTTGTGTGTGTGTGTGTGTGTGCTTATGCTCTTTCCATACAATATCTTTGAAACAGAAGCTCAAGAAATACTGCTCACTTAACACAGTATATTTCCTGCAAAACCCTGTGGTTAGTTCTGTAGGCGTGGAAGTTTGTTTGTTTTTTTTCCTTCAGAATGATCTACACTGAATCACAGAATCACTGAATTATTTAGGTTGGAAAAGACCCGTAAGATCAACTCCAACCATCACCTAACGAGCAAATCCACCTCTAAACCATGTTCCTACGTGTCACACCCATGCACCTCTCAAACACCTCCAGGGATGGCAACTCCACCTCTTCATATGTCTTGTTTTCCAGTCGATTCACCAGATACAAACTATGTTAGATAAAAATTTAGAAGTTTTTACACACTTTGAGGTGAAGAATTGTCAGATTAACTTTATCAATCAAACTTTGATTCAGCTTCCTTGTATGTAAAGATGTTTTAGCTCTTGCTTTCATTACCCCATGCTGCTTTTTGAAACCAAGAGTTGGTTCTTCATCCAAAGCACAGAATGGATCTTATTCAGGTATTCAGCATGTATTCACTATTTTGTTTTCTTCCTCTCACCTCCAAATATGGCCTGTATCTTATGTGAAAAATACAAATTCTGCTATAAAGATAGATTTGTTCATTTCTTCATGCACTTCTACTCAGTGCTCACATGCAGCTTCCAAATACCTGAAGAAATTGAATGAATAGTTTTCAGTCACACAAAGGGCATAGGCAAAATAACACTATTGGATTGAATAAAGGCAGTGATTTGTCAAATGTAGGTCTAAACTACCTGTTAATTTTGTTATATACTACTGAACAGTTGCAACAGAGAATAGTCTATTGCTTTAAACATACAATAATAAAACACTAGAAAATATTTTTCCCTTCATTGGCAATTCATTAAGTAACTTTGCAAATTGATTCTGAAGAAGTCTGTAAGAATGAACCTGCCTTGAAAGTCCAATTTAAAAAAGAAATCATCATTTGTGCACAAAAAATAAGTCAGCTCATGTAAAACAACACAGAGAAGGAAATAAAAATATGTTTAAAACGCTGTATATTGATTAAAAATGGGAAAAAATGAGTCATTCTACCATAGTACAAGTTGAGATAATTAAAACCCTTTGCAAGAATTGTAGCTTCTTTCTTTCTTTAACATAATGGACAAAAACTGTTTAACTTTTTTTCATCCTTTTTTTCCCCAACAAACTCATGCAAATTTATTAAATATTTATTAAGGAAAAGGAAAATTTTAAATTTAATGCCTACATGTCAAATGAGGAATTGTCTTCAGGTTTAGGAAGATGGCCATTTTTTCTTTCATCATGGCTACATGAAATGAGAGTCCAAAACTTTGTATTGCTCTAGAAGGAATCATAGAAATTAGAATGACTGATATTCAGCAGACTGTAGCAGTGAGCCAAAAGATGGGCACTTGAGTTTTTAATACCCACAGTCTTGCTTAAAAAGGCTGTGGTATCTTCATCAAAAAACTTTGCTTCTTTCTCTGCCCTCAAAAATCTTACGGTTGTGTTGCGTGAATGCTCAACAGAATCACAAAATGGCTTCGGTTGGAATGGACCTTATGGATCATCCAGTTCCAACTTCCCTGCCATGGGCTGGGACACCACCCCCTAGAACAGGTTGCCCAAAGCCATTGGCAACCTAACCTTGAACACCTCCACAGCTTCTCTGGGAAGCCTGTGCCAGTGCCTCACTACTCTCTGAGTGAAGAATTTCTTCCTAACCTCTAATCTAAATACCTCCTCTTTCAGTTTAAAACCATCCCCCTTGTCCTATCACTATCTGCCCATGTAAAAGTCACTCCCCATCCTTTTTATAAGCCCCATTTAAGTACTTAAAGGCCACAAGAAGTCTCCCTAGAGAATCCTCTCTCCAGGCTGAACATCCCCAGCTCCCTCAACCTGTTTTCATAGGAGAGGTGCTCCAGCCCTCTGATCATCTTCATCCATCCTTCAAATCCATCTCTCTCCAATTTCAAGATTGGGATGTCATGTGGGACCGTGTCAAAGGCCTCACACAAGTCCACAAAGATGACAGCAGCTGTCTTCCCTTGTCAGCTGAGGCAGTCACACCACCACAGAAGGCCACCAGACTGGTCAGGCACGATTTGCCCTTGGTGAAGCCATGCTGGCTGTCTCAGATCACCTCCTTGTCCTGCCTGTGCCTTGACATTCCTTCCAGGAGGATCTGTTCCATGACCTTCCCAGGCACAGAGGTGGGGCTCACTGGTCTGCAGTTCCCCAGTCCTCCTTTCTACCCTTTTTAGAAATGGGAGTGGTGTTTCTCTTTTCCCAGTCACTGTGGACCTCACCTGACTGCCAGGACTTTTCAGATATGATGGAGAGAGGCTTGGGCCATGATGGAGACCACTTCTCACTCTATGTGTAATATGCAATATCTACAATTCGATGTTCATCTTAATTTGGGTGATAGTAAGTGATAATATAGCATGATAACATACAGCACATTGAAAAGAGAATGAACATTTAGACATGGTTTCTAAACCTGGCATGACTTCTAATCTAAATTTTGCTTTTAACTGAGTAAAATTTACTTTGATCAGCTCTGACATGTAAGAGCAAATTGAGAGATAAATTCATGCAGCAGAGTTCTGTACAAAAAAAAAAAAAAATACCCACCACACCATCAACAATAACAAACAAACAGAGATTACTGAAGATAAAGAAAATAATACGTACTTTTAAAATATAAATCAGGTAATTTTCCCAAGCATGCTTGAAAAAGCTTGGAACATTTCTGTAGGAAACACATTTGCAAGCAGAAAATGTTATTAAAAAGCTCTCCTTTAAATTACCTGCAAAATTATTTTGCTTTCCTCTTATTTTACACCTCTTCTTAGCCAATATTCAAGTATGCATGTCAAGCACACTTCTTTAAAACCCACAGCCATCTAAAACCAGCTACGTATCCGTATCACCAAAAAAACATGGATGCACAACAGAATCTTAAAAGAGCTGGTCTTAGCAATGATGGATTTAAGTTATTAACCGATCAAAAAAAGATGGATGGTGGTCTGCTTTTCTTAATCTACATCATCATCTAGATCTATTTAAAGATATCTGGTACACTAACAAACTTAGTTAAGGTTTCGATAAAATCAGTAGAATAATCTGCCCTGTTACATTGAGACTGTATCGATCAATAAAATCACTTGTACTAGGAAAGTACTGTTAAGTACTGACAATCCCAGCCATTAATATTATTTAACACTCTGCTCACAATCTTTAATAAGGACAAAGAACATTTTGCCTTTTTATACTTCATACCATTGCTTTTATAGCTTCTTACAGGTAGAGTTCAACCTTGATTACTGCAGACTAAATGGCATTAGAGAAGCAAGACACTGATTAATTTTGGATAATGGAGAGAATTTTCAATGTGATTAATGGATGGGGGTGATTCAACAGCCTCTGCAGCAGGACATCAGTTAAATCTTATTTCATTGTTTCCAACTTCTACTTGCAACTTTCTAAAACTAGATTCTTTCCTCCCAGTGTATTCATCTGCTTTTAAAACAACACCGCTTTCTAGAAACAGCAATCAGGAAGATAAGTATCTGTTCTGGACTTGATAGGATTTTTTATTTTTATTTTTCTGCAAATAAGCCAATTTGCTGTTACATTAATTAGAAATAGATCCCAACAGAGAACGTGTACAAAGGTCAAAGGGAAGGATCACTTATACAGAAAGCTTTGTGGTGGCTAAAGAATGACACAAGGAAGTCAAAATGAACTCTACGAAGCTCTTGCTCTCAGATATGGTGAATGGTTAAAGAGAAGCCCAGAGAGAAAAGGCCCACAGGTAAGGCACGCACAGAATAATGTGGAGAAGAACAAAATTCAACCCACATTTTGCACAGAAACTTTAATGTTTAAAATTTCTTTCAGTGAGTTCACTTTTCATGAGTTTCATGAGTTCAGCTTTTAAATACAAAGCCAATTACCTCACTTGTGTAAAGTAAAACATTTAATGCCAAAAGGCATTAGCCCTTTCCTCTTCATTGTATCAGTATAATTCAACCATATCTTACCAACCTTATGATTCAACATTTCTTTAAGAATAGCGTTCATGATATAGGCAGGGTTTAATTCATGAAAACACAGTGATGTTTCATCAAATTCAGTAACAAGCTGAAAAATAATAATGTATTACCAAAGGTCCATTTAGTACTGTATCCTGTCTCCAAAAATGGCTGTGATAAATTGGTATCAAGGAAGAGTATAAATGACCAGGACTAACATATGATATGTTTCCTTCAATACTTCAGCAGCCTCAAAAGTTATTTCTACAGACTTTCTATGCAAACGCGAACTTTTCCGTGAGCTTTTCCAGTGTTCCCTTGAAACAGTTTAGATTTTTGGCATTCACCATATAGATTCACATTCAACAACATACAGGTATTCAGGAATAACTTAACTCTTGATACAGAGCATGTTTCTGAGAATACAAAGGAAGGACAATTATTATGAATATTAACATTGATGGAATGGATAAATGCCATAAATGAAGTATACAGAGTTAAAATTTGAATACCTGAATGATCATTGGGTAGTTCTATGATCCTTCTGCCATTACCCTTACAGAATTAATTAGTAGCCAATGATTTATTTGCACTGGGCAAAAACAACAGAATGTCTCATGGAAGTGCGCATATCACATGCAGAGATCTCAATATTTCTAAAAAGCTCCAACAGCACAGGTTCAAAGCCATCTATGTTGACAGACATTACATTTCTTTCTCCTTTAATACTGATAATGCAAAGTCAGGAATTGTTTCAATTATTAAACACTTACAGAATGCTTCTGAATCTAGTTTTCTATGCCAGCTTCAAGTAATCCACAAACCACGACTCCCTTTCTTCATATGACAGCCTAGCTTTTATTTTGCCTAGCAGAGCTCAGGCTGATTTTTATGTACTACTGTAAGATATTTTTTCCTCCACTTTATGAAGAGAAACTAGTGAAAGTCCTGTGCATCATTAAAAGCTTGTGTTCCTCACTTTCACACATCTTCTGATCCTCCTCCAACCAAGACAGCTCTGAAGCAGTATTCCAGCTATTGTTACAGAGAAGTGTTATTTAGCTATTAAAAGGCAAAGTTCTAGCCAAAGTACACTATGGAGCACTTGTAGACTGGCATCAAGAGTCTAGATGGCTTTTCTTAGAGAAGAGACCTCTCCAATCTTCTTGAGGATGGATACGATTATAAGTGATGGGGTTCACACTCCTCCTTGTTAGAACAGCAAGAGGCCAACAGAAATTGAACTAATTAAGCAGTGAGAAACTAATGAAACTCCACACTAGGTGATGTAAAGCTCCATTTCTTCAACACTGAAAGATCAAATAATCTAACTCCTCAGGATGATGGAGAAAAGGGGCAAAGACTGAGAAAGCTGAACCTTACTTATATTATGAAATACTGTATTAAATGAGCAACACTGTACCAGTTTCCAAATCAACAAAAAGGACTTTTCAATACTTTAATTTCTTTTAACTGAATCTAAAACTTTTATGAAGCAACAGCACAGAAATAGATCAACATAACTGAGGACATCTTAACAGCTCCAGAATACAAACAGTTGAGATTGGTGACTAAAGTCACAAGTTTTTGTTTGTTTGTTTTTCTTTTTCCCCTGGGGCTACAGAAGGTTGTTTAATATTTTGAGATTTATTAATCTTTCATATCCATTGTCCAGTTAGAGAAGACTTTATTTATAGTTTAACTTTACCACAATGAATTTAGTATCAATACTTACTGAAGTAATTATAGAAAATCATCATAGTCCATGAAGAAATGACATTTTAAGAAAAATACCCCATAAGGTTGTTTTTTTCTGCAGCCATCAACTGCAGAAATATCTCATTTATCTTCATTTTTTTTGCATACACTATTGAACAGTTCCCCAAAACAGAGTAAAAAATGCAATGTAATAATGGGTGATTTTCTCCTTTTATATTTCTGATGAACTTACACGTAAAGCAATTGGACATTATTCATCACTATAGCCAGTTTTCATAGCTCCACCCTGCTGTAAGCCAGGACAGTTAAGGAGGATAGAATTGTGTTCTACTTTTGAAAAGCAAAATCATAACAGATTCAGTTTTATTTATCTTTTTCAGGAAGGATTGGTAGTTAAAATATTTTTTAAGAGAACTGCATTTTGAAGAATACTGAAGTATAGGTCAAAGTACTTCTCAGATCTCCAGATTATTTCCTTAAATGGAAAATAAATCTCTAGTCCGGTTTCATAAACTCCATAATTCATTTTGCAGATTTGGACTCCTGAAACTCTGGAATGTTGAAGTTCATCAAGTCTTCAAGTCTCACAGCCAAGCAGCACTTTAACCAATCTTATCTCCAGGAATCAGGATGGTTCTCTTCTTACGAAGTTCAAGAGTAAATAAAAGGCAAGTACATTTTCTTGACCTCAACTGAGAGAAATATTAGCTCTAGGTACTATCTCTGGTTAGAAATGGATGTACATAAAGACCTAACATATGTACAGACTAGTTCAGAAGGTTTACAGCCTTCAGTTTTATATCAAATTCTTGCCAGTCACAAAAAGAATCTCCTCAGGTCACCTAGACCCCAACTTAGTATCCTCAAGCTTTCCTCCCATTACAAATATGGGTCTTCTTCAAAATCTCCATAGCCAAATCATTTCAGTGAAGACTAGCAGCTACATATTCTCATGTTGAGGTGTGGGTACCACTTCGCAGTGAATTCTGTTAATCTTGTTAACAATGTCTGTTATCTTGTTGGGCTGATGATATCAGCAAATGATGAGATTTCTTCTGCCCAAGGGGGTTAGAAAATATCTATTCCATTGAACTTTAAAAGGAAGGTCTGTCAAAGGGCAAGTCTCTAGGGCAGAGAGACTGGATGGCAATAACATCCAGTGTCAGCTTACTGGGACAAGGATATGACCTAACTCCAAATCAGTAGAGGGCAGGTGGTTAGATCAAATTCTTCCCCATTACCAATTCACTGGAAATAAGCTCCATAAAAACTGCTCCTCCAAGAGTACATCATACAAAATCTAATTGTAACAAATACCGATCAGATTGACAACACAGCTGCAGTTGCTTCAATATGCAATTAGATAAGGTCCCTGAGTGCTGCCCCTAGGAATCTCAACAATGTCTTCAATGTCTCCAAAGTAAAAACCCAGCTACTGGTGCAGTTGGCCCATCCAAAAGATGACTTACTGAACTCATACACAAACCATGGTGTACAAGAGGAAACATTTCAAGCAGTCTGTATTTCCTTTAAATACACTATCAAAGCATAACATATTTCTGTATTGCTTTGTAATAAGTGGTCACTCAAAGGTTATAGAGCAGATGAAAAATAAAAAATAAAAACACCCAGAAACTACAATGCCAATTAGCAGTCTGTCCTATTATCTTCAACACTTACCTTTAACTTCTGGTACGTTCAAACAAGCATTTCTTCAAACTATCAGCAGTCATGGACTTTTAATGAAAGTCCAATTGGCTGCCCCTCTCAAATTAGAGACTACATAACCAGATAGATGAAATTCATGTTCTATCTTTTCTCAATATCCAACTCTTCAGGAAATGTCTCAAGAGAAGACATATTAACATCTGCATTTAGCTAAGTGAAAATCTTTGTGCAATCTAACAGTACTTGCAGAGAGACTTTTGTCAGCAATAATTTAATCCAATTATTTATTTTATAAATTTTAAATTTAAACAACTGGATTCTCATCTCTGCTGTATTGCAAGGTACAAGCTCACATGCCTATATTATTTACTATCAAGTCAGAATTTATATCACACTAATTGATTTGTGGTAACTGTGAGAATGTTCTTAGCTGATAGCCAGCACAAGCTAGTTAGAGCGGGTTTTGTCCTCTTTCACTGTCAGTAACATGCACTTTCTATTTTAGCAAAGACGAAACCAGTTCAATGTAAATCTTGCTTGCTGTAGGCTAAGCTCATGCACCCCGACAGTTATCACAGACCAGCAGAGAAGCACTTGCTTATTGCTTTGTACTAATTTGTTTGAATGTTTAGGGCCATGCTCTGTCATTCACTTACCTTTGCATCTGTTTCCTCATTAACAGATTAAATATAATCCTTCCTTTTACTTGTCAGTCAGTTGATATTTCTCAGCATTCACAAGTGCTCTGAATTATTATTATGCATATTGCTGAATTACTATACATATGCTTAAATAAATACAATAGTATTTACCAGACAGTTGTTCTACAGTACTAAAAAGAAAAAAGTTGTAAATTCCAAGCAAGCTTGAAGAATATGAAAGCCACTTAAAATAACTGACATAAATCAATCTTTCAGGACTCCATGAAAATCAGACCATTATAATAAGTGCAAATCCTCACCTAGCTTTCAAAACCAAGGAAAATGAGTCAGCTAGTGAGTATTAGCTGACAGTGGATGTTAAATTCAAGAAAATAAACATTTCGATATCACAAGCTAATAATATTTGGTTTATTCATGATGTTGCTATTGTGCATAAAAATCTAGTGAGTTTCTATCCATCTACACCAAGAAAAAAATAGCATACTCTGAAAGGATTTAAAATGGAGGTTCCATCATGGAAAGATGTGGTGATTTAATACTGTTAGGTAGCTAAGCACCACCAGGCCGGTCTCTCACCACCCCTATTCAGATGGACATGGGGAGAAAATATAACAGAAAAAGCTCATGGGTTGAGATAAGGACAGGAAGATAACTCACCAATTACCATCACAGCCAAAATAGACTCAAGGTAAGGAAGATTAATATAATTCATTGCCAATTAGTAAAGGACAAGAGCAGTGAGAACTAAAAACACCTTCCCACCTTTGAACACTTCTCTACCTTCTCCCCCTGCCTGGTGCAGAGGAATGGGATCAGTCTCTGACGCTTTGTGTCCGCCGCTCCTTCGCCACGGTCACTCTCTGCCCCTGCTCCCCATGGGGTCCCTCCCCCCCGATGCCGTCCTTCCCGAACTGAGCCTGCAGGGGCTCCCCACAGGCAGCAGCTCTTCAGCAACTGCTCCCAAATGGCTCCGTCCCATGGGGTCCATCCATCCCCCAGGAGCAAGCTGCTCCAGCACGGGTCCCCCACGGGTGGCAGCTCCCCCCAGCCCCCTGCTCCTGCATGGGCTCCTCTCCTCGGGCTGCAGCTCCGGCCCGGGGCCTGCTCCTGCGGGGGCTCTCCATGGGCCGCAGCCTCCTCCAGGCCACATCCACCTGCTCCACCGGGGGCTCCTCCACGGGCTGCAGCGTGGAGATCTGCTCCGTGTGGGACCCATGGGCTGCAGGGGGACAGCCTGCTCCACCAGGGGCCTCTCTGCAGGCCGCAGGGGAACTGCTGCTGTGTGCCTGGAGCTCCTCCTGCCCTCCTGCTGCACTGCCCTTGGGGGCTGCAGGGCTGGCTCTCACCCATCTCTCCCAGCTGCTGTTGCCCAGCAGTTTTTCCCCTTCCTTTCCCCTTCCTGCTCTCCCTGAGTCCCACCCATTGTCACTCCCTGGCCCAGCTCTGGCCAGCAGCGGGTCCCTTTTGGAGCAGCTGGAGCTGGCTCTGCTCTGATATGGGGCAGCTGCTGGGCTCTGCCCACAGAAGTCACTCCTGCAAACCCACCTGCCACCAAAACTTTGCCATGTAAACCCAATACAAAAGATCACGAAGCAGTGAGAGTGTAAATTTTCAACCTCAGACAATGGAATTCCTTGCTTTCTTTACTAGTTGATACAGACCATTTTAAATTGTCAAATTTCACCTCACTTTTACCCAGATTTCAATTATAGATTTATTAATTATTTTTAATGATTTTAATTGATTACATTATTTGTTATTAATTATTTTAATTTGGTATGCATATTAATATGGTTGGTCTTGTTTTCATCAGTTGTCCACTTCAAACGTGCCCCGTGTGTTCCTCTGATAGCCACTAGCAACAGATGAGGGGAACAGTCAACTAAATGTGCAGGAATGTAGAAGAGCAAGAGTTGACTAACTCTTCCAGTAGGGGGAGATGTTCTTCTAAAGTTTATCAGCAATTAAAGTGCTAAGCAATTTACCCCCTGTATCTTTTTAACAGAATCAACTTCATAAGAGGAATGGGTACATGTGCTTTAGTAGTGGTGTTCGACAAAAGACAGCTTCATGAAAATAATAAAAAAAAGCAAGTCATAGCAAATATCCACAAAAGAAAAACAAACTGGTGATTGCACAAGCTGTGCTGATAACCACCAAAAACAAAGACCCTTTTCCTTTTCAAAATTAAAGTCTCTGCAACAGCAATGTTTCCTCACCCACAACAATAAATTTTAGATGCAGATTAGCTAAAATTAGTTTTTAAGTGCCGATGATACTATAAATCACATGGAGCAGTAAAAAAAAGGGGATTACATGTTTCGATATAGCACTTAATAACTAAATACTTGAATTAAAAAATAAAAATAAACTATGTTGCCTGAAACTCTTCCTACATCTCAAAATAAAATTTAAGTTGTACCTTCCTCCTTCCCAAACTTGTTTTTAAAAGTGTAATGTCAGAAGTAATACTCTCTTGCATCGCACTGTAATTATTTCCTCCTCCTTAAGGAGTTTTCTCTTACAAACCTTCCTGAAAATCAGGCAGGTTCCTGAGCAGTACAGGTTAACATCCATTTTCTTTGATGGCAGCTCACTGTACATTATGTTGCAGTTCATCACTCTTCCAGTTGTGCCAGCACAACTGTGGATGATGACATAAATCAGATCTCTGAAATTATCTGAGTAAAAACAGAATATGTCACTCTCGCCATCCTCCAAAAAATGCTATCTTTTAACTCAGATTATTTCTATGGTCACCTTTAATAAAAGAGCTGAAGGTGCAGTGAACTGGGATGACATGTTGAGGAACAACTTAATCTGGTTTTGTCACCATAGAAATGGCTGTGGAATTACACCACTGGGCATTTTCAACTTAAAAGAGAATAATCTTTGAGGCAATCATGGTGAAAGTAGGAATTCCATCTTTTTGAAAAGGATAAGATTTATCACCCATATATTTAGATGCATGTATGTCCAAATCATTCCTCAAGACTCTCTTTACAGTATATAGCAAAATCAATGCCCAAGTAGGTATAAACTAGGTCTCTAAATGCAACTGCCCAGAGTGAAATGAATATGAGAGACGTGCCTATTTCGACTAGATGAACAATTTAGATACATGCATGTACAGTAGATAATATAAATTTGATGAGCTGCTTCTTCCCTAGTCCATCTAAGCAGAGGTTGGTTAAAGCCTCTTTTTTTTTTTTTTTTTTTTTTTTTTCTCTTCAACAGTATTTTTCATTGGTACAACAAGAACAACAACTTTGTAAAGAATAATTATTATTTTACACACAGGAAAATGTGGTACTAGTAGGTTACCCAAAGTCAGTCAGAAGCCTATGTCAGAATAAGAAACAAAATGCAAAGAGTCCAGATTTCCAGCTGCTAGTCATGCTAACTGAACAGAATTCATCACTGCTAGTAAGGATGCGACTTATTTCCCACATTTAACACTGCCTGTCATTTCCCACATTTAATACTGCCTGTCAGTAAAAACAGCCTGCAGTGTCTACAGAAGTTTTGGATACCACCACTCTGAAAAGGTATGCTGCTTTTACTTTCACTCCAATGAGAGAAAACTTACCTGCAAGTACAACTCTAAGCCTTGCCGCCTCTGCTCCAGGACCTTTGGGACCCAGTTCCTCACATGCTTTGAAGGGATCTCTGGAGTTCTTATGAACTTCTTGAGCTGAAACAAAAAGAAATTCAGACTAAAAGGAAGGATAATAGTGACGCTTTAAAGTAAACACATTTATGTTAGGGATGAGAGAGTATAGGTAAAATAACCAATAAAGAAAGAAAAATAGCATGGAAACTAAGTGTCTCATCATCAACTCACTGAAATAACAATTGACTTTTAAAAATCTCTTCACACCTATAGGCTGCAAGGTAAAAAAACCTGTATGCCGAGCCCTTCTCAGTGATCAGAAACTCTATCATTTTTTGTCACTAATAAAGCACTAACTAGTACAACAGAAGAGCTGCAACTACATGAGAATACTTAAAATGAGGATCCATGTCACCCTTGATTATGTACTCAAGCCAGTCAGCTGAGCGGTGTACACGAGGGTGTCAATAACTAAAGCAAAGCAGTGGCAATCTCAAACTCCCTATGACAGACTGACAGATCTGAGCCTCAGGAAACCGTGCAAGAAATCCAGAAACCATGGAGCAAGGGGTTAACCTAGCTCACAGCCACACTGCAGTTACAACTGAGGAGGAAGGAGCTTCTAAATCACCCAAGAGATGGATTCAGTACCCAGCTCAGCCTTAGACACCCAATGTTAGCCCCACACAACAGTAGAGACACAAGGAAAGACATCAGGAGACACAACATAAGCCTCTCTTGTGCTTCGTTTCCCCATTAGTTAACCTGGCATGACAACTTAGAGCATCACTGCAACATACGCAGGTTTGCCTTGCTAAGTATGGTGACAAAACACCGTAACAATTTCTAACTCTAGATTTAGGCATTTATGAACAGGTGGGAAAAGTAAAAGGAGGAGAGTAACATTTTTATGGAATCAAGAGAGAAAATTATCTGTGTCCTCAGATTGTACAAACTGATTGACAGCTGTGTTGAATAGCTTATACAAAGACATGGCAAAACTGCCACTGAACACATTTTCAAGAGAACTCCATAACTGTTCCTCTGAAGATTCCCACAGGAAATATTTTATAGATATATACATATACATGTCTGTCTGTATGCATACACAAGTGCGTACTGACAAACACGAGTAATCTATTCTGATAGCACTAAGAATTGTCTTTCTGGAGCAATGTTTTCTTTTTTTCTTTTTTTCAAAACCAACCAATATTAACATTTTCTACAAAACTACAGACCAAAACCAATAACTGGAATAGGCGCCACTGCATTTTAATAAAAGGTGACATTAGACATTCTTTCTGTTGGATATTGCCTCTGAGTAAATCTGAGGCAAAGAATGCAAGGAAAGAAACTCAAAATTGACTTTGACATGCATACCCATGGGAGACTGAGAATTTACATTTCATCTTTGAGCTTGCTGAGATGTCACTATAGGAAAAAGCAGTGCCAACATATCAACGTCTCTACAATCACAAGTAACGAAGCTCCAGCACAGAAACCTCAATTGCTCTGGAAACATTCTGCAACTTTCTGGTTTCTTAACAGTGCTAGATTACAATTAAACATGAAATGAAAAAGAAACCCTGCCCAAACCCATGAACTTTTACTGATTGATCTTAAAGGCAAAATATAAAGCCTGATTTTTTCCTCTAAATTGTTCAAGAGTGTTGAAGAAGCTATGATCACAGCTGGGGCAAACTCTGATAGCACTTGCAGATGAGTAACAAATGAGGAGAATGCTCCAGATGAGGAGAGACAACAGTACAAGATTCCACTAAAGCTTAGCTGCTTACAAGATAAATACACTGTGGCTGGTATCTCAGCTAGTGATTAACAATCCATTTGTGCTCTGTGCTCATGTCACATAAATCGTCCAACAAACAATTGCTGAAATGTGAAAGCACAGGTACACTGCGTAGGTATAAAGTACATGCTATACAGATGTACAAAGGATAAATGATAAGCCCACTCTCTTATGCTTAGAATAATCCATTAACATATTGTAACAAATAATGATTACTATGACAAAGAATATTAAGCATATCTACCTATATACTAGTTATGTTGCTTCAGACCTGACCCCTACAAAAATAATATTTATCTGAGGACAATTAGTGTCTGTAATACCTTCCTGTTCACAACACTGGCCTTGTGCTGATTTCACATACTGTAGTCCTAATTTACCTCAACACTAGAAGATGTCACAGATAATCAATTAAAGAATTATTTGTCCAAGTATGAAAAGTCATAACTATTCCAGAATTATTAACAATTTGCAAAAGTGGATGTGTAGAACTTAAGATTTTTGCAGATTTCACTGCAGCAGTTGTAACATTGTCAATTCCTAACATTTTCATACTAACAAAAAACTATCAAGGATTTTAAGAAAAACAAGAGAATAAAAATGAAATAGGGAATGACTTATCTTGTGAAGCAAATGAGTCCTTCATGATTCTAGTGCAGCATGTCCTTCTCAGGATGAGAATCTCCCCCTTCAGAAAATTCCCATTTTCTACCCTGGTTGCTCTTAACAGGAGCTTTATTTCTACTGCTATTTCTACTGCTCACTACAGACATCTCCAGCAATAAGGGCACCTTGAATATGCAGTACGTTTGAAGATACCTTTCCAATTGTCGTGCACTTACAGCAGTTTAGAGTGGAACTTGCCTTTAAATTAAAGGGGATGAAAAAAAAAACAAAAATAAAATGCTATTTGTATGCTGAAAGCAAACCGGTAACTCGATGTGTGTGTAGTCATGGGATGCAAACAAACTGTTCACAAAGAATGAGATACAAGTTCAAAATACTCTCATTTGTAAAACCTTTTCAAATACACACCCCACACAACTGAAGAAAACGTAAGTGTACTTTCTTAAGAGCTCTGAGATTTTCTGCTTTTTCTAGCACAAAATAGACAGGAAAAAGGGTGACGTTACATCCATGTAATGTATTGCTAGAGAACACTTTTTCCAGGATTTCTGCAATACTGAAAGCACTGGAACAGGCTTATAGCAGGAGCTGCTCAACTACTCTGTTTATGACAAATCTAAGCACACCTGAAATATATATCTATATATTTAAGAAAAGAGGTATGTTGTGCCAAAATATGCTGGGTGCTTTGTATCTGTACAGGAAAAAAATATGAAAGTCACTATCAAGTTTGTAGAGTAATGTATATAGACAGCGAGCAGATGAGGAATAGGATGTAACAAACTGAAAGGTGGTGCAAGGTCTGAATACCTGTTTTACAGGTGTGTTTATTTTGTTGCTATATTTGGATAGAGAGAAATATATATATAATGGAGAGAGAAATGGGTTTTCTGGTGTTCTAAGGACAATTCTCTACCAATGATGTTACTGCAGAGGAATTGGTGTGCAAGGAGACAAAGCTGAGAATAAGACTCATTCAAGAGAGTGAGTCACTCGAGACATTTGTGTAGAGCAATGAGGGGGAAATGTACAAGTAAACCAAGAGACAAACCAAAAATAACTGTGCAACTCCAGAAATTACAGTGGGATTAGACATCAACTACAGGACACAGTCTACTTGGGTAGATGCATTTTAAGCAAATAAATCCTGTTTTTCCCCTCTTAATGTTTCCTAGCTTAATTAGTCGTGCAATCTCTACTCAATCTACTCTGTTTTACTTTCAGTAGTATGATTATTCTTGCATAAAGTAAAGCACACATACTGCAGGACCTGGTGGTAGCACAGTGAGTTGTACTACTGATTCTGCCACTGTTGCTCATGTAGTATCATATTGAATGGGAGCACAAGGAAGAAAATACATGTCAGACATCTCAATTAAAACAATAAACAACAAAATGCGTATTCAAAAGTTGCAGCCAATTACCACAACTGGGGCAAGAAGTAAAGAAATACTTGCACATACCAACTACTTGTGCAATAAAGCAAAGTATATTCTGGCTCTTCAGACCTTTGAGGGCCAACATGCAAATGGCTCAGTAGTTTATTTTTGTGGCCCCAAATTAGCTTAATCCACACACCATAAAGCTGACACATACTCCATTGCTGCTGAGAGCTATAAATCAATAAAAGTTCAGTTGACCCAGGTCTTAGGAAAGGACTGCGGCCTCATGACTAGTAAGCTACTGCTTACTTTGAGCAGCACAACTGTAATAGAAGCATCCAGTTCAGCCTGGAGAGGAGAAACTGTACCTTCCCTTTAACAGTGATTTAAACAATGTTAAGAATAATTACTGAATACCCACTCTTGAAAGCACTGAATTCCATTCTATGTATTAGTGAGAAGTAGGCAAGCTTAGCTGGTATTTTATATCATATTCATTGTATGAAGAACAACAGAGTGAGACAGTCTATTCAGTCTTTTTCATGCTTAGTTTGCTGTTGTATACTAACAGTTCCCTTAGCTCAGCATGTTAACAATTCAATTTATAGATCTAATATAAATTATTCGCACAATAGGATAAAAAACAAAACCATATTCATTTGCTATGGGAATATGCCGTATTTCATGACTTTGCAAGAAGGAAAAAAATATCAATACAGAATGTAACCAGTAATAAAAACAGAGAGAAACATCTCAGAAGTCACCAGCCCCCCTCTTTCTTCTCCCTCCTCCCTGGCTTCCAAGAAAGAGAGAAGAAACTGAGTAGATTGAGAACTCTTTTCCAGAGACATGAATCTCAAGATGTATTTAAGATAAGCCATGAATGTTAACAACTTCAAGTGAGGGGAAACACAACTAAGGCAAAATACAGACACATCTTTGAGAGAAAGAGATAATTACCTTTTTATGAAGGGCATGGAATTCACTATACCTCTTCTCCACAAAATGTTTCCTTCCACTCACTAGCACTTCTATTTTAAAGACCTGAAAAATATAAATAATAAAAAGGAAATTAATGTTGTTTGCTCAAACAGATCTATGACACGGTTGCGACTGCACATTATGCCCAAAAGATAGTGGTTCCAAAAACACATGATGACTCAAGAGGTGCAGAAGTACAACAGTGATTAAGGGGTATTATGCCTTAATTTCCTATTAACAAGTTTGTTCAACAAACACAAATAAAAGACAGTTCAGTTTGGACTTTATATTAAAAACTAAAAGTTAAAATATTTCCTTTCAGAAATATTTAATGCAATTGGAAGTATTAAAAATAAATAAAAAGATGCTAAGAACAACAACAACAAAATAGGATGAAAGGAAATAATGATTCATTCTCTTTCCCTACTACAATACTAACATATTCAGTAAGAGCCAGGGAACAGAAGCTGTATGTTATACTTGAAAAAAGAGATATAATGCAAACATTATACTGTAAGTTAATTGTCTCCTAACCTACAAATTCAGATATAGTCTCAATTGAGCTTGTGCTACTATCTATATAACCTAGAGGGAAAAAAAAAGAAAAAAGCACTTACAAAAAAACACAGCAAATGCTTGTTTTCTTTGTATGATACATGTGACAGCTTTTGTTGCTGCTTCTGGAAGGTTGAAAGGCCAGGAGAAGAAGCTCCCTGGATCCACTAATTAGTAGTCACTAACATGACATTTTCTTGATTCTCAGGCCACAAGGTCATTTCTGAGGGCAAGTGATGAGAAATATTTTGAAGTACTCAAGAAAACATGGTCTATTAAATGAAGACAAGATCAGCAGGAAAGCAATACAAAAAAAGTGCCTAGTCTATCCAGGAGTTTATTGTTTTTGTTGTTGTTGTTTTCAGTTTTGCTCAGAAAATGATGGAAATAATTATTTCGAGAAGAAATTAGAGACAATGTTCAGGACAGATGATACATCAAGACCCAAGACTCTGGCCAAATGAAAGCACTTTGAAATGAATTTGCAAACAGTATTTATGCCTGAATGCAGAAAAAAAAAGGGGCGTGGGGGCTCTGTCACAATATGTGCAGCTAGCACTGATCAGAGCAAATGCACAGAAATCATGCTGGATAAACACTTTCTGTTGTCCACTAGAACCTGCCTTTCAAACACAGGTCAAAATGCTATGGTTCTTCCAGGCTAGCCAAACCACATTAGAAACAGAGAGCACTTTATTTAATCCAGACTGAAATGCATCTACCTTTGTTTGAACATGGTATGGATGGGACTGGAGTCATTTCACACCAGTGTTTACATTACCAAAATTAGTTCAGATCTTTGTAATCCATCAAAATAGCTTGTGCTACATTCTACCTCCTTGAAAAGGACTATTTCTGTGTCCTAATCACTGCGAGCAAATGACCTTATTTGGGTGCATTGATTTTTTTTTCCTTATCTATTTAGACTATTTTGGGACAACAGCTATTGGCTATTCAACAATTTTCCTCTACACATGAAAAAACTCCAAGGCACCCTTAGGAATACATTGTGAGTTCAGAGTTGTAAAGAGAATCACATGTAAAGAAAAATCAATGCAAACTTTTTTATGTAGTTCAAACTTAATAGCCTAATTATATAAGAAGAAAACATTATTTACATCTTATATTCTACACACATTGCATGAAAGAAATAGTTCCACAAGGAACAAAATGCTTTTGATTGCACAGGAAATATATTGCCTTGAAAGAATTTCAAAGATAATTTGTGGGAAGAATGGATAACAGAATATGAACAGTTAAATAGTCATGAACAAATGCCTAGTTAAGGTGTCACAGTGGTTTTGTATTAACTTGATACTAAAACTCCAGCAATTTTTAGCAACTCATAACACCCAATTACACCTCAGTCAGCTAAAAACCTCAGCACCAATGTTACTAAGCACTTCCATTGGCTACAGGGCTTGCTGAGCAACCTGATGCAGCCTAAGAGGCTCCCGCCTCAGCTGTAAGCACTCCCTTGGCAGGTAACTTCCTTGCCAATCACAGTCTGACTTGTGCAGTCCCACTCTGATTTTAGCTACATGTGCAACTTCAGAGAAATGTCTTTCCATCTGGAGACAATAAATCTGTCATTTTATAAAGGAGAATAGTTGGAATATGGGGTAAAAGGGAAATAAAATTTCCCCAGTTGGCCTTCTTTTCAAAGCATGTATCTCTTTTGACCTGTGTGTCACCACTGGTTAATGAAATAAATAAATGGTTTCAAAACGGCAAGAAATATGCAGCATTTATTCAGCTTCCCTTCATGTCTTAGCAACGTTTCAAGTACTGCTTGCAGTATTTTTTGCCAGAAAGAAGACATACATATTTGCTGGTCATTTTCATAGAAGACATCCTTTTTTTACACAATGATGCCACCTTTACACCCACAAATCTACTACCTTTATATCCTCAGTTGGTTCTGTCAACATTAAGAGGCTTTACCTTTGCCTCCTAAAGCACGCAGCCCTTGGATTCAGCTTTAGCAGCCAACCAAAACTTACAAAGATTGACAACATTATCTATCATGAATCAAAAATTGCTGTTTAAAAACAAAACAACAACAACAAAAAAAACCCTGCAAATTTTGCTTCAAATTTACTTTTGGTAGCACCTAAGTTTCAGAAATGTAAAGCAAATTTAGCTATAAGTGTATCAAATGGACAATCTGTAAATGTTTTAATTTAAGATGAATTTAAATACTAAATTGATTTGCAAATAAACTTACAAAGCACAACTGCAAGTAAGTGAGATATCACATACTGTGTTTAAGAATTTTATATTATTAAATGGCTGCATTTAGACTGCATAAATTCCAGGTTTTCCTCCTCATCGTTTACCAGGTTTTAATTCACAAGAGTAAACTAAATGCACAGAATTAAGTTTGTGTCGCAATTTCATGTAAGGACAAGACTGTGTGAGAGGCAGCGAGATACATTAGTTTACAACAGAGAAAGAGTATTTTCATGGATTCTAAATAGCTATAGACAAATCTCACAAATTTAATTGAGCAACTGCAGGCCCTGACAGAAAAACAATGTAAGGAAACGGGTGAACATAGATGAAAGTGCCAAAATAAAGACGGAAGAACTATGGGAAAAAAAATGCAACACTGCAAGGAAATTACTTTTCTTGTAAAAATGTCCATGTTCTGTGAACAGATAACTCTGAAAAGACATATGACGTTTTATAAGTGACAGTTTGTTAAATGAAAAATGCAATAATTAATCACCGAATAAGACAAGTAAAATGGTTTTCCCATAGTCAGTGAAATACCAGAAATTACAGTGCACTGAAAGATTTGCAGTTCGTCTCAACTAGGACACAAAAGTCCATAGACATGAATATACCAATTAGAAAACTCTTTTACAAGTATGCTAAAACAATAAATGACTCACCTTTCTTGGTTATTCCCACAACAGCAAATTATGTTTGCACAAAGCCACAAAACCATTGAAAGTGTTCCTCTAACAGAATTTAACCTACATAAATGATGCACAGGGTAAGCATCTTTAGGTTAGAAATCAGTATGAATAATGCTGATCTTCTGCTTAGCAAAATTGCAGAACTGCCATTAAAATTCATAATTATCAAAACCATGAAGGAGAAGAATTCTTAAGTTTTTTTTTTTTTTTTTTTTTTTTTTTTAATAAGATAGTCAAAATGTTCAGGTCCAACTACAAAAAAGATTTAAATACGACTAGGCAGGAGGGGGAGGTGGAACCATTTTGGCTCTCTTCTTTGCCTCTACTTTGTTCCAATTAAATGGAATATATTCAGATACTGGAAACCATTTACTTCATTTCTTTACTTCATTTCTTATTGGCAGCAAATATGCCTGAATTTGTCATTTTCCTATATTTATCTGTTTTTGATCATTAACTAACCTCCAAGTGAATGATCCTTTTCCACTGTTTTCATGAGGAATAACTTACATTTCTCCTCTTGATGCAAGAACTGCAGTATTTGACCAGTATCACATAATATCTAAAATCTATTTTATAAGAGCAAATAATTGGTATTGCATCACTGTGAATTTCTGGGATGGAAGAAAATAGGAGCAAAAAAACATACAAGAGCCATTCATGGCTTCCTGTAAGTCCATAGGTATTCTAAAAACATGTAGAGAACTGCATAGAATCAAACTGAAACTACCCTTCTTCAGTTTTTATGTATGCTAAATGCTTACATGATACAAATGGCCATCTCTTATAATTTAATGCAAAAATATGCAGTCCTAGTAAATTTGTCTCAAAAAAGTCCAAATAAACAAACATAGAAAGATCATTTTAACCAAAACCAGACAGGCATGACAAACACATGAAGGACTGGGGAGGAAAGATAACTAGCATGGCAATACCTCATTTTGTTTTTTCTATTACATAAGAAATACACAGATATCTTTACGTTCACTCAAGGAAATCAGATTATCTAAATAGATTATTGCAAATTAACACTATCATAATGTGTATATATATGGAAAAATTAACTACAAGTTATATAAATTTCTGAAAAATTACAGTTGAGAGAGTTTGGGGGCAATCTTCTTTAGAAAGAGGAGATATAAAAAACAGAAGCAGAAAAAGAGAAGTTTACAGAAAACAGATACATTCATCTAATGTTCACTGGGAAACAAAAACCCAGAAAATTCTAGTACTGCACCTTTTCCTCTCAATACCAAGCTTACCAACACTAATTCTTCTTAATATATTGCTTACAGAAATAAATACATCCCTTTAGATGCTTCAGTGTGCTTGACAGACTTTTGTCCGAGGAACAGCTAATGCATTCAAAGTGTCAAGAAACTCAGCCTCAAACTTTTGTCATGGCCATATGGAAGGAATTCCAGGACAAATGAAATGACAGCTACGGTTCATGAAACACTAATAGGATTTCCACATGTTTAATGTTTCATTACTGTTAGACAATGGCACATTTTCTGTCTCTGCTGTGCTATGACTAGAACAAGACCACAGCATACAGTAAAGATCAAAAGATGACTTTAAACCTCTTTCCATCTACTGATCAAGGGCCAACTGATGGTCCTTGGTACCAGAAAGAGCACCTGGACAACAGCCGTGACCACAGCTGCATGTTGCTGGAGCAGCAGTTCGGTACCTCAGGGGTGCAAGCACCTCGTGGCAATGCTCCATACTCTCTGAATGCCTCCAATGCAGAGGCGGAGACGAGGACTGTGTGCAGAGCCAACTCAAACTTCATAGCAGCCTTGATAAAACCAAACCTTGCTATCCCCCAAATGAAAACAAATGAACTTATTCTGACTTCATCCTCAGGAGGGAGGGAGGGAGGGGCAGCAAAATCCAGTTCTGTGGTGGATGCTGGGCAACTGTAGGGCACGCAGTCAGGCTGGCATGGGTCACAGACACCTGAGGATAGGGAAATATCCCTTTTTCCTCTCTAGCCACAATCCCCCAGCTGTAGTTTTTTTCCTTCCCACATCCACTGCCTAATTTTTGGTTATCCCCTCCGTGCCCATTTTATGTGACTGAAGAGTTTCTGTGCCTTAGGTAAGTCACTTACAGACACAACTTCTCCTTCTCCCCGTAGTAACTGCTGCTCCCTCCCTAAACAAGCAGCCCGTACTCAAGCTCATGCACCATCTTCCTGTTGGGAAAGGGCCCCTTCCTCCTGCGGAACTGGGAAACAAGTTGGGACAGTAAAGGAAGAAGCAGAACTGCCCTGAAGAGCTGAGTCTGCTGTTCTCGGTTCTGCTGGAGCCCTAAGGATGGATGAAGATACCTGTTGGAAACAGTAAAGGGAAAGGAGAGAATGATCAGATATTAGGAACTGAGAGTAACCAGAGTGCTGGGGAAGGGGGAGTGATAGACAGGGACAGAGCTGAGGGCCATCTCTCCTTCCTAGCAGCAGCCCTCAACATGCGCAGACCATGTTTTCCTGACAGCTACCAGCAGGCAGAAAGCAGCAGCTGATGACCGGCAGTTCACCTGCACAGATGCTGGAAGCGCTGGTCCTCACCAGCAGGTGATGGGCCCACTGGTACCTCCCCTCTCTGCTGAGCCAGGTAACTGCTCCTTGTGCCCATCTTCACTGGCACAGCTCGACACAACATAGGTGTTCCACTGATGGGGAAGGGCCTCAAGAGATTCAGAGCCATCACATCTCCAGATAGCAATTTTACCCCTGATCTGCTCAAAAGCTGTATTAGACCTATGGACTGCCCCTTTCCTGCACCCTGAACATTGTGACGTCTGTTACCTGAAATCAAACTGTTTCAGACCCAATTACAATGTAAAGTATTAGTTACAGCCCAAGAAAGAAGTAACTGGTTTTATTAACTACAGAAATCAAGGCCTGGCATTATGCAATTAAGACACTTCTTTTCCAGAGTGTGAAAGACGAAGACCATCACGGAGGAGTGAATGATCATTAAAGTATTTCAGGTGTGCATTCCACACAACTATGTGAAGAAGTTAACTGACCTCAGCTGGTCCTGGGAAGCAGCCTTATTGTTATCATAATTCAATGGAGATTTCCTCCTGTTACATAAACATGCTGAGAAGATAAGTACGTTACTGAATTACAACTCCTGTTAAATCTCGACATTTACTGAAAAAGCTTTCTCTTCACTAACACTTCCCAGCGTTACTGTACCCCACCTAAACCAGACTGCAGTCTCTTCAACAACCTTTAGTGTGTTGTTTGTCTTTCCCACTAATGCAAATTACAAAATAACTACACTCCCTATTCTACCCACTTTTGCAGTACAGGACTCCCCCACTCACAAGATGGCACACTGTTGGTACAAATCATGTGAAGAAAAAAGGGAAAAAAAAAAGTGAAGGACTCGGGGTTTCTTTCTGAAGACGGCCTTTAGGAAGTGTATGTCATATTTCTTGGGGTTTAGAGGTAGAGGTAGTCTACAATTCATACCACAACCCAGTGCAACTAACTCCTACTAAATGGGAAGCTCGAGGGAGGCCTCTGCAGAGCTGTCACTGTTGAATGAAAGAGTAGCTGACAAAAAGAGTAAGTAGTTTTCTGATTTTTTCAACCCACTTTAAACCAATCTTTTCCAAACACATGGTTCATAAAATCCCATAGGAACTTCTCTGTCATTTCCTGAAAAATAACTTACTTGGCTTTCCAAGCTAAAAAGCCTCTCCCTTGCCAGCTAAACACTGACTATGGAAATCTAATTTGTAACCAAACCAAGAAGCCACAAGATCTGACCTGCTTTTAATATTTTTTTTTTTATTAGTTCTGCAGAGCACGACTGTTATGCAGATGATATCCTTTTAAAATCTAGTTGTTACTGTGGTCACCTATTTGACTAGCATCCTTTGACTCAAACTTAAGGAAAAATGTCTTGATCTTTTACTGAAAAAGGAAAAAGTTCCTAACATATTCCAATGCTTACAGTTACATAGACAAAAATTAGCCTGCTCTGCTCCATTTGTTCATCTGGATCATCTCAATGTCTCTTATCAGAAGTATTCTACTAATAGAACAACCATGAGCCTTTTTATGGAAGAGAGATTAACTTTCTAGTAGAAGTAATACATCGGGATAAAATATTTGAATATTGAAAAAAACCCACCCTGATGACAAAAATATATATACATAAAACAGAAGAACTCAAAGATTAATTAAATATAAGGACCCTGCTATTGTGTCACAAAATACTTTGCCACTTTATCTGTAGATTCTATAAAGAATCCTCTTACTTTTCAAGGAAAAATGTAGATGCTAACTACAATGAAAATGCCTCTCTTTTGCAGCCAACTAGCTGCGAGAAACTCGATTTTCATAGAATCACAGAATCACAGAAGGGTTTGGATCAGAAGGGACCTAGAAGACCACCCAGTTCCACACCCCTGCCATGGGCAGGGACACCTCCCACCAGACCAGGCTGCCCAAAGCCCCATCCAGCCTGGCCTTGAACACCTCCAGGGATGGGGCATCCACAGCTCCTCTGGGCAGTCTGTGCCAGTGCCTCAACACCCTTACAGTGAAGAATTTCCTCCTAATGTCTGATCTAAATCTCTTTTAGTTTAAAACCATTCCTCCTTGTCCTATCACCATCTGCCCATGCAAAAGGCATTCTCCGCCCTTTATGTAAGTCCCCTTTAAGTACTGAAAGGCTGCATGGAGTTGTTCCCAAAGCTTTCTCTTCTGAATAACCCCAGCTCTCTCAGCCTGTCTTCACAAGAGAAGCCCTCTGATCATCCTTGTGGCCCTCCTCTGGACCTGCTTTAACAGCCCCACATCCTTCTTGTGCTGGGGACCCCAGCCCTGGACGCAGCACTCCAGGTGGGGCCTCACAAGGGCAGAGCAGAGGGGACAATCCACTCCCTCTCCTGATGGCCACCCTCTGCTGATGCAGCCCAGGACGCAGTTGGCCTGCTGGGCTGCAAGCACACCCTGCTGGCTTGTGTTGAGCTTTTCATCCACCAGAACCCCCAGGTCCTTCTCTGCAGGGCTGCTCTCAGTGAGTTCTTCTTACAGATTGTACACACAGAAACACAGTATGGTTGAGGTTGTCAGGGACCTCTGGAGATCATATTGTACAACCCCCCTGCCAAGCAGGGTCACCCATTGCACATTGCTCAGGTTTTGAATATCTCCAGAGGAGAAGACTGCACAGCCTCTCTGGGCAACATGTTCCAGTGCTCTGTCACCCTCAGAGTAAAGACGTGTTTCTTCATATTCAGCTGGAATTTCCGTGTTTCAGTTTACACCCATTGTCTCTTGTCCTGTCACTGGGCACCACTGAATACAGTCTGGTCCCATCCTCTTGGCATCCTCCCTTTAGATACTTATACACATTGACAAGATCCTACCTCAGTCTTCTCTAGAGAAACACCTATGTCAAGCTTTTCATCCATCAGAATCCCAGGTCCTTCTCCGCAGAGCTGCTCTCAATGAGTTCTTCTCCCAGTCTTTGCTCATGTTTGGGATTGCCCTGACCCAGGTACAGCACCTTGCACTTGGACTTGTTGAACCTCATTAGGTTCACATGGGCCCACTTATCCAGCTTGTCCAGGTCCCTTTAGATGGCATCCCTTCCTTCTGGTGTATCGGCTGCACCACTCAGCTTGGTGTCATCTGCAAACTTGCTGAGGGTGCACTCGACCTCACTGTCTATGTCACTGATAAGATATTAAACAGCACTGGTTCCAGAGGGTAAAGATCCCTGGGACACTGCTTGTTACTGGCTAGAGACATTGACCACAACTCTCTGGGTGCTGCTTTCAAGCCAATTCCTTATCCACTGAATGGTCCACCCTTCAAATCCATCTCTTTCCAATTTCAAGATTGGGATGTCATGTGGGACCGTGTCAAAGGCCTCACACAAGTCCACAAAGATGACAGCAGCTGTCTTCCCTTGTCAGCTGAGGCAGTCACACCACCACAGAAGGCCACCAGACTGGTCAGGCACGATTTGCCCTTGGTGAAGCCATGCTGGCTGTCTCAGATCACCTCCTTGTCCTGCCTGTGCCTTGACATTCCTTCCAGGAGGATCTGTTCCATGACCTTCCCAGGCACAGAGGTGGGGCTCACTGGTCTGCAGTTCCCCAGTCCTCCTTTCTACCCTTTTTAGAAATGGGAGTGGTGTTTCTCTTTTCCCAGTCACTGTGGACTTCACCTGACTGCCAGGACTTCTCAAATATGATGAAGTGGCTTGGTAACTACATCAGCCAGTTTCCTCAGGGCCCTGGGATGCACGGCATTGGGCCCCCTTTTGCAAGAATCAAGAAAGGAGAATATTATTTCTTTCATGAGGCTAGAAACAAGACAAGACACAGTATGCACAATCTATTAAAAATCAACCCCACATGCTTCATGCTAAGTAAATACCAGGGCAAAGAATTACTGTACACCCAGACCTTGCTTCTTTTCTTATTCAGATCTCTGCAGTAATCCATCTCCGAATTCTCTACTCTTTATCTGACAACATAAGTAGCTCATCCAAATATTTTTTTCTTTCTAAAGCAGCAGCTAAAGTCATCAAAAGAGGTTGTTTTTCTACATTTATGTTCAGCTTAGCAAAGGTCCTCCATATACATTTAAATATTGTGATTTGCCTATCTTCAGCTGCAAAATGGAGGATTCCTGTGCTATTCTGTCTTTAAAAAGGAAGATCAGACAGGATGTATGCAACGTTTTCATGTACTTCCTTTCAAGAAGCTAAGTCACTCAAACTTTAACTAAACTAGCATTGTTCTGCCTTGCAAAATAGAACCTTAATTATTTATACTACGATGTGCTATCTCTATGCATACAACTGACATACAACTGACATACAACTTACATACAACTGACAACTCTATTTCAAACATCAGCACTCACTTCTGGAATCAATTTATCAAAGGATGCCACCCTGATCATCAAGAGTTTCCTTTGCTAAGTTATTCTTTTTTGAACAGCAATTCAAAGTGGGATGAAGACATGAGCTTGACAATTTGCAAGGCAGTTTCATTTCTTACCGGACTGAGCCTGCTGCTGCTGAGAGATGTGAAACTGGCTACCAGGATGTGGTTATCAATGCATCCAACTACAGGAAACAAGATGGCTCCTCATGTGTAAGGGAAGTGGAGAGAATGGAAATGAAAAACTTGGAACAACTACTTAAGAAATGGCAAAAGTCATCACAAACAGTGCCAAACAAATAATAAATCTTGGGCCAAACTAAAATTCAAATATTAAGCTTCTGAACTTACATGCTGGGGCAAATAGCATTTACGTTGCAGTGAGCCTTGTGGTCACAATGAATGCAGATATTCCTGAGCCACACTTAGCTCAGGTACTGCTGGCAACAGAACAGTAACAGCAGTCAGGACTGCACAATCTGCAAAACTGCTGGCAAAGTCTGGAAAAAACTCAGTGCCACAGGGGCCAGGCTAGCTCTGTCCCAAGTGTTTCTGCAGGAGCTGCAGTTTGTGAGGTGTAGCAATCCCACAAAAAGGAGCAGTATGGGTGTAAAGTTCAGAGGGATGCAAGCACATCCCTCTTGACTTGGTGCAGGCACAAATCTTGACTTGAGTACATTGCAAGAACACAGAGAAGAAAGAAAAACATTTCCTAATTTGCTTTCCTTGGAGTTACAGTATAAGCACAGCAAGTAGCTGAATCACAGACTCTTCAGACAGAACTGCATTGGCATTAGAGGAAGAGTTAAGGCAGTGCAGAATTCATCTCAAACACTGATGTCTGAGAAAAGACAACATCTGAACCACTTACAGCGCTACATCCAGTGCAATTATGTCAACGTATTGTATAGATCCAAAGGCAGTGGAAATACTAATACAAACCAATATTCAGGACGATATATAAAATTAAAGTATCCTCTCAGCAATTTTGCAATGCAAGATTGAATAACCTATCAGAGAACACTGGTTGTACAATTAAATATTTATAATTCCAAAGACAATGAAAATTGATTCAGTGAGGATTATGATAATTTGTAACTAGCCTCTCAATCACTTGAAAGATAGTAAGGCACACATTGAGTAATTACATGCCTGCACATGTATTAGCCAGATAAAAGTATTATGTTTATGACAAATTTCAGAAAGATTTTAAGTAAGTTATAAATTGAGTCTGATACTGGAAACGTGCAAATACTGCACACTGTGAACAAAGTGACAGGCAACAGATGACTGAAAGTTGTGCTAAGTGTTTCATTGCTGACTGTTGTTTGAACTGAAGATAATACAACATACCAATCTCTTCAAATGCTAACCAGAAGCATCAGTCATAAAGTATCATTCACAGGTCTAAAAATCTGTAACTGTCTTTTTCTTAAAAAAAGGAAGAAAAAATATATGATATAATCACGCATAGACTGTAGAACTAACTTGGCTTGAATATTTCAGTAATAAAAGCTAGAAGATTCCCAAACACAGCACTATGAGAAAATGATGCCCACAAGCTAACTTTAAGCTGAAGTGTGAGTCACCTTTCAAGCACTGATTCTTGGGTGTGAAAGAAATCTTTGTTTCACTCTTCTAGAAAAATCTGGATGTTCATCACCTGCGACCGCCAAGTCACCTATTTAAATAAAATACAGTCCCTAAATCCTTTTGCACAAATTCAGAAGTTCTGTCAATAAAAAAATAAGGACAAATAACAGTAAGTAGTCATTACACAGACTCAGTGTGGTACAGATGTCATTCATTCCCTTATTCTGAGGCTTCAGGTATTCTTTTTGCCTTATTATGAACTGAATCACAAACTGGTCCCCTGTGTAAAACTCACTGAATCTTGGTATTTTCCTGGTTCTCACCTTTTATAAAGAATAGAAAAACTATTGCATTGCTATAAATAACTTCAAATGCTTTTTTTTTGGTTCAAAGGCTGTGTTACTTTGAGTATCTGGTGCCTCCCTGCAGAAAAAAATGCAAACTTTGCTTGGTTTACTTAAAGTTTTTAGGTGCAGTGAAGGCTGTTTTTTTTTTTTTGTTTGTTTGTTTTTTAACATATTCACAGGAAGTTCCACTTCTCTATTTATGGGGCAGAGAAAATGCAACCTACCTTACTTCATAATGAGGTGCCATTTTATCTCCAACTGCCTCAGGCAGCAACTGCTCATCATTCTGTACAGTCTCTGTCCTGTTTACCTTTTCTTCCACCCACATTTTTCAGAAGTAAGAAATATGGGGAGGTGAAGAAGGGACATTCACCTTGCAACAGCTGATTCCTCACCTTCCTGTTTCATACAGCAATTCACACACATTAGTGCTATTTTTAATTAGCAGCACAGTAATGCATCAATAGGGCCTGAGATTGGATTTATTTAATACAATATATAACAGGAGTTACTGGCAGTACTATGAGTAGTTAGAACAATCTAATACTTTCCATTACAAGACTGTTCTCAGTTACTTATACATTTGCCAACTTTTAATTTTTGGGCTCAGATTTTCCATACCAGGTATGTGATTCAGACAGAAAATATTTTTAGAAAGTTTCAACTAAGACAGTCCAGTTTCTCTAAGTCCTTTGCTTAGAGAAAAGCATATTTTATCTATTCATGAAAAAAAAAAAAGAAACAAAACAACAAGATAAACCACATTACAGTAAGTTCCCCATGACATGGACAAGAAGACCAGGAATACAGCTAGGAGGCAATTTTGGCCAACCTGTACCTTTCTGAAAAAACTCTAACTCCTAACAAAACACAGAGTATGTACATAATGCAGGTTTTCTGTTGGCATCAGTACTGCCAGTGCTCTGTTGTTTTTTAGTACCTACACACTGACTGAAAGTATATGGCACCTCCACAACAAACCTATGGCAAATTTCAAGCCTACAGAGAAATTTTCTGTGATTCATCCAAAAAGAAGAGCCATTATGGTACTAGGTAGCAGGAAAAAAGAAAGAATGGAGGATATTTTTAATTTTTTAAGAGACACTGGGCAGGGATTTATGCTATGGCATGTGGGAACAATATCTGAAAAGACCACAGTACATTACTGTTAAAATAAACAGACCAAAGAATAGCGGGAAAAAGGGCTTTTAATCTCAAGTATTAAATCTCCTCAAAGGGAATGTGAGATTTTGTTGTGTATGAATCAGAAATGTAAGTCACTGCATCTGCTTGCAAAACCTCAGGCACCTATTATTTGAGGGGCCACCTATTATACAAGGGGCCCGACAGCTCCATGTCCACCAGCCATATATCTGGGGCAGTACGTATCCAAATAATATATTCCCTCCCATTCAACACTAGTGGCCTTCTCAGGGGTAAAAACGTAGAAAAAGGGGAAATGCTTCAGAAACAATGGTTGCAAATTTCAGTACTCAAACATCAGAGGTGTCTGTTAAGCTTTCCACACAACTGCAATCCATCTTCTCTGAACATATCCATTTGCATTTAGTTTCACACTACTTTTCTTCACTGCATGTCTGCTTCGCTTGCACACAGGACTGGAAGTGCTGTGGGAACAAGTGAGCAAAGCACAATGTCTTTCAGGCTTCTTCACAAGTAAGAACTAAAAAATATAAGAAAAGACATGAAAACTGCATGTACGGATAGTATGGCCTCAGGATTAATGCCAATGGTAACACCATGACTGTTTGGGAATTTTGCTTCTGCAATGCTAAACAATTTAACTTATGATTTTCCCTAGGAAAACCTACTTCAAGCATCCCACTTTGGCATGATTCAGCTGCCCAACATTAAAAGCTCAAGCCCTCAGAGAATCAGCAGACCCAGAACAGAAAGAGACAATAAGCTTACATAGACGCAGGCAGCAGAAACACACCACTGTGCGCACCATTTCATTGGTCCCTATTTCAGGACATGAGAAACTGTAACTCATGTAATTCCTTGCTTCTTATTTTGTCTTTCAGCATTATTCTGGAAGGCTACTTAATAAGGATTGCAAGTAAAATCTGGAAGAAAAAAAGAAAAGCAACACCCCTTCCAAATGCACATACAAGCCCAAATATCCCCTGAAGTCATCTCCTTCACACACTGCCAGTGCTGGCATCTAGCTGATTTCACATTACAAGTCATGCTGCAGCAGGGACCACTGTTGCTCTACACATAGATTCAACACTTCTAAATTCCTCCTTCTAGGGTATATTATAGAGGAGAAAATAGAAAAGCTATTCCACCAAGTGTGGTATTGATTTTTCTACCTGAGGAAGGGGACTCCGGTGAAAAATATCTCTTTGCTCCTCTACCTCATGAGAGAAAAAAGTCTCAGATAGACATTATCCTGCAGAACCATGAGCCAGTGCAGTATTTTGCAGGAGCCAATGTTTTTGGGATATGTTGACACTGCATAATGGGCAACTCAACATTCTATAAGTATACAAAAGAAAAAAAGTTATTTTTCTCAAAACTTAATCTGCAATCAGTGCAATTACTAACAAATACAGAATGAACCCAGTGGAAGATTTTTAAGTAGAACAAACTCCTCTAATTATTCTTTAAGCCCAGAGAAAATAAAGAAAACCAATTCAATAAGACATATAAGTAAAAAACCTGCTACGTTTTTAAAAGGGTGACATTTTCTTACTCATTTATTACATGTTGGCTTTGAAAGATCTTGACCATTGACTTTCCATACAATTGCAATGGCCTACTGAAGCTGAACATAATATTTCTGACAGTAAAGATTAGCAGCATTTCTAATGGTCTTAAAGGAAGATAAGATGTATTACTGTAGTCTACAATGAAAAGATAATAGCTATAAAATTAATTCAGAAAAACACACACACAACAACAACAAAAAAAAACTCCCTAGGACTAGAATGCTTTTGGAGGGTTATTGCTTTATGTAACTATTACCCAGTAATGTTGGGTTTTGAAAATGTCTTTCCAAAAGACAAGTCAACCCATCACACTGCAAAATAAATAGCTTGTAAAATTCAACCAATCCAAAATAGAAATAACAATTGTAAAGTGTATTAGTTTATTTCCAGATCTTTCTTTGCACTGAGGACAACATTTTATACCAAATCTAATTCTATATATATATTTTTGTTTTTTACTAAAGAAGCCGTCTTGGGTCTGGCTGGGATGTTAACTTTCCCTGCAGCAGCCCATCCAGTGCTGTGCTCTGCACGTGTAGCTAGAACAGCAGTGGTATCACACCGGTGTTGTGTCTGCTGCTGAGAAGTGCTGGCACAGCATCAGGACTTTCTCTAACCCACCTAGGGGGTGGGCAAAAAAGTGAGAAAGAAACATCACCAGGGCAGCTGACCTAAACCAACCCAAGAGATATTCCCTACCATATGATGTCCCACTCAGCAAGAAAAGGTGGGAAAAGGAAGAAGAGGGGAGGGGTGGGCTCTCGTTGCAAAAACCTCTGTCCTCCTCCCAAACACTGGCTACCCTGCTCCAAGGACGTGGTCAAGAATCACTCAGCTGTGGGAAGTAGAGAGTTATTTCTTTCCTCTGCACTTCCACACAGCCTTTACTTGTTTGGTTTGGGTATTCCCTTTCCCCCTCTCTGTTCCCCTTTCCCTTTTTGCCCTTTAGTTGAATTGTTTAATTAAGAATAATATTTCCTTAATAATCTATTTTCTCTTTAATTCAATTCTCCTTATCTCAGCCCGGGAGTTGTGCTTTCCTTTCCTTCTTCCCCTCCTCATCTGAGGAGGGGGACTGAGAGCGGTTGTGGTGTCCAGCTGCCTAGCACGCTCAAACCACCACAGAAGCGATTGAAAATTTCTGCATACAAATCTCACTCAATTTTTCTACCAAAAAAAAAAAAAAAAACCTATCACCAGATCTAGTGCCAAATCTGGCCAATGTAATAGTTTCATCTACAGAAGTTGTGGGGAAAGTCAAAACACAACAGGACAAGACTGAGCAATCTGATCTATGATGGCTCTGCTGTGAGCAGGGGTGGTGGGCATACCTAGACCTCCTTGGGCCCTGGTCCACACAAATGACTATGGTTGTATGGAAGCACCTTCCAAATCAAGAGGAAAAGTGAAAGGATTAAAAACTGTTGCTTTTTTGAGCTTATGTTTTTGCTTGTTTCATTTTTTATTTAAAGATAGGTAAGAGCATCCACTTGCACATTCAAGACTTTTTTTATCTTCACTATAGATCTGTAGTTATGTGTGTTACAGCGAAAAGTGTGCTATTGAGGAGGTCTTTACACTTCAGCTATACAATTAATATCAATAAATAAATTTATTTATTAAAGAATATCCTGAATTTGTTGTATCTGTGAAGATCCTGTTGCAGTACTTTGAAGAAGGTGGGACAGGTGGCTGTCCTGCTTTTGGCTGAGATATGATGAAAGCAGTGCTGTTAACACACGGACGTGTCAGTTGTTGCAGAGCAGTGCTCACACAGAGCCAAGGACGTTTCATCTCCTGTGCTGCCCTGCCAGCTGGGGGCTGGGGGTGCACCAGGAGCTGGGAGGGGACACAGCCAGGACTGCTGGCCCAGACAGACCAGGGGATATTCCATACCATGTACCGTCATGCTCAGCAATAAAAGCTGGGGTAAAAGAATGAGGAAAGGGGGAACATCCAGACTGATGGCGTTTGTCTGCCTGAGGAACCACTACCCATTTCCTGGGAGTGGCTGAACACCTGCCTGCCGATGCGAAGCAGCGAATGGATTCCTTGCTTTGCTTCACTTGTACCTGCAGTTGTTGCTTCACCTAGTGAGCTGCCTTTATCCCAACCATGGAGTTTTTGTGCTTTCACATTTCTGATCCTGTCCCCCATCCCACCTGGGAGAGTGAGCGAGCAGATGGGTGGTGCTGAGCTATTTGACAGTTTTAAACCATGGAGACAACAGATATTCCCATGAGTTTCAACATCTTTTTTCTTCCTAAGAACCTTTCATCTTTGTCACTGGGTACAGAAAAAGAAGGCACATCCAGAAGTCACTGCTCAAAGACTAGTTTATTCACATTCTACAAAATCTTTTCTTAATTACAAATAACACTGATTTGCTCAAATGGCAATTCAAAACAATCACAAGGAAATTATAGACATGCCTCGCTTTTGTGGTTCTTCCCATCTCTTCTGTAACTGGCACTGCTTTCTTACACATTCATTATTTCCATCCTGAATGAGGATAATATTAACATACAATTTTTATGGGTTTTATAAACAAGGGAGAAAGTTCTCAGATTGGTGGTTATCTAACAATACTTTCTTTGTCGTTCACTGAATCACAGAAGTTGGAAGGGGCCCACAAGGATTACCAAGTCCAACTCCTGGCTCCACACAGCACCACCCAAAAATCAGACCCTATGTCTGACAGGATTGTCCAAACAATTCTTGAACTCTGGCAGCTTGGTACCCCGACCGCAGACCTGGGGAGCCTGTCACAGTGCCTGACCACCCTCTGGGTGAAGAACCTTTTCCTAACACCACCACGAGGCCTCCCCTCAGCCTGCTTTGCTCTAGGTTTAACAAACCAAGGGACCTCAGCCACTCCTCCCATCCTTTGCCCTCTGGACCCTTCACCAACTTCATAGCCCTCCTTTGGAGGCTTTAAAACAGTTTTATATGGCACCCAGAACTGCACACAGTGCTGGAGGTGAGGCCGCACAGCGCAGGACAATCCCTTCCCCCAACCAGCTGGCAGTGCTGGGCCTGATGCACCCCAAGGTACCACGGCCTCCTGGCTGCCATGGCACACTGCTGGCTCATGGTCAACTTGCTGCCAACCAGAACCCCAGGTCCCCTTCATTGGGGCTGCTCTCCAGCCTCTCATCCCCCAGTCTGTACGTACAGAGAGGGTTGGCTAGCACCAGCCTAATGTAACCCCGTTTACTAGAACTTGCCAGCCAACTGTCCACTCATTACATTGTTGACATTGAACAGTATAGCACATTACCTTAACAAAGGTTCAAAAGGTAACTAGTAATAATTGGCATTCTCAGTGTTATAAAAGCTACTGGGCTAAGAAGCTTCTTAGATTGCCAATATGTATTATTCAGTTGATGACACCAAGCTGAGTGGTAAGGTGAACACATCAAAAGGGAGGCCATCTGACATCTCAGCCCAGATGAGCTCAAAGAGTGGTGCCCTGGCTCCAACTGGCATAGAGTTAATTTCTATTGCAGTAGCTGGTATTGTGTTGCATTCTGGATTTAGGACGAGAATGTTAGGCCAGAACTTGGACTAGGTGATCCTGGAGGTCTCTTCCAACCTAGATGATTCTGTGATGCTGATAACACACTGATGTTATAGTTGTTGCAGAGCAGTGCTTGCACTAAGATAAGGAGGTTTCAGCTTCTGATGCTGCCCTGCCAGCGAGGAGGCTGGGGGTGCACCAGGAGCTGGAAGGGGACACAGCCAGGGCATCTGGCAAGGGCTGGCCAGAGGCATCATAGAATCATAGGCTTGCTTGTGCTCTAGCAATAATTATTTGTAGTTGTGTAGTGTTCATTCTAAAACACACAAAACAACAAAGAGCTAGAAAAATCTTAAGTAAATTTACTTAAGATGTAATTCTAACAAAGTTCTTCCTACACACAAAACAGTAACTGACAGTGAATGCTTGGTTACTTTGACATTGGGAAAAAAAGAGGAGAGATAAAATGCTTTCTTTCAAATGTGATTTCCCTACAATAATCTAGAGCTATTCTGCTAGACGGAATTATCTCTGCAGGTTGGCAGCTGCAGTAGGCAGTAGATGTCCTGTGCTATGTGGTGTCATGCTGAATAACAGAACTGGGAGTGTTGGCTGCAGAGGGAGGACCAGTGCTCAGCCTGTGGCTGGCTATTGGTCAGCAGGCGGTGAGCAATTGCAGCACAGTATGTAATTTGTTTTATATTTTCTTTTATCATTATTATTCTCCCTTCCTTTTCTGTCCTATTAAACTGTCTTTATCTCAACCCACAAGTTTTTACCGTTTTTTGTCACCGATTCTCTCCCCCATCCCACTATGGGTGCAGGAGAATGAGTGAATGAACGGCTCTGTGGTGCTTATCTGCCTTCTGGGTTAAACTACAAGTGGGCAACCAAGACCTTCCTGAAGCTTAACAAAGACAACCGCAAGGTCCTCCTTCACCTGGGATGACACAACCAAAGGTCCCAGTACAGGCTAGGAGCTGTGTGGCCTTGCTGAAAGGGACCTGGGGATGCTGGTGGGCAGCAAGATGAACATGAGTCAGCATAGCACTGCTGCAGCAGCAAAGGCAAATTGGATGCTGGGCTGCACCTACCTGCAGAGGTGTTACAGGTAGAGATAGATATGTGATCGTCCCACACTGCTCAGTGCTTGTCAGGCTGCATCTGGACTACTGTGTCTGGCTCTGGTCCCCATAATTCAAAACAAGACACAGACTGGGGAGGGTCCAAAGGAGGGCCACGAAGATGATCCAAGTACCACAGAACCTGCTCTGTGAAAAAAGACTGAAGGAGTTAGGTCTTTTCACCCTGGAGAAGAGGAGGTACGGGGAGATCGATCACTTTATTCCAGCAGTTAAAGGTTAGCTACAAAGAGGACAGAGGCTTTCTCTTCACAAGGATTTATGCTGAGAAGACAAGGGAAACTGAGTATGAGCCGCACCAGAAGTGTTTTTTTCCTGATAGAAGAAAAAAATTATGTACAGTGAGAGCAATCCATCACCGGAACAAAGTCCTCAGGGATGTTGAGGAGGTGTCATTGGTGGTTTTCAAGATGTGACCAGGCAGGGTGTTAGATAATCTCATCCAGGTTCCCTTTTCCCACAGAAGACTGGACCTGATGATCTTTCAAGTTCTCTTCCAACCTGAGCTGTTCTAGTTCTATGACAATACAATGACAGTTTTTATTCAAGTTCTGTATTATGTGATGGGGATTCAAGGCAAAGTTAAACGTATCTCATGTGAATGTCCTGTAGGGTAAGAATAAGGGTCTCCAGAAACACTGAAGATGTCAAAATAACCTTCTATAGGCAGGGTCTATTAAGAGGGTAACTGAAGTAATGCATGGTCAAAACACCACAGAAGATGCAAAGACACCTCAATGACCTTTATCAACACAACAGCTCAGACACTTACATGGAAAAGGAAAGCTTGGGGTGACAGAGCAGAAAGAAACCTCTCTTAAAATACAAATCTTGTAAACAAAAGCTTTTAAATCCAACTAGTAATATTACAGGATGATCTATTTACAGTGCAAGATCTGTATACACTGTAAAGAGTGTTCCCCAGGTTCTTAAATTTCAAAGTAGCACTATAACCACAAGCATCCAGTTATTACTGAAAACACTGTGCTTAATAAATAAGCAAATAAATTGCTTGCTTGTAATAATAAGAGGCATTTAAAGCATATCAGGAATAGAGCCTGAAAACAGTGTTAATGTTTTTGCTTCTTCTTAACACAGGGATTCAAATGCCTTAAATTTTTTGTGAGAAGTCTCAGTAATGACTAAACAATGACCAAATACTTTTTTTCTTCTACCCCCTTCATACAGACTGGCTCATAGTGCTGTCATAACAACCTCAACAAACATTCTTCTGCAGATTATGGTCCAGTCTAAAATAAGAACTTCAAACATGTTTCCTCTGCCCCCTACTTTGTGTTTCAAGGTATTTTAATCAGTGCAAAGTTGTACTTTCTTGACTTTTTGTTAGTGCTAAGAAAAAATAACTTCTTTGACTAAAAAAACCTCAAGTGACTTGCTTCCAAATCAGATTTGTACTGTCTCCTCTCAAGACACCTATTTACATGAAATCTCTTATAGTTTCTCTGGCTGTATAAAATGCAGATGCCACTGCACATCAGGCCTGTGTTTGCCTCTTTGCACAGACAGTCCAAAACAGTTTTCCTGATCTGTTTCAACTTGAAATGTTGTCAATATATGGATTGTCTTGCTTTCTAATTCAGTGAAAAATCTAGTTTTCCATTAGTCTCTGCCTTTCTAATTTTCGATACAGCTTTACTAAATGTAATTATTAAAGGCAGATTCAAGAAAGCAATTACTGAGCTACTGGTTTGTATCTCTGAAGTCTTAATAAGGAACAAGAAGTTGAAGTGAGAGAAACACTGCAAAATTTGTAAATAAAAAAATATATCTGACCATATGTTTATTTTGATACATACAATACACAGAGAAAAAGCACAAGGATATGGAAAATTGATATAATCAGAACATATCTGGGGCAACTACACAATTGCCTGTTATCCCAAATCTTTGTATCACTGCAGTATGTTTAAGATTGCAAGAGTATTTCAGAACTGTTGCAGAAAAAGGGCTAGAAAAAGATTTAAAAGCATCACAAATTGAGAGTGAGATTGTGAATGATAGGAAAGTGGAATTTTACAATCTTCATTTGGGGATTTTCAAGGTATTCTGGAGGTTACAACATTTAGAGAGGTTATACTAGATTATGATATCTGTAATCTTACTTGCCAGTACTAGTACCCAAATATTCCAAAGGCGATTTTGTAAAATAAATTTTAAAATAATAATACACAGCAGACTCATTTACAAGTCTACTAAAAAGTCACTAAAATATATACTTAAAGTATCACTAAAAAGTATCTTAGAGCACAGAAAAGCACTAAATTGCATCACAGACCTCATGCTAGCTTCTAGATATCGTAATTAGCCATTCTCAAGATATTTGAGGTCAGACACACAAGACTGCAGCTAAAATAATTTCCTTCTACGTAATGATTTCCTCCCCCCACCCAAGTTGATCTTCTCCCTTCCTTCCCCACAAGAAGTGGCCACTATGAGATCAGACAAAAAAGTCCCATTTAGTAGTTATACCTTCACATACTCTGTTTTTGTAGCAATATTCTATGCACCCTAACATTGTTTACATCATTTTGGTCATTTTATGTGCTGGAAACAGCAATGTTTCTCATTTGCAAAGCAACAATACTGCCCCTGAGTGAGTTGATGAGCAAGGTAAAGATAAGACGTCAACTTAAAATCATTTTCTGATTTCAAATAAACAGCCTACATAGAAAACTTGTAGCAGCCTCCCTTCCATCTCAAGACTCATAGGTTTGTCATATTCAGCAAATGAAGTTAGGAGTGCTGTCAGAGTAGCAATTACTGATTTAGCATTGCTGACTTTACTTTCCACTGCACTTGTTGCAAACAATCTGTAACGGCAGATGAGCACATAGCCATTCCTTTCATTTAACAAAAAGGTAAGTCACACCAAATAATTAAAAATATAAAGAACAGGCAGAGGTAAGACATGACATCTGAGAAAATAGGGATGCAGTTAATTTACAGTGTTTCTCCTTGGCTATTTTAAAATCTAGATTCATGCCTCTCTCAGAAGACCTGGTGTAAGTTTCCCAGCTGAGGAGAGCTACTGTTGGAAGTCCTGTAAGAAAACCCTTGGAGATGTCGAGGTGATACAAGTCCTGAAAGCCTAAACCAAGGACTCCAGAAGTCAATGGGAATTCTGACTCATGTCAGCTGAGACACGGTACACACAGGGCAGTACTGTAAATGACTGGTGAAGACCGAATCTCCAGTGTAAGAGAATCGGCCACCTGACAAACACTCAAAGCCTGCTGCAGATCTGAATTCTCAAGCTTTTCTTCACATAACTCATGCTTCAGTGTCAAGGGTAAGAACATTAAAAAAATTACAATACCATGCAGGCAGTGAAGCCTACACTAGATAGGACAGGTAGTTCATTATAGACACAAGTACACGTGCTGCTATGACACAAAGAAAACACCCTTGTATTCTAAGCAGTTGTGCCAGTGGCCAGGAGAGGAAGAGTAGAAGGATGTATCAGTGAGATTAGTATTACAAGTACCTTAGAGTACTGATCTTGTGTTACTTCTGACTACTACATCAAAGTTGTTTACTGTTTGTTTTTTCTTAAAGCAGATCTCATTTTACTAATGTATTTGCTTTCCCTTTAAAATCACAACTTCCACATATTCCGTTTCATGCAGAAGCAAAAATGGTAGATATAAGACATCTATACTACTTAACAATAATCAAACCAATGCTCAAGACAAAAAGTTAAGTACTATGCTCTTAAATTTCTATCCAGCTCCAACCGTAAAACTTCCCCTCCTTCCAGAGAACTGGGGTCTGGAATTTGTGTTGTGAATTTCTCATGTTAAAATTGGAACAACCCATGAACCCACAATTCATGACTTATATATGTAATACAGAGTAGTACTAAGCTCATTTCTCTTTTTATTAACACCTACAAGAGCTGATCTCTTGCTAGAATCATGAAGTATGATCAAAAATTTCAAATAAGAATTAAATTGCACAGTTCATCTACAATTCAATGCGGTGGTACATACATACATTCAATACCACTCCACCATAAGTTTTGAAAACTACTTTAAAAACAATTCAAAATTAAAATAAAAACAAAACACCACCACCACCAAATAAAAACAACCAAACAAAAATGCAACCCAACACAAAAACACTCTCAGGCTTTTGATCCTGTTGGTCAGTAACAAAAACCTGAATTCTCCAATGGAAGTGAATTCTTTGATGAAAGAGTATGTCACCATGACTAGAGATTTTCTCCACAGCATACTGTCCAAGAGAAAAATTTCAGTACTTATTTAGCCTTCCTTTATTTTATCAGCAGTTAGGACCCACGACTTACTGTCGGAAGACAAGAATAAAACAGAAGTAACCTGTAAGTGGACCGTTTAAACATTGTGTCCTGTGATACAAAAAGCCCTTTTTTTTCCTCTTCAGTCTTTTTGAATGATTGACTCATGTACAAGCCACAGGCATTTTGTTGCATGCTTATGGAAAATGAAAAATCTTGTCTACAGCAATACCAAATCATTTATACACAGCAGACATCAGCTGTCATTTCTGTCTATCCCAGCAGTACACCACCTCCTGCACTTCTCTCTTTAGTCTAGGTGAGCTGTCAAGTTTCTAGTTTCTGACGTGTATTTACATCATTCAATGACATCTGACAGTAGTGAAAGGCCACAGAAAACTGCTTATTGATCAGAGCAAAACTAGTTGATGGAACAGATGAGGTTGTATCACAGAAATGCAGCCACACTCAGGTGATGACATTTTGCTCCCTTGTATACAAGTGCTTAATGGAATACAACTTCATTATATCGTGCCACTAGTGCTTAAAGTATTGCAGTTCTCACGAGCGTTTCGTCTATGCGGTGATGAGGACAATCTATTTGTACTGATACCAATGTATTACTAACGTGATTTGTTCATGAACACTTGCAAACTACCAGCCAATGTGTCCTGATGAATATACTAAGAGACACTGAAGACTCAATCTTGCCAAAATCTAATTGAGCTGACCTTTTAAAAAAAGATGGAATTACCATTTCGGGAGCCAGAACTACTCAAGATTTACTTCTGTAGAATTCTGTACTGCTTAGTAAAGACATTTTAAATGACCATTTTTGTGCTTGGGACTGGTACAGTTTCCCAATGGAAGTGATAACCGATCATTAGTATTTCTGAGGTTATTATATCAACTTGTATGAGAGTCTTTCAAACTGTATTGATTTACATGCTGAAGAGTTCTTGGGCAGCGAGTCTCTCCATACACACTGTCCTAAAGCTAAAACATTCATTTTCTTAATTTTATTACTTTCCTCTTTTTGTTACATTGAACAGAAAACCATGTCAGTGTAAACTCATTTTCCACATAGCAACCTGTAAGGATGTAACTACATAACCTTTCCTTACAGAATCTATGTTTATGTTAGCAGTCTAAATGAAAGACTCAGAGTAGTCTTAGCACAAGGTAAACAGAAAAGACTCAAAAAAGCCAGCATGTTAACTGAATAACTTTAAATCATAAAACTCAAGGGGTGCACTGACAGCAGAACAGACCTCAGATCTTGCTCTTCGTGTTCAACTTAGAGTAGAAAGAAGCAAATAAGTCTTTGAAACAAAGAAGAAAACCTAGAGGAGAAAAAGATGGTCCAAGACTCCCTCTTCACAATTGGTAAGTGTTGTTCAGCCTAAGAAGTTAAGACATGCACATTATTTAGCTACTTATAATTTAAAACAGTTTTCAGTTTCAAAACAAAACTATTGGCCACCTCAGATGCTCATAAAATTCTTTCCATTTCAAAAGGGAAGAGATAAAAGGCTCAGCTCTCAGAGACATCATTTGCCTTGACTTAAACAAGCAGCTTGAGACCAAAGGTTGACTAAATCCATGTCCGACATAACTAAAGAAATCTATGCTTTAAAAATATCAGAGAAATGCAACTGAATATTGTAAATTAGTATATCTTCTGTTATTTCTCAGTAGAAACAACATGGTGAATCCCAAATACCACATATAAACAAAGTGAAAAGATGGCAACAGTCCTGCTATTTTCATCTCTGTTGAATCACTGAAACTTTTCTCAGACAAAAATACTAACAGAAAAGTCTTCTTTTCTTGGTTTTCTTGAAACACACCTACTGCAAACAATCTAGAAGAATTTTGGTTTGATACTGAAGAAAGCCTTGGAGTAAACTAAGATTTTTGGAGATTATCTGGCTAATTTTGGATCAAATTTCAGGTAAAGAGCAACTACTTTTCCCACTCTAATAAAGCTTCCAAATTTCTTCTCAAAAGGGGATAAACACCCCCCCACAGAGCAAAAGTGCAAGACTATTTATTCTGTTAACCTTTTTTGCCTGTTTCCCCCTTCTCCCTCCCAAAGCAGGTGAATTGATCTCACTGAAAATTAGTAAGAATTTCAATATGCATTACCTGTAGATGAACATTTCAGCCCAGAAGCTGATATTTACAACGACTCAGAAAAATGAAATCAAAGACTTAATCTTACCAAATGGTTTTCAAATATATTTTCAACATTTTCACACAGTTAGTTCTGCATAGGTCTACCAGTAATTTTGCCATCTCAGATACTATGGTTAGCTGTCAGCATTTGTTTGCACATACACAAAACCAAACATATTTACTATGTATAGATCTAAGGGGAAAATGAAAGAAAAAAACAGTTACCATCAATATACATAGTGCCGAAGGTCTAAAAAGCAAACTCTGTAATCTTCTTGAAGTTGGTGGGAAGAGAAGAGGAAGTATTTCAGACAATGGACAGTATAGATAAGATGCTATTTTATGTATATTTAAGAAGCTTATTTTAGCAGTGACTTTTTTTTTTTTTAAACAAAGAAAAAAGAGGCAAAGAAGTTTTCTGCATTTCTGCCATAATCTCCTCTACTACATAAACTTTTATTCATAAGAACTCTAAAATTATCAGGAAGAGTATCTTTAGACAAGAAGTTGCAGACAAATTACATTTTGTCCTTTCCAAGTCTGGTTCTTGTACATTGTGCTTATACAGAAAACAGGAAATTCTCTTCATCTCAGTTGTCTGATACGCATAAATATCTGGGCTCAAAGCCTTGACACTGATACTGATGATGGCAGCAATTCATAACCAATTATGAAAAAAAAAAAACAACACCCAAACCAAAGCAAACCTACTTTTAAATTAGCCCTGGTTCTAGAACTGCCTGTTTTATCTGAAGTACAAAGTATCTATACAAAGCACAAGAAACCTCTCTCTTCATTCAGTAATTTACTTTGAGTTGCCCTGAAGATCAGGGGATACACTGCTTAGTATTTATTCCCAACTTTTGCTCCATGTACCTTGGAGAGAGTTCTCTCAGGAAAAGTAACAAGCTACGTAGTTCTACTGTAATAGAGTAGGAGCTAAGAGAACTGGAAACACAGACTGTATGACAGGCTGTTGACATATGGATACATGAGGACATGCAGAATTTGAAAGAGAATTACAATAAACACACTTTGCTATTTCAGTCTTTAGATAACATACACCAACTTTCACATGTGATAGATACAACTCAATTCCTTTTAGGTCCAGCTCTTATTTTGCTAAAGCAATTACCAGCTCCTAACTGCAGCATGCAATAATCTAAATGATTTGCTCATATTTAGGACATTACTTTAATATTCCTTTATTTTATTACAGGAAAACATCCATCACAGGCATGTTTCTGTTTCAGAAGAGACAGAAGACTTTTTCTTCCCTGTGAATGATTCACAGAAAGCCTACATCACTGCATCTGACTTCAAAAGAACAGAAACTGACTCTTTATGACAGGGATATATGAACTGGGTAAATGCCCAAGCCATTGCTCAAAGCATGCCTGTAGCAGTATCATCACTTCTTTCCAGACAGGCACACTAAGCTGACTTTTGTCTTCCTGGTTAAACTCAATGGAGTTAAAGTCAAAGTCAAACAAAAAACTAATACTTGGATTCATTATGCATCAGAGGCTCCTTTCTTTGTTAGTGGAAAAGTATAGATTTTAGTGCCATAGGCTGTTGTCTTTAAAAAGGTTTACAGTAAGCCAAGAACCTAACATTTTTTAAAGGAATCCTGAAAGACTACAGAAAAACATATGCATGTGGTCACAAACACAATGTTTACTAATTTACAGTAATTTACAGTTCTCTCTGCTGTTTCGAATCCCAAAGCATTAGTCGCTACAACATGTATCACAATCTGCATTGCAAAACATGCCATGTAGAGAAGGTCCCATCTTAACACTAAAGGCACGTAATTCTTGAGGCTCTACGACAACTTCTGCAGTGTACTTCCATGTTAGTTTTTGCTCCTTCTTCCAGCTTCAACATTACTCTGTTCCTTGCCAAAGTTACTGATTTGTCTTCCGTACAGGGCACAAGCAGGAACATCTAAAGCCAGTAAAACATTTTCTACTGTATGATGTAGAAAAATCTTTCCTTCCTGGTGGGTGGCTTCCATGTTGTCAACACTCAGTTCTATTACTGTTTGGGATTCTTTTGTTTGTTTGTTTATTTTTGGTCATTCATTTTTACTTTTTTTTTTTTCAAGTTAAGATAGGTGGGTATACACATACACCTGAAAATCAGATCAAGTTTTTAAAAAAGGCATATAACAACAACTGTGACTGAATAAAAAAGCCTGAATATAACCAAAACATTTATGTGTAGAAAAACAGGTAAAGCAAAAAAATAACACATTCATTTTAAACCATAGCAACATTGCTGTAATCAATGAAGTGATAAAATATTTTTGTCCTTCCAGGATCCTGGAAACAGTTTCCTTTGACTAGTCCGAACACAGGAATTTGGTGCTCTTTGCAAAAGACTTCAGAAAAACATTCCTTGGGTGTATTTTGGAGAGAGATGAGTATATTTCTAACACGGATAAAGAAGCAAAATTATGTTGTTTCCCTGGTTATCTGGTTCACCAAGTTGTTGTTTGAAAGTATAGTTCAGTATGCTGATATTTTGTCATGCTACTAATTTGTGTTGGACCTCTGAACTCTCATGGAAAGCCGTATTTCAATCCTTGGAATGGATAGGGTTTTTTTTGAAGAAAAAATTGCAACTGCAAGAAGTAATACAATCAATCATTTGCTCTAACAAAATATTCCCTACTAAAAGAACATACATTACTCTCCTAATTATCACTACTCAATTATCATTAACCATCAGAATAAATCTTGTGTGGGTCAGGTTTAGTGGTATGTACAACTGTAACTATTAGAATTACCTAACTGAAACTAATAACCTCAGTTTCTAGCATGTCAGCAACATATCACTAACACGAACCACTGCAGATTATCACTATGTACTCATCTGCTGGAGAGGCAAAAATATTCAATTTTTTTTTTTTTTTTTTTTTTTTTTTTACAAATATAATGAAAGTTAGTAGTGTTTGAAATGAAAATGACAGCGGGTTTTTGTTTCAAAGACCAGTTCTGATGGAAGAAAGGTGTTAAGATTTTAAGCTTAAATGACCAGAACAACCAGTATACTTGGGGGCAGGTGGAAACAAGAAAAGCTGTCATCCATTTAAGCAATGACAGCTTCACTGGAGATGCAGTGAACAAACATTACAAGAAGGAAAAAACAATCTCATGCTATTCTACAAAATTCTCACTGTGAAGTTGAACTAATCTTATTAGTTCAAGTAATAGTTGCTGAAAAGTTGGTTATAGCATTTTGTTACAGGATTCTTAAATTTTTTATTCTACGCTAATCAAATATTTATCAGTCATTTGAAAACATTTCTGTGCTTGTGAGATATCATTCTTTATTTAAGAATGCTTAATCAACCAAAATACCAGTTCTGTAAAATAAAAATACAATGTAAAGAACGATGCTCTTTTCTAACACTTTGTTTATCCCACTCCTCAATGCTATGTAATGCCTGGAAAAGGGAAGAACGGTTAAGGAAGGGAAGAAGCAAAGATATTCCTCATTGTAAAGTACAAATTATCAAAATCACTAAAAGTTCAACCAAATTATGGAAAAAGATTATGTTTGTGCAGACCTTTGGTTCTGTTGTCAGAGTGGAATGCATTTAAAAGTGATCAGCACAAGTATTCTGACACTTACTATCAATCAATTTAAACAATACTTCAGCAGGCACGGAAAAACAAGCAGTGCTACCACTTCATACCTTCCCATCTCCTTCTAGTTCCATCTGCTGTTGTACCAGTATTACAGAAATTAACCAGTTTAATCCTGACAGGCAGAGAATATGAGCACTATTGCTGCAGAGAAAAGTAAAAAGATACTCTTACTCTTTCTCTCAGTTTCAGCCAACTCTACATGGTTATTTATGGTTTTCTGAAGCGAATTGCCAGACCACAGTGACCTGCCCAAATCCAGGAACTGAGACATTAGTTTTGGAGCTCACTGGGGTGATTTTCCTGGAAAATGGGAATTTCTCCACAGACCATTTAAGATGAAGATTCCTTCTGGCTTCAGCATTGAGATAAGTCTCAAGATAACACATGTAAGCACCTACTGGCACAACTGTGGCACAGAATAATGCGTGTACAGAAACTACTACAATGAGTCTGGAAAAAGAGATTAGGTAGAGGACATGAAAATTAACAGACAAGCTAGCTCCATATAATTATGTGCAATGTATCCCTCATTAAGAAATTCCAGTAAGTAATACAAACAGCAAATCTTAAGTCTTCCTATTTCACTTAAAACTTGATAAACACTTGATTTATGAGAAGATCATGTTGTTCATATTCTTTCATCCCTATTCAGCCAGAAAATATTTTCAACAGAAAATATTTCAAATCCTTAGATATAAATTTTATGGAAGGAAGAGGTTTATTTCTCAACATTGCCATTACAGGAAAACTTAGAAGCAGGTGTATCTTATATATTGGTTTGATGTGACCACATTGATTATCAACTAGTTGCATGATTAACCAGCAGACTTGGGCAGGATATTATCAGCCATCTATTTCTCTTTAGAGATACACACTTTAGAAGGAAAGACATGCCTGGTTATCTTTCCACTTAACTTGTCAAAAATGGCCTTAAAGTTCGCTTTTTGAGTGAAATTGAAGAAAACACCACTGAAGCATTTATGTGGTCCATTGATCTGTCTCACCAGACTTTTACCAGCCTCTTTTCAGAATTTTAGGGAACAGAAGTGCAGCAGCTCCAACCAGAGCTGCTTCCAAACCACTCAGCTTTTCTTCAAGATGTGAAGACTGACTCTCTCAAAGTCAACTCTGAAGGTGTATCAAGTTAGACATCCAGTATCTGACATATGCAACACTTTGCAGTTAGCTTATGAAATGTTAAAATGCATGTCATGACATGCATTGGAATGTCGTAACATGAAATGTTAAGAAATGTTCTTTAGGTTTGGTACACAGTCCCAACTCAAGTATAATAGAATCATATAATAAATAACAAGATCAATTCTTCTATAGAATTTATTGTTTTCAAGTATGTTAGCATATGCAATTAAAAAAAAAAAAAAGTAATTAAAGTGAATTACATACTTCCTAAATTCAATGCATACATAGAGTGACCCCTACTGGTCTGCTAGGCACCCGAGCAAAGATACGAACTGAAAGAAACCATCAATCCTGGGAATTTGCCCTAATTTACAGGGGCAAACATCAGGTGAAGAATTTACATATTTCATTCAAGTTACAGCATGGCTGATACTAATAATTCAGAGGCAAAAATACTCCAGTCATCCTATGAACTCTTAGAAATTAATTCCTTCTTTTAATACAAGTAACAAAATACACAAGCAGAGGGCTTGTAAAGAATGCTTACCATATACCTGTTTCTATGGCTGACAGACATTATTATTAAGAGTTTAAATCTTTCCCCCCCAAAAATCTTTAAAAACACCTAGGAAAAACAAACTTCGGTCTACTAGTTTCTAAATGAGAAAAATATATACTTACCATGCTTTCCAGTTAAACATTAATAGAAATTACCACAATAAGCCCCCATGAATCAGACTTATTTTGCTACTGTTTATATTACACATGAAGTCACAGAATTATCTAATTATTTGTCTTGATACTATCTGGTTTCATACACGACTATCTAATAAGCCAGGTAACCAATAATGTGCTCTGACATTGATCACCTAATCAATGTCACACATATCACCTAATACACTATTTATTAAACAAAGTCTTAAAAAATGTCTGTTTATTTGAAGTGCTGAATGTTCACTTTTTAAAAAATAAGTTATACATTAGACACACACTATGTGAAGTCATTACCCAGCTAGGCTCAAAACCAACTTGAAAACAGTAAAGCTTGCTCTAAATGTGAATTCTCAGTGCATTTCTTTGACCATCAAGCTTTTTAATAACAAACACATATAATTTCAATATAATTAAGCATGCAGGACATTGACCAAATGAGAGGAACATTTGCCTTTGACTTAATTTCAGCCAGTATTCATTCCAAGAATCCAGTACTAGAAAGCAATGTTAATGACCACTCCTAAAGGAAACTTTTGCTCAGAAAGCTTAAGAGACAAAAATTCGACATTCTCTCCCTGCTTAAAAATTCCTGCAAATTAAGAGGAATATTCTGTAGCTACTGAAAAGTTTCTACTGCATCTAAACCAAGTCAGCCCACTGCTGCACGACATTTGTTCATACTGGGAGCTCACAAAAAACACCACTAGTTCCAGATGCTCAGGGTTAGCTGGAACCTGGGGGCAAAATCTGGACCTCTGAACTCTCAACAGTCACATGCAATCTAGTTTACACCCTGACTCCTCATTTCTGACCACTCAAGGCTGTTGAAGTGAACAATTACAGCCCAAACTTGTTTTTGAAATGCATTCAGCCAGTGTTAATTTAGCACACCAAATCCCTAGGGCCTTCAACAGGATCTCCACATGTTATAGAGATTTTATTTTTGGGAGCCATATTTAAATATTTACAATGTTACACAAAGAAGAATAAAAGAAAAAAACAACAACATGCTATGAAATATTTAAGAAGACTGTAAACTTGACATTTTTTTCAAAACTAAACAGTGAACTTTGCTATTATTTCCACTGAAATACACAGAGTAGTACAACGTCCTCTGTGAAAGTATAAAATTTAGACGTTATTACGTTGAAAAGAAAAAAAAGAAATAACACTGAGGTTAAAAGTCATGCACTCCAAAGACATGGACTCAAAAAATAACATATAATTTAATCAATCCCTTAGTGCTTAATGCCTCAGAAGTAATTAAAATCTTATTTCTCATGATCTTGGTGCCTTTCAGTGAGCAAGTGCTCCAGTGTTGTCGGGGTCTGCCTTGCTCATCATATTTGATCCCAGGCCTGGCAAGTGCCATGTAAATCCTGAACTGAACCAAGCATTACCAACTTCCTCATCACCATTTTTTCTACTGTATCCTTACTGGTCTATGCCAGCTCTTCACAAAAATCAAATACAAGTAATATTACTGTCATATTTTGTGAATGTGGAAATAACACCATCCAGGTGTCTCCAGAAAGAGTGTCAGAAGTCACCAGAGGAGTTGCCAGGGCAGGGGAAACTCATGTTCTTGGCTTTGAGACAAACCTAAGAGATGGATCTCGAGAGGGCCAAGCACTGTTAGAAGTTCAGCCTGAGGTGAGCCTGGTCCTTCCCACACCTGTCAAAAAGTTGAAGAACTTAAATTTTCAAAACCTCAGTCCCCTGTAGTCTGCTTGGTAAAACAGGGAGTCTATAGCTTTGTATTACATCAAAATGTGACTGTTTCCAAGCTGTTTGCACTAACAGAAGGGGCATAAGCCTACTAAAAACCCTTACTCCCTCTTTATGGTAGTAGTAAGTAATGCCAAAGCTGTTGCCAAGCCAGCTCCGGTACCAGACGTATTACTGCATCAGTAGTCTGCTCTGATCAAACCACAGATTTTTACCTGTACCAGGTTCCAAGACCTGATCTCTGTTCAGCAACGCAAAGCCATGAAGTGACTGCAGGGATGTAAGAGCGTATTTTGCTGGTTTGGGAATTTCCACAAACTCCTTTTCAGAGCGTGCTCTCATGGTACCTTGTCTCTTCTGCAGATTTGAGTGTCCAAAGGACCTCTCCAGCAACATGTAGGCAGGCTGTGCATGCACTGAGCTCTTGGGTAAAAAACATTCATGGAAGTCTGGATGTTAACCGGTAATCAAAATCAAATCTTCCATCTTGTGTTAGATCTCTCCAAATAAGCTTGTGATTAAATTGTTCTTAAGAAAAAAAAAAATAATAACAATACTTTGTTCTTCTAGTTATGTGCCTCGATGATCCGGCATTGAGGCCTCCAGTCAAAGGCTGTCAGACACTACACAAATTGCCTGGCTACTCACTTGCCTCCCCTAATAAATGGATCAATCCGTGCCCAACGCTCCTCTGCAAGTTTGCTGATAATTTGTAAATGGAATCATGTTTCACTGCCTACATAATAAGAATTAAGAATTGTTACGATGCAGGAGGCAGAAAGGGGCTTCTGTCATAAAAAATTTGCAACCTGGGCCTGTGTAAATGTTGACTGCTATTGCCTACTTATCACACTGCCCCCCATAATCTTACCGTGTTTCCTTGAAAAATACAGAAATTGGCTGCATGAGCTACAAGGAATAAAGATCTTTCATCTTAGACACCTTATTTGTTAATAACTGTGATCCTTGCATGCTAAGGATTTCTAATTCAGTCAGCACCAAACACCTGCTATGCCAAGGACAACAGTAAAATACAAGGGGCTTATTTAGCGCTCAGGCCAGAAGCGCAATGCCACACTGCTGTACACCCAGTGTTTTGCACCAAGCCTTCTTTTTTAAATTATTAGTCTTGCAGGAACTGCTGAAGACTTTTGGTTGTTACCTTGGTGTTAAAGGTAAAAAGCTACATCTAAACATAAACAATAAATGAATTACAGACATTGAGAATAAAATGAAGCTAAGCAACCTGTGGACGTGTCTAAGAGGGGATACAAATGTGGATGTGCAAAAGGGGAACTGGAATGGCAGGTGGCATAGCATTGCTTTATTGCCTTGCTCTACCTGTGACTTCTGGCAAAACATATGGCCTGAGATGCAACAGAGTGTTAGGGCTCAGCAGAACACACACAGGACCAAGCACACAAGAACTTTCCAGGAATTCATTGCATAGTGGCTCCTTCATTAGGTCAGGGGCAAGGTCTGCACTAGCAGGGAACATGCAAGAAATGTCAGGCAAAAACGACAGCACTAATCTTTAAGCACCAAAGTCCACATTGGCAAGGAAGAGCATAGCCATGAAGTTAAAAACAGGTACTTAATGCATTAACTGAATACAAGATTAGCCATTACCTTCAGTAAGGTCTGCAGGTCGGTAACACAGCAACAACAGCCACTATACAAATCCCCATGGAATATTCTGTTACTTTTTAAAACAGAAGTCTCTGATCAACTCCTGAAAACTCTTGATGGTGACTGGCACAAACTGCTTGGTCTTTGTTCTTTGACTTCTGTCATTAGGAAATGCGATGACTCTTTGAACGTTTCAAACTAGTATAAGCCACCTTCACACCTCTTCAGATCGAACACGATTGAGGTGGAACACATTTGTGCTTTCAGGTGTTAACTCTGGGAAAGGCTCCTGCGGGCCCTTCCCTCTTGTAACAACCTTCCTGTATCCTTTTTTTTTTTTTTTAAACAGACATGTGAGAATCATAGAATGGCTTTGGTTGGAAGGGACATTAAAGATTGTCTAATTCCAACCCCTCTGCCATGTGCAGGGACAAAGGGATGGACAACCAGAGCTCTGATCAGCCCTCCTGCCATTCCTGTCCACGTGCTGCTTTCTGCTTCACAGGTAAAACACCAGTCTAGGCATCTCTTCATAATCCAGCCACCTAGCAAATTAAACATTTAAAGAGCTTGCATTTTATGGCAGAAACTATATACAGAAAGAGGTGCACTGAGGTAAGAGTCAAAACAAATATTTTCCAATTCTTCACTAGCTTATAGAGTCAGATGTCTTCCTTCATTGCTACGTACGTGTACAGTTATGGAAACAGATACACTTTGTCCAGTTCTGCACTGTTAGTGTTTATAAGTCTGAAGTACTAAACAAATAAGCACTGGGGTCAATGTAAACACTGAACAAAATGCTTTAGTGAATAGTATTAGCAGTGTTTAAACAAGGCACAAAAAATAACCTAATGTGACAAGTCTGCCCCAGTCACTGTACTCACCTCATAATTTAATGCTACTTGGGAACAGGAAAGAATGACTACCTCCAGGAAGACATTGATAAAGGCTAAGAAAAGAAAAGATGTTTCTTCTCTACCTAGAGAGGCAGCAGCTCATAATTGTTCCAGTGGCCATTTCACTATGAGAACCTCTAGTATTTCCAATGGAAAGAGAACAGAGCTACTCTAGGTGAACTCTCAGGAGCTGGACAAAGACACAGAATTTGTAAGTGATAAGAGGCTAGGGACTGGATACAGGTAAAATTGTTGAAATAATGCAAAGAATGATTACTGAGTTTTTGCTAAAGGCTTACACAAATAAATTTTAACAAGACTGCTGGAAGATGGCCAGCTGTACTTCAGACCTTCCAAGGAATTTGCTTACACAAGTTTTCTGCATATTCTCTCCCAATACTCAAAGCCCTCAGGCAGATCTATTCTAGTCCTGTATCTCTGTGATTTACCTAGCTTACCCAGCTGTCTCAAGGCAGGACCAACTATAATTCTTAGTCTTGACAGAAGCATTTAAACCTCATGCAGACTGAGTTTCCATACTCTACTGCTGAAAGTTACTCTCATGCTGCAGTGTCTTCATTATTCAACACCATTTCATAATGAATTTTTCTCACTTCTGGTGGAGAGGACAAGAAACTGCCCAGCAGAGGACTACAGCATCTCCAATCTGCAGGCTGATTTGCCTCCTTTCTCTTTGTAACAGCCTTTACGTTACTGAGGATTGCTAAAAAGTTCCTGCCCGGTTCTCTCTCCTTTCACATTTAAAAAAAAAAATTAAAAAAAGTGCATTTCATTCTTCACAACAATCATCAATCTAGAAAGCAGTGTAATAGTCACATTCCCTTCTACACTGCTTTCTCTTATGGACTCTCTTCCCCACAAGTTCCCATGCTTCTTAGAGTGCAGTACTTCAGTCTGGACATGGGTGTCCCGCTTAGTATACACTCCACTCATCATTGGTAAGGACTACTCTTTGTCTCACTCATCTTTCAAAACCCCAGCAGGTACAGCTAACATTAGCATCATGGCCACCTTGTGATGTAAAAGCCCCACATTTGTTCAGGAGACATGCTCCTTAATCTGTTGGATCCTATGCTGTGTTACTGATTTTTTTTTTTTTTTTTTATAAAAAACACCTTTTGGCAGCAGTTCCTGTTGAATTACCCCCCTATTTTCCTTTCTTTAATAATATTTCCAATTCAAATTTATTTTGGATTCTACTCTTGTTCACTGTTACTACCACCTTGGTGTTGATGGCAAGTTTAAACAAGGACGCTATCCCATCATCCATGTCATTAAAACATCAGCTCGTACAGGACCACAAACAGAGCTCTCTGCAATTCTACTCAATAAATCCTTCCAGGGTGCTTCTGAATACCTGTAGCCACATATGTACAACATGTGTGTGTGCATAGATGCCTCCCTTCTGCCCCTGTGCAAATATAAGGAGTTTGGCTTTGGTCTTTGCTTAGCAACAACTCATTTAGCTTGCAACAATACAAATAAAACTCAAACATTAGGAGCATCTGCACTGGATTAAACTAACTTGTACTTTACACAAGTGACAGCATTTTTTAACTAGAAAATATGGCAGAGCTCTTTTAGTGATGCATGTGTAACACATCAACTAAGCACCCTGCAAAATGTACAGTAAGTTTCAAAGAAATTATACTACAAAAAACTCCACCAAGGAATAAAAGCAAAACATTTTCAAAAGTTGGTCTACTTCAAGCTTGAAAAGAAATTTTCCTTTTTTCTTTTCATGTACAATAACGCAACAGTGGGTTCTGACCCTAGCCCAGAGTTTCTCGGAGGAACTGTATAATGCAATAGTGTTTTTCTGAAAATACTTAGAACAGAGAGTGAAAAAATGCAGGCTCATTTGAGCATTTAGCTTAGCTAAACAAAACTGCTAAGCAAATGTGGAAGCTGAAGAGGAAAGGAAAGTGGCAGACTTGCACAGACTTGCTAGCGGGGTGCTCGGAGTTACATTGCTGTCAGAAATTCCCTAGGTAAAATTAAAAGGAAATGCATTGTGCTCAGGCATTTTTATAAATTCCTCAGAGATACCATGAATATTAATAAGAACATTTTTTAAAACAGTCTGTTAAATATTAAAGTATGTGCATGTATGCCATAGCAATGTACAACAATTGAATAAAAATTTGCTCTTCCCACAGGACTAGTTAATACGTATTTTTCCGCACTTCAGAGAAATTCTTGTTAACCCAAACTAACATGTTCAAAATAACAAGATTCAATGATCTGGCAGTTTTTAAGAACAGATTACTGACATGGCTTTGAGCGTTTCTTAGATGAAATCACTAACATTAACACCTTCACATTAATCGATTGGTGTCAGCAGAATTCTGGAGAGCTATGCTGCAGGCTCCAGCACCAAAGTAGTAATCAATTAAGGAAGTCAGCTGAAAAAAAATGATGCAAAGATCAGAGTTGTCAATGGTGAAATAATCTCATCTCAGTGGTGTCAAAGGAAGAGTAAAAAAATGTCATACACTTATTTCATAATGAAAGAAAACTACTGTAAACAAAGATCTAATTATCCAACAATACACAGACAACTAATTAAAATATATGAATAAATTCCTCAGATATCTGCATTATAGGGCATACCTATGTAATTCAACGTAAGATACATTTAGGCAGAAATTGTACAAGCTTCTCTCTCTTTTTTAGAAAACAGTACTGAAAAACATACTTGCTAAAAAGTGCAGTGATTTTATTTAGAGAGTACTAAAGCTCCAAATAACAGAGTTAAACACCAAGAAAATAATAATCAAATATATACAGTTTAGTCCACAGAAATCACTTAACATTTTTACATCTAAAGCACTTTTTTCCCCAGAAGGAAGAAACAAAGCCACTGAATTTTGTCTGCGTGTTCCATCCATAAATAATACTTAAGCACAAATAATGTTGCATTGTTAAGCTGCAAATTCTTGTATCTGCTGAGTTAGCAAGGATGTCCACATCAGGGTGTTGAGAAGGGGGGCATTAAATACCACTCAAAATAGGGTTCTCATTTCTCCATACTCTTTGTTTGGCTATCACCATCATGAGGGCCTCTGCCACGTTACATGCCATAGAAAGCTACCTGACACAATCTGTAGTGCATTCTTTACCTTCCACAGGCAAACCATCAGAATCTATTAAAATTACTTTACGCCGATAGCACTAGAGACATGACAAATCACAGGCCAAGAGTCAGATACCAAAGAATGTGTCTCAGGGTGTTGGGGCCAGGCCGATTTGCAAGCAAATGATATTGTGTGAAGCTGGCATGCTCAGTGCATGACAAACTGATGCAATTTCAGTACTGTCGGAGAAGCTGGCTGAGATTTCTCTGATGCTGGCTATGGTTAGTGTACAGAATTGTGCAGAGTTCCCAGATTTGAATCACTTGGGGCCTGAGAGGGCTTCACTTGACAAGCCACAAATAATTACACTACACTCTCTCTATTGTACTCTATTATTTTGCCTCTTATCTGTAAGCTTTGAGCACTCATGAACAAGCAAGGTCGCTTCTATTTTGACCATGATGCAACAAAACATTGTTCTTTTGTGATATGATAAATAAAATGCAGCCCTGCAGACTAAACATTTTTATCAGGTCCATTTTCCACTTTTATAAGCAACAACAACTTTGGGAGCTTGTTAGCGCAGTAGAGGTTGGAAATAACCATGTAGGCAGGTTCATGAGCTTTTCACTTAGGAGTATGATACAGCTATCTCGTTATTGCAAAAACTCATTTGAGAAATGGGGCATTAAGTTCTTAGCCCTTAACAGATAACAGTTATATCTGTGATTACTTTAAGCAGGTTTTTACCCCCTTTCAAATCAGCAATTTTTGACAATTTAGTTGGTGAGTAGCAAAAAATAGTTTTAAATGTGCACTACATTGCCACTTCTGACCTAGACACCAAATGCATTTCTAAACCAAAGTAACTGCATTTTCCTGTGTCAGCTCACAAAATGTATTATTCAAAAACCGAGGAGATTGAAAGTTTTACTTTAGTAGCATTATCTTGGCCACTAAATTTAAGAAGAATGGTGACATTCATAGCATTCACAAAAAAAAAAAAAAAAAAAAATCAAAAGAAGGAGCAGTGGCATTCATGGCTTAGGCAACTAAATTCCAGTCATCTTTTCCTAGTTTACAGAACATTCAACTTTCAGAAAAAAAAGTCTTCCTTCTCCCATGGACTGTGCAAAAATCAGGCTTATAATTTAGGGTTCTGTGCTACAAGCTAGATGCTACTCCTTTTCAGTCTTAGAGCTAGGTTTAGAGATTTTCCGAAGCTGCAATTAGCCACAAACCACCTAGTAGTAAAGGAAAAACTCAAACATGAATACTAAATGCATGTAGGAATAAAATTATTCTTAAAACCATTCCTGATTCCTATTAATGTACTCCTTTTACACTTACTTTTCAGATACATATATAGTAGAAATTATGCACCAGAAGATAAAGTGTTAAAAGATTTCTTAACTGAAAATGATGAACCTAAAATATATTATCCTACTTTGTCTTTAATTCAGGCCAACAAAAAGATTGCCTTATCTGAGAGAAGACAATTACTATCCTCTCTAGCACTCCTGGTAAGTTCTTATGAAGTTCTGTTTTAAAAGGGAAGAATATTCATTCTGTTTTCCTAACCAGTATGAAAAATTTATGGCAAAGCCAGGAAGTCTGACATCATAATATTTCTGCCATGGGAAGGCAAAATTGAAAATACCAAAGAACCAGATTGTGATGTATAGGAAAAATACAGCATCCTCAGCTACACTTTAGAATCTCCTTGAGCTTTGTAATCTGTGTCAAAACAGATTTTTTAAAACACTCACAGTGAACGGTGAAAAGAATGAATTGCTACCAGTCACACATCCACATTTTAAACACTCAGCAAAATGAAAGGCCTCTGATATTTTCTATTCAGTACCAAAAGTGGATGTTTTTTTTTTTTTTTACTGCCCTTTTATGCTTCCTCATTATGACTTAAAAGCAGTAGTTAGGTCTTTGTGTTTTAGAGGTAGAATGGATCTTTTATTAAAATTTATCTTTTAAATGTTCTCTAATATACTTTAAAAATTGAATGGTTTGGAGTTTCACATAGCTTATGTCACTGCAGAACATACTTTTTCTTAAAATTTGGCAGAACTCAGAAAAGCAACATGCTAATACGTTTTCTGATCCTATAATGGCATTGGACTGAAATCCAAATCTGTTTCACAGTTACATAGCATGCAACTCCAGATACGTTTTGTTTTTGCTTCACAGGTTTCAAGAAAAGTAAATGTTGTTATAACATTCTGACATTCCTGAAAATCTATTAGTTCTTTAATTTATGATTAAAATGAAGACATGTTCCTTATGTTTTCACATCTCAAGAGAACATGAAAGTTAAAGTGTAATTACCATCACAGCTTGACTGCAAGGCAGACACATGACCAGGTAGTTCTCTTCCTGGACATAGCTTGATCACTAAGTAACAAGAAAGGAATCTAAATGCAAAGAAACCGAGACCTGCGTGAGGCCATAGGTAAAGGCAGTTCACTGAGGTACGTATGGTCACTTTTCATAAAAGCAGTTCACTGTAATCAATACAAACTTGCTGCTGAACAATTGATTGTTTCACCGCACAATCAAGACTTTGTTTGTCCTTATGTAAGAGATGATAGGAAAGCTTTAGATTTCATTATTTTCCAATTTGGAAATACTGCAACACATGACTACCTTGTGCTCCAGTATAAAAACAGAATCCATTTTTAAAAAGTGAATCAATTGCAGGATGAGACAAGGCATACACAAAATAAAATAATGGAGAACAGTAATTCTTATCTCACAGTTCTCAAGGTACACTAGTGGGAAAAAAGACCACCACAGAAATCCCATACCATTTTCACTAAACTAAAGCATTAAGTAGTCGTGCAATAATGATGCTATAACAATGCAGTAACGATGCAGGGTAAGAACAGATGTTACTTTTCACAGCATCTCACTAGGAAACAGCTATACCAGTGTAGGCAAGAGTGAGTTTTGAAACTCTCTGTACCACGCAGGCAGTTTAACAACAATTGTCTAGAGGCCCTGGTCTTAATTGTGACCTGCAAACACTGATACACAAATAAATTATCTACCAAATGGAAGACGCTGTGGAGGCTTGAGTGTCATTCGTGATACATTACTAACCAACCCTACCTGCACTGGTGGCAGCTTCGGACTCAAAACCATCCTCACAGATTTTCTACACACACATTTCTGGAGCTGAAGGGTGTTACGAACAGGAGGGGGAGCTCTCACCGCACCGGCAGCGGAGGAATGGGAGGAGAAGTGGTGTTCGGATGAGCACCTGGAACGCAGATGGTGCCCCTTTCTCATATGCTCTTTCTTTCCCATCTTATTCCAATGCTCAGAGGTACCTAAGCACTGCTGTAGTGCGCCAGATAATCTCATTTAAAACAACATGACACACAACGTTTATTGGTTTTCTAAATGTGAAATGCTTGTTGCATTGTATTTAGGTATAAGTAATAATAATAATAATTATTATTCCAGGGAAGAGTATCCATGTTTTATCTACAAGGTACTTATCATCAGGAAGTCCTTTTATTTCCCATAAATAATGCAATTACACTTTCAAAGTAAATGGCAACACTTCTGCTTTGCCATCAAAATCCTCTTTCAGAGGACCCCAACAAAATGCTATTTTAGCCTTCCCCAAGCCACAGAAATCTAAGGCTCACCAAAAAGTGAAAATGAAAAGTTGATACACATCCTCCTACAATTCTTGTAAAACCATAATGCAAAATGATGGTTGCTGCCAGTAAGAACGATCAAAACGCAGTAACTGCTTAGCAGAACACTTCCAGCAGGCTCAGGGCCAGCACTGTGGTCCCACCACCTAGTGCCCTGCCAGGCCAGATGCCTGTGCCGGGGTCTCCTCCTTCCCAGCACATCAGGGAACGCGCCTCTCCATGCCTCAGCAAAGCTGGGTCCAGACTGGCTAAACTTTGTCCTCAGCAGCCTATTGAGTAAGAAGCATAGCCAGGTCACCAAGCAGTAGTACAAAGTTCCATCAATTTCCTTCCTATTTTTTCTGTATTCCAAGAACAACCAAGACTTAAAGACCATTATTCAAGATCCACTAAGATTTGAATGTATATTCAGCCTCCTCATAAGCAACCCTTTAAACTCTTCCATATTAAACTTTCAAGAAGGGACTTAAAAAGGCAGACAGCTAAGGTTGAGAATGAAGCATTTTTGCAAATTACTAGCAAATTCTCATAAAGTTTGCAAAAATTAGAATTTATAAATGGGTGGATATCTGGTAGTGTTTTCCAGCTGACAGTTTGAATTGTAATGGTTTGAAGAATAGACATGTAGGATTTCCTGTTATCCTAAAAATAAATATCTATTATTAAAAAAACAGTTTTTTGAAACTGCTCCTTCAGCATGAACTTACTTAACATAATAGCCTAGTCTCTGCTCTAGACGAAAAACACATCTTCAACTTTTTAAGGACTCACCAGGCACCTATCAAAAATAGTATCATTACAAACTGAAATTCCAAGATAATAAATGACATTACAACGGTAACTAATTAACAGTTAAACCTGAAAAGAATTGCATTGAGCATTAAAAAGCTAAAAAGACCAATTAAAATGTGCATTACCATAATAAAAAATAGAGTAATCAATTACATCCTCCCTCATGTTGGATTTCTAAGCCTGGTATGTTCTCACTCTTCCAGGGAAGCGAAGAACATATTAATGCTATCTTCGTTGACAAGATTTTACAAGTAGCTTAACTTGACGTTGTATAGACAGAAAACACCACCACAAGCAGTTAAACATATGAAATAATGATGAAATAATTCCACTTAGCATTGTATTATTAACAAAGTTTTACCACTACTACCTCTCAAAGATTCAATGAAATTCAAATACATCTTTATTGTGATGAGTGTTTGAATGCCCTGTTACCCCCTATCTTTCTGAAAATGTAACTTCCTCATCAAAACCACAAATCAGTAATCTTGTGAGAAATCTGCGGAACCAACGCTTTGCAGTTATGGTTTACTGTCATGAAGTGTCAAGTCTTGGTCTTTCAGATGGTAAATTGATACAGGTCATCATTCTGCTACTTCTTTATTTTACTGCTGAACTCCCTAGAGAAGACACTGAGAGTGATTTTTTGCTCAATGTTACACGGCCCTTTCCACTGACACGGCCCTTTTCATGACTGTGAATCAGTGGTTTTGAACAATTGCACAACAATTAGAGAGGTCACCAGAACTGTATGTCTCTGTCTAATCTGCCTACGTCCCCAGACTGATTAAACACAAAACCAGAAACAGCTCCAGCTGATTGTTAGATACACAATCAGCCTGTTTTTTCACTTTGGTTTTACTTTTACCAGTTTCTGCCTTAGCTGCCTTCAAGTGCGCTGCAAAATTATCTTTTGGCTTGCTTTATACCCTTCAAGTCCCCATTGCGTACAAAGCAGTCAGTTTCATATCACTGACTCAAAAGTCTGTCAACAGGAAAACTGACTGGAGGAAAGAAATTTAATCACCAGCTCTGCCAAATGCACAAGTTAACCAAAAAAGAAATTTTGATTATTGTCCTAAATTATAGGTTCTATACAATCTGCTAATTCATTCTCCTCCACTGGAACTGAAGAAAGCAGTGGTCTCCCACCTCATTTTTCTGACAATACAGAATCATTGGTATCTCTCAAATCAACTTTATCTTCTTCTGATGTAGCAGAGAGAGTATGTGTACACACCTGCCAGGACTCCCTTGTGCAGACACCACAACATTTAAAAGCTCTCTGTTAGGACACTGTGACACCAAGAATATCTAACTTGCTACAACAGATCCAACATTTCTACTAATGTCCCTTGAACTTAGTTGGAGTTAACTGCTTTTCAGAAGGATTTGTGACACAAGGTAACATTTGGTGAGCTTGCACAAGCCAGACAGATGGGAACAAAGACTTCATCCTCACCAGCATCATCCTCAAGGCACGCAAACCCAGTTCAGATTTTTTAAACTACCAAATTCACATGGCCCAGGGGCTCAGAGAAAGCCTTGGAATAGTAATGCTTGAAGTTTCTGAAGTAAACTCATTCACATAATTACTCCACACTTCACAACAAAAATACTTAGAAATATTCCCCCTTTATCACTTGCTACGGTGGCCTCATCTTGGGCTACCTACAGGAGAACATCTTAGAGTTTTGCTTTTTGACTCTGTGCGTACCTACTTTAAGAAGAAAGAATGCTGAAGTACATCATCTGTACCAACTTCAAGTCTGTGCAATTTTATACTTTACAAGCAAGAGTATAGCCTAGTGATGAAACTGCTGCTTCTGTGAAGATAAAGTCTACATACTTTCAAAAAAATCTATGCCACTTCACTGTTTTACAGGTCATATCTTGCTTCCACAACATTAGCAACTCCAGGAGCAATTTTGGGAGTAGTATTGAAGTGTTAATTAAAAACGTAGTAAGCACATGTGTCAGTCAAGTATGCCCTCTGCTCTATAACACATTTAAATGTATGTCACCTTGACCTGCAATATACCACTGTAAAAAAATTTTGGTCAATATAAATCAAACATACACTAATTTATTCAGCAAGTTCCCTAGCATCAGAATCAACATTAGAAATCTAACTAGTATTTATTATTCTGTTATTGACAAAGGGAGCATATTTAAATGATAACAAGAACACATGGGTGTCATTTCGAAGTTAAATTGTTCCCTAGAGATATCCTTAGTAAGCGTCTACATTTAAAGGTCATTCACTGCCAAATTATGAACAACTGTTGCATTTATTAGCACAGGCTCGATAGGTTGGAAGCTAGTGTCATCAATTTAAACTGACAATGAAATCTAGTTGTCCACAAGGAAAACTGACATTTTCCTTATTCTGTATTTCACTATTTTACTCTATTTTTTGGGTTTTTTTTTTTGGGGGGGGGGTGGGCAGGGTGGAAGCTTTAAGGCTTTTATATCTGAGAAGAGTGCTTTAATAAAGCTGAGCTCCTCAAACAAAGACAGAAGGGAGCGAGCTCCCCATTTACTTTGTTGACAGAGCACTATCTGAAGTGTGGCACTACAGACTTTCTCCTCATTTTTCTTCCTAATCTTTTCTCTCCTGAGCTGACTTTTTCATTGGCCAAGACCCCATCCTTCTACTTCTTGATTTTTCCCTGGTTTTCCCTTTGAAGCTGGGAAGTGGTTTCCCATTTCTGTAATCTTCACCCTCTCCAGAACTCCATTCTGCTTCTGCATCTGGTGCCTGACAGGTCTCTGCCCATGCCGTGTTCTCAGTGCTCCCTTGTGTTACCAAGCAGAGAAAGAAAACCACCAGGTTTCAGGAGAGCAAGCTGAAAGCAAACCAGCCAGCTGGTAACAACCTTCATTACAGAAAAGGCCAAACACTCTTTCCATCTCTCCTTTCCAGGCAGTGAGATGGTGGCAGGATTAGTGCATCCTGTTCTGACAAAGAAGGAACCAGAAGCCCAGAGATGTCAAGAAAGCATGTCTTGTTACATGCTGAGACTCTGCAGAGAGAAAGGGGTCCCTTACAGTCTGCCACTTCATGCAGGAGGTTGCCACCATCACCACTTCTAGCAAAGAAACGAGGAGAACCATCAACACCCTTCTCAAAAAAACACCTTTTCAGACCCGTTTCTCTGTCATGGCCCCTGACAACCACAGTGCAGAAGACACCCTCTGAGACCTCCCGCACATTACCAGGCTGGTAGGCAACCAACGCACACCAAGCTGCATCCTCCTCTACAGCGTTAATCACATCATCTCTGGCATTCCTTTGTTTCAGCCATGTTTGAAAGCACTGTCATTCTGAGCAAGCCAGCACTTGTGGGAAAGAGAGCAGTAGAAGATCAGCTGTGTTGAGAAGTACTTCTGGGATCATCATCGTACTGTTGTAGACGTTAAGACCGTACATAAGCCTGATGACGTAAGATAACCAATTAAACCATATCTTTAAGGGCCTGTAGGGGAAGATGTACACGGAGCGGCTGAGGTCACTGGGCCTGTTCAGCCTGGAAAAGAGGAGGCTGAGGGGAGACCTCATCGCAGTCTACAGCTTCCTCACAGGGGGGAGTGGAGGGGCAGGCGCTGACCTATTCTCTTTAGTGACCAGTGATAGGACTCAAGGGAATGGTGTCAAGCTGCGACAGGGGAGGTTCAGGCTGGACATCAGGGAAAGATTCTTCACTGAGAGGGTTGTCACGCACTGGAACAGGCTCCCCAGGGACGTACACATGGCACCAAGCCTGCAGCAGTTTAAGAAGTGTGCTCTCAGTCATATGGTCTGAATTTTTGGGTAGACCTGAGTGGTGCCAGGAGTTGGACTTGGTGATCCTCATGGGTCCCTTCCAACTTGGGACATTCTGTGATTTCATTTCATAGAAAAAATGTACTTTGCTCATATACTTTATGGTACTCCAGAACAGCACACATTCCCTTTAATTTGAAGGCTGCATTTCAAAGAGAGTTAGTATGTCACAGCGCCACTTTCTCCTCTTACCTATCTTTGTAATTCATCAGACTCAGGTAGCCCAGAACTGGCAAAATATCTACTTAATCACAAAAAAGTCTTCCATACCCTGCAACCCTCATATTTTAGGGCAGTATCTACTAAAACCACAGCCTCTGACTATGAATCCCACATTGCCCCCCCCCAAAATGAGAGCTGATGTGGTCTGGACACTGACTCAATTCCGTGCTCCAAGTCTCCAAGTGAAGTCACCTTTTTTTTTTCTCAATGTAAAATAATGGCTGTTATTATTTCCTTTTAGGTAAATCTCTCTTCTTGCACAGTACCATCCTACCCAGCACAGAGCAACAGCAAGCTCTCACCAACCTCAGTTTTGCTGGAGGGAGGGCTTATGGTATACTCACTTGCACTGGCTGTGATCTTCAGTCCTTGGTACAACACTTATGCAAACTATGTTTTACCGTTACAAATCTACCTAAGAGGGTAAGCCTTGCTCATGTATAGTCAATCAGCTTTAAGGCGCAAAGGAAAACCACCGTGCTATTATCAGAACAAGTGTCTATATCCTCTCCCGCAAGCGTGCCTGGCCCAGAGAAACTTTAGCTATGACTTCTAGTGCAGCTTCACTCGCGGTCTGGGAAATCCTAGAACCGATGCATCGGATACCTAAAGAATCACGTTTTTTAATGGGACGTAGTACAGAAGTTCATGCCCCTGACTGAAGAGGCAAGGTAATTATGTGAATTATTGTTAGTTTCTATTGCGCTACAGCAGGCTTCAGATCGATGCGCACCACTCATCACCGGTGGCCAGAGAAGAACGCTGCGAGAACAACCAAGCCGCTTCCACTTTCGCGACTATTAGCGTGACTTCTAGCAATACAGTTTCACTTCGTATTTAGGTGATGCTCACGCAGCGTGACCCACGACAGAAACGCAGCCACGCTTCCACGCTGATGCTCGCAAAGCATCCCACACGGCTGAGCCGAGCCGAGCCGAGCCGGGCCGTGCCGGGGCAGCTCGCCGGGCTGCCGCTCCCCACGCACACCCACCCGCCTTCCCTCGCGGCCCCGGGCCCCGCACCGCTCCCACCCGCCCTCCGCGAGCAGGCCGCCGCCGCCCCGCCCGCACCCCCGGCGCCCCGCCGCCGATACCCCTGACGGCTCGGCAAGAGTTGAAACGCCAAACCGGGGGCTGCGGGGACGGGCCCCCGCCGAGCCCCGCCAGCTCCCTCACCGTGTAGCCCCGCTCCAGCTCGCTCTCCTCGTGGCGGAAGGAGGGGATGTACACCTCCATGGCGCCGCCGCCCCTCAGCGCCGCCGCCGGCCGTTGACCGGCGCCGCCGCCGCCATCGGCCCGCCGCACGTGACGCCGCGCACGTGACGCGGGGCGGGGCGGGGCGGGGCGGCCGTTGGGACGCGGCCGTGGGGTGGCGGCCGTTGGGCGGCCGGTGCCGGGCTGGTGCCGGGCTGGTGCCGGGCTGGTGCCGGCGTTGCTTCGAGCTGCGGCACCACAGGGACCCCCAGGGGGACCCGGACAGATCTAACGGTGTATTCGTACAGGCCGAAACCCACCCAAAGCCCTCGCTGCACTTCCTCGGCCAACCGGCTCCCGCAAGCGGTGCGAGTACCTCAGATGACGCCCGCTCCGGGTGGAGAGGGGAAGTTAAACAAAAAGAGATCCGCGCTGAGGAAAGTTGCCCGAACTCTTATTTAATTATCAGAGCACTCTGAACCATTTCAAAGAAGTGTGGGTGATTTTTATCTACTGGGGAAATCAAGTAAGATCTCCTACTGCAGCCGTACTGATGACAAAAAGCAATGACAATGGATGCAGGAAGAAATGGAGGCAGAGGGCTACGAGACCTGCCTAGCAGGCTGTGTAGCATTCCCACCTTACAGCTGCTAACTGCACCTCAAACCATAGGATCACAGAATCATTAAGGTTGGAAGAGACCTCTGAGACCATCTGGTCCATCCACCCCTACCACCAGTGTCACCCACTAAGCCATGTCCCCAAGCACCACATCCAGCCTCTCCTTGAACACCCCCAGGGACGGTGACGCCACCACCTCCCTGGGCAACCCGTCCCAGTGCCCGACTGCTCCTTCTGAGAAGAAATGTCTCCTCATTTCCAAACTGAGCCGCCCCTGGCACAACTTGGGGCCATTCCCTCTTGTTCTTCCACTAGTTACCAGTGAGAAGAGACCGACCCCCAGCCCCACACCTTCTTCAGGTAGTATGTGGAAGCTGTCAGGTGGCCACAAATGGCACCTCACGGCTTTATGAATGTTGGAGAGCCCCAGTGGCTACACAGTCAGATGGGAAACTTCACCATCTCTCTCTGACCTTTTAAGGAGTAGCTAACATTATAAATTCATGCAGGCACTCGGGTTTGATTTTGCATAAGCAGAGTCAAGAACCTACCTCAAAAGTGGAAATAAATGATAAATGATTGCTGATTTATGGATACACTAGCTCAGTGTTTCTAGGACCAGCTTTTAGAAGCATCTTCTGAAAACTAATTGGCTTCATTCTAGACTAGAAACATTAAGGAGAAAGAAAAAGTTACAAGCTCTTTTCCCTCCATTTTGTTACTGCCAGCTAAATTTAATTGTATTTTGCTCTAAGCAAAGACCTATGACCTGAAGAATTCAATACAAAATAGAATGCTTTGACTAAAAATTAGTGGGAAAAAAAGAAAAAAAAAAAAAAAAAAAAAAAAAAAGCTAAAGCAAAGTAAGATCCATACATCATAAAAAGTGGCCTGAAATCAAAGCTAGCTAGTCCTTGGGCATTTGTTTGTGCACAATGCTGCTCCTTGTGCTGGTGACCTCAGCTGCCGATGACCAGCAGACAGTCCTAGTGCTGCTCTGTGGTAGCGGTGACACAAGCAAACAGATTTTCATTCCCAGTCCCGGTGCGCCATTTGACATTGCTCACGCTGTAGGCATCAAATTCTTGGAACACAATGGAGACTCAAAATAAGGAATTTGACTTTTCCCCAAAGCAAACTCTAGCAAATACATTATTATAATCATCCCAAGGGAAGATATGTTACATATTAATAGTTTAATTAGTCCAGTAAACATGGGCATGCTAAAGTATAATTACCATGCTATCATAATGTTTAGTTTCTGGTTAAAACTCCAATCTTTTGATCTTAGTTTCTGTTCTCCAAGCAGAAAATGGATGAACAATTTGAATGCTGTAATGCACCGATACTGATGAGAAGCAAGTAGAAGAATTTCACAGGGGGAATATTTGTGGTTGTTTGCCATCTAATAACCAATAATTTCAAAAAGCTACTTTTTGCCCTAATGCCATATAACTTATTAACAAAGAAAAGTTTGAGACATTAATCTGATTTCAAATTCAATAGTACATAATGGAACTTTTGACCGTGCGTCAGCCAAGAGGAACAAAGAAGATTACATGGTGAGCTGAATTCAAATACATCAATATGTTTTGGAATGTTAAATACTTAATTTGCACGATATATCATCGTTAGTTTGTTAATCTCTAAAGTTACTGCTGAAGAAAAAATAGGATTTCTCCACATGGCTGACAGACCAAGGACCGTCTTTGTCGCACACGTTGAGGAACAAAAATTTAAGAAACATTAATTCATAAAATGCTATCAATGTGTTGAAAACCACCCAGAATTCTTGCTTTTGAAAGTTAATTGCACAAACAATGTATGGTGATTATCCCCCTCTTCCCTCCCACACACACAAAAGGAGAATGTATTCTAAATGTAACATGATGTGAACGGGGGTAACTTCTATTAAAATCATGTCAGTAACCTTAAAGGAAAACTGTAAAAATGGTCACAATTATGTAGGCAGCCTTCAAATTCCACTGTTGAGCAGGCCCTAGGAGGTCCTCTAGGCTATGTAGCTTTTCCCAGAATTACTAACACTGCATTTTATTGCAGGTCATGCTGCAACCTTGGGTTATATTCTTAAGGTAACTTGATCCAGAATGTAAAATAAATGGATAAATACACTACTGTTTCAGCTGTTACCTGTCACTAGACTTTTCCACGATCACAGAGGCTATGAATCATCATTTAGCATGTCCAATCAATGAAGCATGCCACACTTTCAGTAAGTAAATGAATGCAAATGTGGCATTTTCACAATCATCTTTTCACAGTATGTAAAAATTAAACACTTTTGAATTAAAAAAAAAAAAAAGAGAGAGAGAGAGAGAGACTTGTTGGCTACTTCTGTTTTTTTTTTTTTTTTTTTTTTTTTTTTTTTTTTTTTTTTTTTTTTTGTTTTTTTTTTGTTTTTGTTTTTGTTTTTGTTTTTGTTTTGTTTTGTTTGTTTGTTTTGTTTTGTTTGTTTGTTTCCCAAAAGTTGTTCCTGTGCAATTCCTCCCATGGAGACAATTCCACATTCCTTACTCTGGAATGAATCCATGGAGGAGATGGGGAGAGAGATGGAGGAACAGACAAGACACCTCTCAAAGATCTCTTTCTACTACGTAATGCTCTCTTTTTAAGGACTTTCCGAACTACTGAACTACTAGTTTCCTGATTAGAAATAGGTATGTATGAATTTTAATCAAAATGGTAAGTAAAGTACATGTCAGAACAAAGACCAGATTAAAAAGACAGTCTTTAATGTGATCAGAACATCAGTTTACTGATTTTTCAGTTGCTAGCAGGAAGATTGTTTTTAAGTAAGCCTGCACCTCAATGTAGTCCTACAGATACTGGTCTCCTATGAGAATAGTAGCGAAGTTCAACATACTTCACAAAACTTCGGGTAGAACAGCAAAATCTGCTTGTTAAGGAGTTCACACCCTCGTCGCTTCCCAAAAGACCTGTGATGGCAGTGTAGTTGTTTCTGAAGAGTTACAAAGGACTTTCAGGAGCCACACTGGAAAGAAGATGCAGAAAAGGTTAAATCTGGAAAGCTGGCAGTCAGTTTTCCACACAAACTCCTTGTACCAAGCAAAAAACTTGCTCTTCCTCCTAAATGGCCACAATGTTTGAAGCCAACAAAAAAGTAATTTTCTGAACAGCATAAGTGCATGCGTGAGAAGGGTGGTGGGGCAGCGGGGAAATTGAGTTACTATAAGAAAATGACAGACTTTCATATAGTGCAGTGCTCCTCTAACCTGCTGAGTCCTCCCCTGGAGTACCACATCAGATGTGAAAGTGAAGATAAAAGCATTTCCTTTCTTGTGATTTCTGCCATCTTCCTTCCTTGTGCTCTTCCTATCTTGGTATCTCAAAACCACAGATATGTGGTTTACCTCAAGCTTTCTCTCCCCTTTCCATTCTCATTACATATTTCTTTTACCCTAGTTTTCATACAAATACCCTTTTGTCCAAGCTGCTTCTCATACTCTTCTGAGACACTTTTTCCCAATTTTCTTAGTGACAGAAGACAAATCTTGATTATTTTTTTTCCTGCCTTCCCTACATTACTGATTGCCTTGTTGATTTTAAGGAAAAAAAAAAAAAAAAGGCACCGACAACCACACAAAAAAGTGCTATTTTAATAGTACAGTCAGAAGTTACTTTGTCAAAAGTTACTTTGCTTATTAGCAACGTCACTTCCCATTCAACTATAGATGGCAGAAGATTAAAGACAAAAACAAACAAACAAAAAATTGCCTTAGTGATATAGCATATCATTTTGAATAAATCTGAAACCTCAATTTCTCATGTTTCAGTATTGAACTTCTTGAACTTCTTTTCCTCATATAGTTGCAATAAACTCATATTTTGCCAAAGATTTAAATTATTACAGCCTGTTCCAGCCTACAAATGAAATACATATACAATGTATTAATACAATACATATATATATCTAAAGAGAAACCTTTCTCTTTGGACATAATTTTAGTGGATGATGGTTGTTCAGTTAAATGCAGAGAATATACTAGCCAGCAGCTCATCTCCACCAGAATTTGAAAGAAACTGACATATCTGGGGCACAAATCCAAGAGATGCCAAAATACAAAATCCCTTATGAGGCCTTTAGAGAAATATAATACAGGAGAGGTAGAAGACTGACTGATAAAAAAGCAGAATATTCAAATTTAAAATAGACAGAGACTAAAACAGAGACTTACTGTAGACTGAAAGTAAGTATAAGAAAGGTAATAATGTCTTGAATTTAATCTACATCACATCACCATTCAGTAGCCATATATTTTTAATTCAAAAAACAACATATGAAAATGGGCATGATTTAAAATTTGTGGCTGTAACCTAAAAAAACAAAATTAGACCAAAAAATTAAATTTGACAAAGTATTACTTTGTCTTGTATTCAACATTCCAAATGTTAGTTACTTCTACAGCCGTAATTAAGTATTTTGCCAACATTCGTTTTGTTCGTACTAATGATGGTGGTACCTGGGTTTGGAGATTCAGGGAAATAATGGTTACAATGCATACAATATCACGTGGTGAGTTCCTCAGGGAATATATTTTAGCAATATCTACATTCACTTGGTTTGAATAACAACTGCTGATAGAGACGTTAATCATACTAGGAAAGATGGACAGTATTTAATCTTCATAATCACAGAATCACAGAATGGTTTGGGTTGGAAGAGACCTTCAAGACCATCCAGTTCCAACCCCCTGCCATGTGCAGGGACACCTCTCACCAGACCAGGTTGCCCAAAGCCCCATCCAGCCTGGCCTTGAACACTCCAGGGATCGGGCATCTACAGCTCTTCTGGGTGACTTGGCCCAGTGCCTCACCACCCTCACAGTAGATAATTTCCTCCTTATATCTAATCTCAGCTACCCTCTTTCAGTTTAAAACCCTCACTCCTTGTCCTATCACCACACCCCCTGAAAAAGCATCCCTCCCCAGCTTCCCCAGCAAGTGTAGGCCCCCTTTTGGTACTGGAAAGCTGCAGTGAGGTCTCTTCAGAGCCTTCTCTTCTCCAGGCTGAACATCCCCAGCTCTCTCAGCCTTTCTTCACAGGAGAGGTGCTCCAGAGCTCCCATCATCTTTGTGGGCCTTCTCTAGACCCGCTCCAACAGGTCCATGACTCACTCATGCTGCGAGCACCAGTGCTAGATGCAGTACTGTAAGTGTGGTCTCATAAGTGGACTAGAGGGGGGAATAGAAACAACATAAATGATCGAATTCTTGAAACACAAAAGTTTTATGCAAGCCACATGTGAGATTTCACTAGTTTATTGTGATGCAAAAAAAGACTACACGTTTTTTATATTAGTAACACTCTGTGACACTGAACTCCAGAAATGCTATTATACTTTTGCTCTCCCACAGGCTTTTGGTTTTCAGAAAAAAAGCCTACACAACTTTCTTGGTTTCAGCTGTCTAGTGCGGATAAAAAAGTCACACTATTCCCTGCTAGAAGACTAATGTGAAAGCTACTTCTTCTCTCATCAGAGAGAAAAGAAACTGGATCCTGAAATCAACTGAATTCTAATTCTGATACCGTGGGAAGGGAGGGAAGACTCAGCACTAAGAAAGCTGGAGAAAACTCTTCAAGAAAAAAATATCCTGAATGTGTATGCTTACCATTTCGAGCCTTGCATATCCAATTCAAGTGTAATCAACTAATTCTAGAAGTATTCACCTTGGAACAAATTTCAAGCTGCTTCTCAATTTTCATTAGCATCCTGCAAGCTAACATATATCAATAACACTTAGTAGAGTCATGCCTGGATCATTTTCTTCACTATAAACTTACTACATACTTGAGCTTTTAAAATCAGTTACAAGCTAAATGACTAGCACTGATGCACAGGTTGCTACAAGCTTAAGGTTTTAGCATTTCAGCATTTTCAGATGCTTGTTAAAGGCTTGACAAGTGTTTTTTTCAAATAACTGTTTCTGTGCAACCTTCCTTGAAAATTCCCAGAAATACTGAGTCATCAGAATTCTGTACAGACAAAATGGAAGATGGTAATCTTGAAAGTTCTCACTAATTTTGTTGCATATGTCAGACTATATGAATTTAGAACTGATGTTAAGATGTTAAGCTTCCATCTGTTCAGAAATTGTATTGGCTGGTTCTTTATGTTTGACCATTAGCAACACACATTCATTCATGTGCTTACCCTCTTATGATTAGCTGAAAGCAACAGTTTCTCTCCCTTGCAATGTGAGTAACAGTAAATATTAGTTAAATGGTTTATATTGTTAAAAAGATGCCATAGATGAATTCAGTATGCCATTAAAATGACAATGGACAAAGCAGCATCTCCAAAGTTAATCTTAAGTGTTTCAGAACAATGTTTAACTGTTCTAATATCTTACAGAAGATATGACCAGTCCCTGCAAATGTATCTTCTACTCAGGAAAACCCAGACAAGTAGAATAGCAGCCCTTAAAACTATCTTACACTCTCAGCTGAAGAACTGACTTCTCTTCCTCCCCTAATTACCAAAATTTTAGCAAGATTTTATTATTATTATTTTTTTAATCCTGAGACCATAGATGGCAAGGTTAAGATTGATGTAATTTATCAGTTGAGTAGGACATCAGCATTTGACCATGTAAGTGATCTTAATCTTTCAGAAACTTTGTATGAGATTTCATTTTATGCATGTCTTTTGACTCTGAGTATTCATGCATTATATTTTACCAGGGTACTGATAACTTGAGGTGAAGAGTACCTGTAACAAAGAGAATCAGAATACAAAACAGTTTACCATGAATACTTGCCTGTGCCTCATTAATAGCATCTTCAGCATTCTTTACTAGATGTTGTTTCAGCCTTTGATATAATCTGAAATGTTTATGAACACTACTTCTGAGAACACCAATAAATATCTACAGACACAAAGGCAATGTTTAATGTTTCACAAGGTACATCCCTTTATTATTGTAATCACAAAAACATGATTTTGTACAGGAATGTTTGAGTGAACATTAATCGATGCAATTATGTTTGATTCATAACGATCAGGTAAACGAACTACAGAACATTGTATTGTAAAGAACAAAAATATCAGCTTTCTGGCCTTGCAGTGCACATTTTAGTGCAAGTATTAAGACACAATAGTGTTCAATTCAGCAATGTATTGCAGAACATCATGCCACAGTCCACTTCAACGAGGGTCAGGACATGCAGCTTGTTAATAAAATGCTGTAGTATATAAAAAAAGCCACATGTTAATTCATAAAATATATAGTGGTTTATTTGGATGATTTAAAGTGATTTCACTGTGGAATTTAGGTTTATCCAGGACAAACATCCAGAGTGTCTTGTCATTTGGAATATTCTTCTTTTAGGCGATGGCTTTGGCTTCAGGTAGGAATGCCTCCCAGTATTTTATTAGCTTGAAGAAAACGGGGGGAAAAAATCACTATTAAGTACTAACTGTTGGAAAAGAAAACACGTATACCTTCCTCCTCTTGTGACAAACTTCTCTTCACTGGATGCAATAAGAACACAGATGCTTCATATTATCCATTCACATAATTACATGATGCAAGAAAAAATACAAGTAATAAATACAACTTTGCTCAAGCATCAGTTATTATTACACATTGAGCAAAATACTACAGAATACAGTTATAAAGAATTTGTTTGCCAGGTTAATTTCCTATTCTTACCTCTAATGTCAGTTTTTTTTTTAACTAAACAAAGCTTAAGGGTTATAATGGAGTGAAAAAAGACTCCAAATACTATATTTTGAACAAGGTCTATTTCTTAGTCATTGATAACTGTTTTTACAGCTTTAAAATATTCAGAAGTATCTTAAACTTTTAAAAAGAGCAATAAACGTGGAAGTACTCAAGCCTCTTCAATAGTTCCAAGTTCATATTTGTTACAATTTATTCCAATCTAAAAGTTCAAGTATTACTACAGTTTTAGAAGAAGAACAGACAAGAAGCTCCATTCCCCATGTCCCTACAGGAGCTTCTCCCTTGCTTGCCTGAATTAGAGATGAGCAAAGGAGCATAGTAATAGCTAGGAAACTGCAATCTGTGTTCTCCAGTACAGTATGGACTAGAAGTAGTTATTTTTCTTTTAGGAACTGCTACACTTAAAGCCTATCTGTTTTTTAACTAACCTAATATGTAACGTATTAAATATTAACTTGTATAAAACTTAAAATTTATCTTACCTGCTGCTGTGTTTGCACTAATGATTCTAAGTACTTGATAATAACAGTTTTAAAGTCTTTCACTCGTTCCTTCTGTTAATAAATAAATTATGGCATTAACCAATTTTACATGGAACGTCAATATTATCTAAAGTAAAAATGCCATATACTCAGACAAAATTATACGTGCCTCAAATCTTCCCACTTCCTTGCGAATGGTTTTGGAGATCTGCTCAAAATCTTTTTCCCCTTGTTGAACTTTTGTCTCCCACTGGCAAAGGAAAGACATGCACGAATCAAACTGTGTTCTCCATTCAGTTTATCAATATTTCAACATTTTAGTATATTAATGATAGTCATTCAGGAGCTGAAAAGAACCTGTTTGTCCTTTTCCATACTTAAGGGAAAGTCTAACAATAACAATTTCAAAATACTTGTAGAATAGAACATCACATTAAATGATGGTATCTCTATCACAATGACATCTGTAGATGACAAAAATATTTCAGTGTTGTTACTCAGGAATACTTAAAATCTTTAAGACATTTTTTAGCAAAGAAAAAGGATCACCAAAGCTTTATTGGCCGTTCCCTTCACAAACACTGCTCTAACAAGAATCTAAACCAGTAAGCTTCCTGTGCCTATCCAATCACATATAAGAGAGTCTCAGAAGTGGGTTCTCTGTATGGGGTTTTGCCATATTGGGAGTGTGGTATTCATATAGAAATTCTACATGACACTAGTTTATATTTGTCCTTAGTTTATGTGAAAAGATGTCCAACTACACAGGAAGAGATCATTATCATATACGTTCCCTTGTAACTAGTAGGCTTTCTTTTGCCTCTGGTTTTACATACCTATAATATTGTTGGATTTAAACCCTTTGTGTAGGTAGCTATGCAAAAACTATCAGACTAACACTATAGACACACATTTAGGCTAACATTTCAAAAATGCAGCTGTATCTGTTCATCTCAACATACTAACTGAATCATGGGAGCTAAGTGACCCAGTCACCTTCCTCAGAAGAAGGCTGCCAGGAAGCAACATACTCTAATATAACATGTTCCTGTCAGCAATCCAGTGGTACTGTCTATTCACGAAGGCATTTTGTGTTGCAGCATCAATTTACTGTTGTGTTGTGAGACAAACACAACCTACCTACTCCAATAAATATCTAGATATTTATATCTTTAGTTTACTTTTATCCAGAATCCCCTTATTTTCAGATACACATTTATGAAGCCATGTAATACGTTGTAACAGGATGTGCTTCAGGGAAACACAGCCTGAACAGTTATCTAATACTGAAACAATACAAAACTCAGACAAGGAAAGGTAGATTAAGACTGTACCATTCTACCACTGCAACTATGGGTGCCTGAGACTTCAGTGCAAGACTTCAAAGGCGCAGGGGACCTGTTCATCACCTCCAAATGTCAGGTTTAGTATAAATTATCACTGGATGATGGTCTGCCATCCTATAGTTTCTGACATAGGAATTCTCTCACTTTTCAGTACAGTATTTCTAGGATATATTTTTTTTCCTGCAAAAAATAACTGAGTCACAGATGACATTCAAGCTGCAATTTCTGTGCCAGAAGGACTACTACCACTGAATCTGGCAACTCTGAATTTATTTAAATGGAAGCAATCTTTCCACCAGCATGTTCAAATTGAGGGCTTACTAACAACCTTCTTTACTCATTCAGTAAAGAGGAAAAAAATCTTAGGAATGGCATAATTAATTCTTTTCAAATTGGGATTGAGAAAGGATCACTATTTCGTACTACTCCCAACACTCAGGAAGCATTTTGGCTGAGGAGTCAGCTCACTTGTAGCACTGTGGATGGATGAGTCACATCAAGAGTACCAACCAACAAAAATGTGGTCACATAAGACTGACATTAAGTTTTGCCAGTAAATAATGGCTTTTTTTTTTTTTTTTTGGGAATAAGGAAGCCAAGTTAACAAGAAACTTCAATACCATATGCAAAATATGTGCAGAAAGAACAAAGCAGCTTGTGGTTAGTGACCAATGAGGAAGCCAAACAAAAATAACTGCATAGTAGAGTTGGAAATCTAAAATGATGTTCTCCCATTATTTAATGAGAGAATACTGGTGCATAATCAGAATGCATTAATGTTAAATAATTAAGTTGTCCTACCTCTTCAATTTCCTTAGTGAAGCATGACAGAAAAAGTGTATAAATTATGACACTTCAACACGTAAAGTTTATTTTTACTGAAATCACACCATATATACATACATACATATATATGGCTAGATATGCTGCATAATAAAGCAAAACACGGGAACAGTTCTCCATTAGTTTTTGTGAGATTTTAGCTTTAAAAGCCAGAAGCTTTAAACTCCACTGCCTGCCCAAGTCATCTGTTAACAATTACAAGCAATTTAACCTGTCCATGTTCCCCTCCTCCCATTTCCCAGACTCTGTAGAGACAGTATTCAACCGCCTTACAGATCGTACAATCAGTAACAATTGTGCATATTTTTAAGATAAATTAATTTTAACAGCTTCAATAAATATGGAAAATAGCAAATGAGTAAGTGGTTCTTAAATAAAAATGGTATAAAGTAGTGCATTAATGCAAAATGAATGAGTCAATGCAGAGAGTCTGACCTTCAAAATAATGTTTGATAACATTACCTCTTTTATCTCATCTTTAGCTTGCTGCAACTTATCAGGTTTGTTGGCAAGCTGGAGCTTTGCTTCAGCTTCACGTTTTTTTTGTAAAGTGACCTGAGCATCTTGCCACTTCTGCCAGCATTTCATTCGGTGATCAAACACACCCTGTAATGATGAGTTAATTAATTAAACAACTGGAATTGTTGGAGCTATCTAAATCTACAGTATGAGAAGGCATTTCTGTATAGAACTGGAGCAACTATACTCAGAGAAACTCCACTGTGTGTACTACATCTTCTTCTACTTCATTTGACAGCACGCTTGCACAGCTGTACACCATGTACAGCGGACATTCAAGCCTCTTCAGAACTAACACCTCAGTGCTCCAAACTATTTTTTGTTCCTCATTCCACCAAAACACTACCAAAGCAAACAACGATGGCAGAGAGTGGCAACAGAGAAGAGAAAAAGGAGAGGAGACAAAGGAAAAGATAAAGCAATTTGGCAAGTTCAAAGATAATTCTGGATAAAATTCTTACTCTCGCTCTCCTTCCCATGTCAAAACCTAACTATACTATGCAGTATGACTTAAAGTCCCATATTTTCTTTAATGAAATGTAGATCCACAAATTATACTTGTTTCGTATTTACAGAAGATTTTGGCTATCCAACAAATATGGCCAAATTATGCTCTTGCTTAGACATAATAGCATATAGTGTGCCCAAATACTGTGCACAATTAGTACCATTCAAAGTAGAAGTTCACCATTTACATTTTTTCTGTATCCTATTAATCCACAATTAATTAAAATCCATTCTCATTTATAACAATCATTTTTACCATTGGAATAATTGATCACAGATTTATTCATTTTATTTGGATGGAACTTAGCACAAAAACTTAGTCTCAACTGCGTAACAGATATGCAAATACACACATTCATTTACTTTGTACCTAGAATTTTAGTAGTGGGACTTCAAACACTAAAACCAGTATTTTCCTTATCAATACTTACTTTTACTGCAGCAATAAGACGAATGTAATCACCAAGCAGTTCTGAGAATACATAAAAATCAGCAAAAGCTTGTTCTTGATGTAATTGATCTATCTTCTCCTCAACTTCAGCAAGCTGAGACAAAGCTCTAGACAGAGCAGTGTGGTCCTCGGAGTTACCTAACATGGCAGCACTTTTAGCAAAGGCAGCTGTGTTGGCTGAAAGTTCTGAAATAAAGAAGTAACACTCAGTACAAGTAGCCAATTTGTTACATTACTCTACAGTATAGATCATCAGAGCAGATACCTCTGCCCTGTTGCAACCCTAATTTCACCAACTGTGTTTCCTAAAGCTCATGATAAAATATGCAAGGAGATCACATTGAAACTACATTTAGGAGCATATAGTGTACAAAAAACTCTCCACCCATAAATGTTTTGCTGAGCCTATTAACGTCATGCTTACTCTGTCAAGAGACTATTATCCAAAAGGCCTAGTTCAGGTAAAATCCAAGCCCGTAAAATAAAAACCAAGAAACCTACAGAGCACAGCTGTTTCATGAAGCTGGCAGTGGAAAAAAACAAACAAACAAAAAAAACCTACGTATTTCACCACTACCACAAGTGGAATTTATTTCTTTTGGAATGTCCTGGTGACTAAAGTACCTCTAATCAAATGTAATATATTGCCACGTTTTGACAATCCTTAGGTAAAAAAAACAAAACAACACATACCAGCATGGCTGGCATCTATGAAGCTAAAGATTTGAGCTTATCCATTAACTAAGGCAATTGTCTCATCAAATCCCATGCAAGCCTTCCTGTATAAAGTTATCTCTTATGAAGGACCTTTGAACACTCATTTAAATCCAATTAAAGATTAAAATAGGTATACCAAAAATGCTAGAGCAGTTTACAATAACAGGTATAATTATAAGATTTTTTTCATTAAAATTTACTGTATAACTCTACTTAATAGTTAAGACCATCACCATTTTCACAGTTTTAAGCCCATAAGTTCATGCAGCCACAAAAAAGCAAAATTACCTTTTCTGTGGCAGACCAATGCTTCAACACTGGCATGAAGTTTCTTAAGTTGCTGATCCAGATTCTCAAATTGCTGCTGTTTTTCTTCAAACCACTGACAAAAGATGAAAGAGTCAAGCGTTACAAATTAGATTACCAGCAACATTTCTTGTTTTAAAGAAGCAAATTATCCATGTACTGCCAGGGTGGTCAACTGACACAGTTAAGAATCCAAGCCAATAAGCAAATTAATAACCCATTTTCTCCTTCTACAGCTTTAAAATGCAATTGTTGAGCCTCATTAATTCGTCTCATTATTCAAGTCGAAAAATCAGCTCTTACTGCATCCGATTCATTCATCTTGATTGTCATTTTGTTGACAGCGTCGGCAGCCTTGTTCACCATCCTCAATATTCCTGCTCCACTCAGAGCCTGGGTGTTAACCGCTCTCGGCAGCTGGAATTGAATGACAAATAAGGGCAAACAGACTGGTTAAAAGGATGGAGGTTTAACTGGGCACAAGGGGGAAAAAAAAGGATATAGTGTTTTCTTTAGTCCTATGTGTTTCAATATAGTGGAATCTAATTTCTCAGATTTACTACTTTTACATTCTCAGAGGAAAACTTAAAAATATAGACTATTTACTTTTCGTCTACATCTTTACATTTAAATGGAACAAACAACCTTCTTGTCCAAAGTTATTATGAACTAGCCAAAGGTCCTAACTAGCCACCTATATGCTACAGAGAACAATCTACCACTACAGGAGCAGCGAAGCTTAGATTTACAATAAATTAGAAGAAAAAAATCTGTGAAGTAATTCATTATAATGCAAGATTTTCATTGTATACTGATCATAAAACGATGTATTTTTGCTTTTCAATAGAAGACAGATTTCAAAACCTACCTCATGCGTGCTGAGAGAACTGTGTATTGTTTAGGTATTCAGAAATCATCAGAGGGTAATATAATAATTATTTAACATTATTGCTTAATTTAGTCTTTATTATTCAATTTAGTCTAAATACACTGTACAAGGTGGGCTCCCATGTCAGACAATTTACCTTTCACATGTAATATTTTGCCTGTCAGCAGCATTGACGACAAAACCACTTTTAGTTATCTATCAGAGATGCTTTTGTCAGTAGTGAGGCTTCAAACACATTAGCATAGCTAAGACATCAACACTGGCCAAAATAGTTACAGCAAATCCACTATGCACATGTATAGAGGTATATGATATCTTTAGCAATACATTTAATTTTGTGAAAGGTGCCAGACTTTCACTGCACTATTGACTGAAGTCCTCTGTTCATAAAACAACTAGCTTGGCCAGCAGCACTGCAAGCGTGTTCACGTTATCCCCCAACAAACATCAGGTTGGACTTGTAGAGGCAAGAAACCCATCTCCAAGTCAGCTTAATTCCTGATCTTAGTTACCTATCAGTAACATCAATAACAGGTAGTCACTGTATGCATAACAAACTTCACTCAAAATTGGACAGACTGACTCATTTGAGAAGTTACTGTAAAGCAGACAGCTTTATCAGCACTATCAGACTATATTTTATCAGACGCACAGGCACACCATTACCTAAGTCGCCTTTTGCAACTCTATCCCATGAAGGGTACAATCTAATTTTACTACTTATGAATTTAGGAGATTAGGTCTCAACACAAAGAGAATGTATTATATTATATTGAATATTACCATATCTCGAAATAAATAGGAGAACTTGAAAGAACTTAAATACCTCAGAACTTTCCAAGAACTGCCTTAAATCTGGATCTTGTAACAAGGTTGGGTGTTTTACTGTTCGTTGTAGATACCTATGATTTTAAAAATTAAAATATTAGATAACAGAACAAATTTAATGTGACTGACAGCACTGGAAAGTGTCCTTCATCTAAAGAACTGGTACAATGCAGGCAGCATGCAATCTCCCTCATTATCTAATGGGGCTTGAACACTCTTGTAAAGTCACCTCTAAACGCTCAGAGGACAGTTCAGTCTCTATGTCCCTTCAGTCTTTTGCCTCTCTGCTGAGTGTTCAAGTCATATTTTTGCATTCTGACACCTTTCTCCAACATATGCTTAGGCTACGGGCTACAAAAAGTTACAGGCTAGCTCCACTAAGCAGTTTAAACATTAAATGAAGTCTTAGTCCAGCAAGGCTGCCACCAAACCTGAAACTTCTGACTAAAAATGATCCAGCCCCATGCACTGCATACCATAACACAGCGAAGTTGATGGTTTCTAAACTACTTTGTTTAAACCAGAAACTCCTTAGGGTGGCATCTGCCATACCTGTACATTGTGCAGTGTTAAAATATTAAACTTTTTATTTTTGACAGTTAAATGAAATCCTCTTGCTCCAATAAGAGTCACTTTAGGCCAGGAAAAAGAACAACAAAAAAATATCAACTTGTTTAAAAATTCTTGCACAGTGCAGTAGACAGGTTTTTTGTTACAGCTAATTTTGCCTCACTTCTTTCAGAATAAAATGAAGTCTTGAAAAAATGAGCTGATTATATTCTAGCTATGAGTTCTTTATTTGCTGACTAGACTAGACGTTCAACCCCTAGTAGTTCTACAGGACTCATCCACTCAAAAGTGAAATTAATGAAGCTCCTTCCCTTTGCAATGTTTTGCATTTCCAGTTTATCTAAAAACTACTGAACAAGTATGGGTTGAAGAGTGAAATTTCAACAGTATTCTTACACTAAAATCTGCTGCAAGTTTGTCATAACTGACTTTAGTATTATGCATAAGGAGAAAGTGTCACATTAGTGCTTTATAGAAATGCAGTACTTAAAAATGCCATGGGAGCGTAAGTACATAATACTGCCAATTAAAATGTTCTGATAGAACACTATCAACAGCACTTTGTACTTTTTGCAAAGCTTAATTTTTCCCAAGCCTCCACTGTGAATTGCAAGACCCAACCCATTACTTTCACAAATTGCTTAAAAAGTGACCTTAGAAAGAAATCTGGAAAGGACTCAACTGAAAGCATGAGTATGCTGACAATGAAGCGGTGTATTTTCTCCATGTGACATTAGATATGGTAAACAGATCCTTTTTTTTTTTTTTCTTCCTAAAGAAGCTAAGGGTTGCAGTGAAACTATTTAATTCAATAGATTGCTCAACTTTTCCTTGCTCATCCAAATACTCAGCACATTATAGTTGACATGGCAGGCAGCGGAACAGATTTTTGCTTTAGAAATCTGCTGCTACAGAGTAATCCTTAGTCCAAGGGAGGTTACAAGTATTTTCTTTGGACACAACTGGCAGTGTTCCTTGAGGGTATCTGGCAGACTTGCAGTATGCAAGTTCAATATTCTAGGGCATGAATTTTAGTGAATTCAATAAGGCACATTGCTTTGCTGCACATTTTCCCCACAGTTCTGGGCTCATTGAAGCAAATTGAAGCAGATGTCTTTGATTTGACTTTCTGGTGCACATTAATGTTTTGCTTAGGTTTAGGAACAAGCAACAAAACCACTGCTTTTGAATAGCATTTGAGCACCATGGTAAGTAGGTAACTTTCATTCTGAAAGAAAAAGCCAGTTAAAATTGGCATGATGAAAAAGTTACTCCTTGCCAGATAAGATTTTCGTAGTCTTTCTGAGGAAAAAAAAAGGTAATAGTGTGAAGCCTTCCTAACATCAAAGTCATGACAAATCCATTCCCCAGTATAGTAGGCACACTTAACATTCATTATAACCTGTGTACCAGTAGAATTCCTTTAACAAATAAGAGAAAAATGAGCATTTAAAGCATGCACACAAGTTAGTGAATTAAACTTGTCCAAGCTGTTCAAACGAGCAACCTAGGGGGCAACTACTCATCTCTATTATTGACAAAGCTGTGTGGAAGCATCTGCTCAGTTATCAGCTGTTACTCAGTCTTCATCTCACAGCACCGTTCATTTAGGAACAGGCTTATTTAAGCACACACGACATCTTTTGCAGTTCTACACCAAGTGACAGAACTACTTCAGTATCTTCTGTGTGCAATTTTTAGAAGCAAATCTTGTCATATACCAATTTTTAGTGAGAAATAACTGTAAGATGGGACATCCTATCAGTATTTTGAGGTTTTTGAGGTTCAATATCAGTTCCAATGTTCTATTATTTAGCAAATACAAAGATATTAGTAACATGATTCTGAAAAGATATATTTTGATTAAGATTATATGTCAAAAGATGTATCAAACAGATTATGTATGAAGTTCTTGAGCTTTTGGAGACAAACCAAAACTTTCCACTTCTGTTAATTTTCCCGTTTAACTAAAACCGTTGTTATATGGAATATTGTTCTCAAATGATGCAATCACAACAATGGCATAAAATAAAATCTTACTAAAATTATGTTTATATATCTGCACAAGTTTTTCTAGTTGCTTTCCATCATCTTTATTTATCCATGCCAACAAGGAGGGATGATGCAGTGTATCTACAGAAGTACCCTTATGGGGCAGAGATGCTTTAACAGTATTACCTGGATACTAGTACTAGGTAATTTATTTTTTTACCCCCAAATTCAGCTAATCATGCATACACACTGCAAGTCATCAGAGCACCACTTTAGTTTCCAGTGATTGAGGGTCTTCACCCTTTCACCCTTCCCAGAAGCTGACTTTTTATGAAACAGACATATTTATGAAATGACTTAATTCCTGAAAAAAAAAAATGCGTAAGCAAGCTGATGAAGAAAGTTCTGATTATTGGATTCCTGCCATCTCAATTCTAAGCACTTAAGCACTTACCAGATTGAAAAGAGGTAGTTATAATCCACTATATGAATACATGTGCATTTCCAGTTGCTAATAGGAATTACACAAATTTCTACACAAAGGTTTAGGAGCTGCATACAGCCTCCAGAATCCACCTAGGTACAGATGGCTCAGATCCCAGTTACAGAGTCCACAAGGTATATTACAAGTCATCTTGAGGCTAAACAAGTTTTAGATACATATATTACCTTTCTAGAGCTGCTCTTCTTTTTTCTACAAATTCTGTAGATGAAGAATCTTCCTTGCCTACTTTAACCTTGGTCATGCCTTTGAAGAAAATGTCATCATATTGATTTTACTTTATTATATAAAAATCATTAACATAACTGATACAATTAGAAGATAAAGCTCACCTAAGTTCAGGTATTTAAGTCAAACTAAAATGACAAATACTACTCTGGAACAGACAGAACATAAACATTGCATGCTACGTGGTCTTCTAGGAAAGGTTCTGTGAAATATGCAATTTTCTGTAACATATTGTTGTTAAAAGCTATAAAAATCTTTTGAATTTGGATTTATTAAGGCAATCTAAATGAAGATCAGAGTCTTACTGGTCACTCATGTTCAAAAGAAGAAACACTCTAATAAAGCAGAAAAAGAAAATAAGTTTCAGTTATAATCCAATCAGTTGGTACATTCATTACCAGTGTTTTCATTCTATTGTAGTCTATGTTCTAAAACTAAGAGGTTTTCAATTAACTAATATAAACTAGCCAGCTCTGAAAATTCTGAAGCATACGAACAACTACACACTGAATGGAGAATGAAACGTACACAGCTTTACATCACTTCCTCTGATGAAGTCAATAGTGGTCAAAGAACCATGACTGTGGAGTTCTTGATGTCTTGTGGCATGGGAAATATATTCAACCTTATAAACAAAATAACTCTAAAACTGTGAGAGTACGAACAGCATCTTTCATGCTGAACACCCAAACTCAGGCGGTTCAGGAACCAGAGTCCTACCAGAAACATGACAAAACACTGAACATTCAAAATTATTCTTATCTTCTAAGACATAGGAGACATATGTTATGATTTAGGGCAAACAACTAATTTCTACTTGTGTACTTCTGCTCCATCAATTCTGTGCTTTTCAAGCTAAAAGTTCTGTGCAGAAAACACTAAAAATTTATATAGGTACTCTGTGATCAGTCACATGAGCAGTTTCCAAAGTTGTTTCTCTGTCAGCTTGTTTTCTTAAAAATAGTAATAAAAACCCATGATTTTCCAAAATTGATATGTAAGTAGTGAGGTGGTTTAAATGAACACCTATAGAATATTTCATATTAAGGCTTTAAAAATAACTGTGTGTGATGTGAAAGATTTGTTTACTTTCAGCTGTTTTAATAGCTCTCTGCTTAGGATATCTTATTTTAAATCAGAATCCCTTCAGAATTAGAAGACAATGGACAATATATTTTTGGACAGAACTAAGTACCACTCATGCGCTGAAGGGGAGGCAGCTCAAATTTAAAGCATGACTTTCATGTTGTTCTGAAAACATCCTACAGAGTCTGTAAGTTTTCCTAACTTCCCTACACCTTAAGAAAATTTCTGTGCAAGAATCTGAAGTCACTGCCAGTGCTTGCATATGCTGCAGTAAGTCCCACCACTTTGCTGACTTGTAGGTATAACAGTATTTACGCTGTTTTTTTTTCTAGGGGAACCTTGAATTCAGACCTAGCTTTGTCTTGCACATGAATATGACTACACAGATTAGAACTTATCTCACAAGCACAACAGGTATTAAAATATTTCATTTGTATTACAGTACTTAAACGACATGCGTACATACAACCTTACAGATAGACTTACCTACAATACTTTTTTCTGGAGCTGGAGGCACAATGTAACCAATATGCATGTACTTTGTTGCTAATTTGCTGTGCAAGCCAAGAAAATCACTGAATCTTCTTTTAACAGAGAATTCATTTTTGTGAAACATAGAAAGGGATGTCTTAAAAAAAATAACAATAGTTTTAGTTATGATTTTCTGATGCATCTACTTAACTATGATATAAAGTTATCTGCAAGTACTTCTTGTGCTAGTTACCTTTGTTGTTACTCTGTATGCCATATAAGCGTTCATGCCATCCCCTGTAACAAAAGTAAAATACTTAGCCTAGAGCAAGTTACTTTAATCCCTCCATATACTTTTTGTTCCTAACTATACATTACATAGCTTTCCATTTAGGTATTAAGAGTTGCCAAAAGGTAACTGATTAAGAAATCATACTAAAATTTCACAACAGTCTTCAAGAAGAGTGACAGTCAGCCCCATCTGATTTGCTAGGTTGAAAAAACTTACCAACTTTTTCTGGATCTGATACATTGATTTCTATATCAAACAAATCTCCATTTGCTTCCTCTTCAATCTAGGAAGAAGGATATGCTGTATTTAGCAAGGTAACATGTTAATATTATGTACAGGTATAAGGATAAGGGTATAGGGGAAGTAGGAGGATGAGTAAGTATACTTGTGTAATTAAAACCTGTTTCAGACCCACCATCCAACATTAAGTGAATATAATTTCTAATACTGGTTTTAATTTTAAGCCTTCCTGCAAATGCTTTTAGTATGGCAGCCCCTTCTCAGGTCATGTTAATTTCAATTTTTAGCATATATTTAACTTACACATATATATTTATCTCCTCCAATGACAGCAGATAGTATGGTTCAATAAGATGTTCTCATTCCCAATGTTTTTGTAAGCATTTAATCAAATGACAGCTATTCCTAGTTATTAATGGTATTGGTATGGTAACACAAGAGCTTGGGAGGGGAGAAGTGGTAGCTAAAGAATTTCCGATACTTGCTTGTAGTCACGCACAATTTCCTGAACTTTTCATGCAATATTTCTAAGTTCAATAGAACAGAGATCTAAGGGAACACCAGGGCAGAAAGGATAGTATGACATGGCAGAAGGTAAGGGAAATATGAATAAAACACCACCTTGTTTGCAAACTCGTTTGCCCCTGGCACTGTCCAGTAAGAGGATGAGAGGAAGAGAATTAATGGCATTTGCCAGTGTCCTGACTTCAGACGCAACACCAAATGTAAACTGCCATCTTAAAACCATGATCAGCCTCAGCTGTATGCAGGATAATGCTGAAAACTGTTCTCTCCATCTCCCCATTAACAATTACTTCAGAAATCCAAGTTAAAAACTGTAACACATCAGTAACATTTCCAATGCAATTACCTGGCTAAGGAATTCTCATATTTTAAAGATTCAAATGCCTATCACACTTTAAATGCAAAAAAAAAGATTTTTTTTTAAAATAATTCCCCTTACCAATGGATGGTCCTGTGAGTCAAAATTTAGGAACTATCATTTAAAAAATAAAAACAAAACCCAACAATAACAAAAATAGCATTCAAAAACCAAATTTAGAATCTACTGGATACCTCTTCTCTGGATCTATCGAAAATCGCAGGGGATGTTGCACTCTTCGATTCCATTCTAGGAGCTACTAATGTAGTAGGTGTCACAGGAGTGATTGCAGGAGTAGGTTCTGGTGAAAGTATTGGGTCCCTCTCTGGACTGTCCAATGAAACTTCTTCTGTGGCTTCTAGATAAAGATTTTGATTTAGCAAATACATTTTTGTGCAGTTGATACAGTTGTCCATCATAAAGATAACAAAAACTAAAAAAATGCAGTAAGTTTAGTAAGATCACCTGTAAATAGCATCCGTTAGTGCTAGATAATGTCTTTAAATATATAGCTAAAACTAGATGTGATATTTGAGTTTCTCGTGTATCATGTGTTAAAGTAAGATTAATATCACAGTTCTTTTTTTCATGTACTGTCAGGTAAACAGTCTTTTAAAGCAGTCATGGAAATCAGTCATTTCTGTAAGACATTTTGTGAAACTAATGAACTTTTTTCTACCCTACAGACTGCTCTTTGTCAGCACCTAGCAGAGTTTCAAGCTCTGTACGCTGAACAACAGCTTATTTACTCATACAGGCTGATAATCTAACATACCAACCAAAGTAGTATGTTTTAAATGAAGTTTAAAACACAAACACAGTGCACCCCCTCCCCAAGACCATAACCTATGAAATACAAATATTTTCAGTAGATGAGGCATTCTGACTGGCAAAACTGATTTTACTTTCTGCCACCTCTTTAGGGCTTGCAACAGTTCATTAGAAACAGTATTTCTCTAAGACTGTATACAGCTCATCTGTATTTTAAAAGGATCTAAATTTCTGCTCTACAAATCCTGCATGTGTTCCTTGATGAACTGGTTTTGACTGTGCTGTGGTCAAACTATACACTTCTTGGGTGTAGAGAAGTTCCCGTTAGTTCTGGTTTACATAACTAATGCTGTGGTTCTTGTAAATGTTCATTTTGAAGAAGATTAGTTCCCTAAAGGGTAACAATGACCACAGAACCATCATTTCATATGGAAACTGACTCCACAACTTATCTCCAGATGCATTTACAAACTTCCCTGCAGGAAGTTCCAACCACTTTACCAAGTGTAGCTTCGGGCACTAAAGCAGATCCACTCCAGGTTGTGCAGTTACCAGAAAGGTTTACTATGCAAATTTGAAGAGAGCTGTTCTTGCAGTTTCTGTATATGTAACAGCTCAATTGTCAAGAGAAAATAAGCTGCCTTCCTTCCAACCTTGTTAAAGCCTGGTCCTCTAAAAGTATTATTAGTATTACAAGTCCTTATGTAAGGCTTAAGGAAAGAGCAGTTTTAAAGAAAAACTGCTCTATTGATCTACTTCATAATTTTTGAAATTGTTACACAATGTGTGAAAGAGTCTCATTTTGTAAGCCAACTGTCTGCTAATGGCTTGGATGGATGTATTACTACTTGCTAGACAAAAAAAAATACCTGGATGATGGTCCCAAAGGGTCATTGTGAATGGAGTTAAATCCAGCTGATGGCCAGTTATAAGTGGTGTTCCCAAGGGGTAAGTATTGAGGCTAATTTTGTTTAATATTTTGTACTGGGTTTGCATGGTAAGGTTTTGGTAGCAGGGGGCTGCATGGGTGGCCTCTGTGACCAGAGCCCAGCAGCTGCCCTGTGTTAGATGAGCTCCAGCTGCTCCAAAAGCGACCTGCCATTTGCCAGAGCTGAGCCATGAGTGACACTGGTTGGGCCTCTGGGAGAGAGGAGTTAAGAGAGGGGACGAACTGCTGGGCAACAGCAGCTAGGAGAGCAAGGAGCGAGAGCCAGCCCTGCAGCCCCCCAGGTGAGTGCAGCAGGAGGGCAGGAGGTGCTCCAGGCAGGCAGCAGCAGTTCCCCTGCAGCCTGTGGAGAGGCCCCTGGTGGAGCAGGCTGTCCCCCTGCAGCCCATGGGTCCCACACGGAGCAGATCTCCACGCTGCAGCCCGTGGAGGAGCCCCCGGTGGAGCAGGTGGATGTGGCCTGGAGGAGGCTGCGGCCCATGGAGAGCCCCTGCAGGAGCAGGCCCCGGCCGCAGCTGCAGCCCGAGGAGAGGAGCCCACGCAGGAGCAGGGGGACTGGGGGGAGCTGCCACCCGTGGGGGACCCGTGCTGGAGCAGCTTGCTCCTGGGGGATGGATGGACCCCGTGGTATGGAGCCATGTGGGAGCAGTTGTTGAAGAGCTGCTGCCTGTGGGCAGCCCCTGCAGGCTCAGTTTGGGAAGGACGGCATCGGGGGGGAGGGACCCCACGGGGAGAAGGGGCAGAGAGATGATAAAACAGCCTTCTGGAGCATCAACCATTCCTTTCATTTCTATGTCGCTACCAGTTACTCGCCTCCAAAGAGATGTCCTGTGTCTGATCCTCCTCTTCTCCAGGCTGAACAGGTCACTTGGACTGTTCAGCCTGGAGAAGAGGAGGCTGAGGGGAGACCTCATAGCAGTCTACAACTTCCTTGTGAGGAGGAGAGGCAGGCGCTGACCTATTCTCCATAAACACCAGTGATGGGACCCGCAGGAATGGTGTGAAGCTGAGGCAGGGGAGGTTTAGGCTGGACATCAGGAAGAGGTTCTTCACCAAGAGGGTGGTCGCACGTTGGAACAGGCTCCCAGTGAAGCAGTCACTGCAACAAGCCTGTCTGAATTTAAGAAGTGATTAGACTGTGCACTTAGTCACATGGTCTAAAATGTTGGGTAGACCTGCGTGGTGCCAGGAGTTGGACTTGATGGTCCTTATGGGTCCCTTCCAACTCGGGATATTCTATGATTCTGTGATTCTATGATCCCCACTCCCTTCGCATCCTTGTTCAACCAATTTGCAACACACTTAATGGCAAATCAAGGTGAAAAAATGTTAAAAAGACACATCAAAACCCCAACCCAACCGTCCTTGTAACATCTGG
>CM021763.1:65467674-65483732 GCA_011075105.1 Heteronetta atricapilla
GCAGTTCTTGAAGAGCTGCTGCCTGTGGGCAGCCCCTGCAGGCTCAGCTCAACAGCCCCTGCAGGCTCAGTTTGGGAAGGACAGCATCCCAGGGGAAGGACCCCACAGGGATCAGGGGCAGAGAGCAATAGTGAAGGAGCAGCAGAGACGAAGCCAAAGCATCAGGGACTGACCATAGCCCCCATTCCCTCTTCTCCTGAGCTGCTCTGGGGAAGGAGTTGGAAGAGGGTGGTGCGTGAGGTGATGGGAGGGGGAGAGACACCATCACGATTTTTTCAGTTATTTTGATGAGGAGATCTATTGTACCCTCAGTAAATTTGCAGACGACACCAACTGGGCAGGAGTGTCAATCTCTTGAGGCACGAAGGCTCTGCAGAGGGACCTGGACAGGCACGCAACAAAGCTAAGAGCTGGATCCTGCTCTTGGGTCATAACAACCCCATGCGGCAGTATAGGCTTGGGAAAGAGTGGCTGGAAAGCTGCCCAGAAGAAAAGGACCTGTGGATACTGGTTGATGATAAACAATTGAACGTGAGCCAGCAGTGAGTCCAGGTAGCCAAGAAGGCAAAGGGCATCCTGGCCTGCATCAGAACTAGTGTGGCCAGCAGGATCAGGGAAATGACTGTCCCCTTGTGTACAGCACTGGTGAGACAACACCTCAAATACTGTGGGCAGTTTGGGACATTTCACTACAAGAAGGATATAGAGTTGCTAGAGTATGTGCAGAAAAGAGCAACAAAGCTGGTGAAAGTACTAGAAAATAGGACTTACGAAGAGTGGCTGATGGTCTGGGGTTGTATAATCTGCAGAAGGGAAGGCTGACGGGAGATCTCATCACTCCCAACAATTCCCTGCAGCAAAGCAAACTGCAGCCAGGATGGTGTTGGTCTCTTTTCTCAGATGAGAAATGACAGGATGCAAGGAAATGAACTCAAGTTGCACCAGGGGAGGTTTAGGCTGAGTATCATGAAGAATTTATTCACAGAAAGAGTGGTTAGGCTTTGGAACAGGCTGCCCAGGGAACTGGTAGTTGCTGTCCCTGGAGGTATTCAAGAGACATATGAACATGGTGCTTAGGGACATGGTTTAGTAGTGGGTCAGCCGTGTTAGGTGGGTGGTTAGACTGCATGATCTTCAGGGTCTTTACCAACCTAAATGATTCTGTGATTCTCTTCCTCAGGCTACAGTCCCAGCTCTCTCAGGCTCTGCTCCTGTGCCAAGCACTCCACGCGCTTTATTATGTTAGTGGCCCTCACCTGGACGCTTTCCAGTAGCTCTGGGGAGCTCAGAACTGTGCTCAGCACTCTGGGTGAGGACTCTGAGCAGAGGGGAAGGATCACCTCCCTTGATCTGCAGGCAATGTTCTTCCTAATTTTCAGGTTACAGATTTATACAGTATTTTCAAACTAAACACCAGCACTTTTAAAATTCTCCATTTTAATATGAGCAAAGATTAATTTTTTTTAAAGCTCATTTTCTTTCTACTTTTTATTCTTATTGATAAGTCTTTTTTGAAAAATCCTGCTATTCCTTCCTACCCTCAAATGCCACAGGAAGGATACATCATTGATACAATAAAGTTTAGTTCAAAACCTCAGATGAAGTGGGAAATCATGCTGACACAATTGGAAAGATACAGCTTTTAGGCTGAGACGGTGGAAAAACCACATTTAAATACTGAAAAGAGGTAGTTCTCTTATTTGTCAGCTAGCAGCATTCAACATATGTAAGAATTTATACAACTGACTACTTCACCAAAGTATATATGTACACACACACACAAATAGAGCCATTCTGCTTCAATTCACTCTTTTTCTACCACAAGCTATATTCCAGCACAAATGTCTGGTAATTGAACCACTAATCACCAATAAGCACCCTGCTGTACCTTCAAATTTTAGACAGGATTATAACACAAGTAATGAAGGAATTCATACCACAACAATCTCTTACTATAATCAGTTGAGAAAACATTTGTGTGAAAATATGACTTCACAAAAGCAGCGTGAATTAAAGGTGGCAAACCAGCACTGCTGTCAGATAAAACAGTGGCACACTCCTTCCCCACCACTCCTCTTTCTCAGACCTGTATCCATACACCCCTTAGTATCATGAACTGATCCAGGTTGAGTTGATTACCACATGGAATCCAGACAGGATCAGCCCCTACCACTGTTCAGGCAACTGCTGAAGTTACTCTCCTGGATAATTTCTGTTAGGAGGAAGCATCAGGAACAAGCAGTTGGAAATGCAAGAAGTTTTTCCTGTCAGGAAGACCACCAACTTGTATCTGCAAGATTAGAAATGGCATAACAGGAGACTTTGTTCACAGCAGCATTTCTGGATCTGTGTGACTCCAAGTTGGTTGAGAATCAACACATTTTTCAAAGTGTTGTTTATGAGCCATCCTTTTCTATTTTCCTAGGAGAATTTATGGACAGGAAAAAAGTGCATCTGATTGATAGCAGCAAGCCAGTTATTTTAGGAAGAAGAGTTTGTTACCCTATTTCCTGTTACCTCTCACCCCCAAGACTGCATGCATCCAGCATATTAAATAAATCTGTAAGAGTGAAATGGAAGAGGCAGTGGAAGGGGTGAGTGGAGAGAGCAGGAGTAGACAAGAACGTCATACTTCTTGTTCAGAAGCAAAGTATTAGGAGCTAATTTCAGAAGTAGATTATTGTCATTCAAGACACAGATTCTCAATGGGAAAAGAAGCATTAGCTCTATAATAATAGCAGGCTATTACACTTTCTAGCTATTCTTTGCCCTCAGAAAAGCAGTCTTTAACTAGTATATTTGCTGAAGGATTATTTCCCAAGAAACAGATTTGTTCAGATGACCTCTGGCAGTTATGCTTCTTACACACATTCTTTCAATTTGAGAAATCAGGTGATGTGGTCTTTGCATGTGTTTTTTGTTTTGTTTGCTAATCTCTGTATTTGCATGAAAAATGAAATTTGGATGTCTTGCTTTACTGCATAGTTCTCAAAAGTGTAAGCTCTTCTTGAATAGAGGCAACTGCTCTGCCCAGCTTCAAGGAAGAAACACTGAGATCCAACATATTTTGTATCAACCACAGCAGTTATCAGCACACATGAAGCACTCCGACCAATCTATGGCTGTAAGACTTACACACACGAATACCTGCTTTATAAACCAATAACGGTCTCTGACAAAAACATCACTGTCAAGATGCTTAGCTTCAAAAGAACATGAAAATATCTCTGCCTGCTACAAAAGACAACTACTTACGTTTAACATTTTACAGGCAACTACACCAAGTTTCTATCAGCGCTTCAGCAGGGAGCTCGATCTCAGCATTATACAGCTCCTGTTTCTTTACCTTTCACCACCAGTATTTGTCAAGCATCATCTATCTGAGAAAGTGCAAGTTTGCAATTCTTCACAAGCAGCTCACTTCAGCTGAGTAAGTTATTTTTACTGATCACACTTCTGAACATCATAGATCTCTAACATTCTGACATCGTGTTGAGTGCTCAAATCAGTTTACTTGTAAATCTATATGATCATCTGAATAAATTTGCAAAGATAATAAACTAAAGTATAAACTGTTTTCCAGAACAGAGAATAAATTATATTTATTACAAGAAAAAAAAAAAAGCTTCACCAGGGTTTAGCACAAACTGTAGATGGATATCCTAACAGAACCAACTGCTCTGCTATGCTTAAGTCATAGCCCATAACTCTTACTGTTACAAGAGGACTAAAAATAATGAGAACAGAAACAGTATTAACAAAACAGCCACCAGTAGCTTCAAGTGCTTTTGTGTCTTTGGTTCTCACAGAAAATACGTAGAGCTCAATAATCAGTTTCTAAAAGGCAGCCAGGCATCTGCACATATCTGCTCTGCTCAGACTATCACATGACAATGGCCTGACAGACACAGCTAGCTGAAAACTTGTTGTTTGCCGAGCTTTCAGTATTATCTTGTCTGGTCCACAGAACTGGCACGTTCTTTTCTGTACAAGCTTCCAGGAGAAAAAGCAAAGGCAGCTAAGACAAATCTATAATGGCCTGAAGGAAAACATCCCCTCCAAAACACAAAACCTCCAAAAAACAAACAAACAAAAAAAAACACCTAAATGCATCAAATTTCCACGAGGACACAGTAGCTAGCTACTTGTACAAGAGGGTACACTCCCAAACACCTTTAGGAACTGAAAAAAAGTAACACAATCAGAGTGGAAAAAAATGTAACTTTCCATTTTTCTGAAAATGGTGACAGAGCAAGGGTACAACTTAACAGCCTTATTCATCATCTGTGAACTCCAAGGGAAGAAAGCATACACAACTATGTCCTACAAAGGCAGTCCATGCAATGCTTCTGCAGTTGGATAAGGAACTGGCAGCCAACATTTTCAAGAACAATTCAAGATTTAATTCATTACTCTTATCCTATTCGTTATTTGTAGAACCTTATGGATGGCCAGGTTTTAAAGACACAACTCAAGCACCTTCGAGATACTCCTGACACTGAATTATTTGAAGCAGTGACCATTATGGTCACCACATGTAAGAACGCTATGGGCCAAGATAAAGTAAATCATTTTTGGCCAAATAATCATCACAATGACTTTCATTCTGAAGGTGAAAGTGTTTAAATGGGTGTAGTAGGACTGTTTGTTTACAGAACCATGAACCACAATACTAACAAAGGCAGCAGAAAAGTCTACTCATCTTGAACAGCAGACAGAAACCTCAGTTTCTTCCACCTTTACAGGCCACTTTTAACAGTTCTGACAAGGCACTTAGAAGCCAGCAGAGATGAGATAAGGAATATCTAAAATATTTTATTTCAGGTACTTTCTAATAGGTGCTCCAGAAACACAGTAGCAAAGAGGCTTTAAGTACAGTCAAAAAAAGCAAAAACAACAACAACAAAAACCCAACAGATTCTGAGCTGCATTAACACAATTCAGGAAATCAGAGTTTCTCCCTTACCTTTTTTTAAAGTTGCATTATTAGATAGATAATGAAATAAATTTCAAGCCTACAAGGGCTAGAGAGGAATATCACCACATTTTTACAAGTTTGACTGCAAAACTATGGTTTGTACCCACAAAGAGTCAGAATCCCTCCTTCCATGAGCCACCCATAGGATTTCCTTCATCTGGATTTTATAGCATCTAATAGTGATAGGAAGCTGTGGAACACTATTCTTGTCCCTACAGGCCAGCCAGAGATAGGTTTCTCTGTAATTTCAACATGTTGAAGAAAAAAATTCACTCGTATTTTAACTGGGTCTTGCTTTCACAGAAAGTAATGCAATCAAGCTGAAGGCAAGAAAATAGATCTCTCACATAGCCTTCACACACTGCTTCTATCCATGGCATTTCTATTCAAGGACTGGATTAACATCACTGTCTAGCAAACCAGTACTAAGAAAGAGAACCAGAAAGAGAGAAGTTATTCACTAGGATACAACTGTTTCATGCAAACTTCCTGCTTAGAACAAGATACCGTGAAAGATGTCATATTCTATCTTAAGCTCCACAAATTGCTCTTTTTCCTGCTTAAGAGTCTGTCCTAGCCTCAGTCTGTACATTAGTGACCTTTTACAGACCAGTTTTTGTTTTGTTAGACATGCAGCATGTTAAATGCTTTCAGTTCAGTGCCATATGCGTTTCAAAGAATGCCTCCCACGGCAAACTCAATCTCATTAAATCAGTTCCGTTTGTTTTCTCACAGAATTCGCTTCAGTTGAAACAATCTGGCCGCTAAGATTTGTTCCTTCTGTTTCGTTCCCATCAATATTTACTCCAGCCACCTTCTTCCTTTATATTATCCAGCCAGAGGAGAATTTGGCTTTCCTAAAATATCCATTCCAGATTGCTCTACGGTTACAAAAAGCTGACTTTAAATACTGTATATATTACTAGTACTAGAAAGCTTCATTTTTAAAGCACTGCCAGTCTTTCTAAGTCATAAAATCAGGTAATATAAATACAAAAAAAAAAAAAGGAAAAATGCCTCTCATTTTTACTATTTCTCTTAAAACAGCTTCAGAGAGTTAATGAACTAGGTAATATATTCTGAAGTTATCATAAGCAAATGTAAATTCAAATATATATATACATTTAAATATATACAAATATAAGCTTGGTAAATTCAGAACAAACATAATAGACATGAATATAAATCTATCTATAAAAAGTAGCCCAGAACTAAATGTTATAGAGTTAATTTAGAAATACTTAATTAATTTAGAATCTAAACCCCAGAAAACTGGCCAGTAGGACCAGGGAGGTGATCGTCCCCCTGTACTCAGCTCTGGTGAGGCCTCACCTCAAGTACTGTGTTCAGTTTTGGGCCCCTCACTACAAGAAGGACATCAAGGCCCTGGAGCGTGTCCAGAGAAGGGCAACAAAACTGGTGAGGGGTCTGGGGCACAAGTCTTATGAGGAGCATACTCCAGAGAACTGGAGTTGTTTAGTCTGAAGAAGAGGTGGCTCAGGGGAGACCTCATTGCTCTCTGCAACTACCTGCAAGGAAGGTATGGGGAGCAGGAGTCAGCCTTTTCTCGCAGATAACTGGTGACAAGATGAGAAGGAATGGCCTCAATTTGTGCCAGGGGAGGCTCAGCTTAGAAATCAGGAGAAATTTCTTAGAAAGAGTAGTCAGGCATTGGAACATGCTGCCCAGGGAACTGGTTGAGTCACCATCCCTGGAGGTATTCAAAAGACGTGTAGATGTGGTGCTGAGGGACATGGTATCATGATAGACTTGGACTGGATCTTAGAAGTCTTTTCCAACCTAAGTGATTCTATTTTTGAGTGACTATAACAGGGAATGAATGATGATGAATTTAGAATTGTATTCAAAGCAGAGAGCCAACTGACTCACTCAATAAGTAGTTGTAGGAACATTGTTACTATTAAGAAGAAACATTTGAAACCATCTCTTGATGTACATAAACCTATTATACCTCCTTTCCTGAACACTAAATATACCTGTAATTGTGCAGAAACCATATCCCATGTTAGCATAGTAGACAAACAGCATTAAGTAGTGACTGATTAATAAGGGATTGTAAGTATTGACTACTGACTGGTTACTTATCAAAACTTTCATGTATCTCTCTTCAAACATGCAGTACTGTCATGTATCAAATTCTAGTGAATTGATAGGACTTTTCCTATACACTCGTTTGTTGACTTTTCCTTATAATAAAAAGTCTAGTGGAAAAGGAAATACCCTCTGGCTTGTGAAACAATCTCAATACCTTTCTTCATAACTGGAAAAATCACATCCATACCTTATGTATAGGTATGGAGCAGAAAACAAGGATGTAACTTAAATTGTGGTGGTTTTTTTGTCGTCTTTTTTTTTGTTAATTACATAATACTAATTTATTGCTATCACTAGAACTTGTTACTAACCAGCTAACACTGCCACACTATGCTGCCTGGGTACACACCACTGAGAAACTGGTCCTTATACAGACTTAACCAATGCTGTAGAGTCGCAAAAGAAAAAAACCTGTATATCACTGACAAATAAAAATACACTAAATTTTTCTATTAAATAAGTTTCTCAAGGTGCCTCTAATTCATTATGCAAAAGTAATTCTTAATTTACCTTACAAAAATATATATTGTCAAGAGTGAAATAGAAGTGTTTACACCTGAGACAACACATGCAAGTTTAGTTAAAAAGATCCCAATTTTGTCACTTAAATTTAATAAAAACTTATCTAACCCGAAGAATAAGTCATATATCACATTGTTTTCACTGATAAGAAAGATAAAATCTTCTACTTTGAGTTCAAAATGAAAGGCTACATTCCAAACCATTTTTTCTGTAATACACAATCAGTAGCAAGATGTATTAACAATGACAGAACTTTGGGCAGAGACGAATCTCATCTGTTTTTCCTTTTAAGCGTATTATTTCTCCTGCTAATTTTCAAGTTCCGAAATTGAACTGTGTATTTCAGAAGACCATATGACTTTAAATAAATATGATTGTTGAACCTAGCAAAGAACGTTGAAGGCAGCAAGGGACATTTCTAATACCTAAATGCATTAGTTCATTACTTAATGAAATTTCCAGGAAGTGTACCTTCAACAGACGAAGAAACAGTTAAGACTGGCTACAATGCTCAATAGCATAAAATTAAAATTTAACTTTCCATTGCAAGGGTGCTGCTTGGTATTTCCTCACAGCCAAGCCAAGAAAATGACCTTCTACAGCATGAAGAGGTTTTAAGCCTCCTCCCCAGAAAAGCATACTCCTTTAAGTCCAAGAGCAAACAAGTTCATACAGACAAACCAGAAAAAAACAAGTAATTACCAGCAAAGAGGTCTTCTCTATCATCATCTAGCATGATTTCTGTCGGCTTTGGACCATTGGAGTTTGTGCTGAGATCTTCTGCAGGAAGACTTGCAGGCTCTGGAGATGAAGGACTTGACTGTTAAAAAAAAAAAGAAATAATTAGCACAGAGCCAGTTGCCACGTGTCAGCATAAGAAGTATTGCAACAAGCATTCTTTCATTGCTAAGAAACAGGGAAAGATGTACAGAAAGGAAACCCTGTCAGCTATTTCCATTTCCTACTCCTGTGTGATAACAATGAACAAAGGATATGAGCTAGTCAACAACTTTCTTCATTTCTTTGTTGGAGAAGAAAAAAAGTTACTCATTTCCTCAAGTTTAATTAGCATGAAACAAAAGCTGCTACAGAAGTATCTAGAATCATTTTATTAGTATTTCTGAATGTAATTTGATTAAGCTTCTTTTCAAAAGGCTTGTATTTAGATTTGGATTTGTACATAGAAAAAAATAAACAAATCTTCAAGTTCTCTACCCCATTTTTTTTTTCCAGAGATTAAGAGTAGATTAATGCCACTAAAACAACTCAGCTCTGCTTGCAGCCAGAAGAAGTTTTGATTTCTTTGCAACTGTTTGAATTCAGGGATTATTCCTACGCAGCGTCACACTGTACTGACATGGAAGCTAGGCTTGCCACTGATGCAGGTTTTTTAATTCACTGGAGACTAGAATTTGCTTTGTGTAGAGACAAATACTTGGAAGACACTCAGGACAATAGATGAATCAAAAATTGAGGTTGAGGTTCTAAGTATACAGCTTACTCTGAAAACAAATACACATGTAACTGAAGACCAGTGCTTCAGTTACCAAATCCTGTTGAGTATGCATCAACCAGGGTTATTGCAACAGTACTAGAAAATCTGCAAGACTCACTTCCCACAGTTCCATCCAAGATAGCTAGCTAAGGGCTTTTCAACAACAGCATATCTATTCATGAATGCATGCCCTTTTCAAGGGCATCTGTAAATTACGTCATTATGCATTTCCTAATTTTTGCTGGGAGTTGTCATAATTTAGGTTCAGAACCAAAATTCAAAAACAGATATGAAATGTTTCAGGCTACACTTCAACAAACATCATGTGCTACAAAACACTAAAAAAGCCTGAAAAATACTGAAAAACCATGAAAGTAATCTGTCCAGATTACATACTGCACATTCATAAGCGTAGCAAAGATATTGGCCCTCAGGGAGAGGCCTTCCTGACCATTGGCTCTCAAAGAACAGTGTATGTTCCGATACAACATAGATACACAACTGCAGCTTTACTTGAAGCGGCGCAGAGCAACATCCTGGTCCCCACGTCAACTCAAATCACAGTCACCTGAAATTCTGGTCAGAGGAAGTAAGCAAGGAGTAGTATCCTGCCAGACAAATTCGGAGACAGTACAAAATTGATTTTCATGGGACAAAACGAATCAAGACTCTCTTGACCTCAAGTTTTTTTCTTCTCAAAATGCAAGGTGAAAGAAGATAAAAGGATGCCAGAAAGTCTGTGTTCCTTTAAACATATACCCTATGTTCCATTCAAATGGAAAGATTATATACCCTCTCCCACTGGCTGCCACTCTGGTAATCCCACATATAGCATGGGGGAAACAAACAACAAAAAAAAGTAATGAGCAACAAAAGTCATGAGCTTCCCAAACTGCTTACTGTGCTTTACCTTAGAGCTTACTAAGAAAGTCAAAGCAGAAATGCTGGAGAAATATATGAAGATGGTAGAGTTTATAAGCTTAGAAGCAAATGGCCCACTAGCCACATGTACACTTCTCACCTCATACTACACCAATGCCCAAGTTTTCCCACAGCAAACCCAGTGCTGTGAGGTAACAAAGTTGTATTTGTTCATTCTCTTAGGAACAGTCCTAAGTTGTATCACAAGACATGTAACTAATTTAAAGGAAATGAACTAGGAAATTTAAGAAAAATCACCACTTGACATGCTTCATTATTCTACTAACGATAACACAGATAGAACGCATCACATGGGAAGGTCAACACTTAAGCAAATTGAGAACTTGCGAGTAGCACATTCCAGAAGAAACAGCCTCTCTCTCTGCACAGAGCTACAAGTTCAAGGTTGTGTACCTCAGCTAGAACAGCAGAAGCTTTATTTCCCTGTGAGGCTTCAGCAATTTATAGTTTTATCAGCAAGTGATTCTGCACAGAAACATCACAGATTACTCCTTCCAAGTTTCTCCACTGCTCAACTTGGAGTAAAACCCCACTCATATATTTATGGTTTAGCACGCAGTGGGTACCCCACACTAACAGGGATGCAGAATGACATGTAGTTCATGCTTGTCAGTTCACCTCCAGGAGAAACAGCTGCAACAAGGCCAAGCACAGGGAATAAAATAAAAGCCTTCCTGACACTTGCTGTACACAGCAGATGGCTTCCAGCTTTATCCCTTAATTGTGCACTTGATTAATGAATGGTGAAAAAAAACAATGTAAAAAATACTCACATCTTCAAGATATTCTCCCAGCCTATCTCCTCAGTTTTATCTGAGGCAGCTGTTTTGCTCACTGATTATTACTTTTGACTACACTTGGCTTCTAATTATAAAAAAAAAAAAAATCTACCAGACAAAAAATCACCTTGAACCTGATCTGCATACTGCATAATACGAAAAAACATATTTATGTGCCTAAATCAACAACTTCACCAGAGAACTTAATCTAAGCCAATAGCGAACCATTCCCACATTGAAAACAGGAAAGAGTCTTCATGGGAGTAGACAAACACATGGAAAGATACCACTGAGCCCTGGTAGGATTATGGGTCTGTTTTCATTTCTGAGCTGGGAAATATGCTGTTCGCGGCACTATTCAAGAAAGATACACTACGTACTAGGCTTCACAGGCAGAGTTCATGTGTCAGTTACAGCATGCTTCCTCTGTATCTTTGTTTTCCCCATTTCTACGAAGCACAAGTGGAGAATACTCACAAAAGAAGAGGCCTTGAACAAACCCCAAAGGCACCTCAGAAAGCTCAAAAGATGTTGTGTACTTCAAGTCCTGCTTTTTATGAATAATAGGTATTAACATTTAGCTTTGAGGATGATTTATTTTTAAAGGAAAATTTCATTCATTTAAAATAGCCTTTCACTGAACACAGAATTTCCCAACCTATAAATCTTTAAATGGCTCTTTGGAATTTATAAATAGCTGTCATTCTCAGATGAGGTAAGTTAAGGATGGAGTTCAATATCTTGACAAACAGCTAGGACTGTCTTTATAAGAAGAAAAAAAAATTAAAAATGAAAAGAACTTAAATGACATTGTATATGTACATACAAGCTTCTTAATGATGATTAATGGTCTGAACAGCTACGGTAGTTCTGCACACAGCACCAACCTGTTTTTAAAAGTTTCATAACAGTTCAATTTGCTGTCTTCAAAAGCCATCTTCAAAACAGACAGCTGTTCTCAGTGAACTTCATGACAGTACAGAAAGGCACTGCCCTGAATGTGTCAGAAATTACAGTCAATAATTCCTAATCATCTGATTATTTTACACAATAAATGGGTAACAGAGTGCTATTCAGCCTCTCAAAGAAATAAAGTACCCATGCACCCACACACGTATTACTAATATGAAGCTATTCCAGTTACACTCTCCTACAGGTGCAACCTAAAAGCCCCAATTTTGTTCTTTTACACCTATGGAGTACAGCTAAAATATCTATAAAAATGGCAGTCAGAGAAGCTATTAAATACATAACAGAGAAAATCTGAGTATCAGAAAAGAAATGGAAAATGGAAACTTGTACAAACTCACTGCCCAGGCCATACACACAGACAGCATAACCGTTTAGAAATGTTATACTTTCTGGATGCCAGTGATTCACAAAACTGTCCATTTCCTGAAACATACATGCCTGTAAAGCTTCTGCACCAAAAGCCAAGGGAAGCACCCAACAAGCAAGACACCCAACAGCCAGGACATTCAGGATCTTGCTCTACTTGTTGTCTATAAAGAAAACCCTGATGAGAGGACTATGGGCCCATTCCAACCTAAACCAGCACTCACAAGCTCAATATCTTTCCTTCAATTCTGCGTTATATTGTGGTAGCAATAAATGAGTATTTTTATAGACTTGACTTACAAAGGCACAAAAACAGGTTCTCACGTTTTCTGTTGGTTGATGTTACAGCCCTAGATATTAGGGCATCATCCCTTAACAACAGGGTCTCCCCCAAACCAGCTCAGCTACCTGTTTGAGCCCTACCAAGCCTCCTGTCACCACAGTAGGCTCAGTAGGCTGACACAGGCCATACTACCTGACACCACCATACTACTCCAGTTGCTCCAGGCCACCTGGCTGGTTTTCACTGAAACTGTTACAGAAGCTCACAAAGCACTGCACGGGCAGAGAGAATAAAGACTCAAGTAGGAGCATAATACCCTAAAATTAGAGGACACAATTGCCCTTCATCAAACCACCGGGCTTCCATTACAGCCTGGATTTGACACCAAGGAACAAGACAGGCATTTCCAGTAGAATTAGACCAATTCATTTTGAGCACAGACTTAGTCTTCTGTAAAGTTTTAGTATAGCATTCAAGGACTTCGTATTTTATTCTCAGATATTCTACTGAGATAATTACTGCTTCCACCATAATTGCCAGTGTTAAATTCAATATATATCTAGAAAGACATCTGGATTCCTGGTTCTACTTAATGTTTTGCCTTCTGTACAGAAAACCAAGCACACATTGCAGGTCTTTGACATAAACTGTTAAACAGGCAACGAGATTGCATACACACCCTGCCCTAAATGACAGTCCTTGACAGATTACAACATCTGCTTACTCATTGTTTTCAAGTGCCTTCATGTATTCTTCCATAACAAAAAAAAAAAACAGGAATATTAATACCAATTGTAATGAGTAGTTAGCAGCTTAGCTGTATGTTCACACAACACCTGCTTTACAGAAGATGGAGCTGGGTGATACAGAAATGAGGGAGAAGTGTTTCGGAGAAAAAGGAGTACGAACTGGCACAACAGTGGCAAAGGAAGCAAGGAAGTAGATGGCAAACAAAATTTTCAAGTAGTAGTGGAATAGAATAGACCAGGGCAAGGAGGAGGAGAAGGACAAGGTAATGATGAAAAAATACTGAATGTACTATTTTTCAGAAAATCTAAAGTATGCTTTTTCACGTATGTTGCCAAAGGTGACTTTGATATGGTCATTTGCTGTCTCTCCTAATAGCAGCAGAGGACACAGTCAGCAGACTAGCAATTTGTTTCTAAAAACTTGTAGCAGGAGGTGATTTCTCTCATAACGCAGAGTTAACTTCCAGGACTTCTTACACATATCACAGATACCTTTTTTAAAAAAAAACAAACCAAACATCTGAAAATTTAGCAACCAGGTAAGTCCATGAAGACAGTTAACATTATAAAGCTACCGGGGGCTCAGAAAGCCCTTCAACAAAAACCTAGTAGCTGGAAGAGCACTGCAGGTGAGTGCCAGCACATACACATCATCGTCAGCATTACTCTTTGCACAGCATCTACCATTGATTACTGTTGGAAATATAGCCTTGGCGTAGACAAGACCATTTGATTCAGCCTGGCTGTTTCCACTGATAAAAGCAACTGTGGCAGCTAACAGACCACTCTGTGATCATGAATTCAATGGGAGGTAGTCCATGAGACATTACAATACGGTTGGCACAATACAGCTGGCACAATAAAAACCCAAGAATCATTCTACTACTCAAAGGCACTGCAGATATCTGACAAGGAAACAAGCTCCTTACCAGCTCAGACAAGCTGCTGCTCAGACAGCTGCCCAGAGTTTTCAAGCTCTATTTTCACAAAAAGGGAAGTGCCCTCATTTAACTCCAACACAGCAACTTTTCAAGTCCTAGAACACCTTCCTGTTACGCCCCAGAAACTCCAGATGTTACAGCTCAGAGTGTGACATTTTAATGTTTTTCATTCTAGAATTAGGAGAGTTCAATGTAAAACACTAATTTTAACTTGGAAAGTTAAAGCTCCAGCTCCTTTCTCTTCACATCCAGAGAAGCCACTTTGAAATAAACAAGTCTCCATTTAATTATACAAGTAAGCCTTCCTTATAAACTGCATTCAGAACACACGTGAAATTTGTAACTTGTCAGAACAAACTTAGATGGATAAGTGTGTGTCTTCTAAGAAAAGATTTTGTTAACACAGAAGCTGTTTGGAAGACCTATTAGCAGTCTTACAGCTTTTCCACTGCACATCCAAACCACAGGTAAGAAAGAAACAAGATGCCTTTTATGAGCTGCAAAGAGAATGAAAGCAAGAAAAAATGCTCAGTATGGCTAAGAACAGGAATTAATTACCCAAAAACCCTATGCGCAGCTCCAAGACAAACCAGTTAGGAACCCTCTCAAAATACTATCACCTTCATTTAAATCAGCTTTGGACCTCACCATCCCCTGCTTCACTTCCCCCTCAGGTAATCCACAAGCAAGTATGCAATCAACTGGATAGAGCTGTTGTTACTTTAAAGAACTTCCACAACCATTTAGAAACATGAATATTTATAGGATTAAAACAACCCTCAAGACAGGAGGTTAATTAAGCCCACACCTAGGATAAACACCCTCCTTTGGGCAAAGGTGTCTTACACGCTTAAATTACATGATCTGGCTTCATGGTACTGAGCAGTTCTAACTCAGTTTTCATGATCCAAATTTTCCTTCCAAATTTTTCCAGGAAGTCGCAAGAGCAAGGTTCTTCCCTAAATGCTGTAGTTGATTAGATGACAAAAAACCTTTACTGACAAAGCTTTTCAAAGCTTTTCTTTAAGGAAAGAGGCTTCCCCTTTCCACTTAGCTACTTTATTCCGAATAAACTGCATACAAAACTGAATCAGCACAATGGAACTGTCAACCAAGCCACTCAATGCAAAGTGTGTTTCTCTGCCAGCTTTTCAAGTTAGAGGACTTTTCACTAACTATGTTTAATCATTAAGAGGAGGACTTTCCACTGTAACTGGGACTTAGGCATTAATTCTACCATGGTCTAGAATTAAAGCCACAGGAGATAAAGGACGATATTTGTGTTTTACTGCAGTCTTGGTGTACAGATCAAGACCCCGACAATACCCAGATGCACAGCAGTCTGCCAATACAATTCTTGTCGACTGCAGGTTCACACCGTTTGCTATCCTTCACAGCACGCTTCCACTGATGTTTTTTTTTCTAGCATTGCACAGATTATACATCTACAAAAAGAAAAAGAGGTAAGTGACTCGAGAGAGAAGACAAGTGTATTTTTAAATACATTTAAGAGCCTCTTTGTGCACTGTCCTTTCTCGCTAAGGACAGGCGACAGCCAGAACACAAAGAAAGGAACGGTCCTATTACTGCAAAGGTCAGGGCCAGGAAACTTCAGGAAAAGAGGAACAGGAACAATTTTCTCTTTAAACGGCTAACTGCGCACAGGAAGAGCCAAGTCCTTCCAGAAGATACCAGCAGAACAGGCAGGAGGAGCGCGACCCGGGCTTGCCAGGCGAAGCCCCCGCTCCGATGAGGCGTTCTCCACCGCGGCGAAGGCAGCACTCGCACCGCCAGCTGCGGGACCGCAGCCCGTCGCTTTTTTCGGTGTTTTTTTGAGGGGTGGGCGGGGTGGAGGTGACAGGAGAGAGGCCTGGAGGCGGCGGCTGAGCCCCCCCCCCCCCCACCCCTCCCGGCCG
>CM021763.1:65484132-65516025 GCA_011075105.1 Heteronetta atricapilla
GGCCCAACCACCCCCTACCACCAGTGTCACCACTAAACCACGTCCCCAAGCACCACGTCCAGCCTCTCCTTGAACACCCCCAGCACGGTGACACCACCACCTCCCTGGGCAGCCCGTCCCAGTGCCCGACTGCTCCTTCTGAGAAGAAATGTCTCCTCATTTCCTACATGAACTTCTCTGGCACAATTTGAGGCCATTCCCTCTAGTCCTATCACTAGTTACCTGTGAGAAGAGGCTGACACCCAGCTCCCCACACCTTCCTTTCAGGCAGCTGTAGAGAGCAATGAGGTCTGCCCTGAGCCTCCTCTTCCCCAGACTGAACAACCCCAGTTCCCGCAGCCGCTCCTCACAGGACTTGTGCTCCAGGCCCTCCTCAGGGCCTCAATGTCCTTCTTGTGCTGAGGGGCACAAAACAGGCCATTGCTCCTCACTGTATCTAAATGACATTCATACATCTTTTTAAGACTTAAAAATTCAAAGACAGAAGCTGGAAAACCTATTCAAAGTGTGCCAGTTATTTTCTGTCCAGAAATCTAGCTCTTTGGCATCGGCATTTTTTGTGTGTTTGTGAATGGCACTATTATTGGGTAGCAAAGCCTCACTGCCTTTCCAAGGTCTTGTGGTATTCCTGTTCTGCTATTCTCTTTCTGGAAAATTCTCAAATAACTGGCGCACACATGTTTTAAGGAGAAGTTATGATTCAATCACCTCCCTAGTAATTCAATACCTCTGACATTATACCATTAAGATTTCTCACCGTAATTTTGTTCTCTGTGATTTGGAAGATCATACGATATGTACTATGTTTTTTAAATTTCTGGCAAATACACTAATCTAGCATTGTGCTTATGTGTTTAATGGTTTTCCACTAGACTGGCTAGTTTTCTGACTTCATCAAGATTCACACCCATGCCTTTAACGCTCATGTGGCTAGACTATAAATCAGCTCTCCTACCTTGAAGTTGTCATCTATCACACCAATTGAGTATGCTAGAGAAGCAGAATAAAATAAAGAGCAGACAAGATGTCAGTTTTGGTGTTATTTTTCACTCATTAACAAGGGTATGTGAGGAGTTTAAATCCTCTCAATTCAAAGTAACATTATCATTTGTTGTTTACTTACTCTTCCATTGCTTCTGAGATTTGTGGGCACAGAAATCCATTACAGATGTTTTTATGAGAGAAGGGCCAAAGGAGTAATACAAAGGTACTATAATACAAAGGAGTCATACAAAGGTTACTGGATTTTAAAGTAGCTGAAAATTCAGTTTGGAAAACTGTGCATTAGTAAATCTGGGTGAAAAAAAATAGTCCAAAACAAAGAAAAACACCTGAGGAAATAAAATGGGAAACCTGTAATGCTTTGAGAAAACTTATGATGATTTCAAAAAGCCAGTCATACATGAAATAGCGATATGCCACTGCAAAGAAAAGATAAATTTAAAGGCAAGCCTCATCCCTGCCAACACAGGTGCTCATACATGTACCATTAATAGCTCAACTCTACCGCATGCTGCAAAGTGAGAATCCAAAGGAGAGGAAAGATACCCATGTATGCTAAGGAGAACTGCAGTCACCCATTCCTTTGCGGACAGTAAATCCATCCCTACACCACTGCGTGAGAGGGGTGTTGAGGCTGTGAAGTCAAGAACCTGATCAGTAGAAATGATGATACAAAGCTTAACTGCGGAACTTGGTCCAGCTCTTTGTGTGACCACTTTAATTGCATGGCTACACGCAAACATTTCCGTAGGAGCCTTCTTCCCAGGGACCATTGACTGCACAGCTACTGACGTTGTTTTTCTTCGTGATACCACAGCTAGCTACATACTTCATTTATTATATGCAGTTCCTACCCTGCTTTGCAGACAAAACAATTCATCTCCTCGCAGGCTTTTCTCTGAGGCTCCTTGCTACACAATCTGAGTTTCACAGGCAGTGACGAATGTTTTCTTCAGAGTATTCCTGTGGGAGTATGTTGCCCATTTTACAGGCAGTGTGCAGAGGATAAAGAATAAAAAACAAAAGTGCTTGCTAAACCACAGCTTGAGGTAGCTAAGTTTTATGTTTTTTTCTAGAATACCTAACATTTCAATGGTTTCTTTACCTAGGCAGCCAGCCTCGATATTGCGGTACTAGCTGTATCCACACGCCTGTGTGATTCCTCTACTCCTCTGTTCTGTTCCTTCCTTTCCTGTTTCCCATATTTTCTAGATTAAATTTGAGGGAAGCTGAGAACCCTCCAAAGCAGGTGATTTCTGCTTTTGGCCTACCAGCCAGCAGTCCTTCCGAGCCCCTAACATCTGCAGTGTGGACCCTTCACTGCACCTCTCCTGACTCTGCCCACAGCACCCACAGGATCTGCAAGCCTTTGCAGCCCAGCCACTCGGGGATAAAGAAATCAGAAATGCCTTCTGCATAAACACTGTTGGGAGTGGCTGTACAATAAAATAAGTTAATTTTTATTGTGCAGAAGTATGTTTCACTGAAGATTATAATCTTGTTGATCTTATATCGCTTTTAAAATACAATACAGCAGTGCCAGAGCTTTATTTTCCTTTCCTTCATTCAGCCTGCAGTGGTGCCGAAGGACTGAAATAGCTCTAAGTTATTTGGGTATGGGTAAAATAAAAATGTTGTTATTTTGCCTGGATATACTTCTCTTCATCTGTCCCAAAACAACTAAACTACATAATAAAAATGAAGTTGACAAATTTCTAAATAATCTGAATCAAGGTTTTACAGTCAAATGTGACAGATTTCATGTACCTTCTCACGTGTGAGACACTTCATTGACTTTGCCTCAGCACTGTACCAACAGAGCAGCCACTGCAGCCCCATGTCTTTTTAATGATTGAAGTATCAATTAAACTGCAAGAGATTGAAGACTAAGAAAAAGTAGTTTTGGAGGAGACAAGTGACAGTTAGTTACACAAGCCTGAAGGCAGCGCCTGTAGTTTCAGTCTTCAGGGAGCCCCAGAAAGTCATCTGGTCCTTGTAGCTGGTAAAATGTTTGTCAAACCTTTTCTTAAACATCTCCAATGGTGAAGACCAAAAAGCCTCATCAGGCAAGACAGATTAGTGCTTTGCTATCTAGCACCAGAAAAATATTTTGGGTATCTCATTCCTAACCAGCTCATGCCCATGGCTCTCCTGCTAGTGATGCACCCTGGTGTGAGGTATGGCTTGGTAGTCATGTGGCACTGCTGGGCTGCCTTCCGTTCTGATCTTACTCAGAGACACTTGGCTTCATTTTGTATCCTTCAAGTGGTTTGCTCAGACCCACATCCCCTGCTGAATTTTTCCTCTCTTTTTACTGGCATTAACTCCAGTCTTTTTTGACCATTTTGGGTTATTTTACTGTGCTTCAGCTGTTTGTTATCACTTGCAAATATAATATGTATTGTCCCCATTCCAGCACAGAAGAGATATTAAATCATAGCAGGCCTGCGATATACCACTGTCATTTTTCATTCAGTGCATCCTTCTGTAACAGTGGTAATCATGGAAAAACAGTCTCTGAGTTTGTTTCCTTACCAGTTCCATGCCTACTCTGTATTAGGTTGCCTATAGTGTTCCATTAGCTTCCTTATGAAAATGCCATAAAGGATGAATGTTCAAGAAATACTTAAAGACTATTTCCTCACTAAGTAATATTGTAAGAAAATGGCTAAGTGCAGTAAGGGAACAATAACCACCAGAGTGCTTGGAATTAGAGTAGATGAATTTTAGAGATTTCATTTTTTTTTTTTTTCCATTTAGAAAATATTAAACTAGGAATAATGTGCTATTGCTTAGTGCCTACACTTGCATGTAGCAGTAAAGCACTACAGTGAATCATCCTTTCCAAGAAAAATTACAAAACACAAATATTTGCAAAATCTTTTTATTTGACACATGTACCCACTCATCCAGTCAGCCAAATGAATGTTAGACTTCAGCTCATGACGACTTCTTCTGTGAAACGTATGCCATCTTTCTGTCTTGAGTATTTAACTGAATATTCTACAATAAATACATGCATACATACATATGTACATACATGTTCTGGCATCTTTGTTTTATTCTTTGCTAGTGTGTGGTCAGTGTTTTTCATTTACCAGAAACAAATATGTGAAAAAGACAGGTTATGTAACAAGTTAAATATCTAAGTTGATAGTGGGGTAGTGACAAGTACTACCCGCAATCAATTAATGTAATGGGAATTTCTGCTCTCTAGTTCATCTAATGTTGCAGTAGATTAAATAAGTTCTAGAGGTGTTAGCAGGCTATTTTCTCTTTGCCCTAATGGTAAAATGATGTAGAAGAATACTTTTTTTTTTTTTTTTTTTTTTTTTTTTTTTTTTTTTTAATCCTCAAAAATGCTTATGGCAGCTGAGAACTGAGTGAGAAACACTGGTTACTGTGATACACATCCATCATTTATCTGCTGTCATGATTATCCTCCACTGCTTATGCTTTATAAGAGACAGAATGCCTTCCAGCAAAGATTTGTTTTTATTTTGGCACTAACAGCCTCTATGTATGAGAACCTTATAGGCAATCATGACAAAAGCCTGAAGATAGAGAAAATGGCAGCATGGAAGAAAAGGAGTGACATACAACAAAAGCAGGTCACCTCCCAGCTGAGCACCATAAACACAAACCCTGGCAGAACTGTACTGTTCTGCCAAGTCATGAGCCTTTGCAAATGAAGCTTGTTTTCCTCTTGCTTGGCATAAAACACAGGCTGCAGTGCACACAAACAGCAGCCAGCTCCCATGCTGTGGGATCACAGTGCTGGTGGCCCTGCTGTATCCTCAGGTGGCAGAGAGTTTTCAGTTGTTGCCATAGGAAAACAAAACAAAACAAAACAAAACAAAACAAAAAAAAAACAGGTTTTACTTGCTACAAGATTTCTCTGAAAGACGGTCTACACTGTTAAAGCATTAAGCTAAGCTGCCAGGTAATTCATCCATTTACAAAATATGCATAAAAAACAAGGGCACGATTGCAAACAGTTCTTTGGACTGGATAAGGAACGCTGCCATAGACAACATATTTTGTTGTGTGTTCTCAGGAGTGACAAGCCTCTGAAGGCATTGCTAGGGCAGTTGCTAAGAGGGTCCTCAGAGGGCTTTGTGGGGGGCTAGGTTCACAGGACCCAGCAGTTGCTCAGAAAGAGGTGTTGCATCTGCTCTTATATAGATATTCACTGTGTTAAAATAGTTTCCCCTCTCAGCTTGCAGTGTGTGGGTGATCTGAGATATTTCACTTTGATTTAAAAGTAGAAACTAAGAAAAGAGAAGTCTGCCCTCTGACATTACTGCTGGAATTTTGAGAATGCACATATCCAGCTCATTGTTCCTAAAACCCACATTTCAGTTGTTCACCAGCGTTTTCCTCTATACGTAGGGTACAGTTTAGCCGTCTTAATTTCAGCTGGCTAAAATGCAGGAATCTGGGGGAATCAGAAGGAAAGATGATGATTCCTTTGCAATTCTACCTGTCTGAAACTGCTGTGCAGGGATGAATTACGTGATGAGTGCCTATTTCCATTGCCTAGAGGATGATTATACAAATGCTTAGATAGACGCCTAACTTCAGGACAACTGCAGTTAGGTGAGAAAATCTCATTCGGCAGAGTATATGCAGATATCCTCAATTATAAACCCTCTAAGTTATTGACCCTTAATCTTAAGTGTGCCTTGTTGGCTTACTGTGGTATTTATCACCATAAAAATTATAATCTGACTGTAGAATTAACCTGACTCAAAATACTATTAATAATACTCAGTCCAAAATTAGCCTGAGAAAAAATGAATTCCCTCAACTCCAGACATACTGGCTCATATAGTACTGCTGCTTAACAAACAAAAAACAAAAACAAAATAATAAACACACAAACCAAACCAAAACACCACACAAATAACAACAACAACAACAAAGAAATAAACAAAAAAATCCAGGTCCCTAGAATTAGAGTAAATAATTTAAAATAATTAAAACAAAACAAAACAACAACAGCAAAATAAAACAACCAATACTCCAACTTTAAGATATCCTTGAAAACGTTTGCTTTTACATGGATTAAGAGAGCTAGGCACAGAAATGGTTATTCCAAATGTCTAGTCATATTTTCAGAGCATAATCTCCAATCCACTGATTTTTTTCCCCCACTTTGTGAACATATAAAATAAGAGCAAGTGAAAGTAATTTTTCATTGAAAAATGCACACTGAGTATGCATGCACCAGCATTTGCTTTATTTCAAAGTTCCACAGCCCAAATGCAGCTGTAATTTGCATCATTTACAATTTTGCTGTAAACTGACTTGGGGCATCTGTCTACATTATAGCCAGACCAGGCAAAAGATAAGTAGGAAAAATGAAAAACTTCTAACATAATTGATTTCCACCAAATAGCACTGTCTCTGGCTGCTATAACAATTAGTTTATCAATCTAATGTTGATTACAACTTTCCTCCAAAGTAACAGGGAAGCTCATGAATGTCCAGTGCAAAAGAAAAACCTGGTGCTGTAACCACAGGAGCATTAATAGATATACATTTGATTTTAAGTGACTTTCAGACACATGGTGCCCAAAGCTGTTTTACAATGCTGTCCTTTTTGACAAATTTTATTTTATTTTCTGGCTAAATTTATCCTATGGAGGAGTAAGTTTGGGCTTAGAAAAGCTTTTCTTCAAGCTTTTCTTCAAGTCTATGTTTCATAAGATAACAAGTGCTAAAAAGAGAGAAAAAGGATGCATCTCTCAAGAGCATTGAAAAAGCAACTAATATATTGCCTAAGTAAATAAATAATCACATTTTCAAATTTCTTTTTAAGAAAACACCTTCTAGAGCTCAGAGAAGTCTGCAGAGCAGCATGCAGCCTTAAGATAGTGAGGAATCCACTGATAAAGAAATGGGAGCTTCGGAGACAAACTGTTGAGAATCACTTGACATCTTAGGAAGCATTTTAAAGTACTTGACCTGCATAAGCTAGAAATTTATCTACAGAACAGTGCATGCAGTTTTCTGGCCCTCTGTTTATCTAGATTGTATGTTGTGTTTTAGAGTGTAATTTATTTCCTTTGATTAACCTGCTGTTATGTATGCCAAAAAAACGGAGCTTCAAGCACCTCATTTCAATGTTAGAGATTATAAAGTAAGATTCTGCCATCAGGTTAACTAGTAAAATTACTTAACCTGTTCAGGACAAATTTAATAAGAAGTTAAAATGGTATGAATAAAATTCTGTACCAGCATGTCAAAGTGGCATAATTCTGCAAAATGGTATAATTAGGTAAAATTTCTTAGTGCGTAACAAAAAGTTTATTTTTCCTGGAGATCACTAAGTTCTCCTTCTGTGTCTGCTACCATACTGACACATTACTATAATGATAGTGGAGTGATATCTCAGTTCCTCCTTCTTGTTTGCAGTGCTACCGATTAAAATAGAAGAAGGAAGAGTAACCTCCAACTTCCTGCCTGGAGATAAGAAAATAGGCCATTAATAGCTGACAAGCTGACTTATCCAGAACAAAAAACACAACAATTCTGTGTAACTATTTCAAGATATTTGTGCTCTTTGAACTATTTTGAATAATTTCCTCCAACAAACATGCCCACCTTTCTCTTCATAAATCAGTCCAGTGTCTCCTAAAGGTGTGTTACACTGAAGCATTCGTTTCCACAGGGAGCTGAGATCTGTGAAAGAGATCGCTGCCCGCTGTGGCCTGGTGAATGGCCAGAGCAGTGGTGACTTTGCCAGCTCCAGCAGAACCCAGCTGAGTTTGGTTCAGTCTGAACTGGTGAGGCTGATTTCATCCCAGGTGGTCTGGAAAGAGCCCCCTCATTCCTGGTGACAGAAATGCAGGACTAAAAATACTAAAAAGATTCTGCATGACAAATAAGTAATGAAGAGAACATGTGAGAAGTGGTGAAGAAAACATGATGATTTTGGTTCCGAAATAGTTCAGAATTAATAGTGACATATAGAGAATATTTTATCATACCCCATGACTGAGCAATTATTTAGCTGCAGTACTCAGCAGCATGTGTATAAAAGTTGTGCATACAAACCCATGATTCACACAGACATGTAGTTAGATGGGCAGCTACAGATCCTTACCTCTCAGCCCCAGGATCGTTCAGGACTTCCTGAAAGCAACCACTGCTGTGCTATCAATTGGCACCTGCTGAGAAGCTGCCTGCCTCTGTCAAGGAAAAAGCCACCTGGGGCTCTCAGCATGGTACAAGCCACTACCAGAGTCATCAGCTGCCTCGTCTGTGCTGTCTGGAGCAGAGGAAGCCTGGTGCCTCCCCGGATGGCAGCGCTGGAGCCTTGAAATAGGAGGGGATGGAGCACAGTCCATGCAGCCATGGGGCAGGGTCTGCCCCGGAGGAGAGGCTGATGGTGCCTGCAGGTGGGGGTGGCCGGGGGCACTCCCTGGGCACTCTGCTCACATCCTGGCCACCACAGCTGTCCCCTGGAGACCTGGAAGCTGCAGCTGGTGGCTACTATTTGCTCTTTTTGTGACTGTGAAACCTGCCCTGGTGTTTGCTGTTGCCGAGCCACTGCATATGACAGATGAACTTCCATAGCCTCCTAGTCCAGGGAGGACCGAAAAACTTTGTTAGCACACCCTCTGCTCACTCCCCTGTACTTGTGGATACAGCTGGAGCACTCAGGAGGTGCCTTGAAAGCTGGCAGTGAGAACATGGCCAGGTAGGTAAAGGCACAGTCATTTAATTCATTTTATCAGGTTCCTTGAGACAATGTGGGATTTAGGGCAGAATTATGAGTATATGGTATAGCTTCATCTTTCAGTATGATCTAAGCAACTTATCCATATTGAAACAAGATCACAGTCAGTGTAACCCCTTTGAATACTGCATGGAATACACTTTTATTATTATTATTATTATTATTTATTATTATTTTTCAGAGGCTTATACATTTTGACCTAAGCCTTTTAACGCTTAGAGGAAATGAGTATCTTCTCTGAGGTTCTGATGGATGAAAAATTTAAACACTGACATGGTACTACTTGTTAGATCCAAGCATTAGAATATCCAAATGAAATCAAATTGAAAACATTAGTGGATTTGTAATTATGACTTCAGTATGACAGGAATGCATTGTGGGTTTTCTGGTTTGGAGAGAATATGTTATTTAGAAGCCATTTCTCTTAAAAAATCATGAGCATAAACCCTCAGCCCTAGGAAATTCCCATACTGTTATTTAACCAAAAGTATTAAAAAATGAAGCAAATGCTATTTTGGACCAGTGAACTTTTTGTTCTCTTGTAACAGTTCCAAGTTATTGCCAACAATGTATTTCTCTCTGCTAAGTCTGTATGTTGACATGGAACCTATTATTTTAGATGAGCGTGTTACTTCTGGAAAAAATCATTGGTCTCAGTCAGATTTTGTATTTTTTCTTCCCCAGAGAAAAACAATGCATTAGATTTCATTTTCACAGACACTTATGTCAAAGCTGGCATAAGCAGCACGATACTTTATAAATTCAGTAAATTAAAAGACTTCCTTTTCTAACATAGGTGTTTAAAACCACAGCTGGAAACACAGATTATACCCAGAATAATTCAGGGTTGCCACTCATGTCCTTATATTCCATAGATATATTCTCAGACTTTGTTTTAAAATGTATGTTCTGAAATATTTATTGTCTTCTGAGATTACACTGTATTTTGTGTTATATGTGGAGCTACATAAACTCCCTCTGGTGGCTAACTTCAAATCTAGACTACCCAGGGATTTTTACTTTTCTAGGCTTATTAAGTGGGTGTACTGGTAAAGAACTAGACTTTGGGTGTCAAAACTTACTGTGCAAATAATATCACTGGAGCCTGTCTTCATGCTTCTTTATAAAACAGATACCACATTCAGTCACAAAAGCATTGGCAATGTACACCAGAAAAACATCATAAAACCTTTGTGCAGTGATTAGCCGGATAAATAATGCTCTACCCGTTGCTCATCCAAGAAGATAAGGAATACACTAAAGAATAAAAAATAAGAAATGGCTTGCAATCTGAAAAATTGTAATCTACTAGATCAAAGCCATTGCATACCACTGGCTGGCAACCTTAAATGTTTTGCTGAGTTTAGGAAAAAAAAAAAAATTCACTCCATATTTTTGAATAATTATTGTAATTTGCATTATAAAAGACACATCAGCTTTTCTGAGAAGCTATCTGAAACTGACAAGAAGTGGCTACACCTTGCAATCTCATCCATCTACCACGACAGGGAGTCAAAAAGCCATATGAAGCAGGAATCACTAATGCTTCACATCCAAAATGAAGAGATCCTGTAAAACAATACCACACGTATTTATTGTGATTCATCCCTTCAGTCCATGATTTGGTTGGTGAAACAGAACCACACTTACTAAGTCTGTGGATGGTCTACAAAATTTGTAGTTAAGTGGGAGGAGTTAAAATAGGATTTCAAATAAAATTTCTAAATTTCTAAAATTGAAAATTTAACAAATTTGAGAATCGCCTATTGCAATTTCAAAAAATTGAAGAAGTCATTGAGAGCAGCCCTGTGGAAAATGACTTGGGGTTTCTGAACGAAATGCTCAACATGAGCCAGCAGTGTGTGCTTGCAGCCCAGAAAGCCACCTGCATCCTGGGCTGCGTCAATAGAGGCCAGTAGTTTGAAGGAGGGGATTGTGTCCCTCTGCTCTGCCCTTGTGAGGCCCCAGCTGGAGCCCTGCGTCCAGGCCTGGGGCCCCCAGCACAAGAAGGATGTGGGGCTGTTAAAGCAAGTCCAGAGAAGGGCTGCAGAGATTATCAGAAGTCAGTAGCACCTCTGGAGCAACTCTTCTGTGAAGAACGGCTGAGAGATCTGGGGATGTTCAGCCTGGAGAAGAGAAGGCTCTGGGGACACCTCCTTGTGGCCTTCCAATACTTACAGGGGGCTTATAAAAACAATGAAGAGCAACTTTTTGCTTAGTACAAGGGGGAATGGTCTTAAACTAAAAGAGGGTAGATTAAGACTAGACCCTGGGAGGAAATTCTTCACTCAGAGGGTGTTGAGGCACTGGCACAGGTAGTCCAGAAAAGCTGTGGATGAAAAGCTGTGAACATCTCCAGGATGATCCCTGGAGATGTTCAAGGCCAGGCTGGATGGGGCTTTGGCCAATCTGATCTAGTGGGTGGCATCCCTGCCCATGACAGTGGGGTCAGAGTTAAAAGATCTATGGCAGGCAGAGGTGTTGGAACTAGATGATCTTAAGGTTCCTTCCAACTCAAGCCATTCTATGATCCTGCGATTAAAAAAAAAAAAAAAAAAAAAAAAAAAGTACATTTGCTTCAGGAAGAAAATATTAATGGCACAAATGTTTTTTATTTTTTATTTTTTTACTTAGCTCAGTGAGGTCAGGCCTTAAATCAAGAATATTGTGTCTGTCTGTAAGTGTGCAGTAGGAAGGATGCAGACAAACTGAAAGGACTTTAAAGGAGAGCAACAAAAAGGATAAGAAGTTACATAACATAATCTGTGAGGAAAAAAAAATAACACAGAAAACAATGGGGGACGCGTTGCTAGTCTAATAACTAAGAAGTAAAGAAGCTGATTGTGAGACATTTTGCATTTCCCTTCTATGTGACCAAGTAAAAGCTCAGTTTGCACGTGAAAATATTTTGGGTAGATAATGAGAAGATTTTCTAATATTTGTGGAGTTGATCACAACTGGATTATTACTTTCATGAGCCACTTTACACTGCACTCTGAGCAGTGTATTTCAAAAGTGGTCCTAGGTATAAGTGATCTTAGTTGGAACTGGGAGAAGATTGGGTCACGTTTGTCTAGGTCACAGGATGAGACCTGATACCTCCAGATCTACATGGCTCCTTGTCCTGGCTTATACTATTCTAAAGAGTTATTCTAAAATAACTCTGTCCTAACTGAAACCAGGACACTCCTGTAGACCCTTTTTAGACACCTTTTGCACAGTTGTAGACTGTAGCCATAAATGCGAGAAAAAGCACTGGTTTCTCTTGTTGCGTTGGAGAAATGGATTTTTTGAAAGTGGTTATTGAGAGGCACAGAATTCAACTCATTTTTTCTTGCCTCACAGATTTCTTGAAAAAGGTGATTAGTGCATATAAGCTTGTAAAACTTATTTGTTATTTTTGGCATCTGCTACCATTGAATGGTACCAGGGAGTCTGGATCTGTTGTTTATCCTCCTTCATCACACTTCACATATTTTTTCCAGCTTTATTTATATCTGAAAAGGAAACCACGGGGAAATTTTTAAAAGGGGAGCATCCAACACAAACAAGTGCTCAGATTCACGTGAAGCAAGATAGTAATCCTAAAACATAAACCAAAATCATTTAGATCATTCTGTCACAATATAAATCCTTTATATAGTATTTTCTTAAGAATTCTTTGAAAAAAAAATGATCTTATGTCTCACATTTTTTCAACCTGATTAGTTATTTTTGTCAGTTATGTATCTGCCTGTGATAACTTTCTGCCTTATCATGGGATCATAGGAGATGGAGCTGGAAAGGAAAGACCTCGAGAAATTTCTAGTTATCCTACCGCCTTATGCATATCTGTCTCCCATCTGACAAAAAGCACAGATCCATTTTTAGAGCATAAAATCTTTTTCTTCTGATTTCTTGTTCTGATTTTTGGAAAAAAAAATTAACAGAGATGAAAATTTCAAGGTAGAGAGAAAAATATTGCATGCCTAAGCAGAGCCTGGTACAATACAACGAACCTCCCTGCCTATCTTCCAACACATTGCTCTGTTAACTATTTTATTATTATTATAATTACTATTATTTTTATTTTTATTTTCATTTTCCTCCTCATGCAATTTTACAGATTTTTTTTTCTTCTTCTAGGCTAGACCTTTTTTTTTTTATCTTCACAGATACTGCTGCAGACAACTTAACGAAATGACTTGCTAAAGAGCAAGAAGAGCCACCAGCAGCAAGTATCTTCCCACTGAAGCAAATAGAAATGCAAGAAGCACAGAAATGATATTGGTAATTGTTGATAATTATCTCAAGGCTTTCACACTCTGTTTTTCCCTACTCTGATTGCATTTATGTGGTGGTCTGGACGCACCACAGAATAACACAATGATCACTTCATGTTGCACCCAAGCAGCTCTTTTCTGCTCTTGTTCTCTGGCAGCTGCTTGTTTCTTCTAGGCATAAGATCCCCTTCTCCTCTCTTTCAGCATGAACCTGATTCCAAAAGCATGACTGAAAGCCAGACCAAAAGTGACAGGTGATGTCCTACCTGGGTACTTTTTCTGGAAATCTGATCAGTTGGAAAAAAAAAAAAAAAAAAAAAAAAAAAAACCTCCAGTGAAAAATCCGGCCTAAGCTTCTTGGAAGGTGTTCTCACATCCAAGGTAAGTCTGAAGGCAGAAGATAATTATGTAAAACAGAAGAGTTTGTAAAATTAATGAACACTGCCTGCAAAACAGTGTCTTATTTTTCTAAATTCCATGATCATACAAACCACGCTACCCCTGTGCTACCAGAATTGATAGCTATGTAGTGAAAGTTGGATTTCAATAATGTAAGAGCTTGCAGTTGTTTTTTTTTAAATCAATTTTCATTTTCCTTTTTGAGATTTTTCCCCTCCTCCTCTCTCTTTCAGAAGCTATTGCTGTATCTGCACCGTTCTGCAACTGGTGCCATTGTCAGGGTAGGGATCATCTGGAAGAATTGGTGACAACCTCTGGTCCAAACATCCTGCCATTCCCTTCAGTGATGCTCTGCAAAGAAAACCCCAAGGTTAACAACTGGATTTTGAAAATCCAGTGTATAAATAATGATCTAAAATGAAAAAGAAGAAGAAAATGAGCATGTTCAGAGGAGGAATTTCAAACTCTGCATTATTTGTAACTCATTAGGCTTGGATGTTTAATTTTATCATCTATTTACAAGAAGAAGAATTAAAGTAATTGAGAAGCATTCTGCATTTCTGAATGTCTAATAGCAAAGATCCTTTTCACTTGAAAACAAGGAAGAAGAGAGAACTTAGAGCATGTATAGTAACTTCCTACATGCTGTTTGCTTGTACAAATAGAAGATGTTGATCCAGTTTGAACAGTGGTCATTTCAGTGAGAATCCTGGAAAGCCCCAAAGAACATTGGGGTTTATCCTTTTCAGTAGGCAAGAACAGTCTGCTCCAGTGAGAGGGATTCTTACAAGCACTTACAAGCAAGAACTTACATTTAGAAGCGAAAAAGCTTGGTAGTACTTTCAGAAGACAAATTGAAAGTAACAAAAGTATGTCCCTAAGTAAAAATTCACGGTAGTTCTGACAATGTGCAGGGGCTCACATAATTCCTAGGAGATCATTCTGTTTTGGAGCTGTTAGCTAGCTTTATGCTAGGAAAGATTCTCACCAGTCTTGTGCTCTCTCCACAACATCCATCCCCGAAGGTCTGTTAATGGATGTGCTAAAGCACAGATGATGACGAGGAAGACAGGAGTCTAAGGCTCCACTAAAGAAAGTAATGAGCTAGTCCATCAGAGAGCAGCTGAAAATATAATTTTTAGGGAGTTTTTCTGTAAGATAGATGCACTGTGGGTTGACATAGAGTGCAGTCAGGGCATTTACACCAGCTCTGCCTATGAATCAAGATTTAGTTCCTTGATGTTAGAATCAAAGTTCAGTGAGGAGAATGATCATACTGCCCTCTCATTGGACACCATGGGAAAGTAGATAAACTTGACATATTTTATGTTATACAAATAATTTATGTTATATCACAAAGAGTTCATTAATTGGTGTCCTAAAGGCTATGAAGAAAAACATTACATCAATATTCCCAGAGCAGAAGTTGAGGTAACAATTGCACAAAAAATAAAATAAAATAAAAATCAGTGAAGTCCAAAACTAATGTAAGGTTTAGCTTTCATGGGCTGATTTTCCCTAACCATGTTCTCACATCAGGTTGTGTTTGTTTCTCCAGCTCTTTCAACGCAACATTTGTTTGCATGGCTTTCAGTGTTATGAAACAGAGAAGGGATTCAGGAGGGACTTATACATGATGCTGTGCTGCATCCACCATGTGATATCTGGTAGAACCCTTTCTTAAACTGGCTGGATCCCAGCTCACTAGGGAATTCAGAAGTGTCTTGACTCTAATAGTACTGAAAGTTTTCTCCATTCATTCTTGCAAGGGCATTGTAAAGGGAAGGGATCTTCTTGTTATTGTTTAATGACATCCTTAGTGCCAAGGAGTAAAGACTCTCAAGGCTGAAGGAGTACACAACTTCTTTCTTACCTTATTTACCTTTGCCTTATGTAATTCTAACCCTGATCCTTAGTACTCTCTGTAAACCTCTATTTCTCTGTGAAAGAATCCTAAATCCTAAAACCTTTGGTAGTCATTGATTTCTGAAAGCAATACAGATCTAAATGTATTTTTTCTCTATCATTTTTGAGGGAAAATACTTGGACTGCACTTTGTGCTATCAAATTTTTTGACCTCAGATCAAGAGAACAGGAAAGCAAATGGAAACCATAGTAATGCACTGTGAAACACAAAGAGAGAAGAGTATGTTAATAAATGGGGAAGAGCTGTTCAGGCAAAATTAAATAATGCAGTGCTCTTCTGGGAGAATAATAGTAAGCACTCTCTGAATATTAACTAGATATTAACTAGTAGAGCTAAAGTGAAAGGTGTTCATGTGGAACAACAGGATATTTGGTACAGGAGTACTGCAGGGCCTGCTGAATGAATACACCTACGGTGCTTTCTGATCCCGAGTTGCGTGACTTTCTGCAGGTAACCTCATTAAGTACATAAATCTATGTTTACTCAAGCAGCATATATATTTCATAGGAACAGATCTCTGAACTACCCTGTCTGTGGATTAGAAAACAGCAGCATGTACATGGTTGTTTATGGCACTTGGCACAAATACAGCACATTTGTCATGTCAGTAGATGGTCACTTGCCAAAAGTTGCCCACAGCCTGTTATCTGCATATGTGTCAATAATATACTTATCCTGGTTGTCTACAGGTAAATGAAGTCTGTCAAGTTTCCAGGGAGTATCCACTGGAAATTATTCCACTGTTTGTATACTGTGAAAACACTGAAAGAGACTGATGCAGTGAAAGGAGGTAAATGTATCTTTTGAAACTCTCTGAGTCATTCAAACCCAGTGACATCAACAAAACACACACTAATTATTTAAATAAAAAGACCTGCAGATAAGCAGAGAGCTCTGGCACTGGGGAGCAGCCCAAACATGGAGGTCCCTAACAAGATTAATATTTTCATGCATGTTCCATCTTACTGTGCACATACATATTACACTTGGTGATACTGTTTGCCATGAAAGAAAGAAATGTGTTAAAACTCAGGAAAACCACCTGATGCATGGAATTGCACAGACATGTTTAATATGGGCTGTACATTCCAGCAGTGAGAAACTCAGAGTGATACCTTAAGATGCTCCCAAAAGGGTACCTCAAGAAAAACAAAACAAAACAAAAAACAAAAACAAAATAAACATAATCAATAATAACAACGAAAACAGAATTATTTTTCTGTCTGCCCAAGCTCTTAGGTGTCTGTATACGCCATGCAAGGATGTGTTATTTCCAGTCACTTTCATCCTGATCTACACTCCAGCCCTGGGCAAGCAAGGCAAGGTCAGCAAAGAAGGGCCCTTGTGCTATCTGGAGAACACTGAGATACTGGACTGTGTTCTGCACAGTGAGCAGTTGAGACAGGTCAGTGTAAACACCTGCACTGTATCTGAGCCGCAAACTTCTGAAGAGGAATTTCTCCTAATTGGTCTGTGTAAAGAAAACTAATGTAAGGGGAGGGGGGGGGAAGCATATATTGGTCAGAGAGTGGATAAGAACCTTAGTCTGACCCAGATGTGTCTTGTCTGTAACAAAGAAAAGTGAAATAAATTGCAAGGTCATTGCACCCTGCTTGTATCAGACTGTCTTTCATATTCAATAAATGATGTGTGATTAGAGTAAGAAGCTAGCTTTTAGGGAGTGTATTTTGGCAAGGCCTCTCCTCAACACTGGTACCATGGCTTTGTGCCATGGTATCCTCCTACCTGTCAAAATACTTCAGTCTGAATGCACTGAATGCTGCTGACTGTGGAGTAAACTTGGTGTTACACAGCTGCATCTGGAGTGTGTCTTATTGTGCAAAGTCTCTGGGCAGAGAGGCCATGCCCCCTTGCCCCCTGACATCCACAAGGACCATCCTCGTGTCAGCAGGAGCTCCTTCTCCATACCAGAGAGAGATGTTTTTTGAAGCTAACAGGCTATTTTGTCTAGGTCTGTTTGTGCAGGATACAGAAAAATGATTGTCTCCTACATCTATTTTTCTCTTTTTCCCTTTCCAAAATGACTCTGTCAAAATGTGGATTTTTTATTTCTATTTTTTTTTATTGAAAGTTTTTTTTTTTTTTTTTTTTCCCTTGCATTCCCTCAAAAGCTCAACATTTGAATTTGTTTCTTTTATGGGTAGCATAAACTGAAGACAGATTTTGTGTTTACTTCCATTTACTGAACCTCTCTTGTTAAAAATGACTGATGCTTGTTTATCTCCTCTTTTGTACTTTGAACAGATATCAAATCCCATGCCTTGAAAAAGGAATATAGAAGGGGATCATGGATGCATCATCATTCCTCTTGCACTTTGATGTGCATGTGTGTGCCTGCGCTGCAAACTGAGACTGCAGAAACATTCGTCTGCTTGCAGTGAGCTGTAATTAGACTTCTCCTTACAAGCTGGAGGTTGATTATTTACACTGAAACGCCAGAGAGGTAAACTAATTTTTATTTTTTATTTTTTTTAGGGTTTTTAAAAGTACCATTTGCACTTTCTGGCATCCACTAAACAGTAATAACATAACCAAATAGCTTCATAGTATTTGGTAATGCAATAGCATGCATGAGCCCACATCATCAACTGGGAGCCTACTGTGTTAGGTGCTGTACAAACGCAGTATATTTTGGTCCTGTCCAAAAGGCCTTACAGTCTAAGTGACCATGACTGAGCCAGAGAGGGCCTCTTCTCTTCTCTTCTCTTTTTTTCTTTTCTCTTCTCTTCTCTTCTCTTCTCTTCTCTTCTCTTCTCTTCTCTTTGCCAGTTTAACTTCTCGCATAACTGTACACCTCCTGGGATTTGCTGCACGGCTCTGCTCCAGAACACAGGTAGTATTTGAAGCAGCAAGTGCTGTTTCTCCTTTACAGTAGATGCTTTTATTGCTCCACTGCCAGTGCAGATGGGTTCCCAAAAGCAGACTTGTCTGTCATGGGGGATTGTGCTGGTGTAAGCACCAGCTGCAGGCAGGCAGCCAGCAGAGAAACCCAAGTGCCAGCCTCTGGCTGGCTACTCAGGCACATCAGGACAGCCATTGTTTGCAGCCATGCCTTTGGGCTACCATCTTGATCCCTGAGGACTGCAAACAGCTGAACTGCCTTCAAGAAGTACCAGGAGATGACTTCTAGGCAGCTGGTCCAAAGCAGAAAGGCATTATATTTCAGCCACTATTGTAGAGAAAACACTTGGCTAGTCTTTCTTACCAGCTTTAACTCTAATGACTAAGAAGTCTGGCATAAAAGTACATTAAAAACTTGAGTGCTCTTTCAATGGGCAGGTAAAATCCTATTTTGAATAGTAGAGCCTTCATACTTGGAAAGGAATGGGAACATTTGTTGTACAACTGTACCATTTCATTAGTCTTTCCAATTTTTTCAATTACTTACAGTTTCTTGTCTTATAATACTTGTCTAAGGGTAGTAGATACCTTTGTGTGCTGTATGCTCTCATCCAGTGCCAAAAGTGCTCCGACTCTTATCTATACTGAGGACCCAAAATACTATTGAAGAAGAATTTGCTGTGACCCAAACAGAACACACATGCTTGCTACAGAACCTACAGTCAGAGGGATTGCTGTACTACATCATTATAATGACCCCTGGGTCCTTAAAATTAAGGAAAGGATCATCAAAACTAGTCTGCTGCCAACTTCAGGATTTGTAAAAGGAGCTTAAAAACCAGCAAAGAAACTTTCATAGGTGCTGTGACTTGTACTGGCGGAGAAGCATTTACCATGCCACACGTGTATCCAGTCTGCCCTGATGCAGAGTAAGGTACCTGACTGGATGGACGCACACACTTCAAAATGTTCTCGGGGAGGCCAGTTTTCATACAGAAATCTAGAAATACCCCTGTGAGCCCTTTTGAATTTTTTGCAGCACTGGAGGAGAGGGTGGGACATACACTTAGGGCACAGAGAAAGGAGGGACAGCAGGAAAGAGCTGCTGAGGAGCAGGGGGACACAGCAGAAGTCAGCACCTTGTTCCCTGGGAGCTACAAAATGAAACGTGCTGTTGAAGTTTAGAGTGGAAGCTCCCTCTCCTTTTTGGCTAATGATGTGGGAGCTGCGAGCAGCTGCAGCAGGAGCAGCAGCAAAGCGTGGTGGGAGCCTGCCCAGGGCCAGGAGCCAGCCCAGCTGCAAACACCTACAGGTGCCACCAGAGACCTCTCCTGGTGCTGCAGTGTAAATGCCTCAGAGGTGCCGAAGAGCAGTGACCTTAGGAAAACAGCTTGTTTCATGGGTTTATCACAAATGTCTAACGTTAACTTTATAATTTATTTATCTATTAATCATTTGACTTATTTATTTATTTATTTATTTTTGGAACAGCTTTACTGAGGCTTACGTACAGCTTCCACACAAATAGATCTGCATGCATTAGACACAAGGCTCGCCCATATATTGTACAAGATCATCTGACTTGTTCATATACTCATGAACCTAGCAGGTCAAGCAACCAACAGCACCTTCAATAAGCATTCTATGTCATGGAGTTGGTAGCACAGCTTAGACTTTTCCGTGACTGTGTTCTGCTTTTATTATTATATCTTTGCTTCATCAGTCCCAGAGAAATCTTGGTATGTTCAGGAAGGAATACTAAATAGCCTCTACCAAGCAGAAAAGGAATCAATTTGCTCCACAGTTAATTAAAGCTTTTTTTTTTTTTTTTTTTTTTTTTTTTTTTTTTTTTCTTTTTTCAGTGTAGTTTATTGTTTCTCAAATTGTCCTTATGTTATCAGCATAAGAATGAGCTCTGGAAATGGTTTATATGTGATGAGGGTCCTCCTTTTGGGTAGGACATGAAGTATGACATGAAAGTGACTAAGAGGCTTATAATCCATGCATTATTGTTTCATAGATAATTTAATTTCTCTTATTCCCGTGAGCACAACTACTAGTTTGGAAGGGTGGTAGAAAGTTCCTTAAAGATTGAACATCTCTTACATAAATACCCACAGAGAAGTATGAAAATGCAGTGCTGGAAACACAAGAACTAGCTTTGACTTAGTGCACCTTGTGTACACATTGGGACATTAAATTTCTGTATTGCTCCTAGACAGGGCTGTGCTGAGTGATCAGATTTAGATTGCTTTAGACCTAAGCATGTGGCACTTTTCTGGGCATTTATATATTTGATTTTGGAATATTTGTTACCCCTAAATCTTTGAAAGACCAAATAATCTGAAAGAAAAAGATAGGGTTTTAAGACCAGATGTTAAAATCATGAAAGTCATCTGTATGACTACATATCTGCAAACCTAATTAACTATTTAGTTATATAAGCAACTTAAATCAAGTATTAATGTTTAGTAAAACACCAGAATGAACAATCTATCTTGCAATTTATAATCCAACCTTTGAAAGTCCTAGGGTCCTTCCTACTGCTAAATTTCCTAGATATTAACCTAAATTTGCCTCCAATTTTTTTGGATGTTATTTAGATAATGATCATTTTTTCAAAGAGATTTTGTCATGCTAAGGCTCATCTACACAACATAACTGAACTATGACTGTAGCATGGTAATTTATCCATGCCAACCTCATAGTGCAAGCACTGACAGCAATAACAGCCATTGCAGCAGCACAGTCTTAGTCTGTGCTATCAGTAAAGAAACTCTCCAGGGACACTTAATTAAATTAGAAGCTGTATACTAGGATGTGATACAATTGCACTTTCTTAGGCAGACATATCTTTACTTTCTCATCAAAATCACCAGGAAGGTTAGGAGCACAAATCTTTATTGACTGCCAGTAAAATTTGTTATACTAACTCACTGAGGCACTTCATAAGTCTTCCTCTAACTTATCTTCACGGGACGTACATGTAATAAATATGGTTCTTCTATCTGTCTATCTATCTATCAATCAACAGTTGGGGCTGTTTGAGCTAATGGCAAACTAATGATATACTAATAGTTCTCACCAGGAGAGCAAAGCATGCTTCAGCTTTGTGAAAAATAGTATTTGCTCTCCTGTTCTAAACCTGATATATAGGTAAAACATACTAAGTAATGCCATGTTCTATGAAAATATCGTTTGCTACCTCTGTATGAATGGGGGCGTGGAATCAAGCCTCATCCTCCATCAGCTTTTTTGTTATATTTCTATCTGCTGTTGCACAAGGCAGCAAGTAAGTGTGTGACACACTGACAGTGGCCCAGCAGCTAATGTGAATCTTCGGTGTCACACATCCCAGTCCACTGCCACTAGCTTTTAATTTATGAAGAGACTGGAGCTGTATGGTTGACTTTGTCATATTAACTTTGGAACAACTTCTCTGATGCAGTCCAGTTTAACTTTTACCTACAAATATCAATGGCCCTGACTTTTGTTCTGCACTCTTATTAGGTAACAGTAATTTGTTAATTTATCTTCATTCTGGAGACTTAGAACAGCTCTCAAAGCTGACATAGACACATAGTTTTTTAAAACAGCCAGTTATTGCTGATTTAAGGTCAGGAGATGTTGAGTGACATTTCTGTAGGAATCCTCCACTACCAGTTGCAGAAGCTCTTCAAATGAAAAAAATAGTATTTCAGTTTTAAAAAATATATCTAGGTATAATGCATGGATTGCAGACATGCAGGGTAATCCTTAGAGGAGCTGGTGAATAACATTTTAAACTACACACGTGAAAGAAATAGGATTTAACATTCCATTTCAGAGCTAGGTGGTTTAAGAGCTGATGCTGTTGTCTAGAACATGCAGAAAAATCAATCTGATTTAACATCTAAGTGGATTGGCTAAACCACATTAAAAGTCTGTGTAGCCAACTCTCATTTATAATGTATTAATTTACTTTGGAAGTAAATTTAGTTAAATCAAATTAGGGCTACTTTAATTTTGAATGAGAATGTGAACGTAACACAGTTAAAGTAATCACAACTTTAAATTCACACCTTTTGTTAACCTGAATTTTTTTCTTGAGTGTTCCTGGACATACAAGCTCTAAATCTCACTGAAGTCAATAAGCGCTTCTTCAGATGTGCGCTCTTACATATCCAGATAAAACAGAGCAAGTGAGACAGCCTGAAGGCAAGCATGTCCTGACAGCCAGGACTGCTCTGGGTGCCAGGTGATGTACAGTCTCCTATCTCGTGAAAGCCGTGGTGGAAGTCCTACCTCCCAGTGCCTGAACACTGCAAACATGTGAAACTGCCTACTGTCAACATTTCATTATGTCTGCTGTAGCCAAATTTTTGATAGGGAAATAATGTTATCACGGCTGACTGCCGTGGGCTGCTACCGGCTGACAGGCACCACCACCTATAGCAGCCGAGAGGCACTTAATGAACAGTGGGTGTTGATTATACATGCCACGTTCCCCGCTCTCCCTGCGAACTGCAGACGTTAATGACCGGGTGTGCCGTATACCTGATGGCCACCCGCTGCTGGGTGTGCGTGTGCTGCAGATATCTTGCTGCCTCTCTGCAGAGCTGCACGCAGAAGAGGCTGAGAGAGCACTTATGTGAGCTATTGGAAAAACAGTGGGAGGTGCGAGGGAGGAAGGCAGGGATAACACAGCCCCTAGCAAGGCCATCTTGGCTCTTGCAGTGAAGGTTAAAACTTACACGAGGATAATCAGTGTGCTAGGTGGACTGCAGGATTTCTGCCCAGAATTTCTCTTCAAGAGCAGCACAGTGGGATGGCTACGTGACTGAAAAGTACTAGGGCATGATTGTGGATCTAATCACTCAGTAATAGCTGTATGCAGATGAGATGACTCTGTTGGAAGGTGAGAGGAAATCTGGGCATCAGTGCTCGGTTGACTGCAGTTTGCCTTTGTGCAGGTAGAGCTAAATCTCTTTGAAACTGTACATCTCAGAATTTTAAAGGAGAACAGCTTGCAGCGAATATAAATGTCTGTGGTATAAAAAATCACCAGGTTGCGAAAATTGCTATCACTGGTTTTTGGAATGAAGAAGTTAAAGGATAGGGTAGGATAGGGTAGGGTAGGATAGGATAGCATAGGATAGGATAGGATAGGATAGGATAGGTTAGGATAGGTTAGGATAGGATAGGATAGAATGTGATTCCATTCTGCATAGTCTTACTTTAAAATGTGGAAATTAAAAAAAGTTGCATGGAATTAGTCACAAAGACTATTTCTCTTTTCCAACTGATAAATCAGATTTAAAAAGAAATTTAAAAAGAAAGAAATTTAAAAAGAAAGAAATAATAATAATAATAATAAAACCACACCAAAAACCACTGTATTAGCTGAATTTTACATATTTTAAAACAGATTGTGAACTTTCACACTTTTAACACATATAAGTCACTTGACAATTTCAACCTAACGTGAAACTGTGCACCTACACTTAAATGAAAATTTATAGCAAGATCATATATAAGTAAAGGATAACATGCTAAATATACATTTTGAAATTTCAGTGTACAATGGCTTTGTCTTAGGAGAGCAACATTGTTACATTTGTTTAAAAAACAAGAGCAACAATAAACTGTTTGGCATTCATGGTCCTGTGGCTGACTTGCCATATGCACATCTGGCTTGCTCATAGAGAGGTTATTAGTGAGAGACAGGAAAAGAAAGAAAACAAAGCTGGCAGAAAATAGAGTGCATATGCATAACAACGCATGACATATTACATTTTCGCATTTGGTGTCACAATTTTCATTCCAATTTCCACTAAGGTGGAATCATTTAAGTTTTGCTTGGATTTCTAACAAATTTCCATCCAATAACATTTTTTTTCTCATTATCACATAGCAGGTTCAATTTATGGACGGCTGGCTGCTTGCTGCTGCTGTTGAATGTAGAAAATCAGCGGTCCTATTTTACAGTTCCAGCACTGTCAGAAGCTCCTAATGAATCACCAGGAGGTCTGTGTGCACAGCAGCACAAATGCTGGGCATCCCTGAGCCCACGGCAGCTGGGCTGGGTGAGCCTCTCACTGCCTTCTGTGAGAGCCAGCTTGCAGACCTGATCCTCCTGAATCTTACTTCAGCCATGGAAGTGAAAAGCATTGTCAAAGACATTTCCTCTGATCTGACTAAATGTTGTTTACCCCAGCTTCTTCTTTCAACCAGTCTGTCAAACAAAAATGCTCAGCAATCTTATAATTCTGAACCTGCAACTCAAGGTAAAGGAACCTTCCTGTGCTTGGGGGCAAATCATAATGAAAATTCTGGGTTTAACAACATCATTTAAATGGTAAAATACTTATTTTATCCTTCTCAAATGCATTTAAAGTATGGGCCCTCTATTATGATTATTTATGGTTATCATTTTGGCTGCTCCGAGCAGCAGTGTCTGGGCTTAGTTGTCTTCTCTGCTCGGGATGAAAAATGAAGTTTGAAAGAATGTTCATTACCTTCACGGCATGTGTTGACTGCACTGATTCTTCATCTGCCAAACTGCATACGCTGGCTTCTGTCTCATCTGGAGACCTCTGGAACTAAGAGCAATTGATCAAATTAATTCTAATATAATCCCACACAGACCTTGCTACCACTGCAGCTTGTTAACCTTATATGCAAACAGTTTATTTAAACTATCTGGATGACATCATGAAAACTACCTTCAATATATCAAACAAAGAATGAAATGAAAGACCATTTCAACATTTTTTCCAAGATATGATTTGGGTTTTGCTACTTCTTTCTAAAAGATAAAGTTTGGAACCTCCAACTGAAATAATTTCAATTCATTTGGCCATACCTCTCAAATTACCGAGATTTTTCCCATTCTTAAAAAGAAAAAGAAAAAAAAGTCAGCCAAAAACCAAATAACCTTAAAGTCATGAAGTTCACCACAGTAGCTTTGTTTATTGCACAAAATAACAATGGAAGGATCCTAGTAGCAATCTTCTGAAATCCCCATGACCCTTTCCTTCTTGCTGATAATTCTTGTTCCAGCATTTTGTGGAGCTTCATGTCAAAATCAACTCACTGATAGAATTCTATCAATTCTCATGTCTCCGGTCCACCTATTGCCACCTTAGAGCAGCTGCAGTGTTTGGTTATGTGAAATGATAAGCCATTTCCAACAAATTTGTTTGCCATTGGTTGCACCATCCTGTGTGCTTCCTACTGCCACATAGGCCACCCACGGTCAGCCGCTATTGATGCCACTAGTAAGTGGTGCCCTGTGTAGTGACCTTGCCTAACGTGTGCAAGAGAAAAAATGCCTTTGATCACACTGTAACAGTGTAATATATCATTTGGTATAAAAGTAACTATTCATAAACCCCCCCCAAAAAAAAAAAATTGCTCAAAGTACCCGAAACATCAGAAAGTGATTCTCATATCAAAATAAGACTGAGGACACAAGAGTGCATATGACTGGTCATGATTTATAGGTGCAGATTGTTCCCCACTGCTTTGGGGTCCCAGCCATAACTAGACACAACACTGTGAATTAAAGATAGCACAGCAGTCTCAGCTTCAAGATTTCCTATAATTTATCACCTTAACCCAAGCACTTAGCCATGATGATGTCATATTTACATTAAACTACTTTGTACAATATTTCCAAAAAGCTAAAGGCAATAATAAAAATTTTAAAAGATATTATCAGGACCATTAAATAAATAAATAAATAAATAAATAAATAAATAAATAAATAGTATCTCCCAGCCCAGTCATTTTCCCTTACCACTAGGGTTTAACTGCTTAGTAGCTAAGAGCTGTTAGACCTTCTGATACGGACTACCTCAGGGAAAATGTTTAATACTTATTAAACATGGCTTCTGAATGGGAAGGATGAAGGCTCTCATGAGAGCACTCCTAAAAGGACAATACATTGTCATCATGCCTTGTGATTATTATGCTACTTAATAAGCAAAAGTGTCCTTTTCAGGTTTCATGGTTCTCATAGGCTTTCATGACAGCTTCATAAATTCTCTTGGCTCTAGACTAGTAGGCAGTTTTCCCAAAACGCCGCTGTTGTAATAGAAAGGATATAACACTCATTGAAGTATATTTCTTCTAGAGTTGCTCTATGCTATGCACTATTTTCTGTGTTCTGGTTAGGGCTAATTGGCAACATTTCAGTAAAAATGTTTTCCGAAAACATACTGAGATGTGAACTTTTTACAAAAACATCATTTTCTTGGATCTAGGATAAATTTTACAGTCAAAATGAGAGACATAATTCTGAAATTATGCTGTTTTTCTGGGACGTAGGAGCCCTAAGTTCAAGGACCTACTTTACATCATTTTTCTGGAAGTAATGTAGGAGACCGGTTCTACAATTTGGACAACAAAAGAAGATAATATTATTGTGGTTAAAAAAAAAAATACCTGATTTGTTTTAAAAAAAAGGAAAAAAGAAAAAGAAAAATGGCATTTTCTGAAGGCATTCATCCAAATGGCTGCAAAGAAAGAACAGATATCTAGCAATAATGGTATACACAATACTGTAGGATTTGGAGGATATCAGCATGTGAAATATATGATGTATGGCACTTGTTTTTAGCTTATATTAAGCAAATACCAACTGAGGCAATATATGGATACTTTTCATGCATCAAAATTTCCATATCTGGTTTGTGTGCTGCAGAACTACTTTTTTTTTTTTTTTTTTTTTTTGGTTGTATCAGCTTATATAATGAAATGTTATTACATTTTCCCACAGACTTTCCTCCAAACACAGAGTAGGCCAGTGATCCTTTAGTCTGTCAAACATAGACAAATTCACTAATACAACTAAGTAAAAAATGAAACATATTGGCAGGGCTAGTAGGTTGCCTTCTCCTAAGCTGTCCACCAACTATCATCTATTAACTACAGAGGGAAGTGTAAGAACCTCTCCTCACAAGGGATAGTTGGGTGAGAGGGCTAGAAAAGAAGTAATGCTAAGCCATGATTCCAAAATATGAGAGGGGACAGTTAGACTGTTGGCAAAATGGTATGTAGAAACCACATCTCTGAAGTCCAAACCAGGGTCCATGCAGCCACAGGGATAAAGCAGGCTGGCATGGAAAGCACAGAGCGTACAGCAACTAACCAGTCTGTGGGAGAAACGAACCCAAGTCCTTTCAGTCTTACAAAGTCAACAGGTCACTCCATCCATTTTTCAGCTGAGCACATGCACAGGTTGGCAAAGTTCCCTGCTCGCCCAATCTTTCTTGATTCCTTTCCACACAGCCCGCAATTCTATATTAATCTTTCATAAACAGTTCATGGTAGGAACAGGCAATTTCTGTTTATAGATAGTGATGCTTTAATGCTGTGTGAGTGTATAAATTCCTCTCACTTTTATAAATTAAATACTAATTTTGAGAGTAAAACTAATTCCAACCTAAGTTATTATTGCAATAAAAAGTAACAGAAGATCGTACTTAGGGACACATCAGTTTCAAGCTCTTCGTGGATTAATCAAGAAAAATGTTTACAAGAACTGAAAGAAACAAAGAAATAAGATTTATTTTTTTTTCCTTTGGAAAACAGGAGCAGTATAGGCTGCTATTTCTAAAAGTGCCACTGGTTTATGCATCATTGCAGTTAATAACTTATTCTAGGTATTAAATCTGTCACATTCCTTTGACTTAGAATAGAATTGAAGAATTTACAGCCAGAGACCCAAATCTGACCTAGCAATTTGAAAGCATAACAGAGATATAAATCCAATTATTCTCTGTCCAAACACTGACACACATACCTTGTATCAGAGAGACATCTGAACAACCCATATTTAATATCAGACTGAAGTGATTACAAAAATGAGAACATGAGGATTATTAAACACTCATTTGCTGAAGAGATTTCACTCCTGAAGAGATCATCAGCCAGCTTTACTTGATAATGTTAAAAGTCTTTTCAAAGTAAAATAAATTTTTTCATCTCATTTACCACATTCCATGACCTCACATTTTTAAAAACACCTGTTTTTTTCACATTCATTTAAAAAGATCCTCATCTTCTCAGATATCTTCGTGGCAGAAGCAATATTAGCAAAGTATTATTAAGATTCAAAGGATTATTTCAAATATGGGGAAGGTATTTTATTTTATTTTATTTTATTTTATTTTATTTTATTTTATTAAGGTAGAGAGTAGAACAGTCTAATTAAAACAGGTGGAAGCACAACTCTAGAAGTCTCCTTCTGTGCTTTTTTGGCCTTTATTTTTTTTTTTTTTTTTTTTTTTCTGAAAGAATTGTGGAACACCTTTTCTCCCTCTGGGCTTTCCACAGTTTTTCCAGTTGCAAGAAAGTCTTAAATATTACGAAAGAGAGTCATCGTCTTCTCTTGAAAATGATGCCAACAAAGGGTGGAAGACTTTCCTGCACTGCAGTACCAAGAGGTGGTGAGATGAGGTGGGTGTGAAGTGGCAGGGAGGCAGGGAATAACCCACCATGCACACCCACGCTCACTGGGTGCTTAAGAGAGCAATGGACCAAGGAGTGTGGTGGAGGAGTGGGTGTGTGGGTCAGGAAGGTGGGAATGCTCCCATAACAAAAAAACAGGGGCTCAGGCCCTGCCTCCTGCCCACGTGGCGGTGGGAGATGGGGCTGTGGTGGTCACAGGGAGCATCTCCTCCCACCGCATACTTGCTCCCGGCATACTTGCTCCCAGGTCCCTGGTGTTATCTGGTCCTGCAGGCCATCCACGCCATCCATCAGCCCTTATCTCCCCATGGGCACAGCACCGCCTCGTGCCCCAGGCGGTGCCGCGTGCGGGGCAGTGGGGGAAGGCGGTCAGGGCTGTCCCTCACCCGGCTACAGGATGAGCCCTCCGGGAAGGGACAGGGCCCGCAGACTTTGACATGTTTCAATCACTTCTAGTTTCCATTTCTGTGAAGCTCAGATGACCATATCTAATCTCTCAGGACGTCTGCACATTTTCTTGCAGCAGCCGGATGCTTGCGGGGTCCCGTGTCAGAGCGGGGATGCTAAAAGCACGAGGGAGGACAGCCTCCTCTGCGTCCTCATGGGCTGATACGACAGTATCTGCAGAACAGCTTCGCTGTGGGGATGGAGCAGTTTGCTCTTCAGTCATTCATATCATACCACTCATCAGAGCCGCGGAGCAAAATGTTCCTGATATGCCCAAAGAGGAGAAAAACCTATAAAGATACCATGACTTTCAGGTTTCCGGCTCAAGTAAGCCTCTGTTCGAGTCAGTAGCTACCTGAGTGCAGTTCAAATCCTTACGGGGACAGCTTTTAGATGATGTAAAAGCAGGAAAAAGATTTTGTGTCAAAACATGCAGTTTGATTTCCAGGAACATTGAAGAGTGAAGGAGAGCCAAAACAGCAGCCAGTGTTTTGGGAAGAAGTCAAGTGTCTGATCTCAGACATGTGGGGAGCCAAATCATAATTTACCTTATCACCTAATCAAGACTGGTGATTGCTAAAAGAATCTGACATTCCACTAGAAACCAGGAATATTTGCTTCTTTTCTTTCTTTGAGAATCCCTGAGTTTTCCCCAAAGAATCCACACCCCTCAGTTAATCTTCCAAAATCCTTGTTCATAACAGTCCTTTAAAAAACAGAATTTCTATCTCCTGATTTCATTTGATGACCCACTTGTCTAATAATGACAGAAAAGTTCAGTTAGCTAATCAGTACTCCAAGCTACACCTTTGTTACATTTGAGAAACAGAGTTTATTTTCTGAGTGCTATTGAGTGAATTTAAGCTTTTAAAATAAGCAAAAAAGCACACTGTGAGCTAAGGATAAAAGTGCAGCTTTTAATTATCAACTTACTTTTCAAGCAAGAGCGCACACAACGATTCTGTCAGAGGACAGTATTATATAGTAATACTGAGTGATTTAGGTGACATAATACCCCAGAAATATGGACATAAAGAATAATAACAAATACTACAGAATAAAAACAAAATTATTTTTCTGAGGAGAAGACAGAATACGTATGAAAGCAGAATAATACTAATATAGTACAAGTGATGATTTAAAAATTATTTGATTCCAAGATATCGCTGTATACTTTACAGAAAAAAATATCTTGGGTAGAAAATATGTGGGCCAGTGCTTCCCTTGAGAAATTTAATGCAATTAAAAAGGCAAATGTAGAGTATGTGCAGACTGGTGACACTCAGAGGGCTGCTGGGATTTGCATGATACAGGATGAGGCTGATTTAAGATGGAAGCACAGAAATCACAGACACAGGATCCCCATTGTGAGATGACAACCTTTGTATGATGACACAACTGACTTACAGCATATTTTCTTTTTAAAAATTATTATTATTATTATTATTTTCCAATTTGCACACTGTAGAAGTCTTGGGGAAAACTCTTGGCCAAGAAAAGAGGAATCTTGACACTCTGCTCTTTCTTTTTTTGATATAATCCTTACAGAAACCTTTTACACCAGTCCCAGAAAGGAACATGTGAATAGCCTCCATTTTCATAAGAGCAACGTGTTTCCCCGAGTTGGCAGTGCTAATGAGAAGCAATAACAACTCATTTACAAAAACATTTAAAAGCGAGAGGCAGGAAGAAGAGTGAACATCACTGTCAGTCTGGTGTGATAAAGCCTGAGCCAGGAGAGCCGTGTTTAATCTTTTTGATTCACTTCCAGAGCTGGGCTTGAGAGAGAAACAGATTTAGATGATGAATATTTTCAAAGTACATTAAGAAAAGGCTGATGACAATGTGATATAGTTTTATTTGTGAGTTTACTGATAACATACTCTTAATGGAAAAAAGTAGAAATGACTCCATTGTGTGCAGCAGAACTCAAGCTCTGTATGCTAGGATCTTTTTGCCTTTATTCTTCGGGCTGCTGGGGTGCATCATTTCTGCTGCGGGTTGTTTTCTGCCTGTGGGTACAACAGTGAACAACAACAGATTGGAGGGACCTCTTTGGGCTTTACCTTTCTTTCAAAATACATATTAAAAGTGTTGCTAGGATTAGCTGGCGGTGTGTGTACGCAGCCTGTGGTCAGACGCTGCTATTTCCACATGCTGACACAGATACAAGAATTGCTTATGGTGCTCCGTATGTGCCCTTCAGTCCATAAATAGCATAGAGATAGGTGTTATAGGAACAAACATTGAAAGACAGCCAGATGGCAAGGAGGTCTCGGTCCAGACCCTTCCAGCATTTAGGATAATGGACTGTGAATGAGGATATAAGGTGTCAGAGGGCAAGTTATCATCTCTATCATCTCCTGTCAATGCTGTATGCTGAAGACAGCAGTGCTTAACAAAACGTGTGTCTGAATGTGTGTCTGTTATTAAGCAATGGTCTCTTACGTAACAGAATTTGCCATGATTTGCCACAAAACAGGTAGGATTCAGCTAAATGTTCAAACAGGAATTTGCCTTCTGACCATTACAACATGGCCACATCTTCAAAATAAGACTGTGCAAAAATAAACTTAATTCCAAGTGTTAATGGGTTGCAGGATCAGACCTTGGTTATAACACAGGTCAGACAGAAATTATATCAGAAGCAAGTAGAAAACAGTAAATGGTGAAACAGACGTTTTACAGAAGCCCTTCCCTTCCCTTCCCTTCCCTTCCCTTCCCTTCCCTTCCCTTCCCTTCCCTTCCCTTCCCTTCCCTTCCCTTCCCTTCCCTTCCCTTCCCTTCCCTTC
>CM021763.1:65518090-65540259 GCA_011075105.1 Heteronetta atricapilla
TTCCTTCCTTCCTTCCTTCCTTCCTTCCTTCCTTCCTTCCTTCCTTCCTTCCTTCCTTCCTTCCTTCCTTCCTTCATTTCTATTTCAGGAACTAGCAGTGAAAATATTACAACAGCCTAGAAAGTGGGAGAAACATCAAATACATTGTACATCTAAATCACCTGGCTTAAGAGAAAATCACAGAAAAGGCAAACTATAATAAGATGCTTCTCTAGTAGTGAAAAAAAAATCACCTGCTAAAGTGAGGGTCTGGATAGGGACCAAGCCAATACCACGGGCAGGTAACAATAGAGGAAAAACATGCTGTGAAGTATTTCATTTTTGTGATTCTTTAACAATTTACAGAAGAAATGTCACATAATAGAAGTTTGTCTTTCTTTTGGGAGTCATAAATAAAATAGTGCTGTAATCAACGGACAGAAGAAAAAAGACTTTGCAGATATTTAATTCTTATTTATGCTCACTTCCGTAACTTATGACTCAAATGTAAATGTGGAAGGTTTCAGCATACAATAATTCAAACTCCCGTAACGTTCTCCTGTTGAACCCTGCCTGCTAAGCATTTCCAAAGCCTGAACTTGCTGCTGTAATTTACTGCTTTCCACCCAATGATTGGAGAAAGGTTTGAAAAGGTCTTCAGAAAAAAAGAAGTGGCAAGCTATCTCTAGGATTTGTTACCAGAGCCTGTTCATCTGTGATCAATAGCATGCAGCAGTCTGGGTCTCTTCCACGGTCTCCTGAGAACCTGTAGCTCTGCTGGGGGAACTGCAAAGATGAGGATTTCAAGCAGGAACACAGAGAGTGCACTTTCCTTATGCCAGGTGCAGAGACCTTCAAAATATGTGGAAAAATTAGGACAAAATATCATTTCTAGATGGATTGCTAGCACATACAATATTAACTAGTGAATTCTATCAAAAATGATTTAACCTTAATAAATCTGCCCTCTTTACCAATGCCCCTTGTCAGAAACAGGCTCAAGAGCAATATATATACTGAGGGAATGACAAGCGTTGCAGGGATAAACCGTGGAAAACCCACTGGATTACCCCTGATTTATCTCTAAATTCAGTTTGAATCCTGTAGGTTGCATAGATCAGTGAACTGTAAGTCGTCTCCAGGGTGTTCCATCATCCTTTCTGCATGCTGCAGAGGAAGGGAGGGCTAGGGGGAGAATTGCCATTCTTAGGTGTTCTGCCAGACACCTACTTTGCTTCACTTTCCTCAAACCACAGCACCCTCACCTTGGTCTAAAGAAAACAGACTCAGAAAGTAGAGTGGACTCTGAGAACCAAACATTTCCCGGATGGACTTTTATTTCAGCCTGTTGCCAGTCCAACAGGTCCTTTACAGCTGATCGATGAGTTGCTCCTGCTGGCTTTAGATCTGAAGAAATTTACCTTTTTTTCTCCCTGAAGCCAGCTCTGTGCCTGGCCCCTTGGCACCAGTGTTGTGGCAGGGGAGCTGTATGCGATGGCGGTCTGGGATGTGCATTTATTTACTTCCATTCTCTTTGTATGCAGTAGAACAATGCTCTTTGTTTTAAAGGGACAACTATTCCAGCTCCCATTACCTCTTATTCAACACCTGGTGCTTGTGGCAGACACTGGGAGGAATTTCCTCATAAACCATAACAAATAGGTAACTTCACCTAAGATGCTTCTCTTTTATGACACATACTGCCACGTTTGGATGTTTCCTACCGTATAAAGGTCACCTCCTGGAGAATGATGTCACCTGTGATAGACCTGGCAACTCACTACAGCCCCGCTGAGCACACCTTTTGCAGGGTTACTTCAAAACCCTCCTCCTAGTGTTACATGCCCCAGCTGTCCAGTGGCTTTGCAGTGCCCCAGGGTGTGTGACACAGCTGTCACAGGAAGAAAAAAGGCTTTGGAGAAGCTGGCATCATTGGGTGCCTGGCAGTCAGCTGGGACCAATGTGGCCTTGGGGAGCCTGTGATTAAGAGAGGTGAAAGAGCAGCCCAAAAGGAGCCTCGCTTTAAAATGTGTAACAGCTGGCGTCTGCTGGGTCCAGCAACAAAGCTGCACGTAGGTTACTGCCATCAGGGACCGTGACCGCTGCAACTCAGGTACGCCAATATGGACTGTGCTGTGTGACCACTACATGTGTCCTTTTCTCTCAGTCCTTCCTACACCCTCCTTACTCCAGTTTATGCACCCAGGTCTTGAATCCCTAATGGTTAACTCCACCAAGGGACCACCCTGTGACACATTCTCTTCTGAGGCTGCATTTTATGAAATGCCTCTGGGCTCTTCCAGGCTGTGAATGCTGCAGCCAGTTTTAGAAAACAAGTTATTTTATTACTCTAGATTATGCAATGAAACTGTTACCCTGTCTTAAAAGTTGGTAATTCCGCATAATGGGACATGGCGGAGGTAAGACAAAGCGTGATTGCCTACCTTCCTTTTCATGTCTGAAAGGAAAACATCAAGGAGACTTCGCTATGCAGGATGGTCTGCCTTTCCTCCTTATGGAAATATCTGTATTATTATTATTATTATTATTATTAATGTAGAAAAACATTTGCTCTCCACAGAGCCACGACACTGCTGTGACCTGTTGCACCTCCATAGAGGATGAAATGATCTCTTTTCAATAGCCACTGAATGGCTCCTTTGCCCGTGATTAGTAACTCAGAAATGCTGTAGCAACAGCAATCACTACACCTCTGAGAAGAGTCCTTCAGCTCACCCTTGTGGAAGGATTTCTTTCAGATTTTCCATGGGATCCAGCGTAAAGAGCATACTCACAGGCAGCTGAAGCTAACGTTGTGGGGAAATTTATGCAGCTTAGCTAAAATATTTGTGATGAATATTTGAAAGAGCAATCTTTGCATATGAATCCATCACAATGTGACATGCACTTCTACATTATTATTATTATTATTAATAATAATGAAGAAATTATAGCACTGCATGTAGCTTTTATTTATTTTTTTAATTAACACTACTTTGATCTTCATGAAGCCCTAATAGTTGAGTTCAAATAAAAGGAATGATGACTTTATAAATATGATCTTTTTTTTTTTTTTTTTTTTTTTCCCAAAGTGAAACACCAATTAGCATCAAGGAAGTGATCGTCTTAACTTTTCCAAAATTTGTTGTGGGATTCTGTGCTGTTAGCCTTGGCCTGTGCTCGTCAAAGAAGACTATACTCAAATATACTCATTAGACAAATAATAGATAGACAGATGTCAGAAGCTCCGAATTTTAGTTCAGGTGTTCATCTGTGGTTCATGTAGCTTGAACTATTGGGGTTTCCTGTATCAGCAAAATTTTATTCAGAACAGAGAGCAGAAGTGCAAAACTCTTAATGAGCTATCAGAAAGCCTCCTTACCTCAGCATCTCTGCCCCCAGCTTGACATTTGGAGAAACCAATTTCTCTGAATGTTTCAGAAATATGATTTCTAGGAACAGTGACAACTCATGGCAGCAGGTCTAGCAGGTGTTGGCGTTTGATAAACCGTTCCCCAGTTTCACCCATTTAAGTCTGTTCTCCATACACACACCTGCACTGAAGGTGATGTGCACCAACAGGCACTACCAGCACGTGTGCGTGTGGAGGACACCTCGCTGCAGTGCACGAAGTGGACTGGCTTAGCACATATGAATCTGAAGAGGCAACTCGCCCTAGAAAGGCAGCTGGCTCAGTTACGACAATTTATTTTGCCTTTTCTTTTTCCACTTGGAAGCTAAGGCCATTCTCAAAGGGTGGTTGCCACTTCTAGCAGGATATGTGGACTGAATATGAAGCAGCTGGTAGGATCTGATTATTGTATGTCTTTCGTATACCTTCAGTATGCCAAATACATTATCACTGAAGCAATGCAGGACACATGGTATCACACGGGGAAGTGTGTTTTCTTTTCCACTGAGAAGCCTTTTGGTATTTTGATGGAGCACACAGACAGCATTTCAATCACCAGATTCTGGTTGTCATAGCCATCAGTAATCCGAGGATCATGATAATGACATTCTGAAAAATGTCGGTCCTATGGAGTAATATGTAATAATTAGGAGGGATACTACAGAACTATGTGGTGTCAATCTGAAATGTAATTTCTGTGCTATCTCTGCAGCATTTACCTGGGTCTTTTGAAAGCTCAGGAGAAATAAGATGGTTCTGCATTTCCTTTTTTTTTTTTTTTTTTTTTTTTTTTTTTTTTTTTTTTTTTTTTTTCTTCAGAATTCCTTGTCTTTTTCTGGCCTCTGAAGGTACTTACCTTCAATAAGCTTTTTTCTATCCCACTGCTCAAGCAGGGAGGGCAGCAATACATAGCAAAAATACGTGTGAGAGAACAACTTCAGAGCTCAGTCAGAACGAAGAGAAATCAGTATTGCAGACCTTCACATACACTGTATACACTGTAAAGTTTGTTACCATGGATACGAATGAAGGCAAAATTGCTCCTAACAGTTTTAATTTTGCTGTCAGTGTCAGATGGGGAGCATTTTTGGAACTCACGCATCCACGTTCACTGTAACTGTGGCTTTGCTGAAGGGAGAACACAAGTGAGGAAGATGAGAGACTTAGCTATTTCATAGATTTTGATATCACAGTGCTGGTCACCTCTGTTTCCACATGCATCTTTACAGAAGATAAAAATATTACTTACCTGAAGGGAAATATATCTGGATTGTGCTTTTTGTTCAGCTGCAGCGAGATTCTTCAATGCAAAGATAGCCGAAGAAGAACATGGTGAAAAGGAGACTGCTGCAAAACCTGCTGTGCCCAGGCACAGGTTCTGCTAGCTCTGCTCTTTCCACAGCTTACCAGCAGTCACACATGATAATAGGCTGAATCCATGCTAATGTTTTAAAAGGACTCAGCTAAGACCAAGTTGCATAGAACAGCCCACAAGTGTTCAGCTAAAGTCTCTTTAAGTCCCAAACCAACTGGCTGCACATGAGCTGCCTGTGGGGAGCAGGCCCAGGGATGCTCCACATGCTTTGCAGGGTGCTGGCTGGCAGGCCTACATGGTGTCAGGCAGCTTTAGGAGGTTACTGTGACAGGTAGTCATGCTTCAGTGCTGGAGGATGTGTCCCACATCCTTGAATACAGTGCTACGTAAACGGCAAGGCTTGTTAAGGAAGCAGGTTGTCATAAGGCTTATATTTATTCCTGTACATCTACTGCAGGAAATAGGAATCTGTTTTGTTCCATTCACTAGATGTAAATTTCGCAGATTGCTTGGAGGGAGGCAGTGAGTTAGCAAGTGTATTTTAGCTACTTGCAGTAACCTGAAACCACGAGGAACTCCAGGGGTCAGCTGTAGTACGTTACTTGGTAGGGCTAGAGAGCTACTCTTCCTAAAAGCACCAATTGCAACACAGGTGTTAATGGTAAAGAACAAATAGTTAAAAGACAATACAATGTGCATTGCTTTATAAGTCCAAGCACAGACTTTGCCTTTTTCTATGTGACTCTTCACAACAGGTATTTTTTCTGTTGTAACTTTAGGAAGGGAACAAACTCTTAAGACATAGCTTCTGGATGCAGTTGTTCTGCAAATTTTAGTTAATGAGGCCAAATATATACAATAAATGCGTACAAATCAAGTCAGATAAATAAAGCTGTGATATCAAACATTGTTCTTATAGATTTCTACATTTAGGGGTTACTTTTCATAACAGACCATGACTTACTGTTAGACTCGTGCATTGGTTTCTACTAGCATCGGAGAATTTCTATTTGCAAATATCCTACTCGTTGTCTCCTATATACAAATGAAACAATACATCCTTATGCAAACCCCAAAGCAAATAAAGTAAAAACACATGAAATATTTGTACTTGTTAGTAAACTAAAGGAAAAAAAAGTCTAACGGTACAGCATAGAGATATTTGCAAGTGATTATATATTAATGCAAGCCTCATTAATGTCATCCTCTTTCTCAAACTTGGAGACACATGCTCTTTTAATTTTATTCCCAGGCATAAAATGACCCTATTCTCCTTTGAAGAACCCAGTTTATTTATTGTCTTTTAATATCATGTATGCATCACACAGTCACAGAAGGGCTGAGGCTGGCAGGGAGCTCTGGAGGCACCAGGCCCAGCCCTGCTCCAGCAGGGCCACCCCGAGCAGGGTGCCCAGCACCACGTCCAGGTGGCTTTTGGACATCTCCAAAGTGGGAGACTCCACAGACTCTCTGAGCAGCCTGTGCCAATGCTCAGGCACCTGCAGAGCACAGAAGTGCTTCCTGATGTTCAGAGTGAGCCTCCTGTGTTTGTTTGTTATCACTGCCTCTTGTGCTTGCACTGGGCACCACCAAAAAGACTGTGTTCTTCCTCTTTGCACCCTTCCTTTAGGTAGTCATACCAAATAAGATCTCTCTCTGAGCCTTCTCTTCTCCAGGCTGAACAGCCCCTGCTTTCTCGACCTCTCCGCATATGAGAGGTGTTCCAGTCCCTGATGCGTCCCTCAGCCACGTCTCTCCAAGTTAACATCTCAAGGCTTCCATGCTGGTCATATCTGGGGCAAGTAGTTCATGAGGGGTAAATTACGTAGATGTAAAGGGCTTCATATTGAAAAGGTGTTGGATATGTTGAAACACAAATCTAGACTACCTTTGCCCTCCAGCAAGCTTAGTGCATGTTGCCATTATGCCTCCAAGCTATGGAAGTTACCATGGTCAACCGTGGTTAAGCAATCAGCTTATTTCCAAAAAACTGATGAGTTTTTCATATAACTGAGACCTCTACTGTTAAAATTAAGGAAAAAAAAAGTGGGATAAAATAAGGGTAGGATTTATAAATGACAGTTTTATTTTGGGGAGATAAAAATCAGCAGACAGCAGAGTGGACAACGATGCAAGAATGATGTTACCTTTGTGTACATTGCGAGGTCTGGTGAGTGCACCAGGGGATGAAGGATGGAGTCCTGTTTATTTACATTTGTTTTCTGTTTGAGAGACAGCCTGAGAAGTAAAATAAAATGAGAGCCTACTCAAATACCTGCTACGTTTCCCCTTAAATTGAATTTCTCATTTTATCAGGAAGCAATACTTGCACTGATGTTAGACAGGCAGCTAAAAGGTCAGCAAGTTCCCTTGGTTGCCTTTTGTCAAGGGTTTTTGACTTCTCTGTGAATAAAGATCTCCCAGGAGGAAGGCAGACCTGAATTTCCTGTCATCTTGAAGACAGCAATGAATTTGAAAATGTTACAAAAAGCATAAGGGACTTGAAGCACACCTTCAAATGCACTGCTGATGCCAATAGCTTCCCATGTAAACATGCACACAGAGTTGTTTTGGATTTGTTCTGTCAACTTTTTGTTGTGAAACAAATTGTTATACAGCTGCCCACCTTGAATACTGAATGAATCTGATGGTTTTCCATTACTGCACTACGCCTGATCGGGACTACGATCTGCTCAGGTTAGCTGTGGTGCTGGCATGCTCCCAGCCGTGATGTGCTGAGCCCCTTTACATTTTCTGTTAACCTGTCCTGTGTCTGGCCTGGCTGCCTTGTCCTGTCCTGCTCTCTCACAGTCCTTTGAGATGAGTGCCAGCAGTTAAGACAGGTATCCAGGCAAAAAGAAAAAGCTCTCTCACTCACAAGTAGCATTAATCATTCTAGGAAGCACATAAGTTTTCCTCCATCAGGGGCAGAGTTATTGCTTTTTCTTAACATCTGTGGGGAGATGTTTCTTGTTCTTGCAACATTAATGGGGGACATTTTGTCAGAATATACTTCAGTTGTTAAGGCCCCTATCATTATTTTTTCTTCACTTAGCCGAGCTAGTGAAACATGGAAATATCTGTGAGCAATATATTTGTAATTGTATATGTATTGTGTATGGGAAAGAAAGACTTAACAGGGTGAATTAATCTGTGTATTTAAGTCCACACACCCAGCTTGTTTTTCTGTATTATATCACGTAACAGATAGCTTGGAAAATAATTTATTTGGTTGAGAAGTTCTGTGTGATAACCAATTTGCAAAGAAGAAAGCCCATTGTAATCTGACAGAGCCTACTATGATCTCAGGATGCTGAGGAAATTGCCATGGAACGCCTCCTGGTTAAATTTTCACTCTGTACTCATCTAGTTATTTACATAAACATTTTCAATGAAAACAAATTAGTGCTCTAGCATAATTACTATCCTCCTGAGTAACAGATGTATCCATTTGGAGTGTCTATGAAAACAAATGAGCAGAAATGATAGGACTGTGAACCGGTCTAAAATATTGTGTTATTTGCTTATTTGAGATTTCCTCCACTACCACTCTGGAAATTATGTTTCAAAATAGGTTATTGAAATAAACTCCATGGGAAGAATAACTCCTTGTTGCATAGTTTGGAATACTTACAAAGGGAAGAACAGTGTAATTTAGATAGCAATGATGTCAGTTAAAGTCAGCTGAGAATCTAAAAAAAAAGGTATTATAAAAATTCCTCAATGTAGTGAAGAAATTGGTTTCTTCAGAGTTACAATTCATTTAGAGTTCCTTCTGAAGCTGCCTGTAGCAATTCCAGGCAAGCAAGTGTATGACACAGACATAATGAGACCAAGTCAGAATGGGGATAGCCATGGGATATGGAGGTTTTACACTTATGTTCTATTTTGTTATCACGTGGGTGCACGGAAACACACATATTGCAGCAAGTACATGTCACATTATCACTAACAGATTTGCAATAACTGGAGTTCAAAGGTGCACAAAGCAATCTCAGAATTCTGTGGATTTGAATTATTTTAACAAGGCTCAAGTGTGGGTCTTCCAAAATACATGTGAAACTGTCTTCAGCCCTGCAGACTGCATATGTTAGGATCACTGATAGCTGAAATGACACTACTGCTGGCAACTGTATTCTGTAGGCAATTACCATCATGTGTTTACTGGTCTCCAGCTGAGAACTTTTCAGACCTGGAACTTGCTTTGCAGTCAGCTGCCATTCTGAATGTATGAAGGGCTTTATACATAAAGGAATACAGAAACAAAGATTCAAAGAAAGTAATATGAGATTTGCCGGCTTTCTGATTCTTTTCTAAAGTTATATGTTATTTCTAAGGACATTCACTTAATGTCTTTGATTTGGGCTGTCTGATAGTTTACATATCACTGCAATTCAGAAAATTAACTCCTGCTCTTATATTTTTGGTTATATATAAAATGCAAAGCTTTTAACACAAGTTACTGGGACTCCCAGAAGGGTGAAAATAAACAGAAGTATGTAAAAGCCATGAAAGTAATTTGGTTTAATTAAATAAGGCTTAACATTTTTATTTCCCTGATGGATGCATTACCTGAATCAATAGGAAATGTGTACGGACTAAGGGCAGAAGAGTAGAAATCCAATCACAAACTCTTTCCTTTCACTATTGTACTGAACAACTGCAAAATGGACTACCTGGTAACACATTCAATTAGAAATCCCAAATATATATTTCATGTGGACCTATGAGGAGAGCAAATCCTAAATGGCCATTGACTTGCAATGATCAACTAACTAGTGAAGATTACTACTGATAGTGCATATCAGATAAAGGCCCGTGTTTAGTTTGTGGTAGATATGTTTGTTCTGTCTTATAATACTGAGTAAGTGTTCAACATACAATAAATTTAGATTAGGCTTTAGGAAGAAATTCTTCATTCAGAGCGTGGTGAGGCCCTGGCACAGGCTGCCCAGAGAAGCTGTGGATGCCCCATCCCTGGAGGTGCTCAAGGCCAGGCTGGATGGGGCTTTGGGCAACCTGGTCTGGTGGGAGGTGCACCTGCACATGGCAGGGGGTTGGAACTGGATGGCCTTGAAGGTCCCTTCCCATAAACCATGCTATGGAAAACAAACTTCAGATGAAGGTCTTTCTTACTATCAGTTGTGTCAAGAAGGAATTTGATTTTGAAACTGACTTTACCAAAGCATGTACAAAAAGCTATGAGACTGTGCCAAGGCCATCGGAGTCCATGCTGATGCTTAATGGCCTCAGATGCCTTTTCTTCAGGTTAGAAAAGTCAATGATGTTTCAGAAGGAGCTGATGATATATCATCTTCCTTTAAGTGATATTAATAATGTGTTTATCATAAGTGCCACAAAATAAAAGTTAGAAATGTTAATCCATAAGATAATTTCTAGATTAGCAGACTCTTTAAAAAGTTGCTTTACAAACACAGTGATCATTCATCCATGTTTATACTGTGTGATTTTTTTAAAGCTCCTTCTTCACTTATCTACCAGGATTTGCTACACTTTTAAAACTTTTATTCTCCCAAGGACCTGCTGAACCTTTTTAATGATAGATACTCCACCAGCATCCCCTTCTGTGCTTTTTTCTAATCTGTAAAAGAAATTTACAGAATTACCTTGCACCAAAATTAACTGAGTCACCGTGGAGTTACAAAAATGCTTAATATAGAGGAATCTGTCTGCAGGCAGCTAGAAATGTATTATTTTTGAGTTAATATTAATTAGATTGTTTTGGCATAAAAAGACACTGAAATAGACCAGAAGGAGGAGGAAAGCAGGCAGCAAGAAACTTCATTGTGTGTTATATTTTTTTCAATCACAGCAGAGAGCACAATCTCTTACCAGGTATTATTTTTTAAAACCTACAAAGCAGTCTGTAGCAGTAAATGGATGAGAGTCTGTGCCTTGAAGAAGACAAATACAGTTTAGTGTTGCCATACAGATCTCTTTTTATTTTTCCTTGAGTTGTAACTAATGTTTGGATACATCTTGATAACATCTCTCCCATGTAAGTCCCAGATTGCACAAGATCAGGATATTTTTCAGAGTCACATTTTTGCCTTACAGCAAAATGTTGATACAATCAAGACTGGCTAGATTACAGGCAATCACAATTTTTTAAAGTCGTGTTTTCGTATTAACACAATAAATCTATCACCTGAGCAAATAAAATTATACACTGGATAAGATCTTGTATTTTATTTGTTTACAAAACTGCCAGGATGATTTTCAGGACCTTATTTCACCGTGTCCATGTAGACACAACTGATATAAGTGCTGGATAAGATTACAGTTTTGTTCTGCCTCCCCCAAAATGTACGATATTGTTCCTTTGTTGGGAGAAGTTGCTGTGGCTTAGTTTTCCTCTGAGCATTTCCAGGTAGGCACCTGCAAACAGCTGTAAAATTGTCTTAATTTTGTGCCCTGCACTAGACATAAGGGGTAAAATGAGCCCTTGGAAGCAAGGACTGTCGTGTGAACTAAGAAGAAGGAACAAGATTCTCTCATTTCTGTCCGTGTGTGTGTCCACAGTGATTCAAAGTGGATGGATCATTGACCACTGCTCATCAGAAAACCTTCTGGGGAGACAAGGCTGTCATACAGCACCTGGCACAGGGGACTGGGAGGCTTCTTTAGTCTAAACTCTCTGGAAATTAGGGGAAATAATCATAGAATCATAGAAGGGTTTGGGTTGGAAGGGATCTTGAAGATCATCTAGTGCCCAGAGTAAAACATTTTTCCTTGTATCTAATCTAAATCTACTTTCTTTTAGTTTAACCTCACTGTTATCCCCAAGCCTTAGTACAGTTTCCAGGAGGACCTGCTGCTGGTCTCAAAACTGGCAGTATTTCATTCTGTTGGACCCTGTCTTTGAATCCTATGACAGCCTACCCAGACCTACTGTATCTGTGTAGGAAAGAGAAGGATGGGTGGTGAGTGCAGCTCAGGCTGCAAAGCTGGGAGTGTCTTGAAAAGGTGTTGATTGTCACAGAGCTCACTTCTGATCTTGGCCTTTGCAGTTTGCATCAGTGAATGAATTCTCTGTTCCCTTAACCATGAAGAACAGAGGTTTTTGTATTTGTCTGTCAACTGCTCCTGGCAGCTCCATCTTTTTACCTGAGCCATTTGGAGTAGGAAGGTCATCTGTCTTCCTTGCAATCTGTGAGAATACATGGCTTGATCACATCCCACACTGTCTCAATTTGATGCGTGTGCCTAAGCAAGGACCACTGTGAGTATGGGCATTAAAGATTGCACTAGAGATATGGAAACAATGGTAATCTTTATTTGCTCCCTCTTGGTCATTACAGTTCTTCATCAGCCAAAAAAAGACAACATTTTGTTGGTGGTGGCCATCTACCACAACCTGAAACACAACAGAATGTCATGTCCATGTGCCTCACTGCTCCTCCAGCTGTGCTAAGACCACTCAGCCAAGGCTCACTGTAGCATCCTCAGGAGCCCTGGATGATAACAGAGCAGAGTTGCTAGTTGCATCCTGGATCTGGCCCCACAAAACCATTTGTGATCGTCAATATACCACAACAAGGGACCTCAGTTACTGCCTCAGCAACCTCTATGGGGCACTGAAATGTGTCTTTATTGGTCTGAAAGGAAAGACAGAAGCCCACTTGTATCACACTCAAAGGTGACCCTTAGTGGAATACTCGTTGTTTGCTATATTTTGCAGCAAATGGAGGATTGGATCGCCCCACTCAAGGGGAAAGAGCAGGACCCATTTTCATTGTTTTGCTGCTCATGAGAGCAAGAAAGCTCTGTACTGCAAGAAAAGCCCACGTCACTCTTTTGTATAGAACCTGAACAGTTTTACACCTGATGTTTTCTGAGTGCTGCTTTCTTTAATTGTTTCCCCCAACACTAGTTGGTCTAGTCTTACTCCTTCAGTTTCTCCACCTTCTGCCTGCCAGTGTGACTGGCTGCACATGGTAGGCAATGGGTCCTCAGCAGGTCTTAATGCTCTCCTGATCCTCCTTGCCCAAGCTTCTCACATGGAAAGCAGGCAGCTTATGTAAACAGAGCGTTTAATTGGTATGAATTGTGCAAACAGTGAAATCAAATACAAAGAAAGATAAGAACAAGAAATCAAATGCAAACAAGCAACTGTGTAGGCAGTAACAAATTTCCTGTGCTTTTCATTCTTCATATGACCAACCCAGATCTTATAACACATAGAAGCTCAGGCAGGGAGTTAGTTTTAGCATGCCCTGGTGTGTATACATTTGCTAAATAAGTCAACTAATTGGACTTTTTTGTTTGTTTGTTTGTTTCCCTAGAGAAATGAGAGGGATCTGGGGAGAGCTTGAAGTGGGCTACTGGTACCTAAAAGGGGCCTACAGGAAGCTGGGTAGGGACTCTTTGTCAGGGATTGTAGTGATAAGACATGGCATAATGTTTAAACTAAAAAAGGGTATATTTAGATTAGGCATTAGGAAGAAATCCTTCACTGAGAGAGGTAAGGCACAGGCACAGGTAGCCCAGAGAAGCTGTGGATGCCCCATTCCTGGAGGAGCTCAAGGCCAGGTTGGATGGGAGTTTGGGCAGCCTGCTCTAGAGGCAGGTGTCCTTGTACATGGAGCAGTGGGTGGGGTGGAACTAGATGGTTTGTAAAGTCCCTTCCAAAAAAACCACCCCCTGATGCATCCTTTGATTCTCTGTACTTTTCCATCTTGACTATGGTTCAGAGCAGGCTATTTTGGTATTTTCCACCAAGCCTGCCATTTTGGTACCTTCCAAAATGCACTCTTCTGGTAATCCCCAGAGCCCAGGCTGCAGGGACAGAAAGATGATCAGGGAGTGTCTGTTGATACTCACCCACTACACCTGTTACTGATTGACAGTGGAGGACTGATGTAAGAGGAGTTAATCATGAACTACAGCTGAGCTGGGCAAAAAAGCTACTCCACCACCTTTCTCTCCAACTGCTCTGTCTATAAGAGAGAGGGATTGACTCCTAGTCAGTCTCAGATTCCTCACCATGCTGTTCTTGGACTCCGCTCTGATCCATCCTTTCCCCAGGAGGGATTTCAAGGGGCACCTGCTGGAAGGCAGTACCTTCTCTTGTTCATGGCAGCAGTCCAGGTGGAGGAACGGTCACCTCCAGGCCTCCAGTGGCTCCTCAGTCTGAGCAAGACTTATGGCAAGTGCAAGCAGGGACAGCTCGCTGGGCCCCCTGGACAAGTGCCTGTCTCCAGAAGCAGAGATCCAAGAAGCTCCTGGAAGGGACTCACCAGAGGCATCGTGTTCAGCTCCTGGCTATGAATAGGTCTTCCTCCAGAGGAAGCCATGTGTTTTGAGAGCCATGTCCAAAGGCTTCTGGAATTGCAGCAGATTTGGGTCTGGGACCGCTTGCCTGGGGAGCCAGCTCCAGACCTGTCAGGGAGGAACCTTTTCCTGATTTGCTGGCTGAATCTGGTCAGGAGGCAGCTACCTGCTATTGCAGTTGGTCCTGTCCTAGTCCTGGGTATCAGATAGAAGGGATGGACACCTGCCCCTCTGGCCCCCTTGTCAAGAAGCTTTGAAAGCACAGGAAGTCACCCCTCAGCCTTCTCTTCTCAAAGCTGAGTAAACTGTCTTCAGCCTCTCCTCCTGCCTTGTGCCTTCTAGGCCTTAGCCTATTTTAGTGGCCCTCCTTTGGAAGTGCTCAACAAGCTTGGTGTCCTTCTTCTCTTGTGGCTGCACAGAGGAGAGTGGAACAAGCCCTCCTCTCAACTGGCTGGCTCTCCTGGCCTTAATGCAGCCCAGGATACACTTGGTTTTTTGGGCTGTCAGGGTGCACTCCTGTTGACACCGCTTCAACTTGTCGTGGAGCAAAAGCCCCAGAGGCTTTGGCATGGGGCTACTGTACAGCCCCTCATGCCCTGTTGGGACCAGTAGCCCCCAGGATCTTCACTCTCCTCAGGATCCTGCTGGGCCCAGAAGTGGTGTGTAAGGCTGTGGCAGGGCCCTGGCACCTGCGTGTCAAAGTGCTGCCAGTCACAGGGCCCAGGGCAGGATACAAGGGTCTCTGTCCCATGCAAGCCTGCTGGCCTTGGCCATAGGGATAAGGCTGGCTTGGGGCCAGCCCCATGACATCAGAGGTGGAAAGGGGCAAAGGACAAAAACTGGAGCCTGGAGCATCCTTTGGAGGTTCTCCGCTCCACTTGCAGCTCCCAGCAAGCTCCCTTTGGAAAATGGACACAGCTGTATGGTGTGTTGAGAACAGTGACAGCCACCCTCAGGAGGAGCCTAGGGCTCCCTGGCCTTTTCAGCTGGATAGTCTTGTTAAAGGGTGGAGTTGGTGGGCTGCAAAGCCCTGGAAAATGTCTTCTTGAGCTAGGGTAGCAGTGGTGGCCATCATCACCCCCCTTCTGCAGCCAGTGGCAGCTGCTGTAAGAAAGGGGCTGCAAAGTTGTTGCAGGCAGCATCAGTGTCTGTGCCCTGCCATGAGGCTTTGGAGCCCCCACTGGTGTCCTGCCACCCACAGAGGATGCTTTCCTCCTGCAGCCATCAGGCCAGCGGCTTTTTGGCACTCGCAGGAGCCCCTGAGATGGCTCCAGCTGGAGGGAAGAAAGGGCTGAGGCAGGGCTCTTGGCTGCAGCAGCACGTGGGGCCCGCAGGAAGGTCTTGCTCCTATGCTCAGGGAACAGCTGATCACCAGCCCTCTGGGGTCAGGAAGGAAATTTTCCCCATGGCAGATTGGCACAGGTCCCTGGAGTCTTTTCACCTTCCTCTGTAGCACAGAGGATGGCCCCTCACCGGGGCTTTTGGTGGGCACCTTGGTCTAGGCCACTGCTGGCTGTTCTTGCAGCACTCAGACACCACTGGTGCCCTGGCACTCTCCATCTCTCTCTCTCTTTTTTTTTTTTTTTTTTTCCTACCAGAGCTCTGGAAGAGGCAGAGAGCTTGGGGCCTTGCCTTGCTACCATGTGCCCAGCTCTTCTTGCTTGTGCAAAGCAGTCCGGGCTTTGAAGGCCTGCTGGCTTGGAACACCATCAGAAGCTGCTCCATGCCAGCTGCCTCTGCACGCAATAAAGACACAGTACTCTAATTTGTCTGCTCTACATTGTTTCCTTATCTCCTTTTTCAGAGAGTGTAGGGATAGGTCAAGGGGTAAGGGCTTGAAAATAAAAGTGGGTAGATTTAGATTAGATAGAAAGAAGAACTTCTCTACTCTGTTGGTGTTTAGGCACTGGAACAGGTTGCTCAGAGAAACTGTGGATGTCCCATCTGTGAAAGTGGCAGCTAGATGGGGTTTTGGGCTACCCGGTCAAGCAGGAGGTGTCCCTACCCATGGCAGGGGTGTTGGAACTGGAGAGTCTTGAAGGTCCCTTCCAACCCAAACATTCCATGATCAGAAATGGAGTACCAACACTGGTAACATATTGGTGGTTTTGCTATCCTGAAACCTAGGGACTGAATATGAAGGGAAGTGAAGGAGTAATTGAGAAGTTTGCTATACTGGATAGCAATATGGAGTGGATGCTCTAGTAATAGAGCATGCATCAGGTTTGAGTACTGGACTATGGCACTGTTGGCAATGCTCCTGTCTGCATTCATGTCTTATAATTACAAACCTTTTCTTCAGGTTATGGAAGAAAAGAACCTGAAGAATTGGCCAGGTATGAAGCTGCCATCCTGATCCATCTCTTCAACCCAAGAAAGCTCTGGAGATGCTGGGAAAATTCCTGACTAGTATCAAAGCATTGTTTTCCTCTGCAGTGCTCGCCTTTGCCAGATATTCAGTTTCCTCTTACAACCCTGGAGCCAGATTCTCCGTAAGAAAGGAGGAACAGTGGTAACAAAGAGGAGAATTCCCTGTGCCATGGGATTGAAGAAGAAACACAGGATAACACCAGATTTGCTCCCTTATTTAACATGCTGGGCTTGCACAAGTATGGAAAAGTTCTATTCTTTACAGTCCTATCCATTAACAAATTGTGAAGGAATTGCCTAATCTGATTTTTGGAAGGATGATTCTTCCAAGTTTGACAGGCTCCCTACAGCTTTTGTGGAATATTTAAATGTAGAAAAAGATGATTTCTCTTCTAACCAGAGTTTAGTCCCCATACTGCCCACTCACAGCAATGCCATCTTTCTGGGGGGAGAAAGTCACAAGCCATCTGCTCACTGTCCTTTCTCACCTGCCTTTTCTGTTGAAGTATCTGCTTTGCTGAGTTCTGGTGGATGTTGGCATACTCTAATTTGTGGTGCATGCCCATCTGCTGGGCAGGCAGACCTCCAGCCCACATTCTGCACCAGAGGTGTTTCCTCCTCTCCTCTTCTTGTCTGGACTATGTGAACTGAACCACATAACACTGTTTCACAGTGTTTCTATTGTCTCTTCCTCTGTACATTAAAATTAAAATATCTTCAATCACAGTGAGGTTAATTTGTGTGTCATTAGGTAGAGTAGCATAAATTACCAAAATGTAATTGCAGAGTTTCTATAAACTTGATCCAAAGAAAAAGTCATTGTTCCAATTCATGGCAGAAATAAGGTATCTTCCCTGGCTTCAAATGCTGTTGGGGAGCAGAGGTAAACTAAAGAGTGGGTAAATTCACACAAACAACAACAATAAAAGTGAGCAAATCTGTTATCCAGTTTTGGAGAGAAGAAATTCCACTTGTGTCTCCCTTTGATATCGCTGCAAGGAAGCTACAAAGATTCAGCTGAATACTTGCCTGATCTGCTTTCCTGTCTAGGAATGGATTGGAGATATTGTACATTTCTCCATACTTCATTTCTAATTTCAGAAAGGATTTTTTAAAAAGTTGAGAAAGTTAAGTACCTGGAAGCAGTTTAATCAACTCCCTAAGGCTAATAAAAATAAAAATAAAAATGAGAATTCTGGTTTCCTTGGAAGGAAAAGTGAAGATTAAGCCTCCTACCCCCAGTTAAGACTTGGCATCCCAACTCTAGATTTAGTTCTTAATACTAGCTACTCATCTCAGTTTACTCAGCTTTATGACTACTATAAATTAGCAATAACAAGATACAAAATACAGATGGAATATCCTGTCTAAACAAAATATACTTATATTTGCACTATGCCACAAAAACTCCTTCTAGTATAAGTGCCTCGTTATTTCCATTCTGCATTGTTTGATTTTCAGTATTAAACTGTTCCAGTGACTCATGAATACCATGTACAAAATATATTCCAGCTAAAATGTTTAGGAATACTTTCATGATATATGTTAGTTTACATAGGTGTATCTTGAACACGAGAATAGTAACTACTTAGTCTCGAGGAATGTAAAGATCCAAGAGAAATTACCCACTGTACCTGTAATTGGAGTTCTCTTAAAGGTCATAACCCTCTATAGATCCACACTTACCCTCCTTCTTCCTCTCGGGATTCGGAATACATTAGGCTTAGGATGGATTGTTTAGTTCTCTTCAGACCATAAAGAAACTGATGAAGAATAAGTCACATGGTACTCCCTGTAAGCCTTGTATATAACTGAGCCTATATAAGTCAGCCTGACAGATGGCCAGAAATAAGCTTTCCAGTAACATGATTCAAATATTGCACTAAAAGTAGTCATGATCTTTGAGTTATTTCAGTTACATAAAAGTAGTTTAATTTCCTTCCACTGTTACAGCATCTACCAACCCTCTTCTTTTAAGGATATGAGACTGCAGAACCTTGGCTAATAAACAATATCACTAGCTTTGGCTGAAATATCAAACCCTGGGAAGTATATATATTTTTCTGTGATATAAGGGGATTGCAAAGCCTTACTGCAGAAATTACTGTTCTCAACACTGATGGTGATATGACATTTTATTGTCCTCCAAGAGAGTGTTTTTACACTTTCTATGCAAACAAAAAAATAAAAATAAAAAAATCCCACTTTAGATTACCTCTCCAATATTAGTGCATGAATTTAAAGTGCTGGTTTGAAGTTATAGCTGACAGAGCAGATAGCAGTTGCTGTATTTTAACTCTGATTTCATCCTGAGTATATAAAAATGCCTACTTTTTCAGGAAAATCCCCCCCCTCCCCTGTTAAACTTTCAGTTAGTTATTTCAGCATCACATAGTATTAAAATGCTTCCATAGAAAAGGTCACTCTTTTTCCTTTCAAAACATTTCTTTGTGGTTTCTGTTCCCAGAGGTACACACAGAATCAACAATCGATAAGAGAACATCACATAACACTCTGACTTACCTTTGAGGAATATCATTTAGGTCAACACATTTTATCAGGGAAAGACTTTTACAGCCAATCATTTTCTTTTTAATGACATTTTCTAACCACTAGGTAAATTTTCCTTGAATAGCAATAGTATGGCTCAGTTATTCATTTTGATGCATTTTAGCAGCAAAAATCACTTTAAGACGTCATTCTGATAAATCCTCTTTTCCTGGCTACAGCTTGCTTTTTATGAATTGAAATGCTTCCTAGTTATAATTCTGAGCATTTCTGAAATGTGTAGTCTTGATATCCTAAAGGATGGCTTAGCAAGTTTCCACTGGACCTTGTAACAAGTAGGGCACTAACAGAATCCTAACAGTGTTATCCTGAGCTCTCTTAATATCTCTGAAATCTTTAAATTTAGTGGAGAAAGCCAAATCCATACAGTTCTGCTAGTTAAGATCGAATACATCTTCTTAGAAACACATTTCAAACTTGAGAGAGGCTTTCTAATGATGGCCTCAAAGCCTCCACAATATGGTAGAGAAGAGCTCCTTCGAAAGGCATGACCATGGATTACTGTGTGCAAGGCCACTGTCAAAAGCAAATCTGAATGCCATATAAGATAGTTAACCTTATCACTTTCTCAATGTATTGGAAGACACAAAAGAGACAGAACAAATGGTGACTTTGGAATCATGTTAGTTGTGAGGAAATGTATTGAGGTTATTGATTTCTATGTGATAGGAAAATATTTTAATATTTGTATTCATCTATCACTGTAGTACTTTGCAATTGTTATAATCTTGCTTTCCAACGTGGTATGACCAATCAAACCTCTCCATGGAGGCATGTGTGAAAAGCATATTAGAAAACCAACCAAACAGACAACAACAACAACAACAAAAAAGCAACATTTTTGCTGAATATCTTTGTTGAAATAACTCCAATTTTGCATAGTGCATCATGCGTTCAAAAATATGATGATACCAACTGCGTCATCTAGTCGTATACCTTAAGAGCACATACTTTCATCCTTTCCATAGATTCCTGTTATTATTCAGTGAGGAGAAAGAAAGCATGGTCAATATTTTATTTTGTTTTTGTTATTCTGAGACAAGCCCTATGCATAGGATGCGTCCTTCACATCTTCCTTCACATTCAAGAAAAAAAAAATTGCCTCATGAGCATATTTTTGCAATTTACTAGCTAGTACAATGGATGTAAAGAAGCTCTAACATGGCATGTTAAAATTGCTCCAGTAATTCAGTCTCTTACTCGATGTGCAGTTACCTAGTGGAAGAAAAGATTAAGGATGCTGGACACAGCAAACAGGAAGCATACCATTCCTTGACACTCTTATGAAGTAGGACAGATAAGAGAGGGGATAGCTGGGGCTGAAAATAATGCAGGTGTAGCTCTGCAAGGTCAGCTTGCGCTTCCCTTGTGAGAGAGCTGCAGAGAGAAAAGAGATTGCCCCAGCAGCACAGAGCCCACCTGGAGATCGTGTACCCAGGTGTGACTCCAGACCCCACTCCATGACTCAGGACCATGCTGAACCTGTGCTGTAAGAATAGCCTTGAGGAACCCAAATATCAGTGTATGTACTTGCATTGCTAGTAAAATTTTGCTGCTGGAGAAGTTTACTTTTCAATTTCTTTTATTGTGGAAGCTTGGCTTCCAGGTTGGAAAACTTACTTTTTGGCATTTCTGTGCCATCACATACCAGCCCAGTTTACAGGTCTGAAAGAGACCCAGATGTACCTGCTCTGTGCCTTGGCCAGTGGCTGGTGAGCAGCCAGGCAAAGTAGAAGGGATGTCTCAGACTTGCAGAGCAACAAAGTGATAAATAAATTGTGACACTTGATCTGCAACAGTTTTTGCTATAAAAATTATCTAAATGGCCTGCTGATTTTCCAGGAAAGGAAAGATTACTTATACCACAGTGACTGGGTTTCCTTTTCTTCAGTTCCAGGCCTTACATGCCACAAGTTCAGCACTGAGCAGGCCATACATGTAGAGCTTAGTGCTACTGTAAGGCTGTGTCTGAGTGAGATTAATAGTGCCCTCCTGGCAGTAACTAACCTGTCAGCTCAGGTTTGGATGCAATAGCTAACATAACACATTTAAGAAAGCTGAGAGAGGCACAGGAAACTGTCTAGACCAGAGAAATGGACTTGATGTCACTGCTAGTGATAACAGGGCCAGCATATATATATACATATATATATATATATATATATATATATATATATATATATTTTCCTGCCTTTGTGTGGAAATCAGAAGAAAATCATAGGAGTCTTTTCAATACACCATGGCAACGTGAAGGCATTTAGCAAGGAGCATCCATGAAGAAGTTCAGCCATCAGTTGATCTCTTGCAAATATGCTCATTATGAACATTTTCCTTCTGAAGGAATGGATACTGAAGTATGGATAAAGGTCATAACAGACCTCTCTGGTTAGTCAGATGGCTTCTCTGATAAGAAGCTTTCCAGACTGACTGCAACTGAATCTTCTTCACAATACAAATCCAGGAGAGTTGACATTGGGTCATGGTACTAACTCCAGGTCTGACTGGTTGCCTGTTAGATGAAGGATTAACCAGTGCCTCTTTGTTTAGCATGCATCATGAACTGCATTGGAAAACCATACAGAGAAGTGAGGACTCCTTGCAGACCAGGCTGCTGGCCCCAAGTTTGAAGATATCTATGTGGAAGCCCAAAGCATTTGATCAGTTGTGTCTGGAGGCAGCTCAGGGGCACTCCTTAACATGTCTGAAGAACTGAGACTGCAAGAGAAGAAACCTGACTCACCTTTCTGTCAATTCCTGGCTTGAGCTATGCTTCTCTAGTTGGGAACTCTTCTAAACTTCTGACAGAGAAAGGCAATTATTCAAGATCAAACATGGAAATGACAGTGTTGGGGAAGAAACATTCCACATTTTCTTCATTACTTCTATAATTTCTTTTATTCTGTGGAGATGGCAAATGGCAGGAGGGTCTCCAAGGAAGGTTTGCTATTAGTGGCTGCCTGGATGTTTGCAGAAGACAGCAGGACAGCATAGTAAAAAGAGAGAAGATGACCTGAAGGCTTCCTCTCCTCATGTAGGTGCAACTTAGGAAACAAATAGAGGAAATATCTTTCACGTGTATCAAAAGGCAAACAGAAACAGAAGAAGTTTGCTCAGAGTGAAAATGTGCTTCCTTGTTACCAGAGGATGACAAAGTGTAAAGACAGTATAGAATAATTTTCTTCTCCTTCTTCTTCTTCTTCTTCTTCTTCTTCTTCTTCTTCTTCTTCTTCT
>CM021763.1:65540269-65611018 GCA_011075105.1 Heteronetta atricapilla
CTTCTTCTTCTTCTTCTTCTTCTTCTTCTTCTTCTTCTTCTTCTTCTTCTATTTTTTAAGGTGATATTTACTAAAAAATGGCTCTGGATTTGTACCATGAGCAGAATCATCTTGTGAAGGTGGCAGTAATATGAAACTGGCATTGTAAGATATGCTCTCCTAAGCAATTCAGCTCTGTTTACAAGATAGATCTTATTTTAATGCAAACAAATCCACAGACAATCCTATTGTGTTGTTAGCCTAGAATGATCTAAGAGAAAAATATGTCACATTGAGTACGTGGTGCTATGTTAAAGGGCTAAAAATATTCAGCTAAATGCGGTTGAAGAGTGGATTGAAAAATGTCATCTCAGCCACAATTCTTTGTTTGCTCTAGGAACTTTAATGTAGTGTGTTTTTGTGGGCAAAGCACATAAGGATGACACAATGTCAGCATCAAACTTATCTGGAAATATGTATGCTAGCACAAGGGAACACCTTTCCCCCCCCAAGCTACGTGCCTTGCTCCTCAACATGGCCTTTTAAGCAACGGGCAGAATTGCATTTGGTGTATTGCACCTTGTGGAATTAAAGCAAGTCTAAAGAAAACTGCTCCAGCATCTGTCTTCTTTCAAGCAGATTGTCAACAAGGGGAGGGGGGAAGGAAGGAAGGGGAAACTTTGCGAGGATGTTTTAAAACCCTCCAGATAAACTGTCGCTTTGAGCCTTGACAGCTCAAGAACTTGACACAAGTGCCTGCTCCCCAGAGGCTGTCCCCTGCATGCTTGGCAAGCTGATCACGGCTGCTGAGCTGTGACGCCACAGCGCTTGCCTGACCTGACATAATGGGCAGCTATTTACTGCAAACAAGGTAGATGGGAGAACATAGACTTAAATGATGCTCTGGTGTAAGAAGGAATCCACCAGGGCCCCCAGCCAGCCAGTCAATCTTCAGTGTGTGTTTTTTTTTTCCTTTCTTTTTTTTCCCCTTCTTTCTCCCCCTTCTTTTCTGGGATCATTTATTCTTTCCCTAAGGAGCAGGTGACTGTGGCACAGCACTAAGCCTTCCCTCCCTAGATCAATAGAGAGGGTTAAAGAAACAATCGCAGGACAATAAACAGAAAGAGAAAATGAACTTTGGATAACCACACCAACAGTTTGCTGTGCTCGTTTTTCATCTATTACTGTGGAAAGTAATAGCACAAGCCCCCAGAGGGCCTGCAAGGATGCTGTCAGCTTCACTCCAACATGCAGGCACAATCACACTGGGCTGGTGAAGAGCAGGTGTCAAAGCTAGAGTGAACCATACAAATGTTGTGTCTATTACATGAAACCAACCGCATCTGGTGTCAAGTATTTCTTGTACACTACATTTTCATTCACCTATGAAACTGTTAGAGGGGATGTGCCCCCCAGTTCTGCCTCCCACTCTGGCAAGCCTAGTAGCAAGCTCAAGAAAAACCTAGCTTTTTATTTTAGCATGCCAGCTGCATAGTGCAGGCAGCATTCTTCACTGATGTAAAACACTAACAGCATTGATCCAATATGCTGGTTTAAATCAGCTGAAAAATTCATCCTGCTTGGCAAATGCAAGCATACCCACGCACATTGTGATTGCACAAAGTTTAGACCTATGTGCCATTTGCATACGTTCAGCAAAAACAGTAGTATAAGACAATTCACTCAGAGGCTCTACTCTGTTCTATATTTCCTGAGCCTTCTCTGTTTTTATTACATTGCTAAATTTCACTGTTCAGCCTTGACTTTTTTAGTATAAGTTTAGTACAAAAGTGTCATGAGATCTCTACAAAAAATAATCTTTTCTTTATTTACTAAAGAATGTTCTGATTTTACAATAAAAGTTGGCAGCTGTTTGAATTCATTTGAAGCCCATTAAACTCTAACTTACTTGCATATACATCCAAGCACCTGCGTTGTCTCTGGGTAAAAAACTGGAAATGAATTGCTCTGATGGGCTGCAGTTATTAAATTTGTCAAAATACAGAATTTTCTACTGCAGGTATGCTGATTGCAGACTAATTAATCCACGATGTTATCAAAACTAATGCGTACACATAATGGTCTCCACGTGCACGTAATGTTTTATACATTCTGCTTGTTAAAATATTGCTTACTTCCTTGATGCGCTCTCCAGACTGAGATCTTTTGAAGCCTTATTAAAATATTGAGTTACTGTGCAGAATTTAGACGCTAATTGCAAAGTAGAAAAGGACACTAGTTCCTGATAAACTCTATTAGATAAGCCTAATTACAGAGGCATCTCAGTAATGGAGGTGCTTAAAAGGCAAGGTCCCACACCATTTGATGCAAGAAAGTTACCTCTAGGACCACATTCAGCTGTGCTGTGGATGGGAAACTGAAGTAGAATTGCAGTGGTGGCAGAGATAATCCACCTGGCACTAATGATCCGATGGGCACCTAAGGTAGAGATGCTTCAGCCTTCCCTGTCTTGCCATAAGCTCTCCACTTGCTGTGCATCCATGATTTCACGAGACATGAGTCAGGATCTTAGCGTATATGAAGACAAAATTTACCTATCAGAGACCTGAAAGGAGTAGCACAAACTGCCGTGAGTTGACTTGGCATGTGCACTTAGATGTGGTGCATCTCTGTGCAGGGAAGAGCTGCCTCTGCACATGCCACATCAGCTACATCAGGTTTCTCTAAAAAATAACCGTAGCTTTTCTGTTTGTGTAAAATGTGACCGGTGGATAAACAGAAAAACCTCGCTTTGCCCAAATAAAAAGCATACACTTGCGTATAAATATATGTAAAGCAGCATTGAAATACAATTGTAGATAGACTTGTAGTTATCTAACATGTTTTCTAACATAAACCATCAATCATCTGTGTGTTGTTACGACATAGGCATCATAAACATCCAAAGGAGACTGTCAAAGAATTTACAGATTGAAAATAAAAAAAGTTTGATCAGCATTCAATATGCTTCTGAAAAACATACATGTTATGACTAAGGATGAAGGGACCAACACTACTAGGAGACTGTACTGGAAAAAAAATAATACAATATCTCAATTCTACAGTGAAGATTCACACACTTGTATTTTTTATACTGGGTTACACCCATTGCTGTCCTTATTTTTGTCACATTTACTGTGGTACAGCTGAAGCACAGACTGTAAGCCACTTGGATAAAAGTCATGTTTGTCTATGTCTTCTGCAAAACATTCAGTATACTTCAGGAAGAATAATAATTAACAATGCATGGATTTCTTTCAACAGATGGATGGTGAATTGAATGATGAGCTGTATCATGCATTAGTGATCTTTACTAAAGGCATCACCTTTCCCACAGATGATTGATTATGGAATACTTTGGGAAACATTTTACTTGAATGAATTCAGTCTTCATTCCATTTTTTTTTTTTTTCAATTTGCATTAGGATTTCCATTGTTGTTTATCTTAAGATGTAAGTAATTGCCATGCAGACAAGAAAAGAATAACTGAAATAAATAGATAAATAGAATCATGAAGTTAAAGTTAGGATGTTCACAACCTCAACAAGAAATACCACTACTCACCTTCCATTTTCTTGGTGCTTTTTTTGAAAACAAAATTCACTTCACTATGGAGAGATAGCTGATTCCAGATCTACAACTCCCAGGCTATACTGGAGTTTATCTTCCCATCACAGATGAGTATTTCCAAATTCATAATGAAGCGCAGAAAGAATATTAACTACAAACTTACCCACTATTGTCAAAGTTTCCCACACTGTCATAATTACACTGAGAGAATTAACCAGAAAATTAAAAACATCTGCGGGGAGGGGCGAGGGGTGGTGGTGGGGGGTCTGTACATTTGTTTCACACTGTTTGTACTAACAAGAAGTTATTTCAGTTTCAGAAAAGTCTGAAAAATAGCTTGCTTTCTCTGTTCATACAAGGGCTGTGTGGAACAAAACTCTGCTGTTAGAAATCAACCAAAATATCCACGGACAGAATCTTTCAGTGATGCCATGCTCCTGACACAGACACATGACAGCCACATAATCTGGAATATTTATGATGAAATTTTGAAGAATGCTGGCATTAGTAAGGTCAGTGCCAGGGTGATACCAACAGTGGGTTTAAAGGGGAAAAAAAATGAAGTTCTAAACTCCATTTCACCTGTGTATGTCCAAATGATATTTTTTGTATAGGTTGTTAGCGTTAGAGACCTGTACTGCTGGACCTCAAAGGGGATGTAACAGAAAGCATTATCTGTTTCATTACATGTTGCCAGAAACCCTCATTTTCAGATGTGTGTTGATTTTTCTGGCAGCAGAAAATGCTTGGTTCTATTTACACATTTTAAAAGCTACCTACTTATTTGCTAATAGGAGTGATGTGCTGATTCCCTGGTAGAATCAGCAGCTTGCGGTGACAGTATGTTTCAGAGAACAGAGCTGTACATTAGCTCCAGAAGAACTGAATTCTAGATTTGATTCCTCTGTGTAGTGGGTATTGTTCCAAGAAAATCATGTTCTCCACATTGTACTACATCTGAATATGGAAGACAAGTTAAATAGTCTCAAGCATTTTGCATAAAATTTGAGAGTCTCGAAGCAGTTTCTTTCTTTATCAGGTTAACATTTTAACGTTTCATGTCTTGATTCAAGATGCTGAGGTTTGGTTTCCTTATAATTTGTGAGTTCCTACAAGGGCAAGAAACTTTCATTCTCACAGATATGAAACTTTTCCTTCTGTGAGCCTCTAAGTTTAAGTTATATCCCAGTATTTTCTTGTATGTAGAGAACACTCAGTGATTTCAGCAGCCACTGGGAGACATCTCTGATCCCTGTGATGCCCACTGCCCACTTGGCTATGAGGTTTGGAGGGGTGCCTGATACCCTTTGTTTAGAGTGGAGGATGTGCTGGGGAGCTGAAAGAGTTCAGGTATCCCTTGGCCACATTTTATAGCCTTACCACATTCCTCCCCCCCTGAGGGGGGGACACTGGCCAGATCCACTCCTGAAACAGCTCCAGCATGAGTGAATACAAGGACCTTCCTCTGGCATCCCACAGCCCTGGGGTCATGATGCTTCCCTGAGACCAGATTCAAAACTGTGTCCCATGTCAGAGAGGACAGGGCAGTCAACCCATGACCAGGTTTCTTGTGAGGCACTGTACCACCAAGGTGCACTGTGTGTAAAGAACTGAAATCTGGCAAGAGGAAATTTACCCAGCTACAGGTCTGGCTGCAAGAGATGCCTCCTTTTTCATAGCTCACACAGAAGGACAGAGCTGGGTCTCTTCCTTCCACATATTTCCTTCTGGTTAACTTGGACCAAAACATAGCCAGTTTTTGTTTGTTTTAGTGTATCTTTTTGTGTATCTTTTTCTTTGCCTTGTGGGAAGAAAAAGGGTGTTTTGTTTCATACTGAGGATTTCTAGAAGGAGCTAGAAAGGAGCTGTTCTTTTGTGACTTTCATCCTAAATTGCCATCATCATACACAATGTCAGCGGAACAGGAGAAAGTGATGTCAGATCACTCAAATTGTAGGCACAATTCTTTCAAGTTGCTTAAGAAAATAGTTATGGCATAGAGTCACCCATGGGGACATCTCTTTTTGAAAAAAAATATGCCTTGATTTTCCTGATTTTGCCTGAATTTTCTTAACAAAACTATGTATCTGGATGAGCTTTCTAGAGAGAGTTTTCTTCGGGCAATATTCCCTCTTATCTGCAGGTCTTAAGCTGATGATAGGTAATGGTATCCAGCAGAAGATGGTAGGACATTTAAAGTGAGGTTTCTAATTAGGAGATTGATGCATGGAATGCATTAATCATCCCAACCTAGGAACCATGACTATAGACAATGACTGAATGGAAGAATATGACCGGTTCAATATTCACTTAATCTGTGTGTTTATAGACGACAGCTATGCTCCCCCTAATGTTAATTCACAGGTGTACTTTGTGTGTGTGTGTGTTGAGAACTTAGACTTTCTCTTTTAATAGTCTAGACTGTTACAAATGCTCCTTTTTAGCCATCCTGATTTAATGAAAGTCCACAAGCAAGGAATTATGTTGGTGTCTTTTCAGAAAACAAACTAAGATTATGATTAAGCAATTTACATACTGAGCAAACTCCAGAGATGACATCCTTTAGGAAACCAACTGATTGATGTCTGTATTAGCCCAGATCTGGCATCTATATTCAAAGCTACACTTGTGTTGCCACATTCCCAATGTCTCCGGACTTGGTCAGGTGTACATGGGGACATTTCCTTTGTGGTAGAGTGTCCTCTATGGAAAGCTGTGAGGCAGAATAATAAATTTGTGTATGACTTTGTCTGCATCCTCACTGAATTGCACATGGTAGTTACTATGTTGTGCCCTGAATCCAGGCATCACACATACTTGTGCTCTGCAGAGCTGAGAGGCAGCCATCTGGCTATCTAACTGTGGATAGGAACCAAGGCCTCTTTCCCTGCTTCATTCATGCAATCAAGATTCCAACCTGAGTCTGAAAATACGTTAAATCTAGAGAAACGCCAGGATATTTTTAATTATGTTCTTTGAGCTGGTGCTAATGTCTGAAACATCTGGGGAACTCCAACAGCAGGGGAAAAAAATGAACAAAAGAGGGTTGGGAGCATGGGTGTCCAAACTAAATGTCTGTCCCAAGGCAACCTCTCCTGCTCACTCTGTAGCAATGTCCAGTTGTGACTGTGGAGTCCCATAAATTCAATCTGCAGGTGCTTAAACCTTCACCTTCAGCTCTCACTGGCTGCATTTTTACTGCTTACACAAAAGCAGAGTTTATGTTAATGCCCAAATATCTCAAAAAAAAAAAAAAAAAAGGAAAGAAAAAAAAAAAAGAAAAAAAAGAAAAATGTAGTGATCAGTAAAGAAAAGAAAAGAAAAGTGTAGTGATCAGTATCCATCATCTTTCCAACTGCCTTGTCACTACATCAATTAATACAATTGAGCAAAAAATGTCACAAGCCCGGTGGAAAAACCTTTACACAGCCTTTCAGGGGGAAGTTTACTTCCAGCTTTTTTCCCTTGCATTAGCTCCTGTCATCCACAAAACAACAGAACCCAGTGGTGTCAATTATATTTGATTGACTGAGTAAAGCACACACACAAATAAGCGAAAACAATGGACACAAAAATCTATATATGACTCCCCTTGTCAGTGAGAATGCCTGTCTTCTCCATTTTCATGCTGCACAGTGTCCTGCTGCTACAGGCTTAAATGTTTCCTTCAGCCCCCAAACTATCACCAATTAAGTTAGCAGGGTCTTCAAAGGTGTCAAATGACTCCCTGGGCAATTGGCTGTAACTGCTGTTCAATAAATGAGGTCTAATTTATCAGTTTAACTTCACTTTTAAAAACCTAATGTCTCCTGGTACCGTGTGCCATTTGCCCAGTGTGTGAAGAGATGCCTGCCACATCGCATTTTGAAAGTTGCATGAGCTCTTGTTAGCAATCATACATTTCGTCCATCATACCTTTTCTCCCCTTTAGAAATATGCATTTGAATAAAATGTACTTGAGTGGTATGGACTTGTGTACACGATACCTCAGTAAGATATCCCTAGAAAAACAAATACAATGAATTAAACTCAGATTGGTGCTGGCTTTGGTGTTGAGAAGATTTGATTACACCTCAGAACTGAGACCCTTGTTACTTTTTGCAATCCTTTTACTTTGACCCTGCATGGAAACACAGAAGAAATTAACTTACTGCGGCTTTTTAAAGTGTTGGATATGCAGCAAATCTGTGGCCAGACTGGATACAGGACATGCTCTCTCAGTGGATGCATCCACTCTTCACGAAACTGAGTGTAGGGTAGCATTGCAGCCTGCTGTCAGCGCTCGAAGACCATCAGGCAGGCACAGACAAAAAAGGTCAGAAAGGCTGGATCCAGATTTAGGAGGTCATGATTTAAATATTCAGGGAATAAAACTGCGCTTCAAGGAAAGCTAAATTATAATATTTATAGCTAAAGCTTAATTGTTTTATCCCATAGTATACTTAATCTAGTTAGTGTGTGTCCTGGAAAGCAAGTAGATGGAATTGAGAGATATGGAAAGGTGAGGGTGGAAAAACAAAACAAAACAAAACAAAACAAAACAAAACAAAAAAAAAAAAAAAAAAAACCTCCACAGAATTAGTGGATATAAACTCATGTTGCAGTGTTACAGCACTTTTTTGGCACTGTAAGGTACAATATGCTTTTAATACAGATGCAGTTTATGCTAGGAATGAAGCTATTGTTTTCACATAAATTAAGATTAATATACAACAGTAGCATGGAAATTCTTGGTACAAAATTCACACGCGGCAGCCTTAGTTGCATATTTGAGTAACGCTGAAGTGCTGCTTCAATGTTTTGAATTTTTTAATGTTGATGCCAAGGCACTCAGCGAGTGGCAAAGACTTCCCCATGTTTGCTTCTGTTTCAATGCAATTTTTTTGTTTCCTTTCGTACCCATACAGGATCTGAAATCTACTGATTGTCTCTTTCTTGCACTGGAAATACACACACACACATCACTGGCCATACTGTAGGTAGTGGATTAATGTATTTTTCATGTAACTTTCTTTACTGGCCTGCCTCTGTTTTGATCCAAAGATATCAGCATTACACCTAGTCTTAACCTGAAATCTTCTTAACTCTAGAACCTTAATTTAAAGTTGAAGTTGTTGATATCACTCATATTTACCTGGTATGCAGGAAACATTTTAGACTCCAAAGTTAGAAACAGCACGAGAAACACTCTGGCAGATGCCAAGGACACTGAATTTCCACATTCAGAAAGAAGACACCATTGGAAAAGACCTCTCCAAACAAAACCATTGAGAAGCAGAGTCAGGGTGAAAGTGAAAGAATAGGAAGCGAGTTACAAGATTTACTACAATTACAAATCCATGTATAAAGAACTGTCCTCTGTAACATTAGAGAACAAGAACACTCTTCACCTTGAGTACACAAAGAAGCAACGCAAGTAGAGAGAAATGACTTTGTAACACATTTTTTGTCCCTGAACATCTTTCTCAACACCTGCAGACCTTTTTTGTTTAACAGACACTAAAACTTTATGTCCCATACATCCCCATGAATTCTCAGCAAGTCTTTGTCAGTGTTTTACAGTATTTCTGGTTTACTATATCATCATTTGTTTGTCTTCTCATGCATGATTGAGGACTATGTTGTGATCAATGATTGCTGCTCTTCCCCTCCCTCTCTCATTTTCGAGTACAAAGCTGGTCACTCAAAGCAGAGATTTTGACCAGTAGCTATGCTATTAATTTAGCACTTTTTATGATTAAGTCCATTTTGTTTCGGTTACTGTAACCTCATGCTTGTTTGGTTATTCCTGTAGGGCACTTGGAGCCCCTTCTAGTGACAGCTTTTCTTCGCTCTGCACCTGAGACAATTGCCATAAATGCACTTCTGCACTTTTTCTGCAAAGATTGCTGAGTTCATCACTACCCACTCAGACACTTTGTAACATCATGCCAGGTATTTAATCTTATATTCAAAAGAACCTGCTGTCACCTCATTTTGATCCTGTTACTTACTAGCTTCACAGTTCTTATATTAATCTCTACCTTAAGTGATAATTTTCCATGTTAGAGTGTATCAATTTTTTTATTGGACTCTGAGAAGCTCTGTTGTATCTTCTCCACAAGATCAGTTTCTGAGGAAATGTACTGAACCTTGTAAGAATAAGTTGCTTGGATCACTTGTTTTCTGTTAGCTATGAACTGTTTACCAACCTGTAAAATTGAGCACAGTATCACAGTTTTCTTATGAGCCTTTCTGCCTGACCTGTGACCTCACATACTGGAGCTTTCACAATTGCCACTCCTTCTATTTTAAACTCTCATTGAACTCAGAGAGTTAAATGCAGATTTGGGTTTCACCTCTGTACTGGATAGGATCACCCCACTCAGTATCACTTTGTATTGTGTGCATACTTCCATTCTAAACTTTGTTCTCGGTCAAGAGGAATAAGAAGGAAACAGAATCCTCCTTAGTTTCACTGCATGGTAGTTTCCTGGGTAGAGTGGAATGCAGCTGCCCCAAGAGGTTATCGCTGCAGAAGGAAATGTGACCCTCAGGTATCTAAAACAGGCAAATGTAGTGCTTTCAGTACGAAGGCAGTGATAGAACAGATTCTGGATTTAGTTACAGGCAAGCATGGCAGTTTTAAGCCCTGTGCTATATGAATTTACCCTGTTCAGGATGTGAAAATGAGACTTTATAATCAGAATAAATAATCATATTTTTTTATACGTCTGTCTTGTTTGGCTTAAAGCTGTTAATAAGCACACACAAGGACTTACCCAAATTACATGACCTTTCCGACAAGCTTCTACAACATGACTTCCACCCCCTTATATATCACCCTGCTTTTCCTCCAGTGTGCTGCTGAACTTCTCTTTGATCGTTTTAACAGCCAAGCGAACTCTCTTTTTTTCCTATTAGTCCCACATTCTATTACCAGTTGTGGTTCTGGCAATCCTTATCATATGAGTATTGGTGTGACCCCAATCCTGCTGGTAGTATCATGAAGGCTTGGAAATTACTTTTTTTTTTTTTTTTTTTTTTTTTTTCCTTTTTTTCAGTGGACACTTGCATACTGGTAGCGCTGTGGACTATTGCCCTCTGGAGTTCAAAGCTGGGATGAGCGTTTTCTCAACATGAATGTCTTTCGTGAGCAGGCAGAATACTTCTCATAGAATAAGAATACTTAGTCTCTTTGTTTCCTTCCGGAGAGTTTTCAACAGAGCAGGAATTTTTCTGGCTTTCAGTCATTCTGCCCTCCTCGGCCTGCTGGTATAGAGAGCACTGAAATATTTTTTCCTTGAAAATGCACTTTTTGCTTTAGGGCCAAGCCAGCTGTGCTGCTAATCTTGGTTCATTACATTATTAATGCTTATCTTGACTTTAGAACAAAGTTTCAAAGAAGCTTAGAAGACTTTAGCATTTCTGGGCATCAGCATTTTCTTGTTCCCACACATTACCATTAATTACGGAAATTAATGTTCCAGATCTAACAGCCACCACAGAAGAGAAAAAAATATATATGTCACAGATGAAAAGCTCAGCTAACATATTTTGCAGCGAGTTTTTGGAAAGTACCACAGGAAATCAAGTTGAAAATAAGTAATGGTCCCTGTGGTTCTATTGTCTTCTGTGGGAATTTGGCTGTTGAGAGTCACTTTTTTCAGTTCACAAAACTTAATTGGTAAAAGCTCTGGTCTAGATATAAAATAAAATAAAATAAAAAAAAAAAAAAAAAGAGTGGGATTTCAGTTACATATACATTCCAGTGAAAAGGGGAAGAAACTCATGAAATGGAAGGAAAGGAAAATAAAGATAGCAGTTTCTCCCACTGCTTACACCCTACCCCTTCGGCTGCTTCAGGGCTTTGCAGGGACTACGGAGGATCAGTTTGCCTCATAGGATAATTCGCTTTCTGAACTGCCATCTGCAATGGATGTGCCTCTGAAACCAATGGAATATTAAATCCTATACACATTTCTCAATGAAATGTGCATATCTGTGGTGTGCGCATTATGTTAAGCAGCAGTGAAGTAATGAAAGACATGCTCTTTTGCCATATTTTCCTTGTGCTGAATTTAGTGTAAATTAAGCTGAGTACAGACACAGACTGATAACTGGAACTTTTATCAATGCAAGCTAGACTTCTGAAACCCCTGAAGCTTTCTGCTTGAAACTACTGATGGATCCTGGTTTAGTATAATTTCCTATGGCTTGTGCAATCATGCCCTCTAGCTATGTGTAATGTTTGTCTGTATATAGCCCCATTTGTTTGCCTGTCATTATACCATTTGAACTCCTGATTACATGGAGCTGTAGGAGATGAAATGGTCCAAGAGAGAGTGAAACTCCACAAGGTTTCATGAAAATAATTGACAAGGACAAGCACAGAGATCTATAGATAATCTGACAGAAGTCATGGCTGTGCCAGACACTCTTGGCTATGAAGCAAGTTAACCAGGAAGCACAAATCCACAGGAAACCAGACTCTTCCAGTTCCAGTGATTACTGAACTACCCATTCTTAAGTAAGGTTTCTGTAGGAAATGTCACCCCTGGCCCATGTTTAGAAACAGACTGAATATTTGAAACTTAGTTAACCTGATTTAACTGCCCTCCCAGACCATGAGGTAGCCTCTACCTCCTTTCTTCATTGGATCCAGGTACCAGAACTGATCTTGATTTGCTTTGGTTTTGTAGTGTTGGTGGGCAGTGAAATTAGGCGATGCTGTCAGGGGTCTGAATGAGTGCAAGCATAGGGGAGGCTAAATCACTCAACAACTTCTTTTGGGGGAACAATGCAGACAGCAGTCCTGCTGCCGTGGGCACCTGCAAGGAGCTCCAATGAGCCAAATGGACCATTCACAGACAGAGAGGTCAGCGCTTAGATGTATCAATGGCATTGGAAAATCATTCCCTTAAAGTCCCTGATAAGGAATATTTCGCTTGATGAGAACAACATCGTATAATCCTTGCTCTGCTGTGGCTTCTGAATAAAATGCAGGCAGGCAGTGTTGTTAGTACAGTTCCTAATGAAGATATACAGAGCTCTATTTTTGGAGAGTCTATAACAGGCCTAGTGACAGCCAATGGAGATTTATACTGCAGGATGTCCTCAGATATCTACTGATTTCTCTCCCACAACGGTATCCCACCATCCCACAGACTTTGTTCTGATGCATCTCAGGAGAGAAGGTTGCTTATTAACTGGTCTAGTGTGAAGTATTAACTGATGGCCTTGCATTACATTTTGTCATGCATTAAGCTTAATATAGTCACTTAAAAAATCAAATCCATGCCCATTTATTCTGAATTCTTAATAGTTATTTTAGCAACAGTAATAGGGCATTTCTTGGCTTACCACCAAAAAAATTAGATTTTAAAGAAGCTGAAATACTAATCAATGATTCTTTAGGCTATCTTGTTTTTTAGTATATTAAAAAAAGTTCTGCAAATGCTTGAATCCCCCAAAGTCTGTGGAAAAAAATGAAATCTTCTTCTCCCAGACCACAGTGTGTTGAAATAAATTAGTATAATGATTTATGTTTACGGTTTTAGTCAATTCTGATAGAGATTATAGAGACAAAATGACAAACTGCCTTAGCGGTAAACTTAAATCATGTCAGCCAATCTTTAGTTTTTCCTTACTCTAATTGCTCCCCTTGTTCATTTATCTTCCTAGGCAATCTTTAGAAGAAATACTAGTTCAATCAGTGCATGTGCAAACCACCAGAGATAAAAAGTTTAGCCTAATTTGTCTCACTAAATTGTAATGCCTCTAGTAAACAAATCTCAGCTTGAAAGGAAACCAAGAAAATCTAAATAAACATCCTCCACAAAATGTTTCTCTCTTGCTTGCTACACATTGTATTGCCAATGTGTTTAAACTTTGTATTTTTATACAAACAAACAAGAAAGTAATGCACAATATACTATTAGAGCCACCTGGGACAGTTGCTTTTACCTGTTCATGACAGCTTTTAAGCACAAGTAATATGGTGTTATTACAGTAAAGTGATGCAAATTAAATGTCAGAATAAAATACTGTATTAGAGAAATTGTGCAGTAGTTAATCAAAAGAGATGACTGAATTTCTCTTTCTGTAACTTTGAAGCCAATACAGTTTTGCAGCTTTCAGCATGCAGAATTTCTTAACTTAGTACAGCTTTATTGTGGTTAATCTTATCTTCCTCTCACTCAAGTGAACAGTTTTGCCACTCACTAGGAGAGAAGTAGGTTCAATCCATTAAGCTCTGCTTCCACAAATATATGTCCTTTTTTTTTTTTTTTTTTTTTTTTTTTTTTTTTCAGCAGAAATAAATGTCACAAAAAAGCATGCGTGTCAATCTTTGCCGAGCAGAGACAAAAGACTATGAACCATCACTGGATTAAAAGCATCCCTCCTATAAATTAATTCAGAACATTCATTTGATTTCTGGGAAAGTAAGGTTCCTGAATACAGACTCTATTTCCTAAAAAATCCACAGCTCTAATTCTCCAGCAGTGGCTCAATTAAGAAAATTATTTTAATGGCTCTGATTTTGTTGCCTCTCTAAAGCCAGAGTCCTATCAATGGAAGAAATCTCATTAAAGGGAATTTTGACCATATTAGGCTTTCAGGATCCAGACTTTCTGGGCATCTGAGATTTAAATCTGATCTGCATAGCTAGGTTTTCTAAATACATGTGTGTGTCATTACTCATATAACTAATCCCAGCAACTTGAATCAGACCATATATGTGAGTAAATGAGCATGTATTTCAAAAGCTTGTGGGATTGGGCCCTAACCCCTTCTTCTTTTTTCTTTTATTTTCTTTCTTTCCTTTTTTTTTTTTTTTTCTTCTTCAAATCATCAGGATCCCATCAGATTTTATGTCTAGCAATTTTTGTTATATATCACTGCATAAAGCTTTGTCCTGTGGCTCATTCCCTACAGGGAGGAAAGACATTTTTAAACATAAAATTACAGCAGTATCTATAATAAGGTCATTGGCTGAGATGTCTTGTTATTAGACAACATGCTTGCCAAATACATATGCACTGGGTGGAAAATATGCTTTCTTTCTAATTAAGAAATTAGAAAGTAAAGATAAAAGTAGAGCATCTCTATTTCTGGACAAGAGAGACATAACTCATGTCAGATGCTGGAATTCTTATCACTTTCTCATTATGCGCATTTATCATGGTCATTCATCTACTTATCAGGTCTGGATGATGGTACAAACATCAAAAAAAGCACAAACAGTCATAAGGCCTCTAAAGGAGCATGGCTTTGGGCCTGACCTTTGAAAATATATCAAAAATTCGTCATGTTCTGACTCATAGACAATAAAAATTAAAATGTTAAAGATTAAAGACAAAATTAGTGTGTGTGTATATATATGTGTGTATATATATATAAAAAAAAATCTCTATTATCAACATGTTTTTAATGGTCTGTGTCTCATTTTAGCTGTCCTACATTTCTCATTGCTCTGCTTAGAGAACCAGTCTTTCAACTCTTTTAAATCGCTTAAGTTTCCTAATAGCGCTAGTCACAGCTGTGCCAGTTTACACAAATTGAGGATCCAGCACATGCTCATTTCTGAAAAAGTGCTGGCCAGGTCTGCATTCTTTTATTCTAGGGCTTTAGATGGACCACATAATGCTCTTATGTACTGTTCCTGTACCTCTGGGAGCATCATAATTACACAGTGAGAAATCAGAAGGTCCTCCTCTTTGTATCTCTTCAACATTACTAGAAGCACAGGAGGCTTTTTTTATTTTTTTTTTATTTTATTTTATTATTTTTTTTTGGTAATGTTATAATGTTATACGATGTTCACCACACAGCGGCTTGTAGCCTGACTATATGGATGACCAGATAAAAATAAGTTTCTCTCTACTTACTTTGTCAACTGATCTTTGGGTTCCCTAAGCCAGAATTATATCCTCCAAGAGAACCTAACTCCATTCCCAAAGCACTTTGGCAGGCTTACTTTTACAGCTCTTCTTTGTAAGGGTGGTGGTGGTCAGAATAGCAATATGTAGAGCAATATGTAGAGCATAATTAGCCTGTGCTACGCTGCCCAGATTGGAAATACCACTCTGAGACCTGTTGGCTGCCTCTGCTGCAAACTGGTGCAAAGCAGAGCAAGGAGTTGAGATTTGGCAAGATGATGTCCTTGCACTCATCTAGTACCATCTGACCAGCACTTGCTGGAAATCAGATGTGGGTGAGAGCAGCCTGCTCCCTTACCCTGTAAGATGCAGGGAAGGTTAGATGTGGAAGAAATGACTGCCCACCCTCCCTGGTGGTGCTCCTCATATCAGCTCAGAGTCTTAATGTGGGAACCTGCAGCCAAGGGAGGGTGCCAGATATGGGTGGTTAGCTTGGGCACCCGGGACCTTTCTAATGCCTTGCTTCTGAGTGCATTTGTACAAGTGTATCGGAATGAGAAATTAAAAATAGAATGCCATCCAAGGGTTGCTCTTCCTATGAATTTAAACAAATCCAAGCAAGGGACTTGACTTACAGCCCAGTCTCTCTTTTCAGTACAAACAAGGACACACAGTGGTTATGAGACCTCAGACATGTCACTTTAGCTTTCTAGGCGTGAATTACAGAGAGTGGAATAGGGTGTTGAAAACAGTCTGGCAAACATAGCTTTTTCGTGATCTGCTTGGTAAGAGACCTCAACTTTGTAAAATAATGGGTAATCTAAATCATATGATGAGCAGTTGGCTTTAAAAATGTGCCTGCCTATGAGCACTTCCAGCTTTTACTGCAACTGTCAGATACATGCCATATCACCCGATGTCTGTGTCACACCTTTACAGAATGGCTTCAGCATATTTATGAGCACCTGGAAAACCATATGGAGCTCAGAGATTCTCAGAAAAGGGGAGGCAAGATGTCATCATGCCTTAAACACTGCTTTAAGTCCCAGGTGCCGCAGAAATACATGTGCCCTGGCTGCTTTAATGGTAAGCTATCTCCAGCAGGTGGATTGTTCCATACCTGCGCGTGTGGGACAGCAGAAGCACTTACCAAGTTATGTGGTGGCTGAACCCTGAGGAAGGAACACGGGGCTTAAATGACTTGGGGAACACAGGGACATCTCAGATGGCAAAGTGGCCCTGCTCTCTCTGGGGGTGCCCTGAAACAACATGGCCAGTTGTTCCAACAGGATCAGTGTCACTGGAGCGCCAGCTTAGATTTGTGCCACTCTGATGGGGGGTCCATAAGACCCAATGTCACACCAGACATACAGCCGTGGTTCCCTACCAGCCCCATTAAATGGTATGAGGCATCCAGCCTGTAATAGAGTGCTGGGAATGAGACCATAAACATGAAGAAAGGAAGATGGCAGAGCAGTAGTCTTGGAAATCACCAGCAAAGGGTAGAGACAGTCCTTTCCCACTGATCAGAGAGATCCTCAGGATGGGACTTGTCAGCCTCTCCAGCCCAACAACTCTGCCTGACAGGGACTGCCTTCATGACAGAGGCCATGTTCAACCTTTTAAATTATTAAAATGCAGACCCTGTTTTTCCTGAAAGTGACAACAAAAGTGCACATGACAATGGCCACATTTTGCTTTGGCTATGTTTGACTTTTAGAACCAGGATGTGACTGCAGTGCTGTGTCAAATAAGCACCAAAGGCCTATCGTATGGTAAGGCTATCAGCTGTGAGGGAACATGCACCACAAAAATCACAGAATCACAGAATCACAGAATTTATAGGTTGGAAGAGACCTCAAGATCATTGAGTCCAACCTCTAACCTAACCCTAACAGTCCCCACTAAACCATATCCCTAAGCTCTACATCTAAACGTCTTTTAAAGACTTCCAGGGATGGTGACTCCACAACCTTCCTGGGCAGCCTGTTCCAGTGCCTAACAACCCTTTCAGTAAAGAAGTTCTTAACGTCTAACCTAAAACTCCCCTGGCGCAACTTAAGCCCATTCCCCCTCGTCCTGTCACCAGGCACGTGGGAGAACAGACCAACCCCCACCTCGCTACAGCCTCCTTTGAGGTACCTGTAGAGAGCGATAAGGTCACCCCTGAGCCTCCTCTTCTCCAGGCTGAACAAGCCCAGCTCCCTCAGCCGCTCCTCATAGGACTTGTTCTCCAGGCCCCTCACCAGTTTCGTCACCCTTCTCTGGACCCGCTCAAGCACCTCCATGTCCTTCTTGTAGCGAGGGGCCCAAAACTGAACACAATACTCGAGGTGCGGCCTCACCAGAGCCGAGTACAGGGGGACAATCACTTCCCTAGCCCTGCTGGTCACACTGTTTCTGATACAAGCCAGGATACCGTTGGCCTTCTTGGCCACCTGGGCACACTGTTGGCTCATATTCAGCCGACTGTCCACCATCACTCCCAGGTCCTTCTCTGCCTGGCAGCTCTCCAACCACTCATCTTCCAGCCTGTAGCTCTGCTTGGGGTTATTGTGCCCCAGGTGCAGGACCCGGCACTTGGCCTTGTTGAACTTCATGTAGTTGACCTCAGCCCATCGGTGCAGCCTATCCAGATCCTCCTGCAGAGCCTTCCTACCCTCGAGCACATTGACACACGCCCCTAACTTGGTGTCATCTGCAAACTTACTGAGGGTGCACTCAATGCCCTCGTCCAGATCATTGATGAAGATATTAAAGAGGACCGGCCCCAGCACCGAACCCTGGGGGACACCACTAGTGACTGGCCTCCAACTGGACTTGACTCCATTTACCATGACTCTTTGGGCCTGGCTATCCAGCCAGTTTCTAACCCAACGAAGCGTGCGACAGTCCAAGCCAAGCGCAGCCAGTTTCTTGAGGAGAATGCTGTGGGAGACGGTGTCAAGAGCCTTGCTGAAGTCAAGGTAGACCACATCCACAGCCTTTCCCTCATCCACCCAGCGCGTCACTTTGTCATAGAAGGAGATCAGGTTCGTCAAGCAGGATCTGCCTTCCATAAACCCATGCTGACTGGGCCTGATCACCTGCTTGCCCTTCAAGTGCCGCCTGATGACTCTCAAGAGGATCTGCTCCATGAGCTTCCCTGGCACTGAGGTCAAACTGACAGGCCTATAGTTCTCCGGGTCTGCCCTCCGGCCCTTCTTGTAGATGGGCGTCACGTTTGCTAGCTGCCAGTCAGCTGGGACCTCCCCCGATAGCCAGGACTGCTGATAAATGATGGATAGGGGCTTGGCCAGCTCCTCTGCCAGTTCTCTCAGTACCCTCGGGTGGATCCCATCCGGCCCCATCGACTTGCGCACATCCAAGTGCCGTAGCAGGTCACCAACCAGTTCTTCATGGATGGTGAGGGCCACATCCTGCTCCCCATCCCCTTCTACCAGCTCAAGGTACTGGGTATCCAGAGAACAACCGGTATTGCCGCTAAAGACTGAGGCAAAGAAGGCATTGAGCACCTCCGCCTTTTCCTCATCTCTTGTGACTAAGTTTCCCCCTGCATCCAGTAAAGGACGGAGATTCTCCTTAGTCCTCCTTTTTGTGTTGATGTATTTGTAAAAACGTTTTTTGTTATCTTTAACGGCAGTAGCCAGATTGAGCTCCAGATGAGCTTTGGCCTTCCTAATTTTGTCCCTGCACAGCCTCGCTACATCCTTATAGTCCTCCCTAGTGGTCTGCCCACTTTTCCAAAGATTATAAACCCTCTTTTTTCTCCTGAGCTCAAGCCACAATTCTCTGTTGAGCCAGGCTGGTCTTCTTCCCCGCTGGCTCATCTTTGGGCACATCGGGACAGACCGCTCTTGCGCCATTAGGATTTCCCTCTTGAAGAGCGCCCAGCCTTCCTGGACCCCTCTGCCCTTTAGAACCGCCTCCCAAGGAACTCCACCAACTAGTGTCCTGAGCAGCCCAAAGTCAGCCCTCTGAAAGTCCAATACAGCAGTTTTACTGGTCCCCTTCCTGGCCTCGCCAAGAATAGTGAACTCCACCATTTCGTGGTCACTCTGCCCAAGACAGCTCCCGACAATCACATCCTCCACCAGTCCTTCTCTGTTTGTGAAGAGAAGGTCTAGCGGGGCACCACCCCTGGTAGGTTCACTAATCAGCTGCGTCAGGAAGCTATACAGAAAAAAAAGCTGTACAGAAGAAAAGCTTTTTGTTACTGATCCCTGGAGCCATGCAGCCCATTGTTCCCATTTTCAGTGAACCCTTGCTGAGGCTCTGAAAGGATTTACAACTTTAGCAAAGGATAATCAATTCAAATAATGAAGCACAGCTCTGAAGCTATCCAAACAAAACCAAACTGACAGTCACAAAGAGAAAATGTGAGTTCAAAAGCCGTATGCTGAAGTTAGAACCAGATAATGTCATTGGACTACCAAACACAAAGTTAAAATAGGCAGAAGAGAGGCTACTAATGTACACTACAAGAGCAGATTAATACTGGAAGATGACAGTCTAAACATCACTGTTTTAGTGAACAGGGGCTGGGCAGATGGTTAGAGACTCTGATCCTTTTATGTTATTTCACGTGTGTTTGTGTATGATAAGTGTGAAGCCCAGACTAGGGAAACAAATTCATTGAAACAGCACTCTTACATAGCTAAAACTATAATATAGCAGTAGGTATTCCTCTTCCCCTGCATTTGGTGGGTTTTGATTACATTGCCAGAGCATTTCATACTCAATTTATGGCATTCTGCAGAAAGCACTGTGAACAGGTTAACCTAAAGGTACAATAAATTACACACAGAATATTCTGAGGATGCTTCATGAGGAAATACTTCAAAGTTTAACTCACAGAAGTTTTTATAAAGCAAGACGTTTGCTCCCAAATACCTTCAAATGGGCCTTAAAAGCCCCAGAATGAATGAAAAATGCAGTGCTATATAATGGCATGATCCAACTTCAGTTGGACCAGTAGATGTTCTGGTATTAAATATGAAACCTTTTGTGAATCTTAAATCAAAAACTCTGGATTCACTTACTGCTATATCTGCACTTGCTGCAAGGCATAGGCTGCATTTTTACAGTTTTCTGCTCCTAGAAGATTTACCTTTCTTGAAGATTAGCTCTCAGGATAATCTAATTTGTAGTTAAGAAAATAATCTTATAATTAATACATTATAAAATGAAGACAGTGAAAACAGCCTTGTAACAAACATATTTCATGGATATTCAGAATGCATCAACCAAAATAATGTTGCTTTGTACAGCAATTAAACCAACTGTAGAAGATGCACATAGTGAGAGAAGGTTCACAATTGTGCTAGGAAGATCGTTGGCAACATTTAATCAATCAGAACAATATCTGTTTGAGTATGAAATTTTAAACATACAAAATTAACACCTAGAGATTGCTACGGGAATATATAAAACATAGAATTTAAAAATAAATGCTCTCTTGGTCAGTGACGGAAGCCCTCAGTTGTTGCGGGCTGCAAAATGGCATAAGCATTACAGACAAAGCATGAAGGGGCAATAGATCACAGTAATAACATTTGCAATAAACAATAACAGAACAAAGCAGACATCTATAAAAATCCCATGAGGAATTTGCCTTATCCATAATTTTCTTTACATTTGAGAAACTGTGTCAGGAAAGGCCATTACAGCCAATGGCACCAATTAATTTCTGCAACTTTTAATGACATCTTTCTGGGTAAAAACCTCAGATAATACTCCAAGCACATGATTGATAGAAGCCCGTGTTTGATTTGTACCAGACTGTTGATTTTTTTAGTATTTTTAAAGAGTCCCAGTGCAGCCAATCAAGCTATCAACATGAAATACTCAGATCTTCTCTTGTAAAGTACAAGAAAACAGAAAGACAATGGGACTTTCTTAGTAGGGTTGACAGACTATTGGTGATTTTATTTCAGTAGCTCTCTGGATGATGGATTACATGAATTTTTATTCCAAAAGAAAATGATAGCTGAGAAGAAATCTTTGATTTTCATTACATTCTGGATGTTGTTTTACCCTTAAAAAGACTGTTGAAATGCAGAAGAAATAAAAAATAATGGATTCTGAAGGGTGAAATGTAACAATATACTGACTTACATTAGGTTTTCTGGTCTTCAGCTAACCAACAAGTTTCAAGCATATTATAAAATTCTCTCCAGGATTTCCTCATACATAAAACTTTGGAAGATACAGAAGATACAAATGTGATATTCTGTGTTTTGTTTGTTTGTTTGTTTGTTTTGTTGTTTTGTTTTGTTTTGTTTTGTTTTCCAAAAGACCTTAGTAACATCTTTCTCTCATACTTTGAGAAAACTGGTAGAATTAAAGAGAGCCTGCAAATAGATGTATGTAGCACTTCTTCACTGATATAGTGAGCTTTCTACACCCAGCAGAACAAATTATGTCATCTCCACTTCTGTAGTAGTAAAAACCCTTTAGTGAAACGAGGCAAAATCGTATATTTGTGGATGCATCCCACAGTGCAGCTGACCTGCATGCATGTTTCTGCCTCTGTCTGTGGCGGCTGAGGGGGGATGCCTGGATGTCACAGCTTCTGGTACAACCAGAACTACATTGGGGTCTGGTTTGTGTAGTTACTTGCTTAGCATGGCAGCACCGCAATCACCTCACGCCCTTTTCAAGCATAGCTGGCCAAGTCTACAGTCAGACAAAAGAAATGAGGAACAGTCCTGTGACCTCTGTGTGCACTGGCATGGACTTATGAGGGTGGGGAAGGGGTCGGGGGAAGCAGCCACGCAGCTAAAGATCATATGAACATATGAAATTGCCCCTGGAAATGAGAGTCTCCGTTTTTTGAGCCTTTGGTGGGAGCTTGGGTGCATGAACTGCACAACTGCCCAGGCACTTCCTAAGTTTGTGCAGCAACCTAATTTCATAATCATGAAATAAATTGAAATCCTGAGATCTGTGACCTTACCATTTGATGATTGTTAACTGTATGCAGACAAGCAATGGAGAATGCATCTTACACATGCACTACCTTGAAGGTTTCCAACACTATATATATGCTTGATTCATATGAAATATTTTCTGAATACTAAAATGCTTTGTAGTGCAATAAGAAGAAATGTGCCATCTAAATTTGATCTTCTAATGGGCAGCAAATAACAGATCACAGTGCATTGTATTTCTCAAAATTAGTACTGCTCTCTGGTGAAGAATAGTTATTTTATTCCCCTCTCACTGCTGGTGAAGAACCCAATCTACAGGTACACATAAGCTTTTTAGCTAAATGCTCTCACTTGGATGGCAGCAAGGCCTGTACCAGCACATGGAAACATGCTAATCCCAGCCAATTTAATAGGTTAGTGGGGAGTAGAACTGTGAATCCTATGAAGCCAATTTATTTAATTCCCTCGAAGTTTTGATTACGCTTCATTTTAAAAGACATCTTTTACATGATACTTGTTTTAATCAGTATTCCAAAGATCTTACAAATGAAAGTAGCTCTCCCCAAAACCTAATTTGCTTTTAATGTGCTAATTCATTAAAGAAACAAACACACAACAAAAACTCACAAGAAAACTCATCCATCACTCCCTCCCTGCCTTAAAAAAACTTAAGTCATCCATCCACAAACAAGCAAATATTTCCGTATTTGCCCTGTACGACAGATTTTTCTATGACAGTTTTATGGTTAATTCTTTGTTCATTAAAGGAAATCCTTATTATAAATACATTATCTCTACAGGGGTCACATCAACTGTCATTGCCTACCTTATAGCTATCACATAACTATGATTACACTAGAGGTTAAAATTTTTCTCTCACAATATGTATTCTGCAAAAATCTTAAAGTTCTCATCTCAGGGCATTGCTCCTCCCAGTTCCATATTGCTGTCTTTTTAAAGACTAATTATGATAAAGAAATAGTATCTGTTGTTGTATATATCAGATATGACAAAATTTAAAGACTAGGAATATTTTTTTTAAGTTTACTTTTATTGGCAGAGCTACTCAAAAGAATAGTTCAGTAGCTGCAGTGCAGATATTAATTATTGTTTAATGATCAGGAAAGAGACTCTGGAAAAATGCTGCCAGATTTTGGATACAAGCATCCTATTTTTCTCTGCCTCTGCTTTTGTGAGCTACTGGAAATACTCAAACTAAAAAGTGAATTGTGTCATGGATGACCCAAGAAAGCACGCATTTGTTTTGTGAAAAGACGGGTGTTTCATCCCAGAGCCTAATTCAGTAGATTTATCTGCTACAATTACAGCGCTTTGATCACTCCAGAATAGGTGGTGTAGTGCGGGGTGTAGCTGTCCTTTTCCAATTCACTCTCCTTATCAGGATACATGTCTGTTGATTTGTGGGAAGCTGGCTGTTTTTCGTTCCTGACAAACTCCAGTGATTAAAATGTAGTGGCTTGCTCTTGTTCCCCTGATAAAGGTGACAGCTGCAGAGTTTCCAGTGTTAGTGGATATGGTCCATGCAGATTGCTTTTTAATGAAAGCAATATATTATCTTACCTAGAGACCCTGCAGCCTTACCTTGTTAATGTATTCTGGCTTGGCACCACATTCATCTATAAATTAGTTGTATTAAACATGCTTCTTACTATTTATCCAGTCTCTAAAGAGTTTTTTCTTTTTTCTTTTTTTCTTTTTCCCCCACTTTGTTTGTAACTTTGCTTCACACCTCCTCCAGCAACATCATGTACAAAATGAACAATGGTGCAAATTTCTCATAAAATATCTAGTATTAAATAATGTGGTCACATACAACTCCACACTCGATGACTTGATAATCCTTCACATTTAGCCATTAAAATACACACTGAGGGATGTGGAATTAACAACATTTGATTATACAAGTCATATCTGCAAAGGTTTTCCCCTTCACTGCAACTTTACAATCAAAATGATATATGTAACAGAATCAGACAAAACCAAGATTAACCTAAATAGTCGAAGTTGTGTTTCATTTTTGAAGCCATGTCTCTTTTAAATTGTCTGAAATAAAGCAGATTGAAAATTCTGGTTGCATGGTATCCTTTAACAAAAGCGTGCAGGTCTCTGGAACACTCAAATGCCAAATTCATTATCACTATGAATGGTCTGTTCTTCAGATATAAGCAGTGCATTCCCTGTCAATAATTTACACTATTTCCACCAACCTTCATTTTGGGCTAACTTTCAGAAAAGGACTGAAATATCATTTAGGGACCATCTTCTGTTTTTCTTCCATCAGAAGTATTTTTCTAGCAAAAGGTAAATATTTTAACTCGATACCTCTCATAAAAGATACATGAAAAAAATGGAAGTTTAATTACATTCCCATTATTTATTCCTAAATAATAATGAGAATTTAGTACATTGGTATAGTTCAAAGGTGATTATTACATTATCTTTAAAAATCTTCCACATATACCATAGTCAAAAAAATAGTAAGAAGGAAAGAAAAAAACCAAATGTTTCAATAATCTACAAATGTGCATATGGGAGCTACTAACTACTGTGAAAATGTTTTATAGATCTTAATCATTAAATATGCTGCGTATTAATAATTAAATAATGCCATTTTCAGTGGAAGGTATTCTGCATTTTGGACTTGAAATATTGGAATTTAACTCCCTTAGAGTGCCTGCGTGTCTCTGCTCCATTTGTATCTTTGTTAACAATGCCTGTACAGTAGGAGAGATAAGTAAGGGATTAGTAATAGATTAAAGGAAAGCCTTTGGTTTATACACATTGTGAACACTGCCTCTGCAGTTAATTTTTTGAATTTTTACATTTTGGCCGAAAGATAACAAAATACCATACCTGTTTCTTATTTCCTCCATCTAAATTAGAATCTTGCTTGTCTTCTAACTTCATTGGAAATGCTCTTTGGGTGCCTAGAAATAAAATAAATTATTAATAATAATAATAATAAAAATAATAACAATAATAACAATAACAATAAAGTATGAATACTCCTGGATTTTTCTGAGCAACTTCTCTGATGCTAAAGAACTATGTTATTTCATTTTCCATCTTTTTTTTTTTTTTTTTTTTTTTTTTTCCTTTTAAAATTTTGGAGTCATCCAGACCTGTGAGGTTTCCTTGTTTTGAGGAAATAGATTGTCATCTTCTCATCTTCTGGCCAAATACCTCTCACCCAGTGAGTGTGTAAGTGCAGAGATAAAGGCTGGGGAAAAAAAAAATAATAATAATAATAATAAAAAAAAAAAGTAAAACTAGCTGTGAGTAGGGACTGCACATGCAGGAACAGGGGGGCTGCTGGTCTCTTAACCCGGAAATACCAGTTCACAGCTTAGGTGGGAACTGCACTTTCTCATGCTCCCTTTTCTCAGGCAAAGTTTGTTTCTAAAAATAGATTCACTTTTTCTCCCCAACAAATATGTGAAGTGCATTAAAGGTATAAGCACACCTTATACCAACATGGCATTAAACGGTCTGCATGCCCCCTCAAAGCTCGTTGAAATCAACAAACAGGCCCCAGCTTCCCAAGTTATTTCAGACTCACTCCCTGTCAGGAGAGGTAATTTCATTTTTCCTTTATCTTTCTTTTCTTTATATTAATGCAAATTCCCAATTACATCATGCTGACATATTTGTATGTTACACAAATCATATTTATACTAAATACTTGAGGTCATAATTAGGATTGAAGGCTTCATCTCATAAATTAATATAGTGGGTGAATTTTTGTCTTGTAGAGAAGCCAGTTTGATTTTTGCAATTGCCAGGAACAGAACTGTGAATTCAGAGGTACAAAGCTGAACAGCACCAATTTGGCAGAGTGTTTATGTCTCTGTAAGAATGCAGATAGGCTGCCTATATGTACTGCATCCATCATCATACAAAAACTGGGGACTCGGGATGATTATATGAATGGCTATCTGTTTTAGCAGATTTAGTTCCGATGAAATGGAATACATTTTATTTTTTTTTTTTTCTTTTAAGCATTGGGTACCTTTTCAAGATTATTTGCTCTATTTTGTACAATAGCATTCTCATTGTTGTCAGTGCATTACCATGTTTTTTGGAGAGTTTATAGTAAACCATAAGTTTCACGGGTTCTAAATTATATTTTATTTCATTTCAGTAAGTGGTTGCTTTTAGTGTTTTTCCCAGATAAAAACCTAATTTAACGGTCATTAAAGAGCTTTTAAAATTATGTATACCATGAAATGCTGAATCTGATAGCGATGTAGAAAGAGATCAATCGGAGTACCTGCATCCTCATCTCACTAGGCAATATTAAGGACCACAATAAAGTTATTTTTCTACACTCAGCTTTTGTCATATATTTACAGTGCCTTGACCACTCAGCTTGTGTGTTTCCACCCTTGTCTTCCACCAGCACAAAGTGACCAAATCCCACGAAAATCCCCGAGTTCTCCCAGCCTGCATCTGCAGCCTGCTGGCGGGGAAAGGTGACAGCCTCACCGTCTGTGTTCATCCCGACACGGCTGGGAAGGTGAGGAGGAAACGCAGTGCGGCGAAGACAGAGGATATGACTCCACCATCAGGAGAGAGAAGGGAAAAGTACAAAGGCTCAAAAGGAAAAAGGGAATTTTCATTTTGTGCTCATTAATCATGTAGACAACTATACAGATCCACAAACATATGCAAGTAAACCCACAGAGTGCTGATTGCAGCATTTGTTCTTTACATATAACCAACCGTTGCTTTCCAAATTGGTTCCTCTGATATGTTTCTCCATAAATAATGCTTAAAACACACATTACATACGCTCTATGGGTTGTTCTCCAGTGTCATTTTTTTTGGTACATCCCTGTTGCACAAAGATATTGTGATTGACGAAACAACACACTGATATCAAACAAACAGAAATTCCGTCTCATAAATCACAACAGAAAGTAAAAAGAGATTATCAAACAACTAAATAATGCAGCCCACAGCAAAACATGCCAGTAAATCATACAAACCAGGGTAAATTAGATAACACTGTCCATATACAATTACACCGTTTGGCTCCCATGACAGCCCTTAAATGTGACGTGTTATTTGACATGAATGCAATTAGGGCTTAAAATCAATTTTTTTCTATTCCATTTAAAATAAAAAATGTACCGTTTCCAAATCAAATGCTACCTTTTTAGTCAAGATGTACAAGAAGTAGTATCAGGTTAGCAGCATCTTCGCAGTATAATGCAAGTCAGTAAGGGATGGTTTTCTGGGTTAATACGGAAGACCAGGTCCCCAGGAATAATCATTACTGCACATTATTTTTGCTCAATTATTAGTCCTACTATTATTTTTGGAAGACTTATTGTAAAACCAAGATCCAGCAAGCAGCAACAGCACTAATGCACAATGATAGAAGTGACACAGTAAGCACAAGGCAGACTTGGATCTCTCCATGTAGATGGGCACTGTAACAGGGACCTCACACCTCCAGCCTGTGGTCCTGTGGGAGTGTGGCGGGAAGGACACCATAGTATGGCGCTGAGCCGCAGACTGGGAGGAGGCACGGTGCTGATGTGATGCTTCGAGGTGGTGAGAGTCGCGTAACGATTCTGCCCCGGCTCAGCAGGAAGGCAGGAGCAGCTGTGCGTCCTTCCCCAGCTGAGGGAAGCAGTGACTGCTTGTGGGGAAAATTCAATGAAGGTTCACAGAAAGGTGCTCAATGCTGCAGCATCACTGGGTGATGACTGCTAGCCCAGGCACCAGCCTCCTCATGCTTTTGGCTAGCCACAAGCAGGCATGGACATCAGACAGGTCCAAGGCTCTCAGCTGGCGTTGAGGTGGCACAAGTTCACGGAGGAGAGTAGGTGCCCTCAGACTGACCTAGTGCTTGGTCCCCAGCAAGCCCGGCTTGGTGCTACCTTGTGATGCCTTCGCAGAGGCACACATACTGCATAGCTGTTGAAAGGATGGGCTGCTTTTCTTTTTTTTCCTTTTTTTTTTTTTTCTTTCTTTTTTTTTTTTTTTTTCCAATTCTGAGGTTGTTGCCCGTTTTCCATACTTTTTCTACACTTTTCCTCCTGACTATTTAAAAACAACATGAAGGAAAATCATGTTCTCCTTTATGCATGAAAACTCTAAACCAGTATTAAAATTAGAGTATGTAACTTAGTGCTTTTATCTCTTTATTCCCCCTCTCAAGCTGCCTTCCTCTCCAGACACTTAAAAAACAACAACAACAACAACAATAAAAAAAGGTGAAGTACTTTACAATTTCTGCACAAATTCTTTGCCAGATCATCATTAAAAAATTGCCCATTTGAGGACTCAAACATTTAATTTACTTCCATAAGGTCCTCATAGACAAGCTGTTGAGCATGAGCTTGACCTGGCTGCTGTGGTTAAAAATAAAAAATGTTTTTACAAATATCTTAACAGTAAGAGGAGGGCCAGGGAGAATCTCCATCCTCTACTGGATGCAGGGGGGAACATTACTGAGGATAAGGGAAAGACTGAAGTTCTTAATGCCTTCTTTACATCTGTCTTTACTAACCAGACCACTTATTCTCAGGGTACTCAGCCTCCCGACCTGGAAGCCTGGGATGGGGAGCAGCAGAAACCCCTCACAGTTCAGGTGGAAACAGAGACCTGCTGCTCCACCTGGACTGCCACAAGTCCATGGGGCCAGATGGGATCCACCCAAGGGTGCTGAGCGAGTTGGTGGATGTGATTGCTGGGCAGCTTTCCATCATCTAGCAGCAGTCTTGGTCATCCAGAGAGGTCCCCGATGACTGAAGACTTGCTAATGTGATGTCCATCTATAAGAAGGGTCATAAGGAGGACCTGGGGAACTACAGGCCTGTCAGGAAAGAGCAGTCAGGCACTGGGACGGGTTGCCCTGGGAGGTGGTGGAGTCACCGTCGCTGGGGGTTTTCAAGGAAAGGTTGGACTTGGTGCCTGGGGACATGGCTTAGTGGGCGACATTGGTGGGAGGGGGATGGTTGGACCAGATAATCTTGGAGTTTTTCTCCAACATTAATGATTCTGTGATTCTATGTCTCGCTGAGATGGACAGACAGTGAGGTGGGCTGAGAACTGGCTGAATGGCCCAGAGGCCACAGAGCGTGGTGATCAGTGCAACAAAGTCTAGTTGGAACCAGAAACTAACTGTACCCCAGGGGTCCAGTGCCAGCTCAAATCCCGTCTAACATCTCCATTAACAACCCAGACAATCAGGCAGAATGCACCCTCAGGAACTTTGCTGATGACACAAAACTAGGAGGTGTGGCTGATATGCCAGAGAACCATGCTGTCATCCAAAGTGACCTTGACAGGCTGGAGAAATGGGCTGACAGGAACCTCACGCAGTTCATCATGGAGACGTGCAGTGTCCTGCACCTGGGGAGGAACAACCAGTGTTGGTGGAGGGAGAGCCAGATGGAAAGCAGCTCTGCGGGAAAGGGCCTGGCATCCTGGTGGACTTCAAGGTGAACATGAGACAGCAACATGCCCCTGCCACAAGAAACGGTAACCTGGGCCATATTAGGAGCAGAGTTGCCATCAGGTGGAGGGAGGTGATCCTGCCTCTCTACTCAGCCCTGTTGAGGCTACACCAGAAGTGCTAGGTCCAGTTCTCAGCTCCCTAATATGATGGACATCCTGGGGAGAGCCTGGGGAAAGGGCCACGGATACGATGAAGGGACTGGAGCATCTCTTCTGTGAGGAAAGGCTGAGAGCAGGGGCTAAGCCTGGAGACGAGAAGGCACAAGGGGATCTTAACAACATGTGTAAATACCCAAAGGGAGGCTGAAAGATGGAGCCAGGCTCTTGTCAGTGGTGCCCAGTGCCAGGACAAGAGGCACTGGGCACAAACTGGACAAAGGAGGCTCCCTCTGAACACCAGGAGTGCTGTTTTGCTGTGCAGGTGAGGAGAACTGGCACAGGCTGCCGGGAGTTGTTCTTGAGTCGCCCTCCTTGGGGACCTCCAAAATCTGCCTGGACGCAGTCCTGGGCACCCTGCTCTTGGTGGCCCTGCTGGACCAGGGGTCAGCAGACCTCCAGAGGTCCCTGCCAGCCTCAGTCTTTCTGTGATTCTAAAGAAATGTATTTTTATTATACTGTTCTTTTTCCCTCTGGTTCTGTCTTCTGTCTAAATTGTAGGCTGGCACAGCTTAGATTGGTTGCCTTTTATGCTGAGGTACATAGTTCTTAATTAACAAACACTAATGGAGTAAATGTCAATCACACATGACAGTTCTTCACTCTTATTCCTGTAGAGAACATGAACCCTCAGGAAACAGTATTTACTAAAACAAACCTTTCTGCAGTGATAGCTGCTGTCAGTTACACTTTGTGAGGACAGGGTCTCACAAGAAGGTTTCATCATGAGCACTTCTGTGCAACACCCCATGGCCATCAGTGCTGCGTCGTTGGCTCAGGCCCAGAGATAAGATGAAATCTGGGGTTGGGTGACTGCTGCATGAGTTCTTCACAATCTGTTCTCTAATTCTGTACGAGACTTGAAAAAAATGAAGCCTTCTTAGTGAAAACTTATTCCATACTTCTAATGAATTTCATACGGTGCACTTGATACACAGGGAAAATAAGCTGGAAAATCCTCTCCTTGCGGACTGTCGTTCTCGTCTCAAATGTGTGCTGTTCACAGTTACTTCCACAGAAAGTCAAATAGGACTGAGTGCGTGCCATGCTTAATGGCTGATCTTCCTGAAAATGAAGGGAACACTTCACTCTCACTAGATTTCTCTTTTCTTGCCTGCCCATGTCAAAAACACCCATGTCCTAGCTGGTGCCTCAGTGAGGGGGGCGCAAACATGCGGGCCCTGCACTGGGTGGTGATGGGGTAGAGCATTTTCTCGGGTTTCCCTTTGCAGGAAAAGGGGTCTGGAGCAGGGAACAACAAAAGGACAGGGCTGCCCACCCCCCACAGTGGCACTGCTGGGCATTAACTAAAGTCGGGCTCTGGTTCCCCGAGAGGCAGCAGGGTCCCGGTTTCCTTCCTCCCCTCCGGCAGGGCCGGCGCCGCACGGCAGGGCAAGAGCCCCCTCTGCTGCTCTCCTCCTGGAAACGAGTTTCCGGAGAAAAACAGGCTTTTTCGGCTGGCGCCGGCGCTCTTGGGCTCAGCCGTGTTCGTTCTGGGGGGAACATTAAAGCCCAGCAGCATCCCTCCTGCCGGAGGGGTGCCGAGAGGGTTTGGCCGCCCCTATCCCCGAGGAGAGGGCCGATGCGACCACCTTTTTTTTTTTTTTTTTTTTTTTTTTTTCCCCCACCGTGCACGGTGCTGCCCGGCCTTGTGCGGCTTCGTGTCCCCTCACAGGGGACAAGTGGCGATTTTCTGCCCCCGGCTTGCTGCTACAAGCAGTGCCAGGATGGGGAGCATGGCAGGGTGCACTGTGTGTTGGCAGCCCCTCGCCCCAGCCTGCGTGGGCAAGCCCTAATTCGTGGTGTTATCGGGAAGCCAAGGTGCCATATAATTGATACACAATCAATTTTCACATCTGGAGGCAGACAGAAGGACAAAACTCAACAACCATTTTCCCAGCCCTGTGGTGACAATTGACTGTAGCAGTTCTGCTTACGGAGGATCACTTAAAAGACCAGGTCACCTACTGCATGCATGAGCAGGGGCACCCATCTCCACCATCACCACTGTGCTCTTGCCCTTGGTAGGCAGCACAGGGAGAGAAAAGATATCTCAGTTTGGGTGAGCGTGGTTCTCGTGTGCTAGTGTACCAAGTTCCTCCAGGGTGATTCCTCCAGGGAGCAAGTGGAGGTGCTCTGATGAGTCCAGCAAGCAGAAGAGGTCAGACCAGGAAACACACCTTCTCCTCTGCCTCCCTGAACAAGCTGCAGTCCTGCCTCAGAGGGATTTTTTTTTTTAAAAAAATTTTCTTTCCCAGTCATGAACAGTAAAAACAACCTGTTCTTACTGAGCTTCTTTGTCATTTTGTAATAGCTTTTGTTCTTTATCGTGATGCACTTTGATGCAAGTGACACATTTGTGTGGCACTTGTCCCTGAAATAGACTAAAAGCAGAAAGGCAAGTGTATCGTCTATCTCCAGCAGAGGACAGTGAATATTTCAGATTAGGATCCCTTTCCAAAGCATGTCCCACACGCTGCCACACGGAGCCCTAGGGAAGCCCACCTGTGGTGGCACCAGGGACAGGTTCTCAGCTGGTCCCACCCCATTGCGCCGCCATAGCCTCTGCTCCTCACGGCCCTCTCCGCAGACGTGTTTCTTTTCCTGCAGTTCTGCTTTGCACTTTCCTTTCTGACACCGAGTTTTGTATTTGTCAGTGCATAAATAGACCCGGGATTGTAAAAATATTCTGCTTGGCAGCTGGGCTTGGCAGTTCCAATCAATTAGGACCATTAGTCATGATGGGATGGAGAAAGCGTCCCAGGCCCGAGGCGTATAAATGTTCTCAGGGCCCAAAAATTCCCTTGGCAGCCCAAGCCCCGAGCAATTCAGACTGCTTAAATTACTCTGTTTTTCAGTGTGCCTGTGCTGGTCTGATGTGGTTTGCCTCACACTTCTAGGGTGAGTGGGACCTCAAGAGCTCTTTCTGCGACGCTGAGAAGACATTTATGGACCTTGGGACCTGAGGATTGAAAAGGTGAGCAGCAGGGACAGGAGAGAGGAGGGTCAGCTCTTCTGTGGGCACAAATGGGCAGCCTGATGTGTGATGGAGAGGCACCCGCACCATGGTCATGGGCAGTCTTCATGACTGTAACAAAAGTGGCACTTTTATCTCAACACCGCCTGCTCAGCTTCTGCCGAGATGTATGGCCCAGCTCAGTCAGGCCATGGATGGAAAGCCCCACAGGAAACATGGCAACATGAAGAAATGTGGGTGGCAATCCATCTGAGAGCTCATCCTTTCCCTCTGGCTAATCACTGATCCCTATCACTGGTTTTAGAGGCACCTGGTGTGCCAGTGCAACACAAGGCAAATGAATACGAGCTGTTTCACAGGGCTCTGCTGACATCAACCTCACGAGTATATTGCAACCAAGATAACTCTATTTACTCACACACCTTTCACAGCCTTGGGCACAAGGAGAAGAGGTGCTACCCACAGCTATCTGCCCACCCGCAGCCGGGCAGCACAAGCATGGTACCACCACCTCGCGTTAGTCCATCTCAGCTGCTGCGTGGTGTGCAGTGAGAGACCAGCGCAGGAATAAATGCATCACGCAGCAGCCATGGGTGCTTCGGGTTCACTTGGCAGCAGAGGCAGCCTGTGAAGTTTCCCCCAGCTGGGCTGCCTGACCTAGCACCAGCTCTGGCACCAGCCTTCAGAAACAGCCCTGGGCGCAGCAGGCTGCGGCGGCGATTCAGGCAAGGACAGAACAGCTCAAAGTTGTCAGCTGGCTCCACACGGGGTGTAGCTTTGAATTTAACACATACAAGGGTCAGTGAGAAAAAATAAAGGTTTCTTTGTCCCAGCTCTGCCTGCACCGCCGTGTGTGGGTGCCTGACCAGCACAGACCGTGCACTGTGCACGCAGGCCTGTCTGTGTGACATACACGTACTTGCAGCCAGGTTAGCGTCCAGCTAGGAGGATGGGGCAGGCATGGCTGCATCCCGACCTCTGCTCCATTTCTCAGTCTGGTCACTGCACGAAGCCCTGCTCTTGTTCCCAAGACAGCTCCTACAGTTCCTGTGTCTTAGCAAGCCCAAGCCTAAAATTTTATTCATGGGATCCAGGCAACTGTTTCTGATCACCTACCAAACTAATCTGAATGGGACCCACCCTCCTGGTTACTAACAGCAGGCTACCTTATAGGCATCTTCTGCTAAAATTCATAACAGATTTATTCACTGAAGTTAGGTGCTTTCCCAGCTCTGCTTCTTTCCCAAAAAGCATGCTTAAAATAAACATTTTTCACTCTCTCGTGAGATATATTTGACCTACTCTTACTTTTTCCCCCCAACAAGGAATTCTCCGTGTTCCTGTACGGTGAGCATTTGTGTTCTTTGTTAGTGAAGCTTCAGCTTCACTAATCCCTGGATTGCTTATTTGCCCAACAAATATATGGGTCTCATTTACCTTTTACGGTAACCAAAAATGAAATTATTGATTACCTGCTTCCTTCAGGACACATTGTTAAACTGCTTCACTTCCAAACCAGAGAAACTGCGCAGAGCAGAAAATCCCCCTGAAAATGTAAAAAGGTCAATGGTGCATTTGATGACATGAGTGCTTATGAAGCCACATAATTCATCATTTGTTACTACAGAACTCGTTCCTAGGGGGATTAGCATTTGCCAATAAATATACCATATGCTGGATTCTGTATGGAGATTTTTTAAGCTACCTTACTAAGTCATTAAGGCTCTCCCATGACAACTATGACTACAGTGGGCCAAGCCCACCAGGGTTCCCTAGACCAGTGAAGCATGTGGGTTAAAGGATGAAGTCATGTCTCACTTGTGTACCAATCCTTCAGCGAGACATTTACAATTAAATAGTTTGCTTGTGACTTGTCTGTTGGGAAGAACTATTACTCCTCTGTGAGGACATGGATTTAACCCTTGCTTCCCTCCAGAATTTGGGGAAAGGAGAAAGAGCATGGCGTAAGGTACGGAGGAGTTTGAGCAGCAATCAGTGGCCATGGCAGCTCAGGCTCCAACACGATCCATGCAGATCTAAGGGGAGTTATTAGCAGTTTCTATCAAAATGTATATTAGTTTTCAGATCAAAAGACTAAAGAATGAAAGAAAGAAAGAAAGAAAGAAAGAAAGAAAGAAAGAAAGAAAGAAAGAAAGAAAGAAAGAAAGAAAGAAAAATAATTCTCTGAAGTCAGCTTCTCATAGGAAGGGCTCGCGTGCTCCACCTTCACGCTGCCAGAGGTCTTTCCTCACCAAAGCTGCCTGAAGGTCTGGAGAAGTAACAGCCTTTCCAGCAGCAGGGAGCTGTGAGACAGACACACACACACCCCCAGCAGGCTGTGCCAAGCTGCCGAGAAAACGTTTTTGCAGATGATGAGAAACAAACTGCTTCTTCGGGTCTCAGCTGCCTCCCTGGCTCCTAAGGAGCTCAGTGCCTCTGCTGGTCAAAGCGCACAGCCTGCCCAAGCATATGTAGACACAAGTACCCTCGCAAAACTGTTTGCTTTTGATGTAAAAACATTAAATATATGCACACCCAACAGCCCGGGGGCTGAACGACAGCCTGGAGCCCACAACTGGAAACCAGCTCCCTGAAGGAGTGGGGATCCTGGGGGCAGGTCTGCAGCAAGTGGAAAGCATTGAAGGTCTCTGGAAATGAAAGGCATTACTTAATTGTAGAACACTGGGAAAAAATCCCAGTATAGCTGAAAATTAATGACAAAACTCCCATGGACTTCATTTGAAGGAGTATTTGGCTCATATGACATAGTACAGATGGCTAAATTTCTTCAGGATGGATACAGTGTAAATGACTAAATAAAGAGCAAAATAGGAAAATAATAATAAAAATATAAAAAAGTAAAAGCAATAGTAATGTATATTTTCTAAGGAAATCTTGGAATGGGTGCTCAATAGAGGTATAACCTTAAGCTTTTGCCTTCTTCAGAAACTTTTTGTCCTCAGTTTAACTTCCTGTTTGTGCTAACACAGAGATTTCCTAAAGCAAATTAAGCTAACGCTGACACACAAACATCCAGCTCACATCATATTAAGATGAATACGTGAACTTCCTGCAAAAACACATGCAGCTGCTTCTCCTTACCCGCTAAGTAGAATTCATTCAATTCAAAAACTAGCAGAAGCTTAGCCCTATTAGAAACAATATTAGAAATAATTTTATTTTTATTAGAAATAGAATTAGAAACAGAAAAAAAAATATTAGAAATAGAAATTTGGAATCTGTGAGGAAATAAAGTAACCAAAGAATAGTATGTGCCTGCTGTGGAGGCTTATCCTTAAACATGAAAAACTCCCATGAAAGCCAAACCCAACCAATTAACAACCAGGTAATCCCGTTGGCCTGAAAGATCCAGAAATGGCAATCACTTCAATACTGCAAAATAAATGGTTCATAAAACCAGCATATGGAACACCTTTTCCAAACTCAAACTAAAGGAGCTGCAATAGCCAAAATGAATCAAAGCCAGAGCCATACACAAAGACACTTTTCTGAACAGAACAAAATTCCTGATTAAATGTTTTTTGTTACCTTAGAGAACAACTGTATGCCATGAGAGCTGGGTCTTTCCCCCCCATATTTTGAAGACCTCTTCATATCACTGTGTTTGAATAGCTGACAACTGTCCTGCACCTGCTAATTTAAATGAGAGCAATCTATTCCTCCCACAGTCACGGGCAGGCACAGGTGAGAAATGACAGATTTTCTGTGTGTGTTTTGTAGTACAGATACTTGAGCCTCCACATCATCTTGGCCATTAAAGGATGGTTCTGCTCTGAGACATTTCAGAGTAAGCACACTGAATGGGCTTGCAGTGAAAAACAGTGTCTGACAGCACAGCTACTCACAAATCAATAAGCTGCCAATTTTTCCTTTCCTATTAATAAGGTGTGATAGAAACCAGAGCAGAGACATTCAGCCAGCTAGGCAGTTAGCAAATCTTGCTTCCTGAGAGCAGAGGGTGTTGATGAGCTTTGGTAGCTGTGAGAACCCATCTTGTCCAGGTAATTACGACACCTCTGAGATCTGCAGGTCTATTGCCTGGAGCAACACCATGATTTTTAGTTTAATAACGTCAGATTATTTTTATTTTTATTTTATTTATTATTATTATTATTTCCTCCAGCAGTCATTGCCACTGTGGACCACTAAATCATTATTTTGGCTGATTATTTTGGCAGGGAAGGTTTGAGTTCATCATTCACAGGCAGGTCTCACAGCTGGGGAGGTGTCAGGCCCTGGAGGTGATCCCTGCTGCCTCCCCAGCACACTAATGGCAAGAATCATGGTTATAAAAGGGAACGTGCAGCTCTCCGTCCCCCAGAATTTGTGTTGTTATTAGATGAAAAGGTATCAAGACAACTAAATATTAATGCAGACGTGCCCTTTTTAGTAGCAACAGTTTCCCCTGCCTTGAGGCAAGGTCCCTATCATCGTGCCGGGCCCTGCTCTATCTCCACCTGGCGGTGCATGGCCTGGAGCATCCCCTGCCTGCAGTGTCACCGCCACCTGCGCTCTACATGCAGGACACAGCTCGTCTGCAGCTTAAAAAACGCGTGGCCGAATGCAAACGGTGCGTGCCTTCTAGCCTGCAAGCGTTAAGTGCTGACAGCTCAGCCCCTGCAGTAACCATTTTGTCAGCAGGTTGCTGAAAGATGCTCCTGTAACACCACAGTGCCAGGTGCTGGAGACCATGTGAGAGCTATGCTCTACGTCCTGGACCTGGCTTCCCTGGAAGTGGCACACAAAAAGTGCCTGGGAAGAGAAATGAATGCACTAAGGGTAAGTGATATGTGGCTGCTCATACCACTGACATGACTTTGTGATTACTGAGTTTCAAATGTAGTTTGAGCTTAACTTTTAAAAAGCCTGTAAATAAATTCTTTCCAAACTGATATTGAGTCAAGACCTAAATATATCATCAGGAAAATTCTAACTCCTAAGAAGATTTTAATCTGAAATATTTCCTATTCAGCTCACCAGTGTCTGGCACAGCACACCTTCACTGCTTTGAAGGTGCCATCACTCTGAATGCACAGCAGCTGACCGACATAAGCTCTGCTACACAAATATATATAAAGAGCACACCTGTTATTGCCAGAGAACACCTGTCAGTTTAACAGGTAACTGCCAACTTGTGTCTTAGACCTATGCAGCATCTTAAATTCTTTTGGTATAGACATAATTGTATATACACCTGGAAGTACACCCACCTTCCTACCAACCTATCCATCTGTAGGATAAGGATGGAGGAGCAAAAATCCCTCCCTGTCAAAAGTTCAGTTTCCCTGTTCCTAGATGCTTGTGCTCTCTCTGCTCCCAGAATAAATTTGTTCTGTTCCCATGTCTGACTTACCTGCCCAAGGGATGGTGACTTCCAGCAGCTTCAAAAGGTGCTGTTACAGGAGAAGAATGAAGTGGTCTCCTGACAGCCCTGCACTTCCTAAGAGAGAGCAACGGAGATCTCCAAGTGCCATAGCTTCTTTGGTTTCAATCAACACCAAGCTCTCGCATCCTTAGTCTCTGCTGGATATGGTCTGGCCCTATTTTAAAGCCTGTTCAGAGCAGATAACACATCTGTTAAGCACACACAGCCACACCACTTCTCCCCTGAAAATTCTATGTTGAGGCAGAAATCTTTCTTTCGATTGAAAAGGGCTGGAAAGGGATGAATAACATCTCATTATAGAGGACATTTTTTTTTTTCTTCCCAAAGTGTGGCAGATTTCTACACCAAAAGAAATCAAATTCAAAGAAAGAGAATGACTTGCTTTCTAGTACCAGACTTTTATAAATAAAACTCCAAAACAAATTAGAGCACACATAGGCATCTGATCTCCATACGGATGTTTGGCCTATTTAATGTTGCCTGAAATATGTGCATCTTTGATGTTTGTTGTAAAGTATAATTAAATGCAAAGGAGAATGCTTTTTCTTTTATTTATTCTTTTCTTTTTTTTTTCCTTTTTTTCTTTTTTTTTTTTTTTCTTTTTTTTTTCTACAGAATGAAAATTATTTGCTCCTTGTTTCTTCTACTGTGGCATCTGTTGCTACATTTGCTCAGCTTTATGAGTTTTCTTTGTACATGTTGTCTTTTAAAGCTTTGACATTTCTGTTATAGTATCTATCTTCACCACCATTAGTTTTACAAAGAAAGCACAGTTCCACTGAAAATGGTAAATTTTCCGTCAGATAATTACTGTTGCCCATAAATATGTTTGTCCGTCTCCTAACTACTTCAGAGTACAGTGGGAAAATAGCTTCTGAGATGAAGCTTAGGAGGGTATGCCTGGGAAAATGCTAGGCAAACACTTTCAAGAGATTGAGACTTCCAAGTGCCTTTTAGTTGAGAACAGTCAGAACACAGCACCCAGAAGCACTGCACTTTATTTAAAAGACGTGCATTGAAAAAATGCTTTCTTACAAAAGCGTTGACAAGGAAAATGTTAGGCTAAGAATTTTGAGGATACGTCTTATTGCTGGTAAGATTTAATAAAGTTCAAGTACAATTGTGAACTGAAACATAATCTAAAAAGAGTGGCCTGAAGCATATTCTCACTATTAAGCACTTGCGAAAGTATTCTGTACACAGGCAGCTGCCTCAGCCGCTGTCCTGGGGAACGGATCTTTACCCCAAGGTGAAGTTTGTTGTCTCTCCTAGGGGAACTGCCAGGCATTCTGCTTCAGAAAACAAAATAACTTGGCTGGTTTGTCCAGGTAAATAAAGAGCCTGGAGTGACACAGGTGCAGCCAGCAATCTCATGTGTAACCACGAGTCCTTGAGCAAAACCAGTGAGGCAGCCCCAACTCCGGCAGCAGGCAGTGAGAGGTGCAGCTTGTGCCACAAAACAAGGTCCCAAGGGAGCTGGCAGTGCCTGTAACAGGCTTACCCAGCGGCATCCCGCAGGCATTTTACCCGAAGCAGGAGGAGAGGCTCACCACCAGCCTGTTTTGCACAAAGGTTCTCTCAGTGCAGCTCTCATCCTCTGCACAGGCCTCACTCCCATTGCAGGTGTCCGGGCGGCAGAAGCCATAGTGGCTATTGCCAGGGGAGAGGCAGGAGTGCTCAGGGCAGCAGCTGTGGCTGAGGAAGCAGCTCACCTCTCCTCTTTTCCTCCCAGAACCTGGCAGCAGCAGCAGCAGCCCCAGCAAGTCTGCCTTTCAAGGGCTGTTTGCCACTGCAGCCTGTCCATGCCAAGAGCCCGACCCTTTCTCACTGGAATGGCAAAAGCAACTTTTTCCCTTGCTGCTGGTAGAAGCCACATTTATCTTCTTGATACCTCTGGCTTGATTTTTGATGGGTACCTCAAGCAAGGGAGAGACAGCATACACATTTCAGCAACAGGGATGGGAGCTGAAGGAGATGGGCACCATGCAGGGCCAGGATCGCTCTCAGCTCTGCCACTTTGCCATCCCACACTTGCTTCTATGGCAATGGCAACTTCTCTTCATCAAACTGGGCAATGTTAGTTGCTGCTGGATGCCCTTTCACTAAATGTGGGCCACTCTCAGTGAGCGATCTCTCTCCTCTTTTCTCCTGCACCACCACTGTGTGTACAGCAAAACCTGAGGATGCTGGAAACAACCTTTTCATATGGCTCAGAAAGCTGGGACCCAGTGAAAACCAGCCTTGCACTGAAGAGAAGGAATTTATCCAGTCTCTTAATGGACCAGAAACACATCGTAGAAGCTGACACAATTCAGACAGACATTTTCAAGGAAGTCTAAATGTATGCCACCTATTAGATTCTTTAGCAAACCTGTACGTGGATATTATTTGATCAATGCTCTCAGATAATAAATGCCATATCACAGACCTCTAGCAGAACTGCTGGTTGTCTTGACAGTGCTATAAAAGACACAAGTTGTAATGACCACAGCCATTTTCTCCTCTCTTAGGCTGATTCTGCCACAGCTGAATCACAGACCCATTAAAAGAGCAGCTTGAAAAGGATCTCAGGAGGTCATCAAAGTTCAGCTGCCTGCCCCATCACATTTCTGACAGTTTTTTCTCCCACCTGTTCTTAAAATCCTCCAATTATGACTCTCCCACATCTTCCCCCAGACTATTGATTATGGTTCTATCATTACTTGTGGAAAGTTTTATTAACACATGACCTCTCTCCCCTGTATTACAGTTCTATATTTACTGCTGTTTCGTCTACACATAGCAGACAATGTGTAGAGCAACAAAGAGGGGCAATTTATTCCCAACATCATTTTTAGTTATGTCCTAGAAGACAGTTGTTTTGCCTTTGTCACTCTTTTTATTATTAATTTATTTATATATTTATTTTCCCCAGTAAATAACTTGTTTTCATTGCTTCCTTAGGGCTTCACATGTGGTTCCCTGTTAAATATATTTCTTAAAGTTTGCTGTCCATATCCACAGCTGTGACAAAAAGTGCAAAGATTGTCTTATTCTACTAATAGCACTTCCATATAGATATCTAATCTATCTGCATGTATGCACAGACACACATAAGCGTGGCAGGGCCATAGTCACTGCCAAACCTGTGTCTTGATCTCCACACTGCAGTTTTTTGAGACACAACAGAAATCTCTACACCATCAACATTTGTGTTCACATCTATGCTTGAAGCAGGTTAAATTCATTCCAGGCCTCTTTGCTTCCCTTGCAGACCCACATGATTTTATTTCATCTTTTCTTGGAGCAGTACTACTGACTCTGACAAAAAGAGATACATAAAAGCTAGCTCTGTCTTCTAACAGCCTCTGGATTTCTTATCAGTTTCCCAAATATACCCAGAATAAATCCTTTCCTTCCTGCCATACACTGCTTGCTGGTAAGCACAATACCAAAACACCTAGCAGTTAGAGTGGGAAAGGAAGTGGCTGTGCAGATGTCAAAGACAAAGAATAATGTTCTCTTCAGGAAACAGATGGCTTGAGCTGGTATTTATAGCAGTCCATATATGTTAGACAAAAACAGCCCATGGTACAAAAGATGGAGCATCTGGAAAGCTGGCAAGGCATTAATAAATGTGTGCTAGGGGGATGGATGGTGGATGCCATTTATGTACTACCCCTTCTTTATTTTAAAGAGGTTATGTGGCATATTAAGGATCTACCTCGTTTCTCCTGGCTGCAGTCTCTGATACTTGGGTCAAAGTTATGCAATCACTGGTCAATATAATGAAGAAAAGATGGGTAAAGACAGTGGTAATATGTCTGGTGTACGCAAGGAGGTGATTTAACCATGATACTGCGCAGAAGCAGGGGGTGACAACTGCACATTAGCCAGCAATCATCTATATTACTTGGTCCTCATGCACAATTACCTACTTACTTGCAACTTAGTATTTGTACCTCAAAATGCATTTATAAACAATGAAACAAGATCACACAAAATCCAGTTAGGTAACAAGCTATACCTGGTCACAGTTGTACAGTCAGATATTTCTGATGTTACAATAGGAAATGCACTATAATTTGAGAAATTATGCCCACTATGTCATTGAGAAACCACTGCATGACAGAAAATTAAGCCTAGTAGTTTGATACTATGAATGTAGAAACCATATTTTTTCACAGTCCGTTCTGTCAGATTTTCAACAAGTAGGTTTTTAAAAGGCAAAAAAATATTTCCATGGTACTAGGGAGCTGAATCTCACTCCACAAGCAGACAAAAGTTATTGCGCCACAAGATCCATTCACTAACATATTAATTCATGCCGAGCAGATGATGTGCTGACATTTTTACTTTCAACTGTGTTGCACAGCCATATTCTGACACTGTTGTAGTGGTAGGTGATAAAACATGCAATGGATTGCCTCTCAGACAACACATTTTGAGACAGTTGCCATTTTATTATAAATAAGTGTATTTTTGAGTATTTTTTTATGGCTATGCTGTCAATCATTTTGTCATGATATTGATCTTGTCAGCTTGATGCTACAAGAAGTTTTCCTAATGACAGTCTCAGTGAAGTGATTATTAGATCTAAAGTGTTTGCTTAACTTGTCTCTATCTCCTTCATATACCAACTTTGCTGAATTTTATTCACTTGTAACCTAGTAAACCAATGTATGTGCCACCTAGCCTGGAGACTGAAAGGGAAATAAATAAAATATTACTAAAATGTTGCTTTGTTAATACAGGACAAAGCATAGCCCACCATCCTACTGGTCATAGAATCACAGAATATCCCGAGTTGGAAGGGACCCATAAGGATCATCAAGTCCAACTCCTTGCAGTGCACCAGTCTACCCAAAAGTTTAGACCATGTGACTTAGTGCACAGTCCAAACGTTTCTTAAATTCACACAGGCTTGGTGCAGTGACTTCTTCACTGGGGAACCTGTTCCAGTGTGCAACCACCCTCTCAGTAAAAATCTCCTCCTGATATCTAGTGTGAACTTCCCCTGCCTCAGCTTCACCCTGATCCCGCGGGTCCTATCACTGGTGTTTATGGAGAATAGGTCACCCGCCTCTCCACTCCCCCTTGCGAGGAAGCTGTGGACCGCAATGAGGTCCCCCCTCAGCCTCCTCTTCAGGCTGAACAGGCCCAGTGACCTCAGATGCTCCTTGTATGTTTTCTTCCCCAGGCCCTTCACCATCTTCATCACCCTCCTCCGGACATTCTCCAACAGTTTCATGTCCTTTTTGTACTGTGGTGCCCAGAACTGCACACAGCACTCAAGGTGAGGCTGCCCCAGCGCAGAGCAGAATGGGACGATCACTTCCCTTCCCCTACTAGCGATGCTGTGCTTGAAGCACCCCAGGATACGGTTGGCCCTCCTGGCTGCCAGGGCACACTGCTGGCTCATATTCAAAATGCTGTCAACCATAAAAGTGTCACACTCACATCCTAATACTGCATCTATCTGGGTATTGTCCATCCCAAATACCTGCAACAAACAAAACAATCAGACAAGCAGAAAAAACAAAGCAAATGAGTTTTGCTCATTTTGAAGAATGGTATCATTCTTCAAAAATTAGGAGAGCCATGCAATATGAAACTGTGAATTCAAGGCTCTCCAATGCCCTGTCAATTGGCTTTGATACAGTTCTACAGGACATACACTGACAGGTCTTATTCTGCAATCTTTGGGAGACGGTGAACATGAAAAGCCACTCTTTACATCCACAGTGCCCACAGAGAGAGCGTTACTAGGACACAGAGAGGTTCAGTAAAACAACTCCACTGCCTCCTTTTGACCAGTGGACAGGGGAAGACCTTTTCTGGCAAGGGCTGTAATTTAAAAGCTTCTGTGCTTCTTGTTGAAAGCCGTGGTCAACTGATATTTTCGGAAGATGTTTGTTGGAAAATCCCTGATCAGCTCTTCTGGGAAATGCTTATACTTTGTTAACAGAAGCCTGACTTAGACCCATGCCAAGGGGATCTGCCTGGAGGATTATAAACCAAACAGAAGGAGTTATGGCACCTGGATTCTATAGCTACTAAGGATACAAATATACAGAGCACATGCTTCAGCCAGCCGAAGATCACAGAATCAGCATTTCTCTAATAGGAATGACATCAGAGTGTACCACGTGTAGGCTTTGGGGCCCTAGGTAGGAGACAAACTACAAATTAGGAACAATAAAACCAGCAGTTTATATATGAGTTCACCTTCTCCAGGGATAAAACCCTCCAGACACTACTTTTCATGCTTGCATCAAGTTGGCGACTGCTTTCTGCCCCAGCGTGCTCATAACAGTGGGGAGTCATAGGAGCAGCATGTGCAGATCTCACTGAAAACACCCAAGCTTTCCAGCTGTATGCAATTATCCAATTATCTGGGACACAACACTGATTACCTAGCAGATATGTTTAACCACAAAACACTAAGTGTCTTCTGGTATCCCAATCCTATCTCATTTAGTAATCTCCTATTGCCCTACAATTTCTTGTGTAATTTGTTTTAATGTGTGCTGTATAAGAATATGCTCTCAGAAACTGAAACCCAGGTTTCAGGTGAAAAAAAAGCAGGTGACTTTTAAATCCTCATTCCCCACATCTGGTAATTTGTTTATTCCAGGATTTGACAATATTTACACCTTAACCTGTTTCAGATCCTTTCACAGTTGTTCAGATTTATTCCCTGCTGCAGCTAGATATTAGATAGCTATGGTGGACTTCACAAATCTCCAGTAACTCAAGATCACCACTTTTATCTTTTTGTCTGCACAGTGTCCCTTAAGATTGAAACTGTCCTTCAAGCCTTTTCACTTTACACATGCAAAAAAAAAAAAAAAAAAAGAAAAGAAAAAGTAAAAGAAAAAAAAGGTCACGTGAGTCATTTTAAGGGTGATTTGTGAGGGTTACGACCTTTCAAACATATTGTGTATTTGCTTTTTCATATTGAATATTTGTCCTTCACAAATCTTTATTTAACTCATGCTTCTGCCATGGCCACAGTCAATGATCTTCATGTTCTCAAAAAAATGCAGGTTACAAATTTGTTCTAAGCCCATCCACTGACACCAGATCTCTCTTTCTTATGTTCTATTTCAGCACACAGGCAATTGCAGCACATGTGTCTCTTCTCAATTTGCATTTAGATTTTTCATGCACACGCAGACGGTGGGAGGCCCAGTTAGAGGTACTGCTGTTCCTGGCTGACAGATATTTTTGGAGGTTTGGTTGTTTCTTTAAACAACACAGCTCAGGTCAGTTACAGTGCGAAGTTTATTACTTTAGCTCAAAAACCAAAGTGTTGCCAAGTGACAGATAAGAACTGTGGAAAGAAACTCAGAATGTAATTTTTGTAAGTGGATGCTTTTCTTATTTCAAGTTGTATTTTTTTTCTGATCTCTAAATTGGCTCCATTTTATCCAGTAGTACTCTGTGCTTATCCAAAGCCTCTAAGTAGGGTGTCCGGGGCATTCGGTCATCTTGGTGTATGGCAGCTGTATGGCCAAACATGACATCACTCTGAAGAGTGAACCATGTAAGTACATTCATATCATTTAATTATAGGTATCCAACTAGTAACTAACTCTTCCAACAGCTCTACTACCTCCACTTCCCCTGCAGTAAGTAGGAAGGTGCTGGCATCTAAAAAAGGTCAGATGAATCATATTCAGGATGTCCCTAACTATTCTAATGGAATGGAAGCCCAAAGGTTAAGGTGTGCACAGAAAAAACGGGCAAGAAAAACTGAAAATAAAAATTAAAAAAAAGTAACTCCCATCATCAATATCCTCTTGGTTGCCCACATTATTCACTGACGAGTTGTGAAATTCTAGGAAATTAATTGGCATAATTTCAGCATTGTGGTACATCTTCTGTAGAACATTTTTGAAAAAAATATCTTCCCTATGTTTTACTACAATAATCATTACAATAAATCCTCATGTATCTGGATTTTTCTCATAAAACCATAGCAGTCTTCAAATGGAAATGGCTCAATAGATAAAACAAATACATAGGTAATTGTTTATTAAAAATAAATGCTTCAAGTGAAGATTGCCTCCTAGTCTCTTTTGGATGTCGTGCTGTATGTGACATACCTACAGAATGTACTGTAGTTTACGAGAAACAAAGTGAATTCATTAAGCTACAGAAGATTCACTTTCTCTCAAAGGTTCCAAGTGCATTCAGTACAAGAATCATAACAACTTTGAAAAAGTATGGTTGGGGTCTTAGCAGGTCACTTGGTGATTTGGACAGACCTGAGCACATTGCCAGTGTTTGGCAAGTTAACAGTGAATGATAATTTAAATTTTCATTAAAAAAAATATCTATGTATTTTAAAACTGAAAAGAACCATTGAACATTCAAGCAATTCTTGACTCAACTGATAGTACCAAAATTCTGGTATTAGACATTGCCTCCTTATCAAATGGACACAGAAAAGAGAAACAAAACGCTTGAAGCTTAAGAGAGTTAAATATGAGAAGTATTTGCACTCAGTGTGTCCTATTAACACTGTTTTATTTCCTTTTTACAAAAGTAGAAATAACAACAGACAAAACTTACTTGAAAAAAATCAATGCTTTTGCCTCAGTCTCATTGAAGAGTGGAGCAGGCAGAGTCCTGGCTGAAACTTTGATAGTATATTTCATTGACAAAGGGAACTAAAGATATATGACAATATATCCATGCAAAAGACAAAGTACAAAACGTGTTCTGTGGCCCAACAAACATTTTGGAGGTTGCCTGTGTCATAACAATTTTCAAATTGTTACTTTTGCTCACCCATGCCTTTACACAGTACAGTTTACAAACAAGTTACGTATACACACATATCATAAAAAAAGTCTTGTATATGGTCTAACTGCTACGAATTAAGGCATCCTAACAGCTGCTGTTTTGCTGGTGAGGGATATGTCTCGTATTAGTGTTTCAAAAGGATTTATTTCAGGCATTTCAAACAAAGTGAGACATCATGAGATGTGGTTTAGAGGAAAAATTCCTGCAGCTCTGGCTCTTCAGAACTCTTTTGACTGTAGGATTTCTGGCTTTTCTTACTGATGTCATCATGCCTGGAGAGAAAAAGAAGAAAATTACTCATGGTAACACTGACAATTAGAGGGATTTGTCCTGTGTTTATTTATCCTGTTTTATCTGATTTGCAAGTTTTGAACTCTGAATTACTCTTTTTCTTTGGACTTATTTCTCTACCCAGGTATTAGAGACATTACTTCTTAATACTGTAGATTGTTACTGACTTTCCCATAGCTCCTATTCTGCAATCAAAACTGGAAAGCAATAAAAAGATTAGAAACTTTTTAAAAACACAGCAATAATTAATAAATTGTCAAAATTTTCTGGTAATAATGGATAGAATGTCCCAAATGCCCTAAATGCTCTAGAAAACAGTACTGAAGTGATAAGAAGATCAACAACCATCACATGTATCCTGCTTGTTCCTGACTCTAACTGAAAGGGAATCTTCTAGATTCCACCAATAATCATCAGAGAGAAATAAACACATTCACAAGGTGGTTCACTGGACTTACTTTATGTGTCTACTTCAGGGGAAGATGGTGGCATATGAAATAGGAAAAAATGGTAAGGAATATGCTTCTTTCTAAGACAGGCACTATACCTTATTTAACATTGTAATTAGGTAGTATCTTAATCATAATGGTTAAGACTTTCACCAAATGCACAAATAAGGGTTGTTTCTCTATAATATGTCTTCCTTTCCACATTACGTAAAATTTAATATAAAAAATCTGTCTACTGTGTATTTGACCCAAATGTTACTTTCCAATCGAAGGTAGAAAAACTAAACATTAAACATTTGCAATGTTAAGTTTATTCAGTTCCTTTCATATGCCCTTATTCTGAATCCCCAGATGGTTCCCCTTCCTGTCAATTAATGTTTAAGATGAAGGATTTTAGATTTAGCATCCAGCCCACAGGAACTTTCATAGAAAGCTTTGATTTTTAGTTACTACTGCTGAATGGTGAAACTCCTACAATACAATCATGACTAGCTGGTTGGTGGCTGCAAAGGACAGATCCTGATGTTTAAAAATCCACAGCAAAGGGCAAGAGTGTGTATAAACCTTTTATCTTAGGCTTACAAATCTGTGAGTCTGATTCTTGCAAACCAGACTTTCACTCTAATTTATTCCAGTCTACAATCACTACAAAGAACCAGACATTCCCCAAAGGCTGATTCTTAGTATGCTTAGATATCCTCGTGGCTACTTTGGGATTTAGCAGTGGCTGACCTTCTCAGGGACTGCCACTGCAGATGCTGGTAAGCAGGTAGGAGGGAGCATTTTACTGTGAGTCCCCTGCATTCATCTCACATACTGTGGCTTACATACCCAACATAAGAGCAAAAGACATAGAGCAGTGTTAGGGGAAGCAGAATTTGCAGGACTGAGCGGAGGAGGTAAAACAGGGGCACTTAACTTTTTGCCATAAAGTCTTGGCACTTAGCATGTGTTGCACTTGTCAGAAATATGTTTAGCGTTAAATATGGAGCTTTATGAAGTGATGCTTTCTAAGGCTAAGATAATTTGGATCAATTAACTAATTAGCTTAGGTTTGCAGTGGTGAAAGGCTCTGTGTCCCATTTAGAGGCAGCCAGGCATTTCAAAGACCTCATTCTGCCATTCTACAGTTGCACTGTGATCTTAAAAGAGAGTCACATTTATATTACAAACTAGTAATATTACTAATATTACTATAATTACAATTAGTAATATGACTACATTACTAATTAGTAATATTACTAACTAGTAACCAAATTTCTAGTATCTTCTGGTGCCTGTATCCCCAGAACTACCCAACATCCCCTCATGCAACAGGCACCCATACATAATCATAACAGTTCACAAGAGAACAACAGTAAATTCTGTGGGATAAGACCTAAATTATTTCTATATTGATTTTATATTGTATTAGTTTGAATCAAAACTGTTTTATTAGACATACAGATAAACATCCTTTTTCTAGAGCACACATTTGGGATGAAGCTGCGATTTATCCCACACTGTATCTGGCAGTGGGAAATCTGTTGGGTTAGATCCACTTACTATTTTAGAGGCATGCCCGGTTTAGTATCTGACAGAAACCTGATGGTAGATTCTGCTGATTGCCCCTGATGTATGAAGCAATTTTAGCTGTTGATAGCTGCAGCTAATGCAAGGCTTTGTATTGATATGGTGAGTTAGTGCTTACTGTAATGTTCTGCAGATCTCAGATGAGTTAAAGTGTGGGAAAGAACAGTTCATTGGCCTACATGAAAGATGGATAAAACTACCAGCATTTGCTTGGAATTGTAATACACAAGAAACTAGCCGATCCTTCCAACAGGGGAAAAATATCCCCAGATATCCCATGCATCTGAAATTTATGCTAGAACCTTAAGAAAAATAACGTCTGAAATTTTATAAGGACCCTAGGAAATTTAATAAAGTTTTCTGTGATTAAGCTGTAACTGATCTGAAAAAAAATAAACTACACAGCCCAGATGTACCTGGGTATTTGAATGAAACAATAAAAAAATGCAATAGGAGCTGAAGAAAAATCACTGGAAATGGGTGGAAAAGAATGTCATTTGACTCCAGGTAAATTTTGTATAATGATTTCAGATTTCAGAAGATGCTAATACTATCCCTTATATAAAGGTCTGGAGTTAAAATGGGTTTGGGACTGTGCCCCTGAATAAGACTATCTACACAGGTTTAAAACACCAAAGAATGCATTGTTTCCAGAAAGGTTATTTTTTCAAAACTGCTCTGAAGTAGTAATCACACAGCCTCCCCAGAACACCCAGGGAAGAGTTCAGACTATGTACAGAGATGCACAGCACACCTGATGGTGATGATTTTCCATTATTTAAGTTTCACAGGCTAGACAGCAACATGCAGTAGACTAATGACAGGCACCCATTGTGCCCTTTCAAAAATCACAACACATGCTGGAAAAAAAAAAAAAGGTTGGCTTGGAAATTCTGAGAGGCCAGAAGTCTGTCTTCTGGTTTGTGAAAAGCACAATATATTGCATAAAATTTGTAAATCTCGTGCCACTTAACCTGGCACACAATTTGCTCATTTCTGTCCTACTCTATTGGTACAATAACAGCCCATTCAAGCTCTGCTCTAAGTGCACTGTGCTCCTTGTTTCCTGCTCTGATTTTTCACATGCTCCACTGCCATGAGAGCACGAGAAAGGACAGCAGCTTCAGGACACGGCGCACAGATCAGCAGTGCCATGTGGATGGCGACACGTGGGAGCTCAGTCCTCATGAGACTCTGGTAGCTGCCACCAGACCTGCACCATCTTTCACTGCCTCAGGAAATGCCACCCTGCCAGGGACTTCTCACCCAAGAGCGTTTACACAAGGCAACACCAAATTACACCAACTAGCTAAATCTAAGAGATGGGTCTAACATACGGGTGAGATTAACGGCTGCTTTATTACTCCAGGACAGGATACACAGCTGGGAATTTTGACTGGAGACTGCCTGCTGATGTTACCTCAAACCGCTGCCGTACAGGCAGCTTTCTACACTGGAATTTCCCTGTTTTCAAGACAGAATGAAACTTCTTGGAAACTTTACAGTTCTTTGTTTCACATACACTTTGCCAATGATTTCAGAAAAAAAAGACTTTCCTTTGCGTTACTGGAATTGATATTTTAAATATGGGAAGATCCTGGCATTAGAAAACAAGTGAACAGAAAAAATTAAACATTTAGAAGAAAAAAATGTAATTCGAAAAAATTTAGGCTCCTGAACTGCAGGTTGACTAATGTATAGTTTTCCCAGAAGTATCTTCAAATGTGTAACTTCGGTGTGAATAACAAACATTTCCAGGCCTAATGAAAGGATTTCTATCAGGAACAGTGCAGCCAGCAGGACCAGGGAGGTGATCGTCCCCCTGTACTCTGCTCTGGTGAGGCCACACCTTGAGTACTGTGTTCAGTTTTGGGCAAGAAGGACAAGAAGGACATCAAGGCCCTGGAGCGTGGCCAGAGAAGGGCTATGAAGCTGCTGAAGGGCCTGGAGCACAAGTCCTGTGAGGAGCAGCTGAGGGAACTGGGGGTGTTTAGTCAGAAGAGGCTCAGGGGAGACCTTACTGCTCTTTACCCACCTGAAAGGGAGGTGTGGGGAGCTGGGGGTCGGTCTCTTCTCACAGGTGATTGATAGGACTTCTCACAGGTACATGATAGGACTAGAGGGAATGGCCTCAAGTTCCGCCAGGGGAGGTTCAGGTTGGAAATGAGGAGACATTTATTCTCAGAAAGAGCAGTCAGGCGTTGGAACTGGTTGCCCAGGGAGGTGGTGGAGTCACCATCCCTGGGTGCATTCAAGGAGAGGTTGGACCTGGTGCTTAGGGACATGGTTTAGTGGGTGACATTGGTGGGAGGGGGATGGTTGGACCAGATGATCTTGAAGGTCTTTTCCAACCTTAATTATTCTATGATTTACATCTCAGTTTAACAACAAAACAAAGCAAAACAAAATAAAACAAAAACAATCAAACAACAAACATGTAATCACATTAATTTAGAACTTACCAGTTGAAAAACAATGACAGGTAAATTTTACAAAGCATTTGCTTCTACAGTTAACATATATTTTATCAAATATTTTTTTTTTCCACATTGTCTTTACAGACTTTGAGGGACTTGTCTCTATCTGCCTGAATAGTCCTCCTGAAATACATCTTCATTAAGCAGTTTAAATGAATCAAAGTCATCTTTAAAAACAAACTAAACTTCAAACTTTGATGGACAGTAAGAAAAATCTGCAAAAACAGGAGAGCACCAGACTTAGTGCAGTATTCTGCCTCGTGTTCTCTGTACTCTCTATTTAGAGATGAACTGTGGTGTTTCTGGTCTCCTTGTGAGAGGAAATTTAATTTCCATTCTCATCTGGTACTTCACTTCCATTCAACAGAGGCTGAAAACTCAGCCAAAGTGAACTATACTCCCTGGTGGATTTATGACTACTTTTTATACTCACTTGGAATTGAAATCTTGTAGCCAGTTCAGTGGTGACATCAGCAAAATTCATAATAAATTTCTGCTTTCCTAGAAATTGAGATGTTCATCTACTCATTTATTTCCCTGCTTCTGCATCAATCAATTCTATTATTTCAGTTATGAATAATGTTAGCAAATACATGCAATTTGAGAAGATAAAGCGACAGAGATGCTAAATATCACCATGCACATACCAAGCATAGTTACACAGATGTTCTTCATTCAGTGTGCTAGAGGAAAAACTGGAGTGGCTGCAGTAAGGCCCCTAAGGAAGTACAACATCAAATCAGTTAGAAACATGCACTGAGCTTATCACATGCATAACATGGAACACTAACAAAATAGCCATGGTAACATTTTAACAGATTTCTTTTAAAGTTAGTAAAAGGTCTGAACCTATTACCTCTTCAAGATACAAGCTGTGACCCCTTAGGCTGGTACCAAAATGTACACCTTCTGTGTTCTGACGTTCATAACAATGACATGCAAACATGATCTTTTCACAGATAACATGCATGTTACAGTGCAAGTGACAATACTGTTAGAATTACCTCATCTAAATCCTTAAATTTGTTCGGGAACTATAAAAAACACTAATAAGCTTGCAATCTATCAGAACATCTTTGAAGAAAGACTGTCTTTTCCTCTATCATTACAAAATCTGAACCACCCTTCTGAAAAAAAAATAATATGCCATTGGGTTATGAAAATGTTTCTATGGTAAATCAGCACTTCGATTAGACAGTGTGTCTTTAAAGACTGAAATCAGAAGTTCATACTGTGATTCTGACTAAACTTTAATAGATCAGCTTCCACTTTTATTTGGCCCATTAGATCTTCTTAATTTCATTTCATGTTCTAATATCACACTGTTCTAGCAGTACCCATTAATATGGACTGCGTACTATTTCCCAGTTCTCTCTTTCTGATTTTTCCATACTCATTTTGCCTACTCTGTGCTTAAGATTTTCCTGTTTTTCTTCCATTACCTCGTCATACTTTTTGCAGTATATAATTCACTATTCCTCCTCCTACACATACTCTGTTTTATGTTCTTTCTCTTTTTTTTTATCTTGAAATTATTCTTTTGCCTCATGTCTTTCCATCCACTCCTCCCCTTTCACCCTGTCTTTCACAGAAGATTAAATGATCTACCGCTCTCTTTCATTCGACCCTTTACTATATCTCCAGATACCCAAACTACTTTTTGTTCCACACACACACCATGCTCACACTATTTTCTATCTGCCTCTCTCATTCAATACCTCTTTCTTTTTCTCTTGGAAGACACATAAGTTCAAAGTATATTTCTCCCTTCTTTTGAACAAGAGAGCCAGCCTTTTAGATGGACGCGTTCCTTTTTCTGCTGTGATCCCCAGAAGGGAACTCTGTTCTGCACAGAGAGGGGATGATCTGGACTCAGTACGTTTTGCTACAGATCAAACACTCTGCGAAGCGAAGACGTGTGCTCTGAGGAGAGGGTGGGTACTGGTAACTTAAGATACTTAGGGGATGGCAGTAGATGCCACAGAAGCAGGGAGAACCCCTTCTGCTATTTTTACTCTTCATATTTCGACACTTACTTTTATTCTGTCAGCCTCATCAGTCATGCCTACAGACAAAAAGGGACTAGTCCTTCAGGTATTTACTCCTCAGAAAATATCATGGATTCAAGTATGGAATTCTCTTTTTGTGACTTGTCACTCAGAGAAATATGAAACATCATTTCCAGATGAATCATGTCTCTGTGGAGAGCTTTCAACACAGAACCCATGCACTAAGAGGATGGACTAGCAATGCCTACCATTCTCGAGAAAGCCTTCAAAGATTAAAACAGTGGACTGGCTTTCTATTTCTCAAATAAATTACTTGTGTATATCCTTTTGCTATAGAAAGATAGGAAGATGTCAAACATTCATTACTTTAAAATAAAAGATTTTTTTAAAAAGGCCCTTCCTCCTTTCAGTGCACTCACTGGCTTGTTTCTTCCTTTTGTGAGAGCTGCTGGATTTCCCTTGGTGTCTGCTGTCTTTCTTCCTAATGACGTAAAAGGCAGCGTCGATGAGGTTTTGATCAGGTTTGCTGTTTGGCAGTTGTTGTTGTTATTTTGGTTACCACTCAGCGTCTCCATTATGGATCTAAAGGTTCCAAAAGGCCTTTTTAGCTGGTCTCCTGCTGGTTCCCCAGTGCTGGGTGGAGCCCGCAAAACTGCTTTGCCCCGATCTTTGTCCTTTTCCTCATTTAGTTCTGACTCTGCTAGCTCCACCTGCACCACAGGCTCCTCGAAAGTTACTCTGAGTTTCAAATTTTGGGAGGTTCTGCGCTTTGAAGATGGAGACTTGAGAGCACTCTTAGGGCTTGTGGCAACCTTTTGAGCAGTGGCACTGTCTGTGCTGGACGGAGAGCTGTCTCCACAAAACTGGCTCTGAGGTACAGTACCAGACTGATACTGGGCTTCGTTATCTGGATCACTGCTCTCTGAAGTAGGGGAAGGGCTGTGGCCATCCACTGACTTAGAAGCTCTGGTACCAAAAGGGAAGCGGCGCCCTGCTGCTGAAGTGTGTTTCTTAATCATCAGGTGCAAACTCTCTGTGCTCTCAACACTTTCCACTATGGGCTGAGGCCTTGGTTTGTCAGTTCTTTTCACAGGGGTGTTCTTATGGTCCTCAGAATTAGCTGAGTCTGTGTCAGACTCACTGAGAGACCTCTGCATAAGCTGCCTCAGTCTGGCTAACTTCAGCTCCCTTTTCTCTGGCAAAATCTTCTTCACGTTCTTGGAGGATGCATGAGCATCCTGAAATTCCAAAGTCAGCTTTTCCTGCATACAGACATTTTCAGATATTTCCTTTCCCAACAACTGGCGCAAGATTTTATCTGAGTCCTCATCTTTTATCTTGGCTCGAGTGCGACTAGAAGTTCCCAAGCTGCCAAGAATCTGAATCCCATCTTGGGTGTTCAATTTACTTTTTGGTGGAGACAATTCATCTGCTTCAGATGGTTTCCACTGGGGTTTGCCAGAGGCAGGGGATGACGGCGAGCTTAAAGAAAAAAAGAGGAGGAAATACCACAGCCAAATTAATGCACATATAAAATGCAAAACTGCCATTTCCAGTTTACAAGTCTGTCTCAGCTTATTGTTACTTATCCTCTTTTTTGTTACTCATGTGGAACTCATTACTATGATGCTACAGTGAAGAACACAAAGAGAAGGATGCAACCCTGCTTCCATTCCTAATTAGGATTTGAGCCTCTTTACTTTCCTTTACAAAGAAAATTCCTTAAAACAAAAACTTAGGATCATTATTTCAATGCCAAAGATGAGTTTCTCAGGAAAACTTTTGAGAAACTACTGTCTCCTCTTTGTGGAAGTTGACATGGTTTAGAAGGTGAAAAAAAAGCCACAAGGACAAATGCCTCCTGGGCAAGTCCTATCATAGTACAAAAGTAGGTTATTCTAAATACTGATAAGGTATCAGCTCTCTGCATAGCAATGGCTTCATAAATCTAAACTTCATCTGGTACTAGTAATAGCCATGTAAGACCTCATAAAAAATCAGATCCATTCACGCTCAAAACCTTCTCAGATATGAATTACTGAAAAGCATGTGAACAGTGATATTAATTTATTTCAGCACAATTAGATTGATAAATTAAATTTAAAACTCCAAATGTTATGTAGTGATTAAACAGTTATCTTAAGTCTGATTTGCAAAGAATATAAATTACACAAGCCATTTCTTTCCCCATGACATATGTCAGAGCTCTTGATAATCCATGTTCTTATTTTAAGCCACTTTTTTTCTAAGCAAAGGTAAAGTGACAAAATTACGGTTGGTGTAAGGCAGTGATTCTATAAATCTTATTTCTTTTTTTCAGGCAACTTCTACCCTGCTGAGTCCATAAGCAGTGTACAAAATGCACGTGTATATACTATCCATTTCATCTTCAATCCATTTTGAGTTCTCCTCCTTGCCAGAAAACGGGCAAACCAAAACAGTCAATGAAGAATATGCATATGTCTCAAATAGATAATCCTATCACAAGATGGTTAGATTCTCTTAGATCAGCTTCTGGCTGCTTGGAAGATGATAAAATCCACAAGGGATTTATAGCTGGAAGAAATAAAGCAGTAGCCAACTATGAAATTAATTTAAAATAATATTTTATCATTTTCAGACTTGCTCATTTAGCTAAAATGATGTTGAAACTTACTCTTTTACAGATATAATGAATGATGAGAGGTCTGCTCTCACCTGATCTTATCTGATACTGAAAGTAAAACAGTCCTGGTGCTCACAAGTACACAGATGAAAGTCCACTTCGAAAGTCAGTCAGCAAAAATTACAGAAACCAAACGAGCTGAAAGACAGCGTTTGGTCCCAATGCCCCCGCTGAGCTGGCAGACTTGGAATACAAAGACCATGAGTCTATTAAAAAAAGGACAGAACAACTCTTTCCAGTGTGGCTTTCTACTTCAGAAGTTCAGATTTTTCAGCCCTTTCCTAGCCAAAATTCTTTCAAAGAAATGCATCACCAATCCCAATGTCTTTATCTATTGCTGAAAGTGTTTGCACTTGTCTGAAACAGTGACATGAACTTCACGGACATGGTGTACTTGTTCAGAACAGTGCATGAGATTCTGTAAAAAACAGAACAGAAAACAGTCACTGCTCCTGCACATGATGTCCCTAAGTTCAGGCCACCGATGCCAGTGAAAGAAGCTGTTATGCTGGCTTTCTATTTCACCACATATTTAGTACCCTAAAAACTTTGTGAAACACTGCATGTATCTTTCAGAGAGGAAACTGAATTAGAAGGTCATGATACACCGTGCTCTATTTGCATCTGAGTTATTTAATTTATTTCAATGTCATCTTGAGATTGCTGTTGGAGGGAAGTTGTGTGCTTAGCTGATTACCATGCACCATACTGGAAATCTATGGCAAAAGTCAGAGAGAAATGTCAGGAGACTCTAGGCTCCAGACATGGGCCTCTACTGGAAGGATCCCTTTCCTCTTCTGTAAAGCTGCTCATTTTGTGTCTATTTCTGGGACTTGCACTGACAGAGTATAAACAATACATAAAATTTCTGGAGTTTTGACTTTTTATACAAGCTACTGCAGGCAAAAGATTTAATGAGTGTAAGGAGTCTTTTTAATCTGAAAGCAGGTTTTGTTGGTAACTGCCTTTATGAATCACAGCTGGCAGTAATGTATGGTGAACCACCATAAGGTCAAACTTTACAACTTTCCTAGGGGTTTCTGGGATTCTCTGCAATTCGTCTCATACAAAATATATTATATTCCACTATAAATCTGATTTTTACTCTGGTGGGAAACTGGGACTGTTCATACCATACTCAAAATGTCCAATATTTATACAGTATTATACACTGTCAAGTTCTAAAAGCTCAGCTTCAAGCCCACAAGGTAAAAGAAACACATTTGCTTTGACAGAACACATCTACTATTTGACAGGTCACAGCTTTTCCTGATAAGCGTTACACCATGAAACTGTAAATCCATGCTACAGTAGAATTCCAGTCACTTTACCTTGAGGACATGGGCAGTGCCTTGCCCTCTGACCGCTGGGCTTCTAAAAGCTGCTGGAGTTGGTTCTGTAATGTCACACGTTCTACTGTCTGCCTGCAAGAAAATGTAAGACTGTTTACCTTGAATTTTAGAACCGTCAGCATTAGTAAGCTCCAGGAAAGATGATACTCTTTGTTCAACTTTGTATTCCACAGAGAAATCTTGTTAACTTATAATTTAGATAGTAAATAAAGACGGAGATTATAAATAATGACATATGCAGAGTTCATACTTCTATAAATTGTCTCTGAAATCCTGAGGGCATTTTGTGGTCACTGCACAATACCAACATAATGATGCTCCTTCATCAAATATTATTTATTTTACTTCATGTAAGGACAAAAGTGCGATCAAAAGCAGCAGTTCACTGCATTTGAGTCACTCATAGAAAGTAATATTCCAGAAACAAAGATATGTGAGAGCAAAATTAGGGCCACTTGGTTCTTGCTTGTTGTGGAAAGGAAGAGGAAAAGGACTGAGTTAGAAGTCATTTGCCATGTTTGGTGGATGGCTTTTACTGAACAAACAATCGCTCAGACTACTCCTCTCTCCTTTTCTCCCTGCAAATGAACTCAGAGAGGAGCCTTTGACTAATGGGAAGCGCTAGTCCAAGTTTCCTCAGCTGCAGGATGGAGCTATGTAGTCCAAGGGAGTAAAAAAAAAAATAAAAATAAAATCATATGTGCTTACTGCCCAGTCTTCCTGAAAGTCCTACCTGTGCTCTGCACCCACATTATATTCAGTACTGCTGTACATCCTGCAGTCTATTGCTTTCAATGTGGTGTTGTGATCTACATTACTCTGTAAATCATTTCAGAGTCCAATGTTAAAAAAATAGAGTAGTAGATATAAATCACTAGTGGTATGAATGTGACATCCATATTGAAAACCCCATTTACCACAGAACTGTAAGAACATTCTCTGTTGTCTTGCTAACATACTTATTTCCACAGGACTTAGTTTAATAAGTTAATCTGCAAATCTTCAAGAGGTTCAACCAAAATGAAGGAATTTGCTACAAAAGTTCTAATCCCTGTCCCTGTCCCCATCTAATTTCGACACTCTGTTCTAACATGAAGGTATCTTTTTAGCATGTTATCAAAACAGGTAACATTCGATCTTGTTTAGTGACATATGTAGGATTCAGTGCCTCTAAACACTGCACAGGTAGAATTATAGGGAAACTACTGGAAAAAAAGGGACTTCCAGCTTTTCATTAGTGTATATACAGTGTCCTTCACCTGGAATATAATCAGCACATTTGATTTTATTCCCTGGTCCTGATCAGAAAAAAATGAACATGTGAAAATGACTTCTTATCTTTTTCTTCCAAGCTCTACTTCTCTTGCTGGAGAAGTAATATGTTTTCAGTACTTTTATTCTTATTAGACCTGCAGAACTAACACAGTTCTCCAACACTGAGCTGGATTCTTTCCTAGCTCACATACCAGCAGCAGAAGAGCTAGCTATATTCCAAATGCAGTCTTTATAACTGGCAATGTCAAAGCCAGAAAGAATCCAGATGACTTTTCAGACTAGGGGCTTGTACTTGCAGGGCTGACAAAATTAAATATTTTACTTCTAACATATCAACGTGGATCTGAAAAGTACTAGAGAAATAAAGATGGGATCTTGACATACTGCCTTGCCATTACATTTTACAGCACAATCATGCTTTAGGTAGATTTTGGCTTCCTTTAATTTTCCATCTTCCTTCCTTTTGCCTACACACTTCCTTACACTATTTTAAAATCAGTCCTACCATCTGTCAACACTGGCTTACCTTGCAGCTCTCTGCAGAGACACTCTCTTTTGACAGATAGAGAAATTTTGATTTGGGATTTGATTGTGATACAGTTTAACTGTTTTACTCATCCTTTATATTTTTTCAACTTCTATTTTCTGAATATCTAAATAATGTAATCAATGTCTTAAAAACTTTAGCTTTAATGGAAATATCTGACAGCTCTTCTGCAGAGTTAAAATCCTCATTGCATTTAAAAAGTTTATTGTTCTAAAAGAATTAAAGTTTCCTCCATTTTCACAGTTCAACTAGTTAATAAATACCTCACAGTGCAGAAACCCACACATCTTGCCAGCAGTATCCCTAAGGATATATAACACACACATATATCTATGATAACATTGAAAATAAGGGATCTCAGCTCCTTGGAACAGCAATATTGCGAAGTATGGCTGATTCAGAAGATAAGACCACTGTAACATTATAGGTAAGAGGCTCTATTTACTTTAGGGTACCTAAATAACTGTGGACCACATCTAACTCCAAATGAAATCTAGTAAAATTACTGAATCTAGAAATTCAGTAACTGAACAGGGAACAAGCTAAGGAAGGCTGTAATGAGGGTTCCATGGTTTGTTGCCTTACTCCTTTGTTTTCTTTCAAATAAAACAAAAAAGGATAACCCTATATAGCAAAACCAAAACAGCTTAACTAAGTTGGTACCCTAAAGTAAAAAAAAAAAAACAAAAACAAAAAAAACTCAACCATTATAACGTTTATATTGTCTGTTATTATATTTCTATACAACACATATTACCACACAAAAATCTCCCATCAACTTGTACACACCTTACTTCACCACCACTACAACTTTTTTTGTCAGTCATTTTTACAACTTTTCCTATGAAGTTACAGGAAAAGCATGGCTTCGGTCTACAGAACACAGAGAAGTGCTGTCAACAGAGGGCATTCGACCATTTCTCACCTTCTTTTGTCTCATGGTCTGCTCTGACCTTTGCCTTGCCAGAGATTTTGGCTTGGTAGTGTATCTGAAAGTTATTAGTAAGTGTCTGATTCATTATTTGATTTGTAAATCCAGGTCCATAAACATAGGATGGAACAACCCTTCAGGAATCCAGGTCTGTCATCAAACAGCATTGTAAAAGAAGCCTATGCAACCATTAATTTTATGTCATTGGTTCTGACCTGGTCTCTTCAGGCCAGGAAAGCCCAAACAATACAAGTCATTACGGCTAATGTCTTCAGTGCACTTGGAAAACCACGCACTTGTGCAGGCAGAAATTTTCTACTTTGGCAACTAACATTTTTGTAGACACATGAAATCAGCGAGAGAACAAGATTGTAAGGCCTGCAAAGATGTCAGACAGCAAAATGAAAACCACTATTTTGATAGGCTCTCTGAAAAACTTTTGTGACTACATTGGGTATTCTCATTCAGAAAACCCTACTGGTTTGACCAAACCTCTACAGTTAACAAAAGATAGAAATAAAATATTTTATTTTCAAGCCAGTAACAGCATTTTATTTATTTATTCATTTATTTATTTTTGTTACTTTTTTGTGGGCTGCTTTCCTTTTTTAGCTATGGAAAGGACTTTTTGGTTCCTTCACTCTTTGGGGACAACTCAGTTATTTCCCTTGTGATGAGTTGATGGACAATTTCTATTTACAACTTATTTCCTTCTTTCAAATATCAAGGCTTTCTTTCTGAATGGAGACTTCGATCCAACTCAAAAGGTTGTGTTATCTTGTTATGTTTGTATCTTTAATCTGAACTGCTTTGGATTGAAGAGCTGCAAGATGTGAAAACTCTGGCAGACTGTGATATTATTGTTTTCTTTTCTGCCTTCTTTTCAGGAATGGCTCCAAAGCTTGTGATGGATTGGGATACTTTCTCTCTAGAACTACCCTGTGTTGTCTTGATGCCTGGAACAGCTCAGAAGAGAATGAAAGAAGGTTTATTCTTTGGATTCAGACTTTTGAAGATAGGTCTTGGTAGGTGCCAGTCTAAGATTCTGGTGCCAGTCTAAGTTTCTGTGCTGCTGTTCTTGCACAATGTCAACCATTACAGTCTTCCTGTGATTGAGCACATAGCAGAGAGAGGCTCTGGTTGATAAGAAGCCTAGGATAAAAGCAGCTTTCACGGTCAGCTCATGTTTACAGCAGATGAGAGAAAGTTGCAAAGCAGCAGATAAGCACTTGGTGTGTTGATATTACTACCTTTCCATTCAAGTGATCCATCATGATCCAGCTGTATCTAAAACAATTAACACCAGTGGAAGTAGGTGGAGAAAATATAGCTAAGCCAGCACAGCTGACCAAGTGGGACCCTCTCCCATGTAAAAGAAGTTTAAAGTGACTTAGACTGTGAACTGGACTTTAATCTGATGCTTTCGGTTTCATTTGCAACCAATGAATTCCTTTGCTTTGTTACAGGTAAGGTTCCTTGAGAAGCTGGAGAAGCTGCCCCAGCCACATGCATCATGCTGTACTTGGATTTTTAAGCAGCCAATACCAATGGTAAAAGTCTTCTTCCATCATCCCCCCTGACTCCTGAGAACAGGCCTCTAAACACAGTGCAGTTCTTTAGGCTACTACTCAGAGCTTGAAGAATGCAGCCCAAATAGCCATGAAGTAACTATTCTTTCAAGCGGAAAACATAGTGTTTCACTGCCACAGTAAACTGCAGCAGGGTAGCACAGGAGATTCGTGTCTCTTTGTAGAAGAGGAAGAAAAAGCTGCTGTGGCATTTACTGGATATAAATAAGAAGCCTGATAAAATAGGCTGCTGAAGGGAAGCAGATTTAACTCCAGCTGAGACAAGCAAAGGAACACATCAGGAGTCAGATAAGAATCATTTAAATGACTTCCTGTGCATGTAGACTGTGAGAGGACAGAGGGGATGCTTGGAAAAATTACAATGCTTTTGTCAGGAAAATCAGAACCACACTGTTTCTATGGGAGTAAATAGCCTGCTATCGGACATAAGAGGTGTTTCTTTTCCATATGAAGAGGAAAACGTATCAAGTACTTAGTGAGCACTGAAGAGATTGAAACATGGAGAATCCATGGTTGCCATTTCTACTACCTGTGCTTGTTGTTTCTTTTCCTACAGAGTTATGGGGAAAACAAATCATTAGATATTGAGATGAGTCAGGGGTTGATGCAGGCTATTCGGGAAATACAATTTTTTTTCTTTATATCAGTTGGTCTGTGTATTTTAGTGTTCCTTAGCAAACAAACAAACAACAAAACACCTGTTACTTAAAAAGGCTAGTGAACACAGTGCCAGAAAGTAAAATTATAAAAAATATTATAATCCTGAATTCACTGTTTCTATTTACAAGAGTATAAATGTAAAAGAAGACTGATCATTTCTTGAAGAGAAAATGCCTTTATAGCATAAAAGCTTTGAGGCATAAACATAAAAAAGCATACTTCAAGTGCAGTAAGTTATTCTGTAAGGACAAAGGATTACTACTACACACTCTTTCTCTAAGAACTGTATAAAACAGAGAGTTGATTATAATAAAATAGTTTTGTCTAGTTTATTTTATATATTTTTTATTCTAATGAAAACTATCACTGTGGTGGGTTGGCTCTGGCGGGCAGCTAAGCACCCATACACCCAGTCCCTCTTTCCCTTCCCCCAAGCAAACAAAAAAGACAAACATTTAAAACTCCTATCCTCCCCTTTTCTAGGATCAACTTCCCTCCCAAGTTCTTCTACATTCCAAGCCCCTCTCCTGCCTCATTTCCAGGCTTCCCTCCAGGCAGCTCTCCTATCCCCTTGTTATTGTTGCAGGTTATACCCAGACACTTTAGTGAGGTAATGAGTGGCACGGGTCAGGGTCAGTGAATAGCAGTTTCTTTCTGCTGCTTCGTCCTTCTCACTCTTTCCTGTGCTCTGGTGTGGGTCCTCTACAAGGGCTAAAGTTGTGCCAGGGGAGGTTTAGGTTGGATATTAGGAAGAACTTCTTTACTGAAAGGGTTGTTAGGCATTGGAACAGGCTGCCCAGGGAAGTGGTGGAGTCACCATCCCTGGAGGTCTTTAAAAGACGTTTAGAGGTAGAGCTTAGGGATATGGTTTAGTGGAGGACTGTTGGTGTTAGGTCAGAGGTTGGACTCGGTGATCTTGGAGGTGTCTTCCAACCTAGATGATTTTGTGATTCTGTGATTCTGTAACTGATATGGCATAGGCTTATGCACGGGCTCCAGTCCCTTCAGGAGTGTACCTGCTCCAGCTTGAGTACTCCATGGGTCACAGTCACTTTGGGAGTGCGCCTGCTCCACCAGGGAGCACCTGCTCTCCTCTGACCTTGCTGTTCCCTCCTTTTGTCCATCTTTTGTTCTCTCCTCCCCTCTCTCTTTCATCTTCTGCCCTTATTGTTTCCACTGAGGCATCACCAACTTGGCTGATACACTCAGTTGGTCTGTTGTGGAGCTGTCTGCATCCATCTGTGTCTGGTGCCAGGCAGCCCCTACCCTCTTCTCACAGAGGCCACCTCTGCAGATCACGTGCTAATAAAACCTTGTAGTTTACACCTAATACTATCGTCCACATGCCGTCTGTATAACATGATATGGTCCCATTAAACATGTTATTTTCAACCAGCATTTTCATGGCTTGAGGTTGGTGAACAGCTCTTGGTCATGTAACTAAGTTGGAACCAAGCTAGATCAGTGCATGTGTTTTCTAAGAGTCTTATTTTATGAGGCTATTTACACACTAAATCACAATTACTAAATCTATAATAAGAGCAAGCAATTGTATAAATTAGTGTTTCAATATAATAGGTTCTTTATAGCGTACTTGTAAAAAAACATACTAAAATATACCAGTTTCTGTGAAGAAAAAGCAGAACACAGGATATATGCTGTGTGGTCACTGTAGGCTTAGCTATCTTCCAAGTCACAAAAACACCCTCCAACCACTATTTTCATTTTTCCTCACAACATCAAAAAACAATACTGTAAGTATGAAGAGATACCCACTATATAGAAAACCTTGCTGTGTGAAATGAAATTATGATCAGCAAAGATGTTAACACAAGGGAAAAGGGACAGTACTGCTTACATATATATATGTATGTATCTCATGCATAGCTTTTTTCACTCCCACTCCTTTCACCTATGTTCACAGCAAACTGCCACAAAAAGGACAGCTGAAAAACTGAGCTGCTAAAGGTGAAGTGGAAGTGTATTGAAAGTGTATTGAAGCAAGAAAGTGTATTGAAGTAAGGGAGAAACATGATCTGAAAATATCACATATGAGAAGCAGAAAATGGACACTTAATAAACTGAAGATGACAGTATTGTTTTAAGAATGAACCCTCTGTTCAGAATTAAACACTTACTCCTTTAGTTGCTTAGTTAGCTTCACAACCTGAGAGGCCAATGACATACATGTCTCCACAACCACTAAGTAGCGGGAACACAAGGTGTGCCCATGTCGCTCAGCACTTTGTGAAGGTTTCTCTCCTACATGGTTTTGCATGGTGACATTTGCTCCATATTCAACCAATGTCTGTAAAAAACACAAAAGAAAACATTGACATCTCTAAACATAAATTTCTGCTGTGAAATCTCATCAACAACAAGAGCTTTTGGGTGCAAACTACTCCTGAATAAAATTTTTGAAAATTTTGAAAAACCAATCACTTTGACAAGACTGTACGCACTTTGAACTCAGAACATATACTACTAAAATCTATCATTCAGGTGCAAGGGTAACAGAATAGTATTCTGTGGTTCAGAAGAATTACACTACACTCATCGCTGCAGTTTTAATGGCCTGATCCTTTAGACATGTAATATTTGTATCTGAAAGGTACGGTAGATACTTTCCAAAAAACCCTTCAGGTGAAGCAGGCACAAATTTCTTTTTGCAGAAAGAAATCTGTTTGATGAAAATTTCTTTTTTTTTTTTTTAATGCTGAAAAAAGTCTCGTTTTATTGTTGCTCGGTTACTCCCTATTATCTTTTAAGATACGGAAATAGTTGCCAGCTGCTATTCTTTAGGAAAAATAATGCCTCTTATTTTGATGGATACTGATGTGTGACTCACTGCTGAAGCTGAAAACCCTAGCTTGTTGCTGGAGAACTGTCCATGTTGTGAATATGGTCTCTCAGTTACCCCTGGAACTTGAATCCAGAGCATTGTAAAGACAAAAGAAGTTATGTCAGGCTGACTTCAAGACATCTAATAACTGAAGCAAGAACTGAAACCCAACCTTCACTCTTTGTCGTTTGTTTGTGATAATCAGCATTATACACTATTCGTACCACAGTAAGACCTAAGTGCCTGAAGCATAGTTTGGATACATGCTGCATACAGCAGTCTGGAAAAAGTGCTGAACAAAACCATAAAGTGTCCAAAAACTACAGCATCATTAGATGCAGAGGAACTGGGTGGCTGAGCTCTTGGCTAATTTATTCAGGCAGAGCTGGTAAGCCAGCTAGGGTTTAGAGTGGCCTTGTTGATGCAGAATAACAGGCACAGAGACCTTTACATCTGCTGACAGAAACGAGGAATGGTAGGCTATCTGGTTTGCTAAATCTATAAACAAAAGAAATTAACGAACAGTCTTGCACTGCATCTTATGTCAAAAATTTGGGGTTAACTTACCAATAATAAGGTGATAGTTATGAACCTGCAAAAAGGAATCATATAGTCTGGAAAATGATAGGCATGTTGCCTGTTCGTAACAACTTTGAATGAGAGAGTGAGGGAATCGCTGACTCCCTATTACAATCCATTTGCTGTTCTGATACTCATATCCCTCTGCTTTCTTTATCGCTTCTTTCTTTTTCCCAAATCATACACTGCACCATTTAAAACTAGACTGTTATCTCACTCGGCAGAGGGCTTATTTGGTTTCACAGCACAGCAAAACACCAACTGCAGTTAGAGCTGTGAGGTCTTAATGAAGTGATATATACTAAAGTTGATTATTTTTGTTGTCATTAGATATTTTCATGATTTATTCCTCGTGGATTCATATCAACAGAAATCACAACTTCATTTTCATTAAGGTTCATTTTTCATAGAGGAAGCAGGGCCGTTCTCTTTCTTGTTCAGCTTTATCCATGAAAACAGCCTGCAGATGTCACCACCCTGTTCAAAATAGCTTACTTCCATTTCTCCCCTAAGTACATTGTACAGCTTGATGAGGAACTGTTGAGGTTAACAGTTAAGCCCAGATCTACAACAACAGCTTCCCATTAGTAAATCATAAACATTTCTTCTATCAACTTTTTTCCAGCTGTTCACAGCAATGGGCTAGTATACAGTAAACAAAACACTAAATTTTGCATGGATATTATGACTTATTTATTAGATTCTTATAAGAGTCTGTATAGGGTCCATTCCTGACACCTTTAAAAGAAAAAACATGTTCCATCAATAAGAAAATGCAGGGGTGGTCATGCCTCCTAGATTTACTTGACTGTTTTTTTGTTGTTGTTGTTTGTTTGTTTTTCCCAAGTTTATTCCTTCAGTTCAATTGCCACCTGGTTCTCTCTCTCTCTCTCTCTTTTAAAAATTGTGTCACAGTCTCAAACTGGCTTGTATGCAGTTAGGTCTTCTCTGAGTCCAGACATATAAATAAACTGCTATAATAATAATAAGCAGCTATGCATCTGTAGCTTCAGTGTTACAGTGTACATAAATATTTTTAGCTCCCTGAGAGGTTAGCTAACAAGAATTAAGTAGGTGTATTTTTTTTTATGGTTGAAGTCTTGCAAATCCTCTGTGTTTGCAGTGGTCTAAGAGGTGCTGTCAGTCAACTCACCTGTGGTAACAGGACTAACATGTTTATTGATATAAGCTGAGTGCTTAGACTGAGAAATACTCCTCCTCCTTAGACATGTTTTCTTCCCCACGTTGACTTGATCACCTTGATTTCTGTTTCTTGGCTTTCTGACTCATCTACTAATTTAGCTATTTCCCAATGCCTAATTTGTTTATGAAACACATTTCTGCAATCACCTGAAATAATTTTACTCTTATTTCTTCTCCAAATAGATTTCACTCGAAGTGATCACAAACCCCAAACACTAGAATGTACTCCCATGACTAATGGTCCTAGCGACTCTGTTGGACAAAGGGTATGTCTGTGTTCTTCAACTCAAGGTATAGCAAAGATACTTGTACCTCGCCATCAAGTTCAACCATAGAGCTTTTTTGTTGTCTACACTGAATGCTGGTACTGTACAGAGGTATCTAAACTGGTTTATTCAGATCTGACTCTCAAAAGCACTATAGCTGTGTAAGCCTTCTCAGCAGGCCAAACTATCCTTTATAGCAGCTCTACACAACTGAAATCTATGTTGGCCACTCAGTGCCCAACCTGATTCATTGAGAGCTAGTTAAGATATCACCCTCACACTATTTTGTTTAGCACAGATAGATTTAAAGATTGTAAGTCTGGAAGGGATGGTTTGCTAAAGGTGGAAGTCCTTCAATGCAAAACAAACTGCAAATTTTAGACTTTCATAAGGAAAAGATTAAGAGCTACAGCTCTTCAGTGGAAAAAGAAACAGAAAGAAAATATCATAACAGTAAGAAGAGCAGGCTTATCTTTACTGGCTGTTCTTTTTTAACAAAAACATATATGAGGTATTTGTGTGTACACTATATAGTATATAATCATGCTTTCTTCTTGCAGTATGATTACTTTAGATTTATAATAGCATCAAAACAATAGTATCCAACAGAACAGAATCAAAATATAAGAACTTTCTAGTATTTTAGTCTGAGTCCTACTTGTTCTTTCGTGCAGTATATTTTAGGGTATCAACGACATTCCTACTTGTAAGACCTCCTGTAAATGTTTCAATAGTTATTATTATTCAAGTTTGATTTAAATTATGTTTCTGATGTAGCTATTACTCTACCTGTATGCATCCTAGATAGCCATGTTGAGCAGCTATATGAACAGCAGTATTTCCGTCCTGGTCAACTTCATCTAGTGAAATCCCTTGTTCTTGCATAAACTGAAGAAGCCACAGAAGTATTTTCTCCTAAGAGAAGGGGGAAACAGATGTCACAAAAGATAAGATATTATGAAAATCTACAGGTACAGGAGGAAAACCAGTATTGTCATCTGGTGCCAATAATGATCCTTTCATAAGACCTTGCTTTCAGCCTTTCTTAACTCTGCAGGACTTAATATATCAGGATTTTGTCTGGCTGATTTTTTTAAAGGAGATATACCAAAATATTTTTATCTGCTTTATAAAAAGATGTTACATTGCTGTAACACATTCTGACAAATTGTACACTGAAAAGCATGCATGCCTATATTTAGGAGAGAACACCTGAAGCAGAACAGCTTGTGTCACTCTGAAAACCTTTTTTCAAGGTTTCACTCTGTGAAACTTAACAAGCTTCTTTGGAAAATTACAACAGGAATATGTACAGATCACAGAGATGAGCAGTTAGATTCTTCAAATCTATCATCATGCTCCAGTTGTTGTGCAAGAAGAGAAGCAAGGCAACTAAACCCAGGAAATCCGTCTATCCTGAGCTCTCAGTGCACTAACTTTTCAAGGAAAAGGAGATGGACCCTCAGATTCTTTAGGTCTCCTCCAGAATATTCCATCCATTCAGGCACCTGGATCTCTGCTTTCTACTTCAGAGGGACAAACTGTCTGGAACTTAATCTTCTTTGCATTTCCATTTTAACAGAAATTTTGTTTTTTGTTACAGGGCAAAGGAATAGGTATTTATACTTCTTGGCTGAATTCCAGATATAAATGACAGCCAGCACGGAGGAACATCTTAAGATCACATATCCCTTTTAAAATACTTTTGAGCAATTTCTGGAGATGCCTGTGGTGTTGGCAAGCAGTGGAGAAGGATTACACTACTCCTGTGAATTTCCCTTATGTTTTAATAATAAAAAGAAAGATAATGTATTCCAATTCCTCAGAGGAGGAGGGAAATTATAGCTGGGAAATTATATATCTTCAAAATGTAACAGTGACCAAAATGTCAAGCATGGCCTGTAATTTTATGATCAGAATCAACATGGAGCAAATTAGGCTTTCCAGTCATTTATGTTATCAACATAATAATGTTATGTTATCAAGCGCCTGGATGACTAAATACCATCATCTCTACTTAGAAGTGTCTGTGTATTAACTCATCACAGCCTTGCCCACCATGGTTGCTTCTTGCAAAAGCTCATGGTTAAAGAAGCCCTAGGTAGGAGGTATGCAGATCAGGCTACCGGTTGGATTTAAGCTCTACTTCTCTTTCATCAGATTAATTTATGTGGTTCCTCTATCGTTTGACAAAATACAGTATTGTTGAGATGTTTTTGGAGTCTGGTCATGACTGTGGTTTGATGACCTTTAACATAGGAGCTTTGCTATCAAATCACTTTTGTTGCCCATTCTAAATGATATTTATTGAAGAAAAATATGGTATGCATGCCTAATGCCTGGGGAAACAATGGATGGGCTGGCTCTGATAGAAAATGATTCAATAGCAGGTCTTCCTTGTAAAAATATTACTCTTGTAATTCTGCCAAGACCAGTGTTTACATGGATTATCTCTCATGTAAGTAATGGTAAAATAAATTAAAACTTTGAGGATAGTGCCAATTACGCTTTGGAATATCTCAACTCTTTTTTTCTTCCTAACACAATTGGGCAAGATAGTCTGGCTTCCCTTCAGCCTCAACATTCTTTCATGTTTGTAAGACATTTATAGATTATAAAAAAAAGATAGTTGACATTACATATGAACTTTCTTTGGCGTTCAGCTAACTAAGAAAATTTGGCAGTAATTTTTATATCACCTTTGTAAATTTCATGCACGGTTGACTGTAGCTGGTGTTTCTTAACTGGTGGAGCTTCCGTCCTGCTCTGAAAAGAGTATCTAGTATCTAGTAACTGTGCCAGATCTGCTCCTGGCAGTAGACAGCAGAGCTTGGAAAAAAAAAAAAAAAAAAAAAAAAAAAAAAAAAAAAAAAAAA
>CM021763.1:65611118-65627105 GCA_011075105.1 Heteronetta atricapilla
TTAAAAAAAAAAAAAAAAAAAAAAAAAAAAAAAAAAAAAAAAGACTTGACTGGATTTAGTTTGTGTAAACATCTTTAGAGATGAGGACAAAATTAGGCTAATGAAAAGAAGATAGACATGAACACAAGTTCATATGAAGCTTTCTTTTCCAAAGTTTCTTCTCACTACGAAACATTTCTTTCTCAAATCTGAGTACTGAGTGGGCTCCCAGCTTCCTTATATCAGTTTTAAGTTTACAAGCCTATATTGTTATAGAAAGCAGGATAATATCAATCAGTATATACAGCAGGTTCTCCTAATTTGCACCAGTAATATCTGCATAGCAGGTGAGCGAAGAGTAATGGAAGTGTTTGCACAGCTAAGAACAAAGGTGTCTGTGTAGCCTTACAAAAGAGCATGAGAAAGGGTAGACTTCCAGCTCCATAGCTTTCCAGATCTGCCCTCTCTTTCTATCCCGCTATAGTAAATCCTCCCTTGCAAACAATCAACTAACAGCCAAAACACGCCACAGTATTTGTAAGCACTGAATAAGATAACCATGTTTGTACATGAAAGAAAAAGCAGATTTTCTTAGGGAATACGTTTCGCTTGTCCTCTCTTTTAGCAAGGAAGAGAGAAAACAGCATTAGCACAAAAATAGCAATTTTTCTGCATTTATCCTTAATGTCTGTTGAAGAAACTGGGTGATACAACTGGTCCATTTGCCAAAGGCATTAGAGAAGAATAACCAATCACTATTACTTGTATAGTAAATCCTGGAGAAGGTCCTTTGAAGATGAGTTATTGCAAGGTTTATTTAGGAAAACAGCATGTGGGAGGAGAATGTGGTTCATTCAAGCAGTATATGTTTCCCCAGACATTAGCAAAACACCAAAACGCTGTACTTCTGTGGTTTCCCATGATTAGATTTATAGGTAAGTTAGGTGTGGAACAGGATTGGTTTACAACATATTTTTATACGTAATTCTCAATAAGACTGGCTAGAGTTAGGCAGATGATTAAGTTCTGTCACACTTCATTTTACTGCCAATATACTGAATTCATAAATTGCCACAATTTGCCATTTTTTTTGAGATTAGTCTCTGCTGGAAAATGGATGTGAATTATTCAAAACATTTGATGATTTTCTGACATCCAAGGGGACCCCTAAGGGATGATAAAGGCTAAATTTAGTAGATGCTCTTGGGATTGATAGGCTGGCATAATATGGCATCTAATTTTTCTCTGAGACATTATTTAAAGCTTAAAGAAAGGACTTAAGAGGGAAAATACTGAAAAAATACACAGATTAAATGGGAAAAGATCTTTCAATATTTAAACTATTTATGAACACCAGTGTTTAAAAGCCATAAAATAATAAAGATGCTTTAAATTGAAATTCCTGCATAAGCATCTCAATAATCTTTTGAAAAGTAAATGAAAACCATACCTGACCATAGCAACCTGCATAATGAATAAGGCTCGGATGATCTTTGGAACAACTTAATTCTGCAATAGCTTCTGTTTCGCTCACCATCCACCGAACACATTCCAGCTGACCATTCTAAACAAACAACAAAAAGATTATTTAAATTCCAGATGTTTCATTCCAAACAAGTCTACTAAACTGGGAAAAGTGTATCAGAAATGTAGTATGTCACAAAATTCCTGATTTTTTTTGGAAGTTTTTCTTTTATCTGTCCTCATGTATTGCACTTGTTTATCTTGCTGTCCCTAACCAAATACAATTTGTCTACTTAAAATTTGCAGTCACCTCAAACTTAGCTTGTGATTTCCATCTTTTGCCTCCTAAAACTATAGCTGAGCAAATGTGTTGGCACAGAATGTTAGCTGAATGGTATCACAGCAGACACCAGCTCAAGAGGCAGTGAAACAGTACTACATACACAATCTGATCCCTATTATTCAATTGTTTAGACCAAAACCATAGCTCTGCTTTTATCACTCATACAACAAGGCTCCATGTTTAAAATTAGTAAGATCATTTACTGGAGCGGAGTGAACAATCTCTCTCCCTACAAACTCAATAATTAAGTGTATGTTTCCTAAGTTATTATTAAGTATTTAGAATCTGAATACCTAAACCTCTTGGATTAGGACCTGTGATCAATATTGTACAAACACAAACAAGGAGAGGGTTCTTGCCCTGAACACCTTTTACAGAACATTCTCAAGTGTTCCAAATTACTATCCATGCTCAGGGAGGTTTACAAGTTTCTATGAAGTGGGATGTAGATGCTGCAAAGACCTTGATCCAAGTACAAGGTCTGGCATCTGGTCTGGGACAATCCCAATCCCAAATACAGGCTGGACAGAGAATGGATTGAGAGCAGCTCTGAGGAGAAGGACCTGGAGGTGTTGTTTGATGAGAAGCTCAACATGAGCTGCCAATGTGTGCTTGTAGCCCAGAAAGCCAACCTTATCCTGGGATGCATCAAAAGAAGTGTAGCCAGCAGGGTGAGGGAGGGGATTCTCCCACTCTACGCTGCACTTGTGAGACCCCACCTGGAGCACTGCATTCAGCTCTGGGGCCCTCAGAACAAGAAGGGTGTGGACCTGTAAGAATGGGTCTAGAGGAGGGCCACAAAGATGATCAGAGGGCTGGAGCACCTCTCCTGTGAAGACAGGCTGAGGGAGTTGGGGTTGTTCAGCCTGGAGCAGAGAAGGCTCTGGGGAGACCTTGTAGGGGCGGGCCTTCCAGTACCTAAAGGGAGCCTACAGGAGAGCAATAGAGGGACTCTGTCAGGTAGTGTAGTGATAGGACAAGGAGTAATGGCTTTAAACTAAAAGAGGGGAGATTTAGATCAGACACTAGGAAGAAATTCTTCCCTCAGAGGGTGGTGAGGCACTGGCACAGGCTGCCCAGAGAAGCTGTGGGTGCCCCATCCCTGGAGGTGTTCAAGGCCAGGCTGGATGGGGCTTTGGGCAACCTGGTCTGGTAAGAGGTGTCCCTGCACATGTCAGGAGGTTGGAATCATAAGGTCTCCAAGGTCCTATCCAACCCAAACTATTCTATGATTCTATGAAAGACAGACGAACATCTTCAGAGCATGTTTGTGACCCAGTGTAAAAGCAACAGCTTTTAGCAGCTTTTCTTGCTGCAGTGTCCTCTCTTTCAACAATTTTACCTCACTAAATGCAGGTATGACCTGCTCCTATTTCACTATTTAACCGTCATTTTCATAAACATTTTTATAGTCTTTATAGCTAAAACAATCATTTCAAGCCCTCAGTCAAAATCTCATACAGGATGACACAGAAAACATAAAATACTCTCTGCATTCATAGAAAGGAAAAAGCTATTTTGGAAAGAAATATCAATTTCAAGTTTCAGATTTGTTTTTACACAAAGAGAAGAATGCAAACCTGCAGGTTGGAGTCCCCCAGTTCTCTGCCAGTTTCTAAAGTTTTTCCAAGAAGCAAATAACAACTAAAAATATATATATCTGAAAAATCAGAAACCCTTGTCACCCTGTCATTGTTTCATCTTAAGGTACTTCATGACTAAGATGAATAGCATTTGACAATCCAATCTTGTTGAAGACCCAGAATCAGTTTGGCTAAATTATCAGCCTTCCTATACACCTCTAGGTTTTACTTTATGGCAGCAACACCAATTATCCTCACATTTCCCTACATAATAGTTGTTGTAAGTTTTGACATTAATTATCACATTTTCTGACTGGTTGCCCTGTAATATGTACAATTTAACTTCAATGCAATTGTTCTAGACAACCAAGACATTCCAACTCCAGATGCAGATCAGAGTTATTTCACGCTTTGTAAACATGGTCTCACACCTTTTTTTTTGTAACTCTCCTACACTTTCTGAGGACACAACTGAGTCTGATTGAATGAATGTTCCTCAGAATATAGCAATTTTTTAGACAGTTAACAGATTTTAAAATAAACATATATTCTTGACAACAATGTATAAAAATGTCAGTAGTATACAGCTGACGGAGCATCCTGCATAGTAATCCATTTTTATTTGCTTATGAGGTACCAGACAACTGTTCTTTTTTGTTCCCATTTAACAAAAGGCTTGAAAATGACATCCTGCTGGATTAATACCTACTGCTGTCACAGAAAGAAATGAAATCACCTTTATGTCACTTTACAGTAGAGACAGAGACTAAATTACCTTTATTGCTAATCCAGCTGGAGTTAGCTGCTCAATGTTTCTTTCATTCAAACAGTCTTCGCCCATCAAAGAAGTGAGATGCTGCAGGCATTCTGCATGTCCCTTTGATGCTGCTACATGCAATAGATTGTTGTCACATTCATCATGAATCTTATCCAGATTATCTGCTGCTAAATGTGGCTGTTAAAGAAGGTGTTATGTTAGTTACAACTAGGGATAAGAAAGATACACAGAACTCTAAGCCTCAGAACCCACGATACAAAAGACATTTTCCCATAGTCACATTCTTTCACAACTCATAACCAGCAGCTTTTAATTTCCTGGTACAGCAACTGGCTACCATTAGTGAAAGGATAGAGGCCGTATGCTCATTGGCTTCATTCACTGCTTAATTTCTCTCCATCTAGGGTAAATGCCATAAAGAAGTGCAAGGTTCTTGAATAGCTTTAAGTCTTTGTACTAGCTTGTTCAACAAAGTAGTTGTAAGAAAATACATTTTCATAATTTCTGTCAATTTTGCGATTGGTTTCTCTTCTTTTCTTTGGGAGAGGTGGGAGTGTGGAGAGGGAGAGGAGGAGGGACAGAAGGCATTATAACAATGTGTTATTGAAGAGAAATCACCTGTGACTCTTAAAAATCTTCCTGTTTAATTTTGCTCATCACAAAGTGGAAGCTTGTATTGTTAAGCACAGTCTAAATTGTACTTAGAACATGAGGCAGAAGACTCTTATTTAGTAGCTTGTTTCCATTAAAAAAAATATTTTCTTGGAATATTTACCCAAAGTAATTCACAACCATGACTTAATACATTGTTCCTGCCCAAGTCTAATTTTCAGACAAAACAATTAGACTGATAAACACCAGAAGGAAAATGGAAGAAGGAACACAGGGTTAAGCAGTAACAAAGAAGGAACACAGGGTTAAGCAGTAACAATGACAAGTTTCTAGTGTTTAGCAGACTTGTCAGAGTACTGTTTGATGAATATACTTTACTTACAGGATTCGATCTGTTTGGAAAAAAATACACACATTTTCTGCCCACCTGCCTACCTATTATGACCTTGTTTTGTTTGTTTATTTGTATTATTTTTACCAATTCCTACTTTGGGTGAATTCCATCTACTTTTATTTCTTACTGAACATTCTAATACGCTCTTCTGCCTCTGTCTAGTCTTTGAATGTCTGTCTTTGTTTTTACTGCTATGTTAATAGCATGCCTTTGTGCTTGAGCTGGACTGGTAAACAGAGAAGCCAAACAAAAAATCTAACAAAAACAGTTCTTATACATACACAGGGCCTCCACCAGCCATTCTGACCGCAGATCACATGCTCTGCATCATTGTGTTCACTTGCATCTAGTTACTTTGGAAAACATCATTGATAGTGTCTGATCACTGTGCTAGAATGTACTGAAAACTTCATATGGGTCAGAGGCCACTGAGGCTTTAGAGAAAGCTCCTGCCTGAGAATGCTGCTGCAACAAGCCAGCATAAACACTCCTGAATAATAATCAGAATACAACAGAAGCCCCTCTGTTCCCAGTGTTAGCTTCTACATAACTGAGGTAAACCACTAGTAACTGAACAAAACAAACCACAAATGCTGTGAAAAGCAAAGCCCATTTAAGATTTAAATTTCATATTCAAATGATCTCAAGAGTTAAAATGCCTACCTTCTACATGATTTCAGTTTACTGCATCAACTAGTAATCATGCCCATGCTCACATAAAACTGGTATCCCGTTTTTGGTACATACTTGTTTTAAAGATGAAAACTTCCTATCTGGAAGCCAATTTGCCCAATTTATTAGGAGCATATAAGATACAAAGTGTGGTGATGCAAAATACACACTTCATAAATTTTGCTGACGTAAAATTTGCCACACCACACAACCCTCTTATTCTACATGGTTTATGAAAAAAATGATACTTACCAGTAATGATATTTGGCCTTCCTTTACAATGTTTAAGATGCTCTTAATTTTTTTCACCTCTTCACTCCTTTCTTCTGGGCTCCCTGCACTGCTCCAGTTCATACTCAGTTCCTCAAGTTGCTTGTTTTCTGCCACTGCTGTCTGCAGGTGAAAAGTCCTCAGGTGGCAGTTTGGCATAGTCTTCTCAGTTTTGTGAGCCTGAGGATCAACAAATGTCCTACAGAGGAAACCCTTGCCCTGGGCTTCAGATTCATGGACTGAGCTACACTTAACTAAAGGCTGGGAAAGCTCTAATTCTTCTGTTATATGCTTGTGATGATCAAGGACAATGGGCTGCGTTTTTCTCAGCTGAGAGCCTTTCACAGGAGAGAGAACACAGAACTGTGTCACCCCAGAAGGCGAGTTGTCTGTGCTCCCTGTAGGGCAGGTCTTGCCACTAACACCATTGACTGTTGAACATACACCCGAAATTTTTTTCTCAGGAGCTACCTTTGTGAAAGGAACGAGTTGCTGGCTTGATTTAATATAAGGCACATCCAAAATTTCATCCATATCCAGGTCATAGTGCTCCAGCTCCCCGAGCAGAACAGTAGGCTCAATGTTTTTACTTTTAAGGTTCTCTCCTTCTCCTGGGCTCTGGTCGTCATTTGGAGGTGCAGGCTGTGATTCGCTGTCTTTCTGGTATTCTCCCTTCTGGTTCTTTTGGTCATCGCTTTCATTGTTCTCAGAGCTCTCCGGCTGGTGCTTTAGTGGGGAAACCCTCTTCACTGGTCTGAATTTATTGCACACATCTGCAATGCCTGTTGGTTTCTGTGCATTTCCGATAAGAGTTGAGACTCCACAGTTCCAGCTGCTGCTGGAAACTGAAAACATAGAGGAATATGATTTAGAACTGCTGATCACTGCCAGATGTGTGACATGATATATACAGCATGCTTCAAAGATATACCTGGATAAGCACTGGTAGCCAGAATTACATGACACCATGCCAGATTCATATCGAAACAGATTTAACTGCAGCTCTAAGAAAACAGCTGAATAATTTCACACTCTAGAACAGAAATCTTCAAACAGGACATACATTGTAATCATTTACAGATAAAGTAGTTTTAATCAAGTAATAGGAACCAGTAAGAGTCCAGTAGCATTCACAGTGGCCTTACCCAGCTATGCTAGTTTTCACTCCACTGTTTGCACATCTCTAGTTGAACAGAGATACATAAGAAGAGTAGGACAACCTCCTTGGCTAAAATTGTTTTAAGTGAATTTGTTTTAGTTACAGCAATAGTTTATTCTTTTAAGGCTTGTTATCTCTAGAAGATGTATTTTTTGACACAGGAATTGGAAATCTTGTTTTCATTAAAACAGCAGGTCAAGTGAGGTGATCCTTCCTCTCTGCTCAGCCCTGGCAAGGCCACACCTGGGGTACTGGGTCCAGTCCTGGCTCCCCAGTGCAAGAAGAACACGGACTTAATTCCTGAAGCAAGTCTACCACAGAGACACAAAGACAATTAAGGGACTGGAGCCTCTTTCATACGAAGAGAGGCCGAGAGAGCTGGGACTGTTCAGCCTGAAGAAGAAAAGGTCCAGGAGAATCTTACCCACAGGTATGAAGACCTGGTGGAAGGTGAGGAAGAAGAGGGAGCTGGGCTCTTCTCAGTGGCACACACTGACCAGATAAGAGGCAATGGGCACAAACTGGAACACATGAAATCCCAGCTGAAGGGAAGTGTAAGGCTATATAGAGGCAGAGTGTCTGCTACTTTAAGGGCATTTGGTGAAGAACCTTTTCCAATACAAGGGATAAGGGAGGAAGTGATGGGAACCATAACTTGGTCAGTTTTACCAATTGATAAAGAAAGATGGAAATGTAGGAAAGTTATTTAAGCAAGGTTGTCTGAGTGAGGCTTTCTGGGCTGGGTTGATAATAAGTAAAGAACCATGAGCAAAATGCTGAGACACAGAGCTGACAAAACAAAAATGGGGACAATAGCAAGAAATAAATCTCCCAGATGCACCAGTGAATGGGCCATCTAGCCACAGGTGCAGCTTCCAGGAAGATCAACCTGGATTTTGCAGATGATAATACTGTGAACTGGAGGGCTGGGGGAGCCCAGACTGAGAGGTTGCAGAAAATGCAGACCTCTGCAAATCCATTGGGTGTGTAAGAGGAAAAGGCAGCAAGAGGAATAAAAAGAATAAGTAGAAAAGAGTATAAAAGGTTTGCAGTATAAATTAATGTCAGTGTGCTTGCCCAGCTGGGCTGTGCACCTGATCATCTGGTGTGGCTGGGGTGTGCAAGTTCTTTTGCCTGCAAGCTTTCAGCTGGACTAGCTGACAAGTAGCAGGGCCCTCGGGTCCTTGCCACGGTGTCAAGTATGCCGGTGTGCCCATAGGAACTTGAGAGTGTGGTGTGTGTGATGGCAAGTGTGTGAGAGCTGCCTGTCTGCAGTGAGCTTCAAGCTGGACCAGCCAGTGAGTAGGTGACCCACGAAGCAGGTAAGGGCCCTGGGATCTGGGCAGGGTGCTGGGTGGACAAAGGGGCCATGCCAGGCATTTGTAGGATCCACAAATGTGCATGTGCTTGTGAAGCTGCAGAGTGCTGTGTGCAAGCCTGTACCAGTAGACTTGCACCTCTACCACCAGGAGATACAAATGTGTCTGTGTCTTGGACACGTACTCAGCTTTGGCACTATCTGACCATGCAAAAGGGAAATGGCAGCTCTATCCCCCAGCCTGGACAGAAACCCTGGGTCCCTGGGCACAGGACTGGACCCCAGCAGTTGGGCAGGAGTGGTTCTGGGCTGGAAGACCTAGACCAGGTTGCCCAGAGAAGCTGTGGATGCCTCATCCCTGGAGGTGCTCAAGGCCAGGCTGGATGGGGCTTTGGGCAACCTGGTGTGCTGGGAGGTATCCCTGCCCTGGCAGGGGTTGGAATTAGATGGTCTTTAAGGTCCTTTCCAACTCAAAACACTATATGATTCTGTAAATTCTGCGTCTGTGAAGATACTCAGAACTCACCTGGACACAGTCCTGGGTAACCTGCTCTAGCTGACCCTGCATGAGCAGAGAGGTTGGGCCAGATTTCAAGAGGTCCTTGCCAACCTAAACTATTCTCTGATCTGAAAATTAAGCCTACTTATTCAGCTGCAATGTTTCTTTTTCCATTTCTCCTCCGTATGCTGGGCTTCTCAGTCCAACTTTCCATCTGTTAATGTACATACATTTATACACACACACACACACACGCATACCTATAGCCCTGGAGCTTCCAGAGAGTTATTTCAGCACATTGGAGCTTGACCAGTGAGACTGACTTGCAGAGAAGAAAGGGAGCTAAAGATACCTGAGCTCTTAGTCCTACTGGACCTGCATTCTTTCCTACAGTTGGTGATACTTATGTTCTCATTAATCAGTGAACTCTGGTAAAGATTTTTTTTTTTTTTCATTAGAGAGACAGTACTAAAAACACTAAAGCCTTTAGGCAGTTTCTCCTTCTATGCTCCTCTTGCTGTACATTAAGAGTTAATACATTCTCAAACTCAAGAATGCAGTTTAAACATAGCAGATTTATTACACATGCTAACTGCATATCAGGGAGATCTAATTTGTGGTCAAAACACCCAATTTGCCATGAACACCTTCCTAAGGAAACAGATATATACACTTTCAGTGCAACTTTAATGTTTGAAGTGAAATATTAGTATAGCTTAGTAGTTACGGATGTCTGAAATTACCTTAATACTTTTGGAAGTGCTTAAGAATACATTTCCGAAAAAGAAATAAAAATAATAATAATCAGAAGGCATGTAACTTAGTGGGCCAATACAAAGAACGCACTGTACTGATTTATTTATGTGTTGTATAAGATTCAGGGTTCAAAGGCCTACACTTTTATGTTGGTTTTATTTACATGTGAAATTTTTTCCAAGTGATACAGGGAAATGGATACCATATGTTTCCCAGCTGTTTTGTTCTGACAGGAACTATTAAGCACTCAGTATGGAAATGAATTCTGTCTGTGTTTTATGAAAACACTGCTTTCAACACAGGGGTCTAGACAGAGGAAAAGGCATCAACATTTTGTTTGTCGTCACTTTCTTTAAGCTTTCATTTATTTTGTTGCTTTGCTTTTTCTCCCTTCTAACCTTAATAACAAGTATTTACAGAAACCACTGATAAAATTGTAAAATTGGACACCGCAAAGAAGCAATGACCTTTGTTACAAATCTGTCTTGGATCATTGCACAGTCATATATTTCTCTTTCATTACAGCTAGAATGGAGTAAGGCAATCGCATTCTTCATTGTTTTCCTTCCCAACATATTGGTGGAGCATCTCTTTACACATACTAGCTCCAGAGAAACAAACTGGGACACTAAGAACAATTGGCAATATTTTTACTGACTTATGAACATATTCTTTACTTAAATGGGATGATGAATTTACACTGCATTTAATAAAGGATTAGAACATGGTACTTAGTCACATAAGCACTAGGGAGGAAAGCTAATCAAACTGGTAGATGCAATCCCTGGTGCAATTGTTCATTTGGATGCTGTATAGATTGCATTACTGCTTAGGCAGTTACATCATGGTTTCCTCCTACACAACACTGAGAATATTGGTCAGAATGGCCCAGGACATTGCTTGAATCTCCTCTCTTCTGTTCTAAGATGTTTGTTCTCTGAAGAAGCAAAGGCAAGCAATGCCTATGTCCTCCAAAACACCAGCACAGCAGGAGTTATGCAAGTAGTCTTCAACAGCTGCTCCAGGGGATAAGTGTCTTGCTCATTTCTCCATACTTATGAACGCAGGCAGGGGCCATTAAAAGTCTGGGTCAAATAAATACTGCTTTATTCTCTTATAAACAACAATAAAGGATGGTTTAAGCTTAAGGCAGTGGACTAGAATGTGGAACAGCTAAAATGATTCCAGAATCTGAAAAATAAGTCTGGTATAATCTTGGATAAAACAGATCTCTTCTGCGCACCAGTACTTACAAAATCATAGAGTGATTTGGGTTGGAACGGACTTTAAAGACCATCTGATTCCAACCCCTTTCCATGGGCAGGGAGACCTCACACTAGACCAGGTTGCTCAAAGCCCCATCCAGCCTGGCCTTGAACACCTCCAGGGATGGAGCATCCACAGCTTCTACAGGCAACCTGTGCCAGTGCCTCGCCATCCTCAATGGAAAAATCTTCCTTATATCTAATCTAAATTTAACTTTTTCTAGTTTAAAAGCATTACCCCATATCCTATCACTACATTACCTGACAAAGAGTCCCTCTCTTGCTTTCCTGTAGGCCCCCTTTATGTATTGTAAGGTCTCCCCGGAGCCTTCTCTTCTCCATGCTGAACAAACCCAGCTCCCTCAGCCTGTGTTCATAGGAGAGGTGCTCCAGCCCTCTGATCATCCTCATGGTCCTCCTCTGGACTTGTCCTAATAGGTCCATGTCCTTCTTGTGCTGGGGACCCCAGAGCTGAACACAATACTCCAGGTAACATCTCACAAGAGGGGAAGAATCCCCTCCCTCACCCTGCTCACCACACTTCTTTTGATGCATCCCAGGACACAGTTGGCTTTCTGGGCTGCAAGCACACATTGCCAGCCCATGTTGAGCTTCTCGTCAACCAGCACTCCCAGGTCCTTCTGGGCTGCTCTCCATCCATCCTTCACCGCCTCTATTTGTGCTTTCGCCTCTATTTGTGCTTGGGATTGCCCTGGCTCAGGTGCAGGACCTTGCACTTGGCCTTGCTGAACTTCATGAGGTTCTCACAGGCCCACCTCTCAAGCCTATCCAGGCCTCGCTTCCCCCTAGCACATGGACCACACCACACAGCCTGGGGTTATTGGCACACCTGCTGAGGGTGCACTCAATCGCCCTGTCCATGTCACCAACAAAGATGTTGAACAGCACCGGTCCCAGTACTGCCTGCTGAGGAACACCACTCGTCACTGACCTCCACCTGGACATTGAGCTGTTGACCACATTCTTTGAGAGCAGCCATCCAGCCAATTCCTTACCCACTGCATGGTCCAACCATCAAATCCATGTTATCTCCAATTTAGAGACAAGGATATCATGGAGGACAGTGTCAAATGCTTTGCACAAGTCGAGGTAGATGACATCAGCTGCTCTCCCACTACCCACCAATGCTGTAACCCTGTCAGCGAAGGCCTCCACATTTGTCTGTCATGATCTGCCCTTAGTGAAGCCATGCTGGCTGTCACATGTCACCTCTTTATTTTTCATGTGCCTTAGTACAGTTTCCAGGAGGATCTGCTCCATGATCTTGCCAGGCAGAGAGGTGAGACTGACTGGCCTGTAGTTCTCTGGATCTTCCTTTTTTCCCTTTCTAAAAACAGGAGTTATGTTTCTCCTCTTCCAGTCAGTGTGAACTTCACCAGACTGCCACAACTTCTCAGCTATGGTGAACAGTGACTTAGCAACTACATCCGCCGGTTCTCTCAGGACCCATGAATGAATCTGATCAGGTCCCGTGAACTTGTTCACCTTTAGGTTCCTCAGTCAGTCTTGAACCTGATCTTCTCCGACAGTGTATGGTTCTTCATTCTCCCGGACTTTTCTGGAGCCTTCTGGGGCTTGGGCTATGTGGCTAGAATATTTCAAACATTAAAAAGTGATGACTACTTTTTTTTTTTTTTTTTTTTTTTTTTTTTTTTCTAACAGTGTAGTCAAAATTATTCCTTAACTTCTAATCACAAATATGAGAGGCTTGGGTAATCTCACTGTTGTGATGCTTAAGTACTAAGAAAGAAGAACAGAAAAATTGGGAAGACTTTTCATTGCCATCAGTAAAGATGTAGAGGTCTGATACACCTGAAGTAGCAAAGCATTTCCTTGGCAGAAAATATTATCTGAAGAAAATCTGTAAAAGTCAAATTTGCAAAAGTAGTTTTTCACCATATGTTATGCTTTGTGCTCTTTGTGAGGAAGAAGGACAAAACTTGAATAAAGAGGCCTGTGGGCATATTTACAGTTTCATTAATTTATGGGTCACGTTGACATGTTTTATTTTAAGAATCAAAATTTACCTTGAACTTTGAGAGAGAGACAGAGAGAGATTCTTAAAACATGTTTTCAGTTTGAAGCATCTGCTGACTTCAGGGCATTTTTTCAATGTTATCTAAGTATCTAGGGCAGGGAGAGGTTTTTGAGAGAGTCTGATCTGGTATATGAGCATCTATGGAAATATATAGTAATTATATGACTTTTGTCCAGCCATTGAGACTACTCTCTGCACAGACGAATTCTGACAGTCAATTTCTATGCTTCTTGCAACCCAACGCCAGACATTAGAATATGTTTAAATTGTCCTGACTATAATGAAAATAAAGAGCTCAACTTTTATTTCAGGGAAACTACTGCTGAAATTCATTTCTGATGTTAATGCAAGAGTTCATCTCCCTGTCACGATAGTACAATAACATTCTGTAACTGCTGATGGCTTCATGAAGTTTATAGCACTTGGAACACAAGAAAGAGGTGGCAAATAGCTGTATATCAAGCATCAGTACTGCAGAGTGTGCTGCCATGCAAGATCTTCACGGATCTGCCTAACAAAGAACCCAGAACAATTCACATTTGCAGAGCACTGACTGGCTGCAGATCTGGGGGAAAGGCCAAACTACTAAAAGTACGTTTCTGTCACCATCACCACAGCCTCATTTAGCTTATGCTTTGACTGATTTCTGTAGCTATGACTGCTGCTCTTGAACAACTGGGACATACAACAGGCAGTGGTACAGGCAAGCAGGAAACGGCTGTAAAGATATGAGTCAGTTGCAGATCTGTTGGCATTGAATCCATGTTGTTCTAGCAGATCACTTGACAGATAGACCTCTGTTTAACACAAATTAAAAAGTGTATGAGTTCATTCCTGTTCTGTGGGTGGAAAGTGGTGACCCTCATCATTGTTGTATCACTACGTTGCATTTTTAGCCTGCTGTCCCTGTTCTTTCTCAGCATAGACAGCAACACCTTACTGGTCAACTGTGTTGAACCATTGTCCAGGAGAAAAACTGCCTGACATCCCTTTATGCAAATAGTTATCAGTCATAAATGCTATTAATGCTACTTCTGTCCAGTGACCTGATCCAGACTGTGCTAACTCTAAACTCACTGTATTTCAACTTTGCTTTCTATAAAATCTATTCCTGCAGTCACAAAACACAAGAAAATTAGGAGTAATGGAGAACAATATTCTGCTTGAGCAATGAAGCTGATAGTCCTACAGCATTGCAGGTCCATCTGCTAATTTTACCTTGCCTAGTAGATCTCCTCAAGGTCTATGAATCTTTGAGGTTAAATATGGTTATTATTTGCTGACAATGAGCCGGGAGTACTATGGTTGCTCCCTGAATAACACCTTCTCAAAGTGAGCTGGTGGAATGTTCTCTGTTGTAGCAGTCATTCAGAGAACATCGGAGTACAGCAATCTGGTGTAACTAGACCAGCTCTGAGCAGGGAGTTGGACAAGACAGATTCAGGTGTGCCTTCTGAATTCAGTTATTCTATGATGAATATGTAACCACCCTGAAAGAACACAATCTGTTTGCACATAACAGCAAGACTGGAATCTATGTGAAAAACTGTCAAAGAGACAAGAGGAAGAGACGGTTAGTGGGCTTTTGCCTCAACAACTTGTCACGACATGTTTGGAAGTCTTCCAGTACAAAACACAGGAAGGTATTCTCTGCCCTTGTTAAGAACATAAGAGCAAGCTTCTTTACCATGTAGGCTCTGATTATTTATGAGAACAAACTCTGTTACGTTGGCTCTATTGCCACCAAAGGATGATGAATGCATTCTAGTGTCTTATCCAAAACACTTCCTCCATGTTTTACAAACTCCGTGACTGCAGTTTACTTTCCATCACTGTCATTAAGGGAGTCTGGCATTACTATTGACAAATGCCCATACCTATATTTTTTTAAAAATGGAATATTTCACCATATTGTTCAAGAAGTATGTAATTATTTGGGATCACTAAATATGTATAAAGTTTCACATCTGGAGTTTTACTGTCTTTAACCTCTGAAATAAACACCTGATCATCTTCTTTGTGATAGAACTTCAGTAAAGAGTCTTAAATCACTAACAGCTCATTGCAGATCCATTTAGAGAATGCTAATTCTGACTTCGTATAAAAGCAACAAGGTGTTGTCTACACTAGAGAAATTTTTAGAAAATTTCCCGTACTTTTTAACACTGATATATCTCCAAAACAGGCATCAATACTGAAGCATCACTGAAGTGATGTCCCTTCAGTGGATAATAAAAAGCAATTATGAATAACTTTCTATTTATTGTTTTATTAATATAACTGAAATAATATTTAACAATTGTAACTGAAGGTGGCACTGTTTTACAGTTTTAATATATTAATAACTTCCAAGAGTACATTTTACAGTTCCTAATGTGAGTGCTATGGATGACAGTCTGAATTAAAGAACAACCCTGCACAGACAAAAACAGAGCGGGTTTATTCCTACTTAAGTGGAATTTGAAGCTACTGTAAAGAAGAAAGAAAGGGTCTGGAAATGATAGAAAGAAGGAAAAATAATAATTCATCCTTTTAAGTAATGATACATTATTTCCAGGTAATCCAAACCTTAATATGAGCATCAGTAAATGAATTATTTTTAATATCTTGTCTTGAGGAAGAACACTATAAAATCTGTCATTTCTAATGTAAATAAATAGAAGAGGCAAGGAAATTTTCAAAATGAGCAAGTTGGGTTTACCCTTGTCCAGACAGATCTAAGGATGTAAAAGGCAGGTAGCAATTCAAGTTCTACTGAAAAATCAGAAGAGCTTTTCCTGGCACAAATATGTAAAACAGAAAGAGGAAGGACGTGAAAATGAGGTAGGAGAAAAAA
>CM021763.1:65627505-65675268 GCA_011075105.1 Heteronetta atricapilla
ATTATAGATATATATATATATTCTATACAATTCTATAGTTAGTATTCTATACTATTCTAAATTTATTTGAGATAGTATTCTTCAGTATTCTACCAAGGAATTATCCAATCAATTTGGTTCTATTTCAGACATATTTACCTGGGAGGTATTTGGAACTCTGCGGACACTTAGAAATAAATGCCATATGACTGTGCCTCCAAATCAAAATTTAATTTCAGTTATAGCTAAAAAATTACAAAGATCTTGAGATAAAAATTGTGTGCAGTTTTATATTTCCTGACATTTTACACTCACTAATTTAGTTTTCTCAATTAGAAAATTGATGTTCTGAATTCTTTCCTGAGTAGCGGTCATGTGGAGAATTAATGAAGCACTGCAGAAGGATGCTAAAAATAAACTTGTTTTTATCAACATGTAAAAAAGATCTAAAGTAGAATGTTTTTCTTATTCGAGAAAACATTTAAGGACAACCAAAAGTCACTGTAGCTGGCAGATATACTTCAGCACAATGATATGGTTTAGAGAAGCCTGTTGAACACAGATGTGGGACTCGATGATCCTTGTGGGTCCCTTCTAACTCAGGTTATTCCATGATCCTATGAGGTGTCTTGAACCATTTACTCAAGTGGCCTTAGAAAACCTGCCCAGAAAATAACCAATTTCATGTTTAATAACAAAAGCATAAAGGACTGATTTCTGATGCCAGAATTCAGTGGGCAGGCTGGCTAACACTTCTTTTCTGAAATATCAGTTTACTAGATCCATATTTAAACTACGTTCTTTAATTCTCGATCTCTGAAGAAGAACAATGCACTTCTAATTGGTTATTATACTAACTACAAAGATTGTTCTCTTGAAGGATGATCGAAGAAAAAATGATTATCCTTATTGTCATATTATTGTGGGTAAAACAGGATTTGGCCTACACCTTCTCTCCAGTCCTGTGAATATTTTACCTGCTAACACACAGTTGCTGACAGATATACTTTGGTTCCAGAAATCCCCTGGAATTTTCCCAGTCAGAATTCCCTCAATCTGAGGAAGAACATGGAGGAGTCACAGTGAGATGCTATTAACTGCATGACTTTCAGACACATCTTGCAAGATACTGAGGGGAAAAAAAAAAACAACACCTTCCCGTAGTGACAGATCCTGGCCACTGCAGTTTAAGGAAGGGAGCAGGCAGTGCAGAATTAGTCAATTCAGGGAGGAAGAACTATAAGCAGTTCAATTTCTCAGACTTTCTAATTTCTCCTCACGCAAAAGAACAACTTGAGCAAAAGTTATAGGCAGAAAGAAACAGTTAAAAAAAAAAATATTGTGAAAGGTTTATGAGAAAGGCATGAGAAAGTGTGCTGACTGGTAAACACTGGTATGTTTGCCGAGGGTTGAAAGTGTTTAGAGCAATTTGAAACAATGTAACCAAACACTTTCATACATTACTAACATATTATTCAACATTTAGATGAAATGTGGAAAGAAAATGGGACTTACAGGGCTATTTACTAAACTTATCTGTGAACAATGAACAGTAAGACCAGCCATGTAATTAAAAAATATAATTCCAGAAAGAGGAACGGTGGTTTAAATCTGTTCTAACAATTTCATGGTGAAAATGTTTGCCAGCATATTTATATACATATTTAAGTTGAAATATTTTCTCTATACCTCTGTCTTAATTGTCTTAGTGAATTAAATATTTTTTCCAAGACAAGGCTGAAAGAGACAACTGTTTTTTATATTATTAGGGTCCTGACATGTCCAGTATGACAGCTCACTTACTCTTAACTTTTAGGGCTTCTTTGTTTGTTTTGTGTTAATTCGTCTAGGGTTCTAATTCCACATTCTTCTCCATTTTAGAGAAAAAATGTTACCTCAGCTAAACAGGAGTCAGTATGAGGCAAAAAGCTATACCAGCTTTCTATGCGTAAATACTTAAATTGCTACTGGAATACACATTCAACATAGCAGGAACATCATGCACACTAATAACTTATGATATCATAAAATCAGATAATAGTTTAGGTTGGACGGGACCTTAAGGACCATCCAGTCCCAACCCCCTGCCATGAGCAGGGACACCTCCCACCAGACCAGATTGGCCAAAGCCCCATCCAGCCTGGCCTTGAGCACCTCCACAAATGCAGCATCCACAACTTCCCTGGGCAGCCGGTGCCAGGGCCTCACCACCCTCTGAGGGAAGATTTTCTTCCTAGTGTCTAATCTAAACCCACCCTCTTTTAGTTTCAAACCATTACTCCATGTCCTGTCACTGCACTCCCTGATAGAGTCCCTCCCTATCTTTTCTGTAGGCCCCTTTAGGTACTGGAAGGCCACTGTAAGGTCTCCCCAGAGCCTTCTCTTCTCCAGGCTGAACAAGCCCAATTCCTTCAGCTTGTCTTCAATGGAGAGGTGCTCCAGCCCCTTGATCATTCCTGTGGCCCTCCATTGGACTCTCTCCATGTCCCTTTTGTTCTGGGGACCACAGAGATGAACACAGTGCTCCAGGTGGGGTCTCAAAAAATATGTATTTTGGTGCAGATACATGTATATGTATGTATATTTATATATCTTTCAGTGCAGGATATAATATATCCTCATCAAAAATAGCACACTACAACAGTAATTTGGGCAACTATTTTTAATGTTCTATGATATGAGGAAGGCAGAAGACTGCAACAGAAGCAACTATGAACAATCAGCAGATGGGGCCTTAAACAGCATTGACTGATGCAACTCCATTTCAGCGAAGTCTGTGCAGGGATGTGAAGTGATACTTTCCTGTACAACACTATGTATGTGTACTTAGTGACTGAGTAAAAAGAAAATAAAAAAAAAAGAAAAGAAATAGATTGTAGTACTGTTTTCAATTCACCAAAACTCTTAAGTGATAAATAGATTGAAAAAATAGATTTTAGTACTGTTTCCAGCTTGCTGATATTATTATCAGTACTAAAGACCTATTTTTTGACTCAAGAATTTTAAACAACGCTCTGAATTAACTTCCACTGGCAGACTCCCCAGTGCTGCTACTGTCTTCCAGCAATGCCTGTATTTACTTCTGTCAACTCCTTTTCAAGGCAATGGATGAGTGGAGATGTAATTAAAGTCATCACTGAAAAATGGCTGATTGCAGAGGCGATCATGAAACATGACTATACAATAAGCTGTCGGTATCCTAGGGCCTTAAAGAAGAACTCATGACCAATGCCCCATACTTGTCATTTGTGGGTATTTTCCTTTAAGACTACTATCTGTATTTTTAAAAGAATACTCTCTCCTTCCTGAGAGCAGACATTGATTCTGTCACTCTGGGTAAGCCGTACTCATGAATAGACCTAGGAGTACAATATGTCTTATGTGCTGTTCTTGCTTACTTTCTCTGTCTCACCTTGCTCTTGGAGCAACACAGTGAATGAATGACTATCTCTTTTTGTGACAAGATGAGTCAATGCCTTGCTGCCACGTAATCACCTGTTAACTGATAGGCAGAGAGAGGGAGGAAAATAGCACTGTGGGAGAAAATGAGGGGTGGGAAAAGATCAAGTGCATTGAGGACGGAATTAAGGGACCAAAACGAGAGTGGTGAATAGTGGGGGAGGAGAACGGTGGAGACAACAGTGAGAAGAATGGGAAAAATAATGGTCTAGAAGTAAAATGGGAAGAATATCGGGAAAGACTTGGTGGGGATGACAGGGAGAGGAATGGGAGGAAAAAACAGTGGGGAGGAAATGTGGGTTGGAAAGGAAAATATTTGGGAAAGACGTGGGGAAAGAGGGAGGAAAGGGGAGGAAAGAGATGGAAGTATAGAGGCAAGAATACGAGGGAGAATGTGTGGGGGGGAATTGGAGAACATGGAGGAGACAACAGCAGAGACAAAACAAGGTGAGAAAGGCATGGGGTAAAAGATGGTTTGGGCGTGAGGACAGGAGGGAGGACTGGAGCCAAGGACATAGGCAAGGGGTGTCAGAGATGGAGGGTGTAAAGGCAGAGAATGAGAGTACAGGGAGAGGATGGGACAGAAAAAACTGAGGTGGTGGGGAGACTGGGGACCATCTCCCTTTCCTCTTATTCCATGCCTTTCTGCTTGCAGCAGGTAACGCTGGTTGCACAACAACCTCTGTGCCTTGTGCAGGCAAAAACACCACAAGAACATATGGTAAGGAAAGCTTCACTTCCCTTTTCGTCAAGGGCAGTGGCACAGGGCTATGGTGACCTGGTCTTTAATGAGTCTGGCAGAAGAACCAGCTCATATAAAGTTTCAACTTAGTTACGCACCTTGGAAATTTACAGTTCTCTGAAAGGAAATAGAGAAATGAAAGTTGCCAAAGTATAGCACAGTTCCTAATGCCTTCTATCATCCCACAAATTCCAGGTCTGCCGTTTCTGTTATAAAAGTCTTTGATTCAACAACATTAATGAAAATTCAATTAAAGCATCAGATGAAAGCACAATAAACTTTTCATAGCTCAACAAAAATGCTCCTCTCACCAATTCATTTCTCCTCCATCAGGAAGAGAAAAACAAAAAGGGATTAATCTGATTTACAGAGTGAAAAACAACACTGAATGCACTTTTTGTTGGGGGGGGGAGGGAGAGAAGGGGGAAGGTCCCCAGCTGGTTCTCATCTATATGCCATGATTCTTCATTTAGTTTACACTATTAAACTCAAAAACTCTGCTTTAATCTTAACTAGTACAGTATGCCTTAGAGTGGATTCTATCATGTAGCATCCTTGATACAGTTTCAGACTCTGGCAAAACATCATCCCTCAAACTGGTCATGGCCATATGGGTAGTAAATGTATCCAACATTTTTTCATTGGCGCCTACATTATTACGTCTTGTCACCAATGGTTTCTCGGGTTTTCAAGTAAATTGTTGCATATACTGTGGTTTGGAGCTGCTGAGATGAAGCCCTACATTTATCTGTATACAGCCAAATCCTTTTTTGGAACTTTTTTTTATTTTTTTTTCCTTCTAATGAACTAACATCTGTTGAAAAAAAAAAAAAAAAAAAATAAAAAAAAGTCATGTTTCCAGAAAGCTGTACAAAAATGAGAGAAAACAAAACAGAACACTGCCAAGAAGCAATTGTTGCCAAGTTGTACATGATAAAAAGCAGCCTAGAAAATGATGGGTGGACAGAAGTAGGAATCATACCTGATCTGTCTTCATTTTGTGAATCACACCTTCTACATAATTCTGGGATGGTCTTGAGAGAAGTTATAGAGTACTGTAAAAAAATGAAAAAATATATATGAAGTAATTTCTTGAAAAAGATAAAACGTAAGACTTTCCAAGAAGTCCTGATACTATTGGCATTGTCTAGATCTACCAAGCTGAGGGTACTTCAGCTGGCATGATGGTTTCTCATCTTTGCACGAAAAAAGCAGATGATGTCTGCTTTTGTGTCCCACCTCAAGAGATCTCAAAGGGATTTTCAAAGCCACAGCAAAGCATCTCCCCACCTCAGAGTTCTCCTTCGTGTACATCACCATTATTCAAGTCACAAATATACTTTACACATTCTTTCAATGGAATGCACAGATACATCAAAGGTAAAAATAAATCTAGATTTCACAGTAAAGATGTAGGGTCTCACTTTGCCCATCTTGGCATGTATTATGGAATTTATACTGCAAGATGATTCATAATAAAAAAATAGAATTCAAGATTTCACAAAGAAATTTGTGAAATTAATGAAGAATATTTACAGCTAAGAGATCTATTTTCAGAGGTGGATACATATATATGTATATTACCAGACAACAAACTAATTTCAGTAATTCAGGCTTAATTGAAATAATCTTGCATTATTACTGTGATGTGACAGCATATGACTGATAATGATCGGTATGTTTTTCTCTAAATTCAACATTTAAAGGATATCTTACAAAACAGATTTTTTTATTTTTATTTTTTTAAATAAAATTGTGGAATACATACGATCATTACTCAGTAATATATATGATCCAGAGTTACAAAACTATATATATTAAAAAACAAACAAACAAACAAACAAAAAAACCCCACAGAAATTAAGTTACTTAATATGAAGCCTTCTTTAACCTAATGCTTAAATGTTATAGGAATCTTCACTTAAGCAAATGAAAATCATTATGCCTGTGAAAGATCAATGGCTTTGCCCATTAAAAAAAAACTATTAAAAACAGTATTTTGGAAACTAAGACATAAAAAAGCACTTAGGATAAGCACAACTGAAAAAAATTTAAAGAATACATAAACACCATATGTTTTCAAGGAAACAGATATTTTTTGCTGGTATGTGATTGACCAATGAAGCAAAACAACTACTTATACGACTACAACCCCACCAGCTTTTTGCACAAAACATAAATGGTCATACATTGTCCTAGTTTTTGCTGACAGCTCGTCATTCAGAGTTTGATTTGCTTCTAATGCACAGCTGGCACTCTACTTCAAAATAATCTAAAGCCAACCTCATTATCAATTGCACAAGTTATTTACTTTTCTAGTGCAAGTTCAAGTAAGGCTGTTGTTCACTTGATTGTAGATACTTTATTAAGCCTCAAAAACCTCCCATGCCTCACTTTTTCCTTTTCTGGCCTGATTCAGAGATGTATTGATAAACCTCAACTACAACAAGAATCTCTCATAACTATTCCCAAGACGAACACTGAACTTATTAATTAGCATGTGTAGCAGACCTACCCAGTGACTCCAATCCCCATTAAACATGGGGTTGACTGTAAGGCTGTGACTGCTCTAGGATCTGACAACTTAAAGCAACAAACAGCAGAAGAACTGAGAGAGAGAGAAAGATGCTACTAAATACAAATTAATACAAGTTAAACACACACATGCACAAACACCATGTGCTTTGCTTCACTGTAGTTATTGTTTAATAAAGATTTAGCTGTTAAGCTATACATCTTGCTATTTCAGCACAAAGATTCAGAAGGCAATGTTGAACTGGTCTAGTAAGATTCTTAAGAGAATCCAAGGAACATGTCTCCAAGGAATATGGTAGCTTCATAAGACCAGCTGGTGCAGTTTAAACTATTACACAGTTTGTAATTCAATTAGAATGAGGTCTTTTGTATTCTGCTGCTATGTGTTTTGTCAGGCACCCTCAAAAAAAAAAAAAAGCCTCTTCTCTTTCTGTCTTTTTTCCTGTTCTTTCCTGGAAAAAAACATTTTTTTGTCTGCTTTAATACATTCACTAAAATGTATTCAATTATGTTTGACCCTCCCCACTAGAAAAAATAATTCAATGTTATAAATTTGATTATGCATTTTAACCATATTGGTTTGATTTCATTAACAGATTTCCTCCCACTCACCTCTGTCCTCGCAAAGACTTTGCACACTTACATTTCTGCCATCTGTATTTTGTGGCCAAGTTGTGGAGAACTGGCTTTCAGTCTAGCAAGCAACTAAAATTGCTCTTTAAAATGGACCTTTCCCAGCCATAAGCACACTGCATTGCCAGCTCTTCCTTCTATAACTACTTTCTCACATCTTCTAGTTCCAACTCTGATCTATCAGTAACATTTGCTAGCTTTTCTTCAACCAGAATTTCAAGGTTATTAGGAGTATCAGAGAGACAGAAAAAGAGGCTGAGACTGCAGCTCTTCCCCAGAACATCACTTAGATTCACTGCCTACTCAATGGCTTTTAGTATTCATCATTTCCCACTTCTCGTTCTATAATTTTAAATTGTTCTACATGAAAAATAAACCCCATTGCTCACAGTTCCCCATCAAAGTAACCAACTCAACCGAGAGCTGAGGACCATGACTAAAGGCATAGCTGACAGTGTGAGAGGTAAGCACATCAAACTGCTTTGCCAGTTAATGTAGCTGTGCTCTTTGCTATTTTATAAAAGTGTGTTGTGGTTCACGGTAAAATTCAGTAACAGGCTTCTTCCCAGGTTAATGCACGTAATGGCCTTTTTGACTGCTGTGTGAGGGTAGTTTGTTTTCCCCCTGCCTTTAAGGCATTCCTATGGCCAACCTGACATAGTTAATTTTAGAAAACCCTTAAGAACTTTGCAAGATGGAGGAAAAGTATTAACAGGAAACAAAAGTCAAGAGGCTGTAACAACTATTTCATGTAAATGTAAGATATTCCCATATTCCCAATTTTCTTCAACAGACACTACCAATTCAGGGGAAAATAGAACCTCCCTTGTCATACAAACATTTATAAGTCATGTAAAACTGGACTACGGAATTTGAATGAATGGAAAATGTCAACAATTTACATTTCACTTGGTTCTCAAATTTTAATGCAAAGAATTTTAACACAAGACATGAGAAAGAAAACTTCAATCTCCAGCAAGGCTGTTCTGGCTGTGCAACTTGTCTGCCACTTGCAGACTCACTTATACCTGTGAAGTAGCAGAAAGAAGAAATACTGGATCACGAATTGTGGCACAGAAATGCATGTATGGGAGTTAAAAAAAAAGAGAGAGAAAAAATGTCATTTTAAGTTTCTGTTGTCGAGAACATCTTTAATATTTCCTGAAACAGAGTCAAATGGCAAAGTTGGACAGGTGGCATGACCCCCAGACCATGTCATCAGAACAATGACAACGTCAAAATACTAAGCGCTATCTCCGGGTTCAGCTGGAGGCAGTACCAAAGCTAATCTAATTTACCTCCACTGGATCAAGACCCTTGTGATTATGTCCTGATCTGAAATTCACACCTCCTTGTTTTTGTTTAGATAAACAGACACCCTCCTTCTTCATAACATTCCCAGGTGTTGTTACTACTGTATGCCATCCAATAACCTCATTTCAGTTGAATTGTTATAGAGGAAAGGAAACCACTTCACTACTAGGGAAACAACTGCCCTCTGGGGAGGCTGTACCTTGAACACTGTGTTCAGTGTGGGGCTACTCACTCCAAGAAGGACATCGAGGTGCTGGAGCATGTCCAAAGATGAGCAAACAAAGCCAGTGAAGGGTCTACAGAACAAATCTAATGAGCAGTGGCTGAGGGAACTGGGGTTGTTTAGCATGGAGAAAAGAAAGCTCAGAGGAAACCTTATCGTGTTCTACAACAACCTTAAAGAAGGCTATAGTGGGGTGGGGATTGGGCTCTTCTCCCAAGCACCAAGTGATAAGACAAGGGGAAATAGCCTCAAGTTGCGCCAGGGGAGGTTTAGGTTGGATATTAGGAGAAATTTATTTAATGAAAGTGTTTTGCAGCACTGGAACTGGCTGCCCGTGGAAGTGGTTGAGTCACCATCCCTGGAGGTATTCAAGAAATGTGCCGATGTAGAGCTTAGTAGCATGGTTTAACAGTGGACTTGGCAGTGCTAGGTCAATGGTTGGGATAGATGATCCTAGAAGTATTTTCCAAACTAATTGATTCTATGATTAATATTCAAAGCCCCTTAAATTAATATCTTTATATTACTTTTACTTAATTATTTATAACTCTGTAAGGCTACCCTTTGTTCTAGATATTTATTTGGGAGCAGCTAGCTACATTAAGAACAAGCAAGGCAACAATAGTTTGTCTCCCCCGCGCAAGAAGTTTTTTACTAAGTGTCTGTGATCAGCATCTTCAGAATACCAGTTCGATTATTTGGGCTATGCATTGTTTATACAATTTTATATACACATTTAATGCTATTCTTGCTTTAATTTCAAAGGATACCTATATTGACACTAATTCTGTTAGAGGTACAAAATGTCTGTCTGAATCTACTATTTTCTAAGTACATTTTAGTAGCTATCTGCATTTTTTAAATTCTGAGAAGGGAGAGAATGGAAAAAAGACAGTTATGTAGGTGTTAATCACATGGGTGGGAAGCAAATCAAGCCATAGCAGTCAGTGACTCTCTGCACAGCTGTGTAGGACTCTCCATGCTGAGCCCTGAAGTCCTAATTGCTGGGTAGAGGAAGTCTGGCTGTGCATAACTTGCACACTTGTGGAAGCCCGAGGGGTGCACCAACTCTGTCCACAGCCAAGGTAGGGCTACAGCAAGCTCAGGACATAACCTGCACCTGGTAAGTGGGGGCTCAGGAGATAGGCCATAATCCTGACTATAAATAGTTTACTGATGCCCTGCCAAGTGATGATGGACATGAAGCTTTTTTTTTTTTAAAAAAAAAGTATTTTGAAATATTTGGCAACTTTAGACACAGACCTGTATTGGCTCCACAGAGCAAGGCTTTTTTTTTTTTTTTTTTTTTTTTTTTTTTTTTTTTTCTCTTACAAAGCTATTTGACTGATCTACAAACTCAGCTTCAGGTAGCTTACAAATATCCAGCACCAGGAGCTCTGGTTTATATATATTGTGTATAGACATTTGGTATTATTTCTGTAAACCAATAAATTACTATAATAGTTTCAAGTTGCTTAATTTGCCAGTGCAATAGAAATTCTGCATTTTAATTAAAGGATGAGGAAAACTTCAAGTAGCCATAACAATGGTATACAACTTAGAAACAGGGATGAATTTATGGGGAAAATCAGGGGTAGTAAAGGGAAAAAGGGAAAGTTTAAAACATGCTGTCATTTAATGCAACAAAGGTCTTAGCTTTTTTTTCTTTTTTTGTAAATAGTTATTCATGAAGTAATAAATGAAAATAGTAAGTTTGGTTTTTAATGTCACTGTGAACAGAATTTTATTTTTGTTTAATGTAAGCAAGAGTCCCATAAATCTATTCTGTTGTCTAAATTACACTCAAATACACTATACCAGATGCATCTGCAAATGTTATCATCTTAGTTTTCCAAAGAAACATGTTATTTTGGAGAAATGTAGTTTCATTTACTTACAAAAACCAAAGCAAGAACACTTACAAGTCCATTTGCCTTTTAAAACAAATCCTAGTCCATTTTCTGTGCCTATTATATTCTGATCTTTTTTGCTGAAATGGTCTACAAGGACCTCTACTAACACAGTGGCTTTCTAACTCAGGTACTTTTACGAGTGCATCATTTAACAACCTTCTTGCTGCCCTTATTTATAGCCAGTATTTTCTGCACTGGATTAAAACCAGAGGGCCAAAAGGAGCAATTTAAATTGCTGACTCCAGTGTTGTGCAGCTGCTCTTTCCATGGCAGGCTAATGGTAAAGTGTGAAGGTCAGGCACCTCTAAATTGTACACAGTAACAGACGAGTAGAGCACTAGAATAACCAGGAATTCTCTTATTAATCTGGCTCCTGGCAACAAATCCTTTGTTCCCTTAACCTGCTGAAGTGGGAATAAAACCACTACCTCTATAATTTGTGCTGTTTTTAAATTCATTGTTCAGCATCCAATGAGAGAACAGTGTATTAGAGCAGGCAGCCTGAGCTGTTCAGTGGAAAAGTGAGTAACCTAACCCATCAGTATGCAGCAACAGTCACAACGGGAGAGACATGGAGAGGTTACATCTATTATGCTTTACAGTTCTGCAAAACTGAGCATAGAAACAGATACCAGGACATGATCTACTATATAACAGTAATAAAAAGAAAGTTGCCCTGAATAAGGTATTCTTTCGAGATTGGGTTATTGTCTTGTAATATTTTGGGCATTTGCCATATTCCTCTTTAATAAATTTTGATGTTACAACATATAAAATTAAAATCCTCTCCAAAAGGAATCTGTCTGTGAATAAAGCATATGGAATGTTTTAAAATGAATCAAGAGTCCCCAATACTAAAGGAAAAAACAGGCCTTTTGTTTTGTTTTTTAAAAAACAACGACAACAAAAGTCAAACAAGACACAACAACACTATCCCAAACTAAGTTTATGAAGAATGTTGAAGGAGATAGGAGCATACTTTCTTTGACCTGAAAACTGAATTAATAAATTCTTCTTATGGTGGATTTAATTTGTGTATTTAAGTCCTTTGTTTATCAGATATTCAGCTTACTGGCAACTCAAAAAAGCAGGAATATTGGCAGGAGCAACATTATTATGAGTAACAGAATACACTGTATCAGTGCTTTCTATAAGAACCACTAACAATATGATTTAGAAAAACAGCCTTTTTTACTGGCAATTACAGTTGCAGTTATTTTAGGTGTGACATTGAAGACCAGTACTTTGAATCCATGGAAGTCCTTCTGCCTCTTGTTGCACTCTCCCATGTCACAAGAAGCTGTATTACTCTTACTGATAAAATCTTGCTGGACTGGGGCTGGCTTCTGTCAGTAAGGGCAAAACAACAACTTACATGAAGAAGGAGCAATTCACAGGTGAGAGGTAGGAGTGTTTGTTTGTTTGTTTGTGTATGTTTTTGTTTTGTTTTCCAGTTGCAATTTATTTGATAAAAAAAAAAGAAGTAAAACATCATTTTGGTGTCTATGGCTAGCCTTACCATGTAATTCATTCAAGACAATTAGAGTACATAAGCAACCCACAAATAAAGCTCATGTATTCATTTGACTTGCAAATCATTTTTCTACCATTAATCAGGCCCTTAAACTGATTAGAGATTTCCCTTACAAAATACTTATTTTATTCAAAAATCAACCTGTTTAAACATTCCATGTATGAAGTATAAAGAAATGTGACTTGCAACAATAGTTTTGTTTGTTATATCAGGACTGAGATACCTAAAAATCCCTCAACTTATATTAAAGTTTAAATATAAATAAATAAAAAGACATGTACTTACTGATATATCATCACTAAAATCTATTTCATCCAAATCAAGGTATTCAGGGGCTTCCATTATTCTTCTATGGACATCTTGTGTGACTCAGCATAGTAGTAAAGACCTAATTAAGAAAAGAAAAATGGATTGTCTATTAAATAAAAAAAAACACACAGAAATAGTTTAATATAGTTACTAGACTGTTGAAAACATACAGGGTAAACAGACAAGTCTTCCATAAATTAATACTACAAGCTAAACATTTTTTCAACTCTAGTCTATGTATCACGTAAAAGTCATTTGATTTTTTAGAAAGGATAGCTAAGCGGTATTTGAAATGGAAGTCGTAACTACTTTATCCAGCATCACTCTGTCTTTCCAGAAGTTCAATATAAGCACAAACACCTAAGCTGTTGAGCACCCTCACCACCCTTTAACCACAGACATTAATGACCTATCTTCTCTTAACAATGCTATTACTTTACTGGCCAGAACACAGCGACTTCTGCTACTACAATTTTCCTCTGCTCAAGAAGGCAGAAAAGAACTGAGCAGCATGCTGCGCACAGAAACCACAATCCTATCACATCTTATCTCCACTCTCCGTACAGACACATAATGCAGATCGTGCTTCACAGACTGGTGGTCTATCTGTCCTCAGCCTGCAACTTCACTTCCTCCTGAACCATAACCAAGGCAAAAGCAAAAGTATATCTATGTGCACTGATTTTCAGGGCTCTTCAAAATTTTCTCACAGCAAGGGGAAAATGAAGTGAAAATTCTCTTCCAAAACAAGAAATTTGGCTGGAAAATTCAATACATATCTATGAACAAATTGCTGCTTAATCATTCAGAAGATCAAAGATAAAACACAACTTTCTTAATCCCAAGTAGAACAAAGTCTTGTATTGTCACTAAAGACACGTATAACAGAAATAAAAGTGGAAGAGGAAGCTATTTTAGAAGAAGCTGATAAAAAAGTGATAATCTGTTTTACATGATGTAGACACTACGTAAGCGTTAAGTATTATTATGGAAGGAAATTTATCTTGCTAGTACTTGTACATAACAAAAGGAAATGCCTAAAGGAAGGAAAAAAAAAAAACAAGCCCAGATTACCCATATGGCAATTGCCAAGAAATACATTTATGAATAATGACAAGTCAGCTGTGTAGGTCTAAATAAAACCATTGTATGAGTCACTTATATCTGGGTAAGACTGTCCACTTTTCTGCAGGTGTTAAACTTACTGGCAGACAAAATCGTAATCGTGAGTCTCCTTCTCCTTGATAACAACCCGGACAAGCACAAAGCTGATCCTAAGACAGATGTTGTTGAAAAGTTATTGAAAGAAGAACCAAGAAGCACATCTATAGTTTTAAGCTGAAAGAGCTGAAAAACATTCTTTTTTGATTTATTTTTCACTGAACTACTGATGGCAAAGTATTCAATGTGATTTTATAATAGTGAAAGAACAACTTCAGCTACCTATTTTTGTCTCACTCTGGCAGTTAGTCTTGAATGAAGCAAGGGAAATGAGACAGCTACAAAAAGGTAAGCAGAGTATAAAGCCCTCATTCCAAATTTATGTAAGAAAATGGAGCTATAAAGTAAAACGAATCAGAAGGTGTTCATTTTTCAAACTTCCTAAATACTAAGTTCATTACTAGAGGGAATCACCTAAACCAGACAAAATCCTTGCAATGAAAGGAATTAGCTGTGAATAAGGGTAACACATTCAGGTCTAAAGATTCTTCTTCTCATTACCGATTTTGCTTTCTTAACAGAAGCATAGAATTTCAGAATACTGCTTTTTTTTTAAGGTTTGTGCTTTAGCATGTTGTATCTGGGCAACATTACAGCTTACTTGTGGCAAAGTGCTCTGCCACCTATGCCATCAAGACACTAGCAACCAAGTTGCTTTTACAAGTGCAAGACCCCAGAAAAACAATTTCTGTATTGTTTGTATGGACACTTGGTGATCATTGTTGCATAGGTACAATTTAGATTTGGCCAAGTGATACACAATCTCCAATGTCAATCATTTTAGAGTGAGCAATTTAAGAGCCATAATAGCTTCTGTGGAACTACTAGAATCTCCTTTATACTATAATAGGACAGAACAAGGCAAAGAAATGAGGCAAAACAACTAGTATGGAACAAGGCTACAATGACGTGCTCAGTGGTATGGAGCACAGAACAAAGTCACAAGTTTTCACTAATATTAAACGGATTTAAAAATAAAAATAAAATCCCAGTATGTTTAATGGAAGAGATAAATAAAGCTACTCTAAACATGCCAAATAATAAACCATCCTAGTATGTAACCTCAGCATTGTGTGTTTTCTTTTATTATTATCATTATTAGAACTGATTTATTTCGGAAAAACACACCAGCCCAAACAAGAAAAAAATATAACTTTGATAAAAGAACTATAATCCTGGCTACCACATATCTCAAGATTCTCAAATGAAAAGATCTCATCCTTTTGAAATTTTTAAATTCTAAATTGCAAGAAACCATAGATGAAAAAAAAAATACTACATCCATATGTGCTGATGAAAAGGCTGCATTTCAGCTGGAGATGTATAAACCTCATCATGTCTGTCCACAGTCTTGCAACATTACTTCCCCCAAATAGTGTCTTCTGTCTCCTCAAAAGAAAAAGACACATGAGACACAGAACGGTTGAAGAGAAAGTCAGTAATAAAAACAAACAGGCTTTCTCTATGGAAAGATTCTCTTTCTGAAGATGGTGCTTAGTTATGTGTAAAGAAAGGGTACAAAACTCATGCTTCGTTTGCTATAATTACAGATTTTCAGTTTTTTTTCTCAATGCAGTGAAACTGGACATCAATTTAGTGAACTATTACTAAATAAGATTTTCCATGACAGTACCTAGAGTGTTATTCAAGAGATGCACTTTCTGAAACAATTTCACAGGGTGGAACTACACCAAATACAATGCAAACCATATGGTAAGGACAGTACCCAGGGTTGTGACAGTTTTGAGACCTTTGCAATGGCTGAATCCAGCATATCATCAGAGGTATACACAATCTGAATAGCTTTCACAAGCAGACAATAAGCAAACTGGTGAAATTCAAGGTAAAAATAATTACAATCAAAGTTGCAACTGCCAATAATGGATGATAATATATAAATAATTTATTTCCAAATCTGTTTTCCTAACTGTATTTTGGAAGCTGTACATTAAAAAAAATATTAAATTTTAACCCCTAAAAGGCATTTCCTGTCTGCAGAGAAAGAGACACATATACATACATACTTATACAAGTAAAATAAATCCTGTCTGCCCAAAGAATTCAAAGCAAATAGGAGAAAACTGCATAAAATTTCTACAAGCACTCAAGAAAAAGTGCTTTTTATTGTTGCATGAGACATTTCCATTAGGAGAAGTCATACAGCTAAAAATTACCACACACAAATGTGGCAATAGTAGTATTGGCATAATAATATCTTGCATATGTTGCATTGCAACAGATACTGAACAGTGATTAAGTTGCAAAATAGAACAAAATAGAAAAACCACCATCGTCCTTTTCAAACAATTGTCGCTGTTTTTCCAAAACAGAGGATTTTCTCTGATGTTGTCCTTCTATGCTAAAACTATTTGTCTGAACCCAAATCCTGTTACAAACATTCAATACAATTAGGTGAATCAGGACAATAAATAAAATAAAATAAAATAAATAATAATAATAATAAAACAGACATAGAAAGCAATTCACAGTAAAAATGAAACAAAACAAAACAAAAAAAAAGCAATGAAGTATTAGATAATGGAAATAAATCTGATAATTTTCTGTGAACACTAAACTCCACCCTACGCTGATGGCAGGTATTGCCTACAGGTGAAAAATTTACATTGTTTGTGTTTCTCTTTGAACCTAGATCAAGTCTTGTATTTGTCTCACCTCACAGCCTCAGAAAACAGCCGCACGAACAGCAGTCCCAAGGGACTGTTATGGACTGCCATATGAGAATGAAGAGGACTCGATGTGGGAACACTGGGAATGCTTTAAAAGCCAGTCCTGCCACTGATTTTGCATTGTAAACTCAATGGCCATTGTCGTATCCATGCTCATAGACATCAAGCAAGAACAAGGCTACGCAGATGAACGTTTGCCTGTTTGTCAATTAACTGTGCATGAGTGAAAAGACTGGTATGGAGGCAGAAAGTAAATAAGCATCAGGTTCAGTTTCTTCTTCTGTTCGTTCAATGCAAAACTGTGGAGTAACAAGGTTGTAGTGAATTCAGTAGCTTCAGAAAGGAATCTGAACCAGTACCTCAGCCAAGAACAGCCTCAGAGTTGCTCATTAAAGACTAAATCCAAGAGGGTGCACAAGGGAAATGTCCTTTATTGAACCAAAACAAAACAACTTATCACTGGTAATTGAGAATGTATCATTTTAATTATTTATGGATATATAAATAGTGAGAACAAATAACAATAAAGATTTGCTGTCGATTAAATGTCTATTTCAGCTGTAACTATGAAATCCTGCTGAATGCCACTTGGGATTTTATTTTCCACATCTCAGGACAACTATACCAAAATATTTGGGGATTTACTTAAATTTTCAATTAAATGTAAAGTAAATCAGATGTAAATACTTTTATAGTGGTTGGAAAAGGCTGTTTCCTTAAGCACAGTTAATATTAAAGACTTAGAACTTTAAATCCCAGAATGCCATGATAGTTGCTTTTAAATTAAATTAATGTTATGTTTTACAATTATATGTTTGAGATAAAGAAATAAACATATTGCCCTTTCTTAAGCATCAGATGCTACAGTAGCTCAAGATGAACTAGCTTCATGGGCAGGAAAAGGAAGGCTTTACATATTTAAAATAAGGACACAATACATGTTTCAAACAACACTTTAAATCTGTTAACTGTCTGAATTTTATTCTCTAGCATTAAGAAATGTCAAGAGAATTTTTAAAAAAAGAAAAAAAAACACTTTAGTTTGTCAAACAAGTAGAAGAACAGTGTAATTTTGCATTATGTTGAATGACAGCGAAAAGCCTAGCACCCAATTAAAGCCTACAGTTCAGGAAGGCACATCATCTTTCAGCAGTAGGAAATACCAAGAAGGTATTTCCTATACCTTTGTATTCCACTGTGACAGTGAAGTTCTAGCCAAATGAATTTGACCTTGTGTTAGCTATTTTACTACAAAGCACAAGGAAGGCACTGTGACACGTATAGAAGCACTACCATAATTAAGGAACATGGGAACTGCACTACTGAATGAAAGCAAAAAAGCTTGGTCACTGGGTCCTAGCACAGCTAGTCTTGGCTGAGATCACTGCCTCTCCAGCCATCACACCTATCTTACTGCTTTATGCCACTGTTGTCTGCTGCATACTGCCTTATATTAAAGACTATATGCTCTTTGCGACAGGTATTGGGTCTACCTCTGTGTCTGCCTGGCCTTTTGCATAGTCAGTGTCCTTGTCAGTTAACAGAGCCTCTCAGTAAAACAGTAATTCAGTTAGGTAATGAACTTGACACAAACACAATGCAATGGACTTTGGCGGAGGATCTACATGAAGTTGTGTAGGAGCTCCTCAGAACAACTGAAAATTCTTATTCACTAAATACAGATGGCACCTCTGCAGGTAACAAACGCAGAACATAAGAGGAAAGCATCAAAGACATGAAAAGCTTGAAGCTTCATCTTTATGTCACGTGTGTGAGCAAAACCCTAAATACTATATAAACATGTACTTTTAGAAAACCCCTCATTCACATTAACATTCTCTTCAATAACACTAAGGGGGAAATTACTTGAATATGATCAGTAAAAATTCAAGCATACTTAAGAATGTAAAGGGAAACACTGTAGCACAAACAGGGATTTATTTGCTTCTGAAAGGCATCACTTCAGGTTCATGCATTGAAATAAAATGACAACCTGGCATGGCTAGACTGTGTTAACGCTATTAAGTCACTCAGAGGTTTGTGACACTACAATGCAGTCTGAAGTTTTAACCACTTTTTGTTACCTTCTTGGGCTTCCAAAGTGTTTTTTTCTAATTATATGAAATAACATTTTTTCTATTACTTGTTCTCCTCAGTGTCTGGATTGTCTCTCACTGACTGAGCACCTCTTTTGTACTAGTTTGTTTTATTTACTTTTCTTCCTTCTATGTAAGCCAAGAAAAATACATCATGCAAAGGAAATTATATGTCTAGTCAACTTTAAAATATAAAAAATATATAGGGGAAAGCTTAATAGGAGCAGGAGGAGATTTTAAAAAATAAAGATGAATTTTAAAGAACATCTTGTAAGAAAAATGAGAAGTTAACAGTAAGGCTGAAAATGATGTGATTTATTTCAGTGAAGGAATGAATTCTGAGACTGGGATTACCTTATCCCTTATCACGTTTATTCAGAAGTTTTCCTGAGTTTAAAAGTTCACAGCAGCAATTTATAACAGTATGGTACTTCTAGAGCAAGTCAAAATAAAAGCACTGCTTTTAATCAGCATGCAAGTACCATTATTGCACAAGCTATGCTTATAGTACAGGAAGAAGGAATGCAGCAAAATACAATGATTTTCCAACAAGCAAAAGATGCTATTTTTAAAATACAACTTCAGAAAAACTCTGCATTCCAGACATGCAGAAACAATGCACCCGCAGCCCTAAAGAGGCACAGATACTGAGCCCAGTTCTGTTCCTAATGAAGTCAGTGCATATTCGGCACAGATTTTAGATGAGAACAAATGTATTTTTTTCTAGTCAAATGTAAACAGACTTCTAGATCTCAAAATTTATCCAACCATGCATATAAAGCAATTTTATGGAGTTTCAGGGGAAACTATTTTAAAGAAGTCATGTGAAGACAGGTAAGAGTGTGTGGTTCACTTGCTTCATCTTCTTATGAATTGAACAGAAAATTCTTCACAACTTGAGGTACTTTAACATCAAGTATTTTTAACAGTTACAATGACTGGCACTGTACCAGGCACATACGTATCAGGATCTGCAGCGTGACGAAAAAGTAAACAGCATTGTAACAAATATGAGGTTAATATTCAGGCTACTGAGCAACATGACTTACTGAAGAGTTGTTTGTACTCTAACAAAACTTGGAAGGCATCTCTTCACTCAGAAACACTCCAGGTTTTTCATAATAAAACCATCCTTTCCACCGTACAGTTTTATATTTCCTTCAAGATTCAAGCAGAAAGAAGAATGGGCTCCAGGCATTAAGCAAGAATGCATGCACTTGAGTTTTCTGGAATGAGGCCTAGAAAAATAAGTATGTTTGTTTCAATTAGCCTTGAAGAAGAAACCTTTGGAGTTGGAAATTAATATTTGTTATTTTAAAACTGAAACGGCATACGTGATTCAAGCACTGTACAAAAACTAATGCACTCTCTGCTTAATCTTAATAGAAAGATCAAAATAAATAAGAGATCAAGTGACCTTTTCAAAAAGAGATGTTTGATTAGCTGTTTGGTTGTTGATTTTTTTCTCCTTTGAACTACTACAAGCCTATTTACTCATAATATGAAATATCCTGCAGCTGTTCAATATTAATACATTTACTTCATTGTACTCTAGTTCATATGGCAACTGCTTCAGATATTTCCCACCAGCTAACTCTATTGTCTTTGCGATTCATTGATATGCAGATCAAAACTAGATCCAACAACTCACCTCTTTATATGACCTCTGCACATGTATGTGTAAATGGAGGGAACGACCAGACAGAAACCTCTCTAGAGCACACGGCAATATTACATGCTACACTATTCCACGTCCATTACTATAACTTATTTCTATAATGCCACTGTTGACAGTGATCAAGTAAAAACAGCGGCCGCAGTAGGACAATGGATGTACTGAACTGAGTGCATTTGGATCAGAATGTACAGTTGCTGCCTTTGATGCAGTCCAAAGCCAAACTGCAAGAAATGCAGGTGGTGTGATTCACTTCAGCTTCTAACAATCTTAACTTTGGCACTAGAAATTGAACCTGGCCTGGCTCTGCCACTTATCCACCTGACAACTTGGGCTGGTAAGAAAAGCAGTGTTTTCACTGATGTGCCAAGCACAAAGGTATACTTTCTACTGAGCACACTGTAGCAGCATACTTTCCTCTCTGCCTGTTACATATTGTTACATGTTTTGCACACAGGGACCACAAAGTAATTATAGCTAATGATCATGTTCCTTCCTTCCTTAGTAATATTCCATATTAATAAGGGGGTGAAAAAGAATGAGATTTTACCTCTGATGGGGGATAGAATGAAACCACGCATTGTTCATTCATCTCAGTCATTTTTTGTCAAAGGGTATTAAACTAGTCAAGTGTAGAAACCATCTTGTAGTTCTACCTAGCTTATTTGCAGTGCTACTTTCATTCCATTCACCTAAGCTACAGAAAACTACTTCCTGCCAGTCACTGACCCTATTTGGGCACAACCTCTGTTCTCTTCACTTGTTTAGAAAGGGTCTTTAAATGGTAATGAGCTTCTGCTTCTTCCTTTAAACTGTTCTACAAATATATGTTTAACCTCATGTTGTCCTCAGTTATGACTCGTTCTCAAAACTTCTCTCAAGGGTCTTCCCTCTAAACATTTTATGACAGTGTGACTCTAAAATGCTGAAGTGTTTCTGATCGATGAATAAGGAACTAGTTATCAAATCTAGGCTATAGGTGAAATACTGATGTCAATTTAAAATGATCTACTTGTAAATATAAAATCCAGTCGTGTAGAGGTACATGAAATAACTCTATTAAAATTAAAAAAAAAAAAAAAAAAAAAAAAAAAAAAAAAGCTATTCTACTCAAAGTATGAACTTCTTATCATTCAAGTATGAGAGGGTCACTTTTTCCTCACAAAGAGATCAGCCTCTTCACCATAAAATATACTTGATTTTCTTATATGAAATGTTTCACTGTTGTTCAGTGTTCTCTCTCTTTTTTATTTTTTTTTATTTTTTATTCTACCTGTGGGTAAGATTCTCCTGAACCTTCTTTTCTGTAGGCTGAACAGTCCCAGCTCTCTTGGCCTCTCTGTGTGAAAGAGGCTCCAGTCCCTTAACTGTCTTTGTGTCTCTGTGCTAGACTTGCTCTAGGAAGTCCATGTTCTCCTTGCACTGGGGAGACCAGAATAGGACCCAGTACCCCAGGTGTGGCTTTGCCAGGGCTGAGCAGAGAGGAAGGATCACCTTTCTTGACTTACTGGTAATGGTTGCCCCAATGCAGTTCAGAAGGCTTCTGCCCCCATAAGGGCATGTTGCTGGCTCATGGCCAGCTTGGTGTCCACAAGGTTCTTCTCTGCAGAGCTTGTTTCCTGCTGGTCAGCTCCCAACGTGTACTGGTGCATAGGGTTATACCTCCCTAGATGTAGGACTTTGCATTTCTGTTTGCTGAACTTCAGGAGATTCGTATCTGCCCTGTCTTCAGCTATACCAATATCCCTTAGCCCATTTTAACAGCAGCACAATCATCTAGTGTGTCTCTCACTCTTCCTAGTTTCTATCATCTGCAAACTTAGTACTAGCACAAGTATTAGCCAATAATGACTTGCCTCCAACTAGACTATGCAGAGTTGATCACAACCCTCTGGACCAAGCCATTGAGCCAGTTTTGAATATACTTGCCTGTCCACTTATTTAACACACCCTCTGTAAGCTTTACTGTGTGGATGTTATGGGAGACAACATCAATAATACTCAGTAAACAATATCCACTGCTCTCCCATCATCCACAAACCAGTCACCTCATTGTAGGTGACAACACTATCAGGTTGATTAAGCACAATTTCTCCTTCATAAATCCATGCTGACTACTCTAGATCACTCGCTTGGCCTTCATCTTTCTGAATGTGCTCTGCAGAAAGATTTTCTCTAGTCATTGAAGTGAGGCTGACCAGTGCTGTTTCCTAGATTTTCCTTCTTGCCATTCCTGGAGACAAGAGTGACATTTGCTCTCTTCCAGTCTTCAGGAACCCCTCTCAGCTGCCATAACCTTTCAAAGATAACAGAGAGTGGCCTCACACTGAGATCAGCCTGTTCACTCAGCACTCATGGGTGCAAACCATCAGACTCTGTAGGCGTTTCCAATTTAAGTGCTCCCTAACCTGGTCCTGCTCTACCAAGGCCAAGTCTTCCTTGCTCCAGACTTTCACTCTGGTCTCAGTAGCCAGGGATTCCTGCAGCCAACCAGAGTGGTGAAGACTGAGATGAAGAAGGTACTGAGTACCTTGGCATTGTTCATGTCACTTGTCACCAGTTCTCCATCTCATTCAGCAGTGGCCTCACATTTTCCCTATCCTTTCTTAAGCTGTTTATTTCTTTGCAGAAGTCTTTCTTCTTGCCTTTCACATCCTTTGTCAGACTAACCCCAAGTCAGCCTTGGCTTTCCTAACCCTACCCCTGCAATTTCAGACAGCAGCTCAGCATTTCTCCTGAGTTATTTGCTCCTGCTTCCACCTCTTGTACATTTCTTTGTCATGTCGGAATTCCCTCAGGAGCTCCTGGTTCATCTATGCAGTGTGTAGGCCTCCTGCTGCCTTTTCCTGAACTCCTGCTTGTTGGGATGGACATTACCTGAGCTCGGAGGTAATCCTTGTATATTGACGAGTACTCTTGGACTCCTCTCTTCTCCAGAGCCATAACACTGGATTCTTCCAAACAGATCTCTGAAGAGATGTGCAAATTAGTATTGGAGGCTGTTCTGTTAACAATTACTTCTTCCTTTAAGCATTTATTTTCCATTATTTTGCTAGTATGTAAATTTGTGTGAAATTAATAAAAGGCAGTATCATTTATCAGCAGTCCTGCCTATCAGGAGAGGCCCCTGATAGACTGGCAGCTAGCAAAGGTGATGCCAATCTATATGATGGGCCAGGAGGAGGGTTTGGGAAACTACAGGCCCATCAGTCTGACTTGGGTGCTGGGGAAGCTCATGGAGCAGATTATCTTGAGTACCATCACACAGCACCTACAGGACAACCAGGTGATCAGGCCCAGTCAGCATGGCTTTACCAGAGGCAGGTCCTGCTAGAAGAATCTGATCTACCTCTATGACAAGGTGATATGCTTAGTGGATAAGGGCAAGGCTGTAGATGTGGTCTACCTAGACTTCAGTAAGGCTTTTGACACCATTTCCCCCAGCACTCTCCTGAAAAAGCTGGCTGCTCAAGGCTTGGATGGGTGTAGGCTTCATTGGGTTAAAAATTGGCTGCATGGTCAGGCCCAAAGAGCTGTGGTGAATGGATTTAAATCCAGCTGGAGGCCGGTCACCAGTGGTGTCTCCCAGAGCTCAGTGCTGGGGCCAGTTCTCTTCAATACCTTCATCAATGATCTGGAGGAGAGGATCAAGTGCACTCTCAGTAAGTTTGCAGACAACACTAAGTTAGGAACAAATGTCGATTTACTTGAGGGTAGAAAAACTCTAGAGAGGGACCTGGATAGGCTGGACCAATGTGTCAATGCCAACTGTATGAGGTTCAACCAGGCCAAGAGCCATGTCCTGCACTTGGGGCACAACAAGCCCAAGCAATACTACAGACTGGGGAAAGAGTGGCTGGAAGTGGACCTGGTGGAAAGGAACCTGAGGGTATTGGTCAACAGCATGCTGAACATGAGCCAGCAGTGTGCTCAGATGGCTGGAAGGCCAACAGCATCCTGGCTTGTACCAGGAGTAGTGTGGCCAGCAGGACTGAGGAAGTGGTTGTCCCTCTGAGTGCAGGGGGAGGATGCACCTTTAACACTCTGTTCAGTTTTGGGCTACAAGGACATCAAGGTGCTGGAGTATGTCCAAAGATGAGCAAACAAAGCTGGTGAAGGTCTACAGAACAAATCTAATGAGGAGTGGCTGAGGGAACTGGGGTTGTTTAGCATGGACAAAGGGAGGCTCAGGGGAGACCTTATTGTGCTCTACAACAACCACAAAGTAGGCTATAGCAGGGTGGGGAATGGGCTCATCTCCCAAGCACCAAGTGATAAGATGAAAGGAAATGATTTCAGCTTGTGCCAGGGGAGGTTTAGATTGGATATTAGGAGAAATTTCCTTACTGAAACAGTTGTGTAGCACTAGAACAAGCTGCCCAGCGAATGGTTGAGTCACCGACCCTGGATGTCTTCAAGGAACATGTAGATGTAGAACTTAGTAGCATGGTTTAGTGGTAGACTTTAGTACTGGGTTAATGGTTGGACTAAATGATCTTGGAGGTCTTTTCCAATATGAACGATTCTATGACTTCAAACACTTACTGGATATCATAATGCTAGTAATGTAGGATATCCAACACTGACAACTAAAACCAAGGTATAGATAAACACCGATTTTTCATTCCATATACATTTTTACAGATTGAGATGGTTTCATTTTTTTGGTCTTCTACAAATAAACAGACCTTCACCTGAAAAAAAAAAGGAAAAAAAAAAAAAAAGAGACAATAGTGCTTAAAAACTCCTTAGGTTGTGTAGAAACAGGAATACCCATTGAAATAATTGTGGGCATAATCATTATATAAACAAGCTGCAATTAGGATGCACTTATCATTGCATTATGCTGCTCATTATTACCAAGATATCCTGTTTGTTCTGCCTGTTCAAAAAGAAACAAAACCACCACCACTCCACTCTCTCTACTCCCTACCCCCCCCCCCCCCCAAAAAAAAAAAAAAAAGTCATGAAAGCAATTCTTTATAGTGTTTCAAAAGGAAGCTGGAGCTGGTAAACACATGTTCTTATGGGAAATTGCCATAATCTCAACTATATCCCAGCAGGCTCTGAAAATATTTCTCACAAAGTCTCCTTATAAAATCTAGAACATATGTACAACAGACTATGTTTTGTGTCCTTTTAAGGAACTTGCTAGATTAATACACAGGACCTTGCTCTTGCATTTCCTCTGAAACATCTGCCTTTTCCTACAGGTATTCTGCAATATTTTTTTCTCCTATTTACCTGATTTCTGCACTTTTATAAGCCTTGAAAGAAGCTGTTAAAGTTCACATCCAGACCCCCTATTTCTAATGCAGTATATCCAATACATAGTCTGTTGATAAATGCATTTCAATACATTCAGATGATTAAACTTCTATCATTTTTCCAGGACAAATATCAGAGAAATCAATATAGACATTATTTTTTATGTGGTTGAAAGGAAGAGGTTTTGAAATTGATTGTACTTTTTTTTTATTTATTTATTACTATTGACCGATATATCAAAAAGAACACAAACAGATCAACAGTTCCCTTACTAATTGTCATTCAGCTAAATATCTATAAGCCATTAGGGACTTATAAAATTCACAAATTTCTAGATGGGAAATGATAACATCAATGAAAATTTTTAAAAAGTCACCATTTGAACAATGCAGATCACTCTTTATAATCTAAAATGGAAAGCATGATTCTCTCAGCTACTCTCTTTGCTACTTCTTTTCTGAGTTTTCATCCTCTCACATCAAACAAAACAATGCAGTTAAAGAAAGAAAACAAGAATCACACAAGACATGGAAACTTTCTGAATGGAACTGGAAAAAAAATAATATGCAGAAAATATATTGTTGTTTTATTATTATTATTCTCAATGTATTCCTTTCATATCTCAAATTACACACCTAGCAATTAGTCTTCCTGAAGAGCTCCGTCACTATCATCATTGGCATCCACCATCATCTACTGTAATGACCTATATTTACCCAAAAATAGAACCACTATCAGTCAGGACTCTGCTAGGACTGTGTATATTCTGTCTGAAAGAATATATCAGCTCCTCTGTTAAATGCTATTTTTTCAGAATTGTTCACCAAACAGATAAACAAGCATACTTCATTATCTTCCACTCACTGGAGCAACAGTGACCATTACAATCTGTGCATGTTTCAAATGTGTTTGAAAGACTATACAGATAATACAGGTAACTGCAGGGAGAGTACTTCTGTCTTGAGTAACTTACTACACTTGTACATGGATTCAGAACTCCTACATTCTGATTTTTCTGACTTACCAGTATTTTACTCTTACTACACTTACTCTATGTTGATGAAAATCGCTGCAGGAAAAAAAAAAAAAAAAAGTTTAATGAATGTACAGAAATTTGTAACCTATGCCCTCCATGTTGAAATACCACAGATGGTAAGATTAGTTTTTAAACCACTGTGCTTTCCTTTACCACAGGCAAAAATATTGCAGCAGTATTTTTAACTTTTTGGATGTCAGTTGGCCACAATGACTTGCTACTACAGTTGGAAACTAGACCACAGACGTCCTACTGCTAAATTTTAAATCTATCTCTTGGGTTTGACTCCACACTATAAATTACTTAAACAAACAGAAAAACTTTTCATTTGCGCTTTTGTTACTTTCCATACAGGATTTTACTCTCCAAACTAATATTCAGACTCCCCTGCTCCATTACACATGACTCTCTGAAAGCTCATGATTTTAAGTGCTCTGCCTAAAGGACTCCAACTACTTCAGTGGGTGTCACTGTTAATTAAGGACACATGGAAAGGAAATGAAGGAGCCAAAAGGCAGCCTTGTTGTCTGGAAAAATCACCAGCCTACATGGATATGGGTGACAACTGTAGGAAAAACTGGTGCTAGATAAGGAAATGTTTGCAGCTGAGAAAAACTGTCAAGTGTCTCTCACTGAATCACATGAAGAAGCCGAATGACTCAAAAGTCATCCTCAAATGGATCAAAAATTGGGGCAATGATGTCAGAGTTTCAAAGGTAATGAATATTAAATAAATTTAAATGAAAAATATATATAAAAGGATAATCCTTTCAAAACTGCTAAAACATGTTTTACTTTCTTTTATATACTCTATTCAAGCTTAACTGAAAAAGGTGTAAATCATTCATAAAGCTATCAAACTATATAGTGAGCCAGACAGTGAGAACTAGGGAGTTTAATAAAAATGAGTGGACATGGCTTAGTGATAAAACAGATTGGGACAGCAATCAGTACTGATTTGTAACTAAGTTTTTTACTCACTGGTAGCTTCACTTTTGCTCCACAGCAACTACATTTCTGTTTAATGCAACAAGAAAGGAAACTAAAAACACAGCTCTAATCTCCGATTGCTGTTAACTAATTTCTAATTCTGACTCCTAGCCACCTGCCTTCACAAGCCAAATTATGCAACCATAGCCCTTTGGAGGACCTCTGAAAGAGACTGTAGTGTAAGACACAGGAACTATGTGCCTGAGTTGCTTACAATATAAAGAGTAGGACTGAGCTATCACTATTGAACTACCATTTCCAGTTCCCCCAACTCCTCCACCTCCACTGAGATAATCCATACTGGACTCTTGAATGCATCTGTGGTAATGACCATTGGGCTTACCAAAACAACTATTACGTTTAGTATAATCTGTAACAGTGATTATTGAAAGCATGTCCAGAGAAGGGCTACGAAGCTGGTGAAGGGCCCAGACACAAGTCCTATGAAGAACGGCTGCGGGCACTGGGGTTGTTTAGTCTGAAGAAGAGGAGGCTCAGGGGAGACCTTACTGCTCTTTACAGCTACATGAAAGAAAGGTAGGGGGAGCAGGGGGTTGGCCTCTTCTCACAGACATCTAGAGATAGGACTAGAGGGAATGGCCTCAAGTTGCACCAGAGGAGGTTTAGGTTGGAAAGTAGGAGAAAATTCTTCTCAGAAAGAGCAGTCAGGCATTGGGATGGGTTGCCCAGGGAGGTGGTGGAGTCCCTGTCCCTGGGGGTGTTCAAGGAGAGGCTGGACGTGGTGCTTAGGGACATGGTTTAGTGGGTGACATTGGTAGTAGGGTGGACCAGATGGTTGGAATAGATCATCTGTAAGGTCCTTTCCAACCTTAATGGTTCTGTGACTCTATGTATGTCCAAATACCGCAATCTTTGTTTTTTCACCAAAAATTAGAACAAACAATATTTCTACTTCTAGTTCTCGGATGGTGTAAAGGAATAAGATAAGAAACTGGGAATAAATCTATTTACTGAGGGAAAAAAAAAAAAAAAAATCTAACTCAGAATGTTTGGCAGACAGCAGCTTAGCTTCATAAGCAAATATTTAGTTATCCGCAACTGACAAGTAAGCAGAAACACTGATTGGTTAGACTTGGTTAAAAATCTGGGCAAGTGATTTGCAAAAAAAAAAAAAAGCACTAATGTTATAATATTTAGTTTTTAAGTAAATAATATTGTCATAGGAAAGTTTGTGCTTGTGGATAGTAGCGCTATAATTTCTAGTTTTATTAATACAACTTTCTGCATCTACAGAGCATATCATCACCCTTGGCATTTGACCAAGCTGCAAGTGTAGTCACTTCACTGGAAATGCAGTTGGCTGGGCAATGTTGTAAGACAGTTATTCCAGTTTTCCAGAAAAGAAAAATTTCTTTTACTACATCTTTTTTCCCACATGTACATACACTGAAACAAGCAACAATGCTCCAGATAGGATCTGTCCCAGTTCCAGGAAAGACAGCTTTAATACCGTTCAGAACAAACTAGTGCCAATTGCAACTGTTTTAAGAGATTATTCATTTTACACCAGCTCCAATTTCATCCATTCACTTGTTACAAGGTAAAGGTATATTACCATTATATCTGGAAAGCAGGGAGAAACATGGATTTCCTGTTTCATACACCCTACGACACAAATGAAAGTGTTGCCAATCCCATAATTTGCATTCTGGAGTACTGTAGACTTTGGGAATCTTATGTGGCTAGAATGTTCATATGGTGTTTCAATTACATAGATGATTCATTGTTTTTTGTCATATCTGTATAGTCTGTAGGAGAACTCTGCATCGCAATGTCAATTCAGCATTTAACTGCCACTGATGAATATGATCTTAGGTTGCTTGCTATCGAGAAAATCTGTCTTCCAAGAAGGATACTCTTGCTACTCAGAAGTCAATTGTAACTCTTACAAGCACTTTTAGGAGATGAAAGATGATGTCTTTAAAATTGCAAAAGGACCCCTGCTGGGCAAATAAAAAGCAAACAAATAAACAATCAATCAAAAGGCATTGCCTGCAGCTGTCAGACTCTTGTCAGTGATTCAAACTCATGTAAAATAAGAAAGTCCTTTATGTTACCACCATATTTTTTTTTTGGTGAACAGTCTCAATATTATAATATTATATGTGAACTACAGTACAGATTTTGGGCTGAGTATGCAGTTATGCAGACGTATACATTTTGTACCTTTACTGCCTTAAAATGATACTGAATTTATAGAAGGTATAATAACAGAAGCAAGTGAACCCTAAATCATAAAATAATTTAGGTTGGCAAAGACCCTTAAGATCATCCAGTCCAACCATACACCTAACACTATTAACCCACCACTAAACCATGTTGTTAAGCACCATGTCCATATGCCTCTTAATACCTCCAGGGAGGCAACTCTACCACTTCCCTGGGCAGCCTGTTCCTTTCTGTGAAGAAATTCTTCATGATATTCAGCCTAAACCTCCCCTGGTAAAACTTGAGGCTGTTTCCTCACCTTCTATCACTTACAACCTGACAGAAGAAACCAACTGCCCCTGCTGCAGCCTCCTTTCAGATAGTTGTAGACAGTGATGATGTCTCCCCTCAGCCTCCTCTTCTCCAGACTAAACAACCCCAGTTCCCTCAGCCACTTCTCCTAACTCTTGTTGTCTTGTCCCTTCACCAGCTTCATTGCCTTTCCCTATATGCTTGAACAACTCAATGTCCTTCTTGTAGTGAGGGTCCCAAAACTGAACACAGCACTCAAGGTACTCACCAGTGCTGAGTACAGAGCAACAATCACCTGCCTGTTCCTACTTACCACACTATTTCCGATGCAGGGCAGGATGCTCTTGGCCACCTGGGCTCACTGCTGGCTCACGTTCAGTTGTCTGTCATCGACCAGCACTCCAAGGTCCTTTTCTCCTGGGCAATTTTCCAACCACTCTTCCCCAAGCCTATACCACTGCATGGGGTTGTTATGACCCAAGTGCAGGACTCAACACTTAACCTTGCTGAATGCCATGTGATTGGGCTCTTGCCTAGCCAGATCCTTCTGCTGAACCTTCCTAAGTTTAAGCAAATTGACACTCCTGCAGTTCTTATCATCCACAACCTTACTGAGAATACCCTTGATGCCCTCATCCATACCACTGATTAAAATGTTAAACAAAGCTGGCCACAAGACTGAGTCCTAGGGGGTGCCATCTATGACTGGACACCAAGTGGATTAACTCCTTTCACTAGCACCCTTTGAGTCCAGCTATCCAGACAATTCTTCACCCAACAAACTGTGCACCTGTCCAAGCCGTGAGCAGCAAGGTTCCCCAGGAGAATACTGTGGGAAATAGTATCAAATGCTTTGCTAAAGTCCAAGTAAACAACATCTACTACCTCATCTACTAAGTGGGTCATCTTGTCATAGAAGGAGATCTTCAGAGGTCCCTTCCAACCTTGGCCATTCTGTGAGATCATGTTAGTCAGGCAGGACCTGTCATCCGTAAACCCATACTGGCTGCATATGATTGCTCAATTGTCCCATGCATGCTTGATGGTGACATCCAAGATGATCTGCTCCGTAACCTTCCCTGGTACCAAGGTCAGACTGCCAGGCCCGCCATTCCCTGGATCTTCCTTCCTGCTCTTCTTGTAGGCTGGTGTCACATCAGCTAACCTCCAGTCAATGGTATAGCTGGTAAATTACTGGAAGTGGTGAGCACTTCCGACAGCTCCTTCAGCACTCTTGGATGAATTCCATCCACATCCACCAACATATGAACATTCAAATGATGTAATAAGTCACTTACATTTTTGCACTGGATTATAGGAGTTTCATCTCACTCCTTCACTAATTGCCAATAACAGGTCAGGTGGGAGAATTTCCCTAGTTGGCTCACTCACCACCTGTGTCAGGAAGTCTTCCTCCACACACTACAGAAATTCTGGTCCCAAAACAGAGTTCATCTCTAACAGCCAAGCTCTCGATGTGCTGACCATTTATGAAGAATTTCACCCTCGTCAGCTGTTCAAACACTCAAAGATCCAACACAATCGCAAGTGCAGATACGAAACTGAGCTTTGCACACATGCAGAACCATAGGGCATGAAGGAGATTCAAAGAAATTACTAAGCTTATGAGACTTGTGGGACAGTTTCGATAAGAGGTCAATTCTATAAAACTGCTAAAGATAGTAACATCCCCTGTCACCATTCAAATGGTGACGGAGCCCATCACCAAAAACACTTACTAAACCCACACTTTTTCCTGCAAGATGACTGAATGTCCTATTTGCCTGAAAGTTAGTTAAAGCTTGTACAAATTCTCTAAAAATGTAGCAGAACCTTTTAAGCAGTTATTTGTATGATGAGGAAACTGATCTAAATAAGATCCATGTGCTCTTCCAGAATCAGCTGGCAGGCCCACTCGGACAGAAAAGACACTGTTGTGTACTTCACAGAATCACAGAATTTCTAGGTTGGAAGAGACCTCAAGATCATTGAGTCCAACCTCTGATCTAACACTAACAAGTCTCCACTTGTGTATATATGGAAACAAGAGTGCATATGACAAGCATTTTACTTAATATCATGCACTATCTAATGTACTACAGAGCCTAGAATTCAAAACTACGCTGAACAACCCGTAAGGGTTTGCCGCTGATATAACTGAGATTCACCTACCAGCCTGCAAAACAGAAACGCCAAATCAACCAGTCTCAAAAGCTGAACTCGGGGGAAGGTAACTGAGACCCTAGAAGTGGTGATATATGTCCACTTTCCAGTTCAGAACTTTGAAAAGCTCTGAAGTATAGGAAAGAGCAGGCACTGATTATCCTCATGCTTCAACCAGTGAAGGACACAGGAGCTCTAGCACTGGCTGGCAGTTCAGCTTCACCACCTCCCCCAGCCAGGACAAGGCACCTTAGAGTATTCCACAGGGCAAGAATGATGGATGCAATAAAAAAGATGACTATTGCTTTCTTAACATAAACTAAATTTAGACTTCAGAGCTAATAAGAAGAGAATAACTTCATTCTCTCTGCAGAATTACGGTGATGTAAATACAGTACTGGCAATTTGTTTTTCACTTTCTCAATTTTATGGAAGTAATTTCCCTCAAAGCCAATTATTTATTATGCTGCCATCCAGGAGGCTCATGTCTTGGAAAATCTGTGATCTGCAAATATTTTTTAAAAGATTTTGCAAGTACTATAATTTTTCAAGCATACTGTTTGTTTTAAACCTCTCCATATAGGGCAAAAGAATTTTTGAGTCTGTTGGTCCTAGTGAAACTTGCATTTTTCATGTTGCAGTTGGAAATCTAAAATACACTTAGGGAACATTGTATTACACGATACCTGTAGTTAAAACATTGTTTCACATTCTTTGTCATCTCAGTCATCAATCTCAATATGTTTTAAAAATTATAAAAGAAGGATTAATCCTTTTCTTAGATCCTGACCTCTTGCTTAAAGAGCCAAAATTACAGCAACAGGTTGATACTACAATATTTTCTTTTGCAGGTTCTCTTAAGATTAAATGTATGATTAATCACACTGCACTATCCCTACAGGCAAAACAACCTCTGAAATTGCAAGATTTCCATAACATGTAAAAAGCAGTTCTGTTAAGGAGACCTACAGAATGGCTTTTTTCTTTTCTTATTGAAGTGATGAATAAAAACAGTAAGGTCAATGAATGGAGAAAAACTAAACAAAAACAACTGAATCAAAGGGAAAAAAATACATTTCCTGTCAAGCTATGAATAATTTAGACCAGAAGTAAAATCTGGATCAATCAGTAATAAAGCAGAGCACGCATAAGGGTGAGAAATCTGCCCCTGATACATTTAGGAGCATTGAATATACAAAATCGCACATTTTAATGGGACAACTAGTAACTAGTTCATTGCATAACCTCTGTGCTTCAAAAATATTTTTGTAAGTAGAGCTACCCAAAGTAGTCTTCCAATATGTTTGTTCTGAATATCAGTAATTTAATGATAACAATAAACCCAGGTTATAATCACATATTTGCATACAGATTGGATGCTTGCATACAATGAAGCTTTTCCTGGAAAATTATGATTGAGCAGAAATATCAGGAATTAACAATTGAATTCTTCTGTCATTTTAGAAATGTGAAATTTGAAGAAATTTTTTTTTCTTCAATTCCTGCACAATTTTAGGAAGAAAAAAAAAAAAAAAAAAAAAAAAAAGCCACTTTCTCCTCCAAAGCATAACTCCTCTGGGGGGGAGGAGAGAGCCAACACATTTGTGATTACTAGAAAAAGCCCACTAAAAATTGAATTTATGACTTTACAAGTGAAAATTTAGGTGCTGAACTAACAACCTCTGATATCAGTAAATTCTATGGCACAAATAAATTTTATTTCATGTTACCTATCTGCTCTACTTTAAATATCAATGGCAATGCAGGAAGTTCATAAATGTGAATACTCCAGAGGCTTACACGCATCACTGAGAACAGTAAAATGAATGGTTACACATCTGCAGCCTGAACTTTGAGATGAATACAAGCAAATTGTGAATGCACATTTTTCAAATGATTGCGCTCATTATTTTCCACTGACTCATGGCTGTTGGCAGAAATGAATAATACATTTTAATATAGTATAGGGGTTCAACAATCAAATACAAAGAGTATGTATGGGTATTTATCCATCTTCTATGAATACATAATACTAAAGCTATAGGTTGTCATCTGTTTTTAATACTAAAACACCAAATAATTTATAATACAGAACTGTAAAATATATATAGAACACTGCATCAATCATGTACAAGTACTAGTGCTGTTCAACATTTCTGTAAATCCTCCATTTAACTTAGATTTGAGACTGAACCAAAGACTTATATGAATCAAGTCATGGTTGCTTGGAACACTGGAACAGAGACATAAAATGTTGTTCTATTTCAGGTCAAGATTGTTTGCAGTTCACTTCATTATTTCAAAGAATACTAGTGACTGAAATACAGCACACTCCACATTAAAGATGATGCTTATTTCTTTTCCTTAATTTAGGAAGCAAACTACTAAATGGCAATTGGGGCATCAGCTGACAGAATTCCTGAGTTGTTTGATGCCATGGGTGCTCTCCTAATGTAAGGAAAGAAACAGCAGAGCTTTGTGCAGCTATTTAGTAACGCTGTCAAATAAGAGGGAGTTAACTATCTGAATGCCAACACAGTCTTGCTTTGCTCCTCTTACACATTCCACATCAAGTCCCACAATGCACCATAGACCTTTAGTCAAGACACCAAACATGACTTCTTTGTATGGAAAACACACAGGAAAATGAAAATTCAACCACTACACCCTCAATGGCTGCTAAAAGTGCACAGCTCATGTATCACCTATTAACATTCCACAACATCACAAAACTTTATCAAAGTAAAGAAATACTACATGAGAAAGGATTTGTGAGCATGGCGGTATTTCCTTGAACCAAACTTCAGGAGCATGAACTTTCAGGAAAATTGAACATAACACTGAGAAATTTAATGGTGACATATCATTCCCAATCAACTCCAGAAGAAAGGGATACATAGAAATATACATGACATTTTGTTTTAACGATAGTCAAACAGTACTCCAGGTACAATTTGAAAAGTACTGTGCTGTAAAAATGTTCACAACTTCTAAAGTATTTGGCAAAGGTAATGAATATCCACCATCTGTAGAGCTGTTGCAAGTTCATGAGCTACAGAAATAAAAAAGATCACAGAATTTCTAGGTTGGAAGAGACCTCAAGATCATCGAGATGCCTTCTTTTGGTAGCCTAGCTCTCATGCAAAAATCCAAAAATAATACTCCCTAGCAATGGCATCCACCAGGAATCAAATACTTGGCCCCAAAATAAGGTGGAGCAGCAAAGGGCTTATTTCAAGTACCACGGCTAATGTAGGCTCCAGCGCTCATGTTAGGATGAAATCAACCATAGCAGAACTCAGTCGTTCCAAACCATGTGTTGGTCTGGGGGGAGGTGGGGAATTCTGTGTCAACAGCTTTATAGAGCAGATGTGACTCATTGCACTCTCATTTAAAATCAGAAATTCAGGTCTCTCCTTTTTCCACTGAATCAATGGCAGCAGCACTGGGGGCTCTAGCACTGCAGTAGCAACTGTACAGAAGATATTTCTACAGTCAATAAAATCAGTTCAACTAAATCACAGTATCTGATACTGCCATTTCATGACATGATATTCACATTCTGACTTTTGTTTGTCTCCTTAGTGCCAGGCAACACACTTATTGAACTTATCTTCCACAGTGGCCTCGATCACAGAAAAATATGGAACTAATTTAATCAGTACGCCATCCCCATAAATCTTCCTGAGCTTCTTTTTCACTGAAGAACACATTTCATCTATAACTGTTTCAATAAACCAAGTAATGTGTGATACCATTGCTCAACATATTTTGAATGCTGACAGCATCTTTAGGTTATGTTTTTTCATTACTATTATTATTATTTTTAAGATCAGAAAAAGGCATTTTTTTTCAAACACTTCCCTATGTCTTTCATCTTCTCATTTAAATTCCTCAGCTCAATTCAATAATCATCCATTAGAATTTCAACACCCTGTATTCCCACGGTGGCCTGTTCAATTACTTTTAGAAATATCTTGGGAAAGTACTAATGCCAAATGGTACTCTCTTAGGTCTGTAACATTCAAATACTGTATTAAAAATCAGTAATTTAGTGCTTGCCTCATTTATATTTGCCTGCCAAGGTATATAACCTGAATTTAGTTCCACAACCATTTTTTTGCTTCATACAAGCTTTAATTATCAATTCAAGGGAAAACTCCTATGTAAGTAACATTCCATTCAATGTTCACAGTATGTGGAGTGTATCCACCGTTTGTACAGAGCCTGTGCACTGCACTGCTCATATGCAAAAGGCATGTTTCTCTGGTACATGGCCGAGGCCAAACCACTTTCCCACTCTGTTCTCTATTACCAATTCTTCACACACACACCTTTTTTTTTTTTTTTAAAAAAAAAAAAGGCAAACAAAACCAACAACCTTTGGAGAATCACATTTACTGCCCCATCACTTGCACACTGAAATTCACCAGAATGTTCAACAGTTACACTCTACCAACCAAGAGTACATGCAGATACAGACTGTAGTTAAAATGCAAAGAGAAATGTCCCAGTGATGTAAAGTGGGTTTCGCTCTCAGCTGGGATCTGGTGCACTGGTGAGCAACCAGCAATGCACTTATATTCGGTAAATGAGTCAGCCTCAGGAAGGGCACATTATGTAAAGCATGTATCTAAGTATACTGTGGCCAGAGCCAAAACAAAACAAAACAACAAAAAACATCAAACGTGGAGTTAAAAGCTTTTCCACAAAAACTCACTTTTCTTGTTACTTAGACCACCCCACTTTCATTTGAGACTACAGAATGAATTACACAAATTTGGTTGTATGCATATATTACTACAGGTACATACTTTTAAAACAAACACATACTTCAAAAAAACATTTAACAATTTTACCACAAATAAAGGCATTCATTTCTGACAACTAACCCTGGAACTTGATCATTAACATCTATGCAAATGTCTTTGTTTCAATAAAAATAAAATGGACAAAGGACAAAAAACGCGAGAAATTTTTCACATTCTACTCCCTAAACAGAGCCTATGATGTTGCAGACTAAAATTATTAGAAGTTAAACCAGTAGTTTCACAGAAATTGGAAAATTCAGAGATGAACAACCAAATTATTCTCGAGATATTTTTGTGTCCCTGAGATCAGAAAGTAGTCTTTTTAAACTGTCATGACTCTTTTTTAATTAGGATAATTGGAAATAGACTGCCACTGCACTTCTCAAATTATACAGTGCTGTGGTATGATGAAGTACTGCTTCACTGCTATGAATACTATTTGTTTTAAACCATATAGGCAGCAGGTACAACATAATATTAACACTCAGAGGTACAGACATTAGAACTATAACAAAACTAAATTCTAACTGTAGAAGTATTGTTATAATTTTAAGTTGTACTTTAGTACTGTCTTCTTTTATGGATTCTTAAAATCCTTTAAAAATTTAACATAGTTTCAAAATTGAAATTTACTTAATAAACGTCACTACATCAAAACTACCATTTTATATAATGTGTGCATTTGGGACATTCCTTTACTCATATTGACCTTGATATAGTCTAACAGAATTATCACACTAGTGTTTTTCAAAGGGATACCTACCTCATACAGGGCACAACCAAAGCTATTCAGAAAATCAGGAAGCTATTTTCATTTCTTCTTTCCCCCTTCCAGCATTTACCTAGCCAAGTCTGTTTATTTTAGTTTGTCTAAGCCCTTAAACTGAATAGAAGATCATTTACATCTTCACAGCATTTTCAAGGATGCACATCAGCATTGTCCAATTATCTCACCTGCAGCTGTTAATTCATCCACAATCTCCATTAAAAGATATTAAAGCATTATTGACCCCATCTAGAAACTGGAAACAGAGACAAAGGGACTTACAGGAAGCCACAGAATAGTGCACTAGAAGGGTTAGGATCAGAAATGGCATGTAACATTACCTGTGTATCTGTTCGTACCTCCAGACCGTGTTGATCACTGCCAGAAATGGGAGACAGCTCTCACTGCAGTTCGTTTCCTTTACATTGCAAACACCCAAGAGACTTAATTTAGGCAACCTGAATGTGACAGCATACAGGTTTTGTGGCCGCCTGCCACATAATAAATTGGGTTTCTTGTTTAGCATCATACAAGACCGCCACTACAGAGGCAGGGACACAGACTGGTCAATGTTCCCTTGTCTGTATTAATTACAATGGCATCTCTTTATTCCACGGTGTTGCCTGGCCCATTATCTATGCTCTTTCCAGCTCCCCTGTCAAAGGAGTCAAGATATCTGTTAAACATCCCTGACCACTATGCAACCTGCCAAAAGGAGGGAGAGTGAGGGCAGCACAAACTGGCACAGTAAATCCTCTCTCTCATGTTTGTTTGTTTGTTTGTTTAATTTGAGAGCACCTGATTTTGTAGCCATCACAAAGTCTGCTATTACCTAACATCACCTAACATCTTCTAACTATGTATGTGATTTCCAATGACGGCTGTTTTTTCCTCAGGAGCTTCACCTGCCATGAAACACCGAGATGTCTACCAGCATATAGCCAGCTTTGTGTGTAGAGCATGGTCCTGCAGGAGGGCTCCTGTAGCATTGTGCAGGATGAGTAAGGGCAATGAAGAAGACTAAGCACCCCACAGGTAATGTACTCAAACCCTAGCACCTTCAAACCATGAAGGTGCTGGTGCTGTTCAGGAAAAGGCTAGGCCTTTTTCAGAATACAAAATAATGGGTAATGTTAGATTTCCATGTTACAAAATGATACTGCCATTAACAATTCTACTACCCCGGTTGCCGAATACATTTTCTCCTCATTTTACAGAAGTATAAGTGGAAAGCTTAAGGTAACTCATTCAAGGTCCCCTGGTGTTAGAATCAGACTTAGCAGGTACATGCTTACATCTTGTGCTCCATCCAATGTACCAAAGCATTTTCCTCTGGAGGACATCAAGTACAACCATAATCTTTTATTTTTCATTTTTTAAGGAAAAGATAACTATTAAGGAAAATACTTAAGGAAAGTACGTCTGCTTAAGGAAAGACGAGTATTTATTTCAGTACAATCATTTATCCAGAGACAAAATATTTTCTTGGCAGATAAGTAAGTGCAACATTCCTCCAGGCTGAAACGCTCAGCTTCACCTTATTCTTCTACAACATGCCTCATGTCACAGAAACATATGCCTTGGTAGAGTCTATTTTGTACTCCTCTTTGTGTGGCAATACTCACTTTTATGTGAAATATTTTCATGGCATAAAAAAAAATGCATGAAAACATCTTTTTATGTCCTAACCTCAATTTCCAAGGCATCTTTTCTAAGGGTCTTAGTTAAATAATATGGCAATTAAACAGTAAAAAGAAAGTGACAGTCAGCAGATCTTTTCAGACTATATCCCTAGATACAGATCATTTTTGTTGTTTTCTGTTGCTTTTTGTTGTCACTGTTTGTTTGTTTGAAGTCAGAAGGAAAGTGTATTTCTGAATAAAAATTACTAAAATCTAATGTGGAAGTACACTGGCTGCTGTCAAACTTTGCTCTCTCTACCTTAGTGGAAGCACACGTCATTGAGAAGGCTATGGATTAACTTAATAATTAATCTGACAAAGCAAAGAAATAATCATTATTATACCCATAATAAAATGAAATGAAATTCCCAAGGAAATCTCAGCAGGGCAAGGCTCTTCCTTGAAATATTTATATATATATATAAATATATATAAATATATATATAAATATATATATAAATATATATATATATGCTTACACAACACCTTCTGTTGAATATGCAAGTCCTTTCAAAAAAGAAATACAGTGTTTTATATATGGTAACAAATGTGTGTTATGTAGATTCACAAGTAGCCATGTTACTGTCGTAACTGATATTTTTCACTTTTTTTTCATATAACTCTGGTCTAAATTCAATACTTTCATGTAGAATACTATAAAATGACAGCTCTCTGACATTGCTCAGTCAATCCGGCTCCTGTATTGATTTTACCTCTTGCAAAAACCTGTGGCCTGGGACTGGAGGTTAAGGCTGAGCTAAATAATCTAACTTGGAAAATGGACTATAACATGAATTTAGTAGTGGAACATTGCCAGAAGTCTCTCCTATCTTTTGGTGCCCTCCCTATAATTCCCTACAAAGGGATTCCAAAATAAACAACTAAAATTAGTGGAAAAGAAAATTAGTATCAGTACAAAGACTAAGGGACACATAGCCAGATGCAGAGCATCCGCAGACAACATAGCAGGGAAGTAGTGGGCATGAAGTCATGAATTGATTTCAACATGTGTAGGAGTATCCATGGTGGTGCTAATCTAGACAGCACAGTTAAAAATAGCAGTGAAGACAGATGAAAGCAGCCATCAGCATGGCTTAATGATCTGCCTGGACATCTAGGCTGGCATGTCTTCAAATCATTTATACATTAAAGGTAGAATCACAAAATCATCTAGTTTGGAAAAGATCATCAAGTCCAACCATCAGCGTGACCTACCAAGTCCAATCACAACTGTGTCCCTTAGTGCCGTGTCCACATGCCTCTCGAATGCTACCAGGGATGGAGACTTCACCACTCCCTCGGGCAGCACCTTCCAATGCTTGACAACCCTCTCCTTCAAGAAATTCCTCTTAGTGTCCAATCTAAACTTCCTCAGTGGAGGAGGACCTTTTTTGGACCTTGGACCTATTCAGCTTGTTTTGCTGTTTTCCTTTTTTGAGACCTGTTGTAGTCACTGTCAGATTTGTCATCATCTGCGCCTAAGTAGTACAGATTTGACCACATGAAGCTGCAGTCACGCTACTCAGTTGCAGCGTAGACACATCCAGAAAATGTGCTACTGTAGATACATTCATCTAAAGACTGCATTTGCAAAAAAAAAAAAAAAAAAAAAAAAAATCCTGGGAACATAGTGTAAAGCATATGGGACCTGATGAGGAACACATGCTTGAGAGAGTGTCCATTTTACTAAATTGCATCAGCAGGGCACGATCTCTCTCGACACAACTTGCTTTCCTTGAACTCCTGGACAACACAAGAAGTTGCTGGTTGGCCTTTCTTGTGGGGATTGGCAGAGTCAGGACAGATTAATCCAAATGTTCAGGTACAGTGACTCAGCCAGTTTTAGTGTCTAATGCAGAGATACCATTATACTCTCCAGGCAGCTGGAAGCAACTGTACTACATGTAAATGGCACTCACTCATCTTCATAAAGGACTAGTGCCAGATGCCTAAATCCCAATCTGAGGAGGCACTTTAGTTATCTGCTGTTTCAAGGCCAGTTATTTCAGAAGAATATCAAGACATCAAAAACGCCTTCAACCATAACCACTGTTAACAGAGGCAGAACTTACTGCAATACAGGAGCCCAGTAGTTGATAAAGTCCCTTCAATTCAGGACCTTATCCCCTCAAATGGTGGTTTATCATACAGGGAGCTGCAAACACCAAGAAGACAGAGGCCACTCAAGGATGGCTCATGACAGTTTGTCCAGCTAGTAACCAGAAGGATTTACGCACATTCATAACCTGTATACTGAGCAATACACTCCAGGGAGATTTTGTGCCCATTTTGCTAAATCATAGCCAGAACATAAGTTAAGAAGGAACACTTAAGTGTTAAGTCTTAAGGCATGCTTAGCTGCCTTAAGAGGGGAGTGCAAAGACAAACAAGCTAGTTTTGTGTCAGATAACAGCAGTTCTGGTTGGAATCAAATCACAGCACGGATTACATCAGGACTAATTTACCATGGGAAGAAGTGAGGTAGTGAGAGGCAGAAAGTTCCAGGCACACAGATAAGAATCCAGTGCTGCTGTCTGTCTGAAGAAGCCCTGAGCACATGCATGGCCACACTCCACTTTGCTGTTCAGAGCCAGACGTCACAGCATACGGTCACAACTAAAACTCCAGACGGTGGGGCAGCACTGCTCAAGCCATTTCATCTCAGGACTGTTCTGTGAGGTACTTTAACAAGAAGTGCAGTGAGACAGTGAGTTAACTCCTCCGCAATGGGAACACCACAGTAAAGAGCAGAAATATTGTTCCAATTGCATTGTTTGCTCACATGCTTCAACTGCAACCTTCAAGAACAACTGTGAAGAAGTGGATGAGGGTTTAATTCCTACCTCTCTTCAGTCTTGGAGATGACACCTTATGGAGATGGCACATAAGGAATGAACAGAAACACATTATTAAAGCTTTTCAAACTGCTGAATTTGTGTCACATATACCTGCAGCACATTCCTAATGCTGAACAATAAGTAATGATTTCATATTAATTTCTGAGATAATGGTGCTACCAAAACTCTTCTCAAGATTTGTTGTATTGAGCTATTTGTAAACAAGGCCTTCCCGAACCTAGAACTAAAGAGTAAATTTAATGCCAAAAGTAGTGTCGTTACCATTCACCGAAGATACAACATGATACACTAACACAAACGAACATTAACAGGAACATATTGAACTACATGCACAGATTTCAACATTTAATTTTTGGAACAGCACCACATGCTCTGTAACAGCGCATCACAAATTTGGTTCTGTTTTACCTTGTGACTAATTGTTTTACCAGCATATATATGTATTTTTTTCTCCAAGATCTGGCCTGTTCAATCAAAACAGAAACTACTGTTACCATAATTAGACTTTAAGAGGTGATTCTCCCTTTCCTAAGGGTGCCCTAAGATGCCATACACAAATATACAAGCATGTATATGGAGCAATGAAAAACAAACTCAGCCTTCTGAGAATTTTGCTACCAAATTGCTGTAAGAAAGTACTGCATCAAGATGTTACAGAGTGTATCATATTCAAATGGGCAGTGAACAGCTGAATCCTCCTCTGTCTTACCTATTGCTCGTTTCTTGGGTACGTTGCCCCTCTTTGTTCACATCTGCCACAAGACTGCCCATTAATTTAGACATCAGTGATGCTAGCCACGGGGTCTAGGTAACTACGGTTCTACAGATATAAAGCTTAAAAACATTGTCAGAGCTCAAGATTGCAAAATGTATTCACATTTGCTTGTATTTATCCACCATAAAATCCTTCACCTCTAACTTAAAATCTGGTTTAGGTTAATCAAAAGCAAATAATTAATTTTGTAAGTATAATTCCATTTTGTGGTGATTCCATGCTGTAATTAAAGATAAATTTATGCCCATGTCCTAGCAACAAGCACAAATATTGTGCTCTATCCAGCGCTCAACGTGTGAGTTACTAGAATGACAATTTCCTAATATTCAATGCAATTAGCACACATATCTTAGGACTATCTGAATGCACAAATGGGGGGAAAAATAATCGAATGTCCAGCATAAGTACAATAGAATTGCAGGTCAAAGAGTATGACATGCAGCCTATTTACCTTGCTAGTACTCTTCTGCTTCTGAGTGCACTGCATTTCCCAGTTGTGCTTTGTTCTTTTTTTTAAAAAAAAAATAAATAAATCTTGGACACAGCACTTACAAACATTCACATAAATCTCGCATCATGATGACAGCTTTAATATTCAAAGTCTTGGGCCAAATCAAAAGTAATTCTTAGGCTTTTTATAAATATACTTCTGTGACTACAACTGGTACTGACAGTGTCGCATACAAAAGGCAGAACATTTACGTTTGTATTTTACTGAAGAAAACATGAGATATGTACATGCATGTTGAAACATGCCAGCAGTTTTATGTTGTTAGTCTGGACAGTTAAAGGTTTTTCCCATTTTTAAGAAAAATGCCTGCCATTATAGCCAGATCCCACAAAAGACCTTATGGATGAATAACCAACAGGGCAGTATAACTCCAAATTATAATCATGTGCATAGTGTTGTCATGCACATGCGAGAAAGCTATGCAGCACAGATGTAAACACAGATTGCTAAAATGGTAGAGTTGAAGGGAAGTGTTAAGTTCCTGACTATAATTTCACTTTAAAGGACAAGTTCCAAATTGATAGAGTAACAATAGAACAGATGGGGAGGGAGGGATTTATACACAGGGAGAGGTCAGGCAATACATTGTACTGAGTTTAAAAGATAAGTGAGACAATGCCTTTTTCTGTGTATAAACAAAGAAAAATAATGCCAGCATTTCAACTGCAATCAAGAACTGAGGAGAAAACGGAACCGGAAAGGAAATGCTTAGTGCAAACCTTACAAAGCCAATGCTGCATTTTAACCAGAAAAATACATTTTCAAGTGTTACTCAATAATTCTATATGAAGTGCAAATACACCAAGTTCATATTCAAAATAAGCTTTCATACATGCTCCTTAATATACAAGAAAATATACCTAGTGAATGACTGTCCCAGCTGCCAAGCCAGGACACCTAATTTGTACTTCTCTTTAATAACTGAGAGATTTCCATACCTCAGAATCACGTATAACTTTAGAAGATGAGCTTACAGTTCCACCTCAGACAGATAAGCAGCAGGTGATATTTCTACTAGAATAATTAATTATTTTTTCCCCATCGGTTAAAAACTCTCCTGAGACCTTAAATCAATAAGGTATGTGATGTATGTGTTTTATTCTCATGGTTCCCCAGTTCCTTCCATTGTGCACACAAATCTATCGCACAGCTACACTTGCATTGAAAGAGATATTCCCTTGTGTTACTATGCACCTGCTCCATGTAAGCCTATCTTCTCTGCCTCCTTTGAGAAGCAGATATATCTGCCAGAAAAAGAGCAAGCCTGGACACAACCTTCTTACAAGTTCTCTTGCCAATTATTTCAGGATTATTTCCCTTGGTTTAGCTATGAGCCTGTTCTGATGAGTGAAAAGAATGGCTACACACCCTTCTAAAATCTATTAATTCCCAATGCTTTCTTACCGTATTTTTCACCTTGACAGTGAAAAAAACATATCAGTTTAATAAAATCTCCATTTTCTAAGTAAAACACAGTGAAGCACTGGCAAACCGACTTCTTACAAAAAACTTTAACACCCCCCCCAAAAAAAAATAGAAGATTTCTTTTACTTAACAGCAATTAATGTGGCTTTGTAAAGGAAGAGGAGAAGATTCCCGTTCTGCCAATTTCAACTGTAACCCAGAAAAGATACAGAATTTCTCTCGGTAAATAAATCAAAAATTATTTATTTAAAGTGGATTTAAAACCAAGCCGTAAATAAAACTGAAATCAAAATGGTAGGCTTTCCCCTCTCTTTCCCTCCTCCTTCCTGTAACCATGCTAGTGATTCACGGATGTCTTCTGGAGCTTCGGGCAGGTAATCAGAGACAGACAGCCAAGGGAATAGAGCTCCGCTGCACATTCCTTCTAGTCAGCTGAAACACCCAAAAACAGAGCGAGGGGAGATAACGCACTGCATTCCCCAGGGACTGCTGGAACTACTGGTCTTTGTGCTTGTGCACTGCGAGGTGCAGTACGCCTGCACTGGTGTCACCAGTCCAATTACACGCGACACCAAATGATGCCACCGCTATGAGTGGCAACACCCCTGCAATATTCCCAACACATCTTCTGTGCTGTTCTCCACCACAGTTGTGCATCCCACGCAGGGCTGCTTCTGCCTCTACACTCCTGCGACTTGCTGGCATCTCACCACAGCATCAGGCAGCACTACTCAAACATCCCTGCTACAGAGGACACAAACTAAAGCAGCTGCAGCAAGGCTGTCACGCTTTCCCTTTCCTGCTTCTAATCAAGCAAATGTCCACACAGGATGAAGCTGCTGTGAGTGCAGACAGAACGGGGATGTCCTGTGTGAGATGGTGAATGGTACCACTGCAGGCACTATCCCACATGCTTGGGAAGAAGAAGGGATCCCACAATACCACAGCTGCCCTGTGCTACAGAGTTCTGTGTGGGGACAGGTTTCAGCTCCCAGTAAGGATGGACAACTGGGAAGCAGAGGGGCAGCAGGAGAGACTTCATAGCTCCTTGAAGGTCTGCTGATGCCTTGCCAAAAATGATTACAAAGTACGTAGATATTGGGGATTCTCGTTTCCCAATCATGGAAAAAAAAATGAGAAATTACCCATCACTTTTTCACAGTACCCAGGGGAGGTACTGCATCTCCAAAGATACCATTCAGTCACCTCGTCCAACTGGTCTACCTTTTACATGTGGCTCGTAAGCTCAGAATTGGGTCCCAAAGAAATCAAGTCATACTTACCGCATCATTTTCTGTCCTCAGAGAGGAAACACTGCTAAGGACAGGAGCCATTGCTATCTAGTTTATCGCCTTCTACGTGACTTCCTTACCTGGAAGACTGTCTTTCTCCCTCTGCCAAAATGCCAATTACAGTATTTTGAGTAGCTCATACTGGGCTACCCCCTGTCTGACAGGCTGGTCCCTTGGAGGCTTCTCAGACTGGGAGAGAACTCTTTGCTGGCCCCTTCCTCTGAAACATGCCTATTTTACCCACCCTCTCAGCAAGGCACAAGCCACATCCCCTTTTGCTGCACATTGAGCCAATGGCATGGATCAGAAATCACAAAGACCCGAACAACCTCACGGATCCGCTGGCTTACGGTACCACCAGCGCCTGGGCGAAACGTAGCAGCCTGTTCGCGTAAGCCAGCTTTTGACACCAGAGAATGTGCAGACGAGAAACATACCACGCCTTACGAGGAGCACTGAAAATTATTCCTTTTCGCACCAGGCACGGATGCTGTGCGCTGACCGGAGGACTCTGTAAAGGAAAAATTGCTATTTCATTTCGGAACCGTGACGAGAGCGGCGAGGCAAGTTTCTTTTTGACAACCGGACGGGTCAAACCCTAACCGCTTGGCACGGGAAGCCCTTCCCCCCGAAGGTCTTTCTGCGCCGGGTACCGGGCTGTCCCTCAGGACCAGGTGTCCCGTGTAGGCGGCCGAGCCCCAGGCACGCCTGCAGCCCAGCACCACGCGTACTCGCGGACCTGGCAGCACGGGAAGCCGGGCGGCGTGCACGGCTCCCGGCGGCGATTCTGGGCACGGCGGCGGCTTGTGGAGCAGCGCCCGCGACAACGACGCCGGAGCCAGCCGCGGAGCGGGTCCGCGGGGCCGGGCCCGGCGGCCGCCGCCGCCGCCTTCCCCCGCGTCGCGGGCTCCCCGACACAGCAGCTCCCAGCCCCGGTCCCGGCCCCGGCCGCGGCCCCGCTCCGAGCCGAGCCCCCCGGGCTCCCCCGGTCCTCCCCGGTGCCCCCAGACCCGCTGCAGACGCCACAGCGCGGCCCCGCCTCGCCTCGCCTCACCTCGCCGCGCCGTTACGCGGCCGCCCAACGGCCGCCGCCGGGTGATGGAGACGGGGACGGGCCCAGGTGACGCCTCCCCGGCACGGCGCGGGGGGACCCGGCCACGCCCCCCGGCGCTGGCCACGCCCCCCGCCGCCCCGTGGCCACGCCCCCTCCCCGCGGCTCCCGGGGCGGAGGCCGCTGCGTCACAAGGCGGGAGGGAGCGGGGCGCTGAGGAAGGGGTGGGGGCGCGGGGGCGCGGGGACGGCGGCACGTGACCGCCGCCGGGAGCGGGGGGCGGAGAGGGGGGCGCGGCCCCGGGCGCGAGGTGCTGCGGGAATGGGGGGGGGGG
>CM021763.1:65675368-65688084 GCA_011075105.1 Heteronetta atricapilla
TTTTTTTTTTTAAGTTTCTTTTAGCTTTTTAAAAAATATTTTGGCATTTTTAAGCTTATTTGGATTTTCTTTAGCCTCTTTTAGCATTTTTTTAGCTTTTTTCATTTTCAGCTTTTTCTTAGCTTAATTTAGCTTTTTAGCTTTTAGCTTTTTTTTAGCTTTTTTCATCTTTTTTACTTTTTTTAAGCTTTTTAGCTTTTTGCTCTTTACCTTTTTTATATTAAGCTTTTTCCTTTTTCACTTTTTTCCTTTATTTTTTTTCTTTTTAGCTTTTTTATTTTTTTCTTTGTATCTTTTTTCACTTTTTTTCCTTTAACTTTTTTCCTGTAGCTTCTTTTTGTGATTCACCCCCCTCCCTGCCCTCACCACCTTTTTTCCTCTTTTTTCCTTTCTTTTTTTTTGTATTTTGGTCCGCTCCAAGTCCCCTCCTTGCAAACCACCCCCTCCCCGCTGCCCCCAGTGCCTTGGGGGGTCCTGGCAGTGCGCTGGACCCGGGGGGGGGGGACGACACGACACATCCCACCAGCACTGTGCGGAGCAACACTAAAACACCTCAAAAACACCCAGGACAGGGGGGAAGTCAGGAAAAAAGTCCTTAAAATCGGCAGTTTTGGCCTAAGGGCACACTCAGGGCTGCCCGTTCCATGCCTGCAGACATAAGGCCTGCGGAAAAAAAAAAGGAAACTTCTCCCCACTGGTTGCCCAGTTCCCAAAGGAGTGAGATGGATTGGAAACGTGTTGCTTGTTGTTTCTTCTAGCCGGTTTCTGCAGGGTCGTTCCGCGGTTTGCTGAGGCTCGGCATTCCCTGCACGGCGAAGCAGAGGCCAGTGCTGGGGTGAGAGCTGTGCAGCACGCGGCTGGGCGCACGCGGGGAAGGCTGGAGCTATGTGGGACATCTTGAGAAACTGAATCCTGCAGCCTTCGTCACGGGGCTGTGGAAGTCCGTCGCAATCTCGCCATCCATCACTGATCACATCCAGTGAAGTCAGTGACTCCTCTGCTCCCGTTAGGCCCCACCTGGAGCACTGCATTCAGTTCTGGGGTCCCCAGCACAAGAAGGACACGGAGCTGTTCGAGCAGGTCCAGAGGAGGGCCATGAGGATGATCAAGAGGCTGGAGCACCTCTTCTACAAGTATAGGCTGAGGGAGTTGGGGTTGTTCAACATGAAGAAGAGAAGGCTCCACAGAGACCTCACAGCAGCCTTCCAGTGCCTACAGGGGGCCTACAGGCCAGCTCAGCCCAAGCCATTCTTTGATCTGGTGTTTCTATGATGATATGAGAAAAACTCTCCATCAGTTTTGAAATTTCTGTGAGAGGTGACCTCAAGCCAGGTTTAGAAGCGTGCTGTTTGATAATACTGCTCAGGAAGCCATGGCCACGTTCCAGTTAGGGCATGAAGCCCCTAGAGAAGTGTCCGGCGCGAGCCTTGTTGACCTAGGCAGGACCAGTACTGGTGCCTCTGTGTTTGTTCAGGAAATGTGTAGTCCTCCTGAGGTGGGCAGAGCGGGCAGGAACAGGAAGGAGACAGCTGAAACCTGGGAGACACGGGCCCAGGAAGGTGCAGTACGTCCCTGTTTTTCTCCAGTGCAGCAAGGCTGGGAATCTGCGTTCTGCTGCACAAAATGTTTTAACAGTTGAGGAGGCTCTAGGGGTTTTTTTAAGTATGTAAAGGCAGCCAGCGGACTCCCAGATGGTGACCTAGGACTGCTGGCGTGTGATATCCCCACCACAGAACATCGCAGACAGTATCATATTAAGGAAAAACTAGCAATTACAGAGTAAGTGCATCTCCTGAAATAACAAAGAACAAGCTTTAGGTTGGTCATAGGATGACTCATGATGAATCACAGTCATTCAGAGCAGTCATTGTGGCACTTAGATGTTCTCTTAAAAAACTTATATATATATATATACACACATATGTGTGTATATATATATACACAAGAGGCTTAGCAAGGGTAATGACCATTTTTAGAGCTTGACAGAATTTATGTACTCATTTCAAAAGAGTGAGCCCAGACCACGTGCTTTGTTCCTACCTTTGTTCCTACCGAGTGGAGATAAATGGGACACCAGACAAGACAACCTTGCTTCTAACATTCCAAAAATCATTCTTGGGTTTCCCATCTTCAGTTTGCCCTACAATGTATCTAACATTTTACTCAAATTGTGGAAATATTTTCATTCTGAAAACAATGTAAACTTGTAGCAAATATAAGCACAGGCATAATTCCCTTTAAGAGGATGATGACAACGTTTCATAAACTGTTAGAAGTACTGAGTTACTGTTTAGCTTAGATTACAAAAAAAGAGTACCATATATACCACCTTAGATTTATGAAATTGCTACATCAGTAGAAATCATAACACTCCACCTGGTACCCCTTCCCTTCCCCTTTTTTCCTCTCCTCTCCTCAGTGTTCAGATGTCTGAACCTGATCTGTTAGCCCACAATGGATCACTCTGCTGTCAATGAATTTCAGAAAGCAAAACATTGCCTTGAAAAGAAAGCAGATGGGATCCTCACCTATAAGACAAGAGGAGATTAAGAAAACGTGAATAATTAATTTGAAGACATTTTCAGCTGTTTCTGGGATTGTGCATGCAGGTATTTTCTGCCATCTCCAGAGGCCATTTACTTGGCAGCTATCATGAGAGGAGAAAAGTCTCAAGCCTGGGCTTTATTAAATGTTTACTGACTTGGTCTGTTCTGTTGGGTGAATCAGTCAGATTATTCGCAATGGGACATCCAAGGTCCTAAATTCACAAATTCAGCAGAACTGTACAGAATAACTCAATATAACGCATATGGTTGGAAAGCAAGTACATGGCATTACAGATTAAAAGGTCAGAAAAAAATTACCATAATCAGCTACTCTAGCTTCTGGCATAAAAGCCCATCATTCCTAGTTGAGCTGGAGAGTATTTTTCAGAAAATGATCTAATCCCCATCATCACACTCCTTGCAACATTGTTGTAATAGATAATTAGCTTCACCGTTAAATTATGTGTGCTTTGTCCAGCTTCTCATTTGTATATTCGTGTTTTCAGATTCTGATTCTGGCTTTAGTTTTACCTTTGCATGCTGCTAAAAAAAATACTCTGGATAATACTCAGAGGTTGCTTGTGGGATTGACTGGCTACTATGTCATACCAGGAGCACATGTGTAGCTGGCTGTCCAGAGTCCACGTGTCCTGGCTGTTCTGCTTTCCTCTCTTCTTGTATGTGCAATTTGCATTCTTTGATGTGACCTCATTGGAGAAGAAAGAAAAAAGAAAAAGAAAAAAAAAAAAAAGGAAACCAAAAAGGAGGAGGTACTTCTATGTATGATTAGAATATACAGATAATTGTTGTGTGTTGCCAATTCAGACGTAAGACAAAAAGTCAAAAGTCTTGGAGTTTAAGTTTAATGCTGATTTACACATGTATCCTTTTCAATTCAGTAGGGGTATGAATGAGTCATTGGAGGAAATCCTGACTGTGCAACACTGTGAATTGGATTATGGCCAAATATTATGTTTCACTTGAGCCTTAAGCAAGTACTCCCATAAACTTATTGTAAGATCTGTAAGAGAATTCTAATCACAGCAATTCTACAAATGAATGACATTTTTTACAGCTATAACCAATAAATTGCTACTAATTAAGCTGTTTTGAAGATGCCCTCATTAATAACAGGTTTCTGAGACAATTTAAACCTATGCTTACTGTGAATCTCTTGGCAGAAGTTTCCATCTCCTGTATGAGGTCGAAGTAAGACATTTCACTTTTAAGCAATTGCTAAAATAATGGCATGAAAAACATTTCTGGAGAAATCTCTGGAAATCAGCTGACCATGTAAAAAAGGCATAAAAGGAAAACAGGACTTCCAGACTAATTCACAATGATGCTCTACGTGAGAAAGAACTTGCATTTCTTATAAAAATCTAAAGGTGGAGAAGCTTCAACTCTGGGAGTTGACCAAATGCCTGAATTGGGTTCTGGTACTTCCCTGCTAAAATGAGGAGTTCTGCAATAGTTCTGTGTGGAAGCAACTGGGGGGCCACAGAGATAATATAAGGAGTTTCTAAACAGTCAGAGGGGTGGCTGTTTTCTTTTTCTTTGTACGGCTGGATCTCAGACAACACATATACACACATCTGCCTATCTATCTATGTATATGAAAGGAACTTGTCATGATGATATCTAAAATTAGCCCCTGAAAATTGATTCGTCAAAGAGAACACCAGTTCTTTCTCTCTCTTGCTTCTCTGTGTATCATGTAGGAGGCAGTAGGATTCATCTGTTGAGGTCTGCTTTGCTTCTTATAAAGGTAAGGATACTAATAGTCACTACACTACCTAGTCACAGATCACACATTGTGATGCCCTCTTAGACAATGTTTCAAAATACTCCTATAAAGGCCAAAGATGCTACTTTGGGTAAAAATAATAACTGAATTTCAAGATATTAAGAAGGATGATATCAAGGGAACATGGCAATAGCACTGAAGTAGAGTACAGGCATTTCATGGATGAGTGTCGGCAGGACTTCACAGAAACTTTTACTAAATGTGCTACTTTGCCCCAGAAAGCAGCCACTTCACCTGCAGCATCAACGAAAAAACAGTCTCATTTTTGTAATCAGGTGTTGAGGTTTACATCCTTTTGTATGGCTGACATGACCAAGATGTAACTGAACATTAAGGTTGCATTAATAGAATCACAGAATGATGATGGAATGATGCCACCGCCCCCACCTACTCGATGGAGGATACTACATGGTGGGTCTTGAGCACTTCCAGCAACTGGGCATCCAGAAAGTATCTGGGCAACTTGGTCCAGTGCCTGACCACCCTCAGAGTAAATAATTTCTTCCAAACATCTATTCCAAATCTCCCCTCTTTTAATTTTAAGCCATTCCTCTTGTCCTGTCACCACACTCCCTGACAAAGAGTCCTTCCCCAGCTTTCCTGTAGGCCCCCTTTAGATACTGGAAGGCCACTACAAGGTGTCTCCAGAGCCTTCTCTTCTGCAGGCTGATCAAGCCCCAGAAATTCTGATTCCAATGACTTATTTAGCAAATCTGTGTTCACCAGAACTTGCTAAAAGCAACTCCCTGTCTTTCATGTGGTCTAAGATTTGAAATAGTAATGTGAACAAAGAAGAGCACGGGAGAATGAGAATGATGCCTTAATTTACCATAATTAACACTTCAAATCAAATATTTTTAAGCAATGTTGTAATTTTTGGTGGATAAAGTGAATTATTTTGTGACTCTTAGAGTTGACTTAACATGACTAAGGGTAGTGTAGGGTTTCCGATAGTTGTGTAGGGAAAGCCCCTCTTTCTTAGCCTTGCACAGAGGATAAGAAACCAGATAATTTCAGACAGTATTTTCTTTAGGCTGTGGCATGTTTTCTTTCACTGTTGTTTTCTGTCTCTGATCTAACTATTTATCAGTTTGCCATCTCTGAAGTCTAGCATATAGCTATTTAAAGAACTGTGAAGTAAAGAAGAAATTGTGTTCTTTTTCTACAACTCTGCCAATGTTACTAAGTAATATGAACTCTTATTTGCTTGCAATTGTTCATTTGTAAAAGAATCACAATTATAAAGACGTGTTGGATGATGGTACTCTGTAAGTATCCTTAACAATCGGATAAGGCCTGGGGGGCAAAATAGACCAAAAGGATACTAAGAAACAACATGTTATTTTCTGTAAGGAAAGCAACCAAACAAAGAAACAAAACATAACAAACAAACAAAACAAAACAAAACAAAAAACCAGCAACATATTTTCAAAGCATAAGTTGAAGTCTAAACTAACTGCCCCTGAACTCAGAATAACACTTCTACTGACACAATCAATGATGCAGCATTTAATTTCTCTCTCTCCCAACACTCAAACATGTAATTATGAACCAGCAATAACACAATTAGCTAACTATCATTTGAAGTCCTCATTTAGTTCTTCTGATACCAAATAGGGTTTCTGCCAAAGAAAACCTTGTTAGTTATTCAAATGGCATTGCATTAGGCATTCAAAGGACTACAAAAACTAAAAACAGCAGACATGTCCCATGAGATTCACAGCTCATGTTGTCAATCCATCCTCTGTCCCATGATCATTACTGTGATTTACAAATATAAATGTAGGGGAAAAAAAAATACCAGCCAAATAACAGCTGTTCTAAATTGGCCTAGCTTTTTGCAGTCAAAGAAAAATGATGTTGATTTCCACCCGTGGAGATTCCAGCTCTGATATTTCATTTTCTTCTTTCTAATAAGTCAAAAATGATCTTAATAGTAGCCAATGATAACACATTGGCTTACACAGTGTTCATATTTCCTTTGTATTTGTCTTTTTAGTATTGTGTACTACATTACAATTATTTTTCTTTCTTCTCTAGAAAAGTTTCCTTCCTCCTCCTCTTTCTTTTGTGTCTTTCCCCTTGAGCTATTATTGTTATTCAAACTGGTAAAGAAATTGGTTCCTAATTTTTCTCCAGAAGAAAACAGATCTATTTGAATCTGTCTTGTCAGCATGTTGCACACCCCTGGGCCACCATGGAAGTACCAGCCTCTGCACTTAGTGACAACTCCATTGTTCTGGATATTTGTTCTTATTGTGATGTGCTAGAGTAATGAAGAAAACTCCAGATTACTTTGCCTATTGAGAGTTTGGAAAAGAAGATGTGGAATTGTATCTTCTCTCTCTTCCTCCACTCTCTTTGCCTTACTAGCACAGTATAAAGAGACTTGAAACTTGTCGGCTGCCAGGACAGAATTTCCTAATTTCCAAGGAAGCCTTACATTAACATCTAGCTGGTGTCTTACATGCAATTTATCACCCTATTGTGAGAACTGGAAGCTGCATAATCAGACCATGGCTGCACTGGGATGTGCTAACCTGGCAGATGCTTTCTCTGGAGCTGCTAGCAGCTGGTGTAGTTTAGAAATGCCTTTTGGTTGCTTTAAACTGTTTGGCAGCTGGCAGCAGACCAGCATGAGGATCAAGCTATTCCGCCCTCCTCCCCACACCCCACTTTATGTGATTGCCAAGTTGAAACTGAATGCCTCAGAGAATCTGCATCAAGAACTTGGAGTTTAACCCAGAAACCTATTGGATCAGATGCTGTATCTGTACTCCAGAATCTGTACAGGGACAGGCTGTCACCTCCTTCACCCTGTGGGAAATTATTCTGGGATAGATATTGTATGTTGCAATAATGAAGCCTGAAGGCTCACAAGCTCATTGGTCATCACAGCCAAATATCCATCTGCCAAAACAGGCTGTCTCCTGTCCAGCCCCAATAGTCAAGGCACTTCTGCCACCTATTGCTATTTGGATGTCTAGTAATGGTGAACCATGAATCACAGAATCACAGAATGCGCGGGTTGGCAGGGACATCTGAGGATCACCTGGTCCAAGCCCCCTGCCGAGCAGGAGCACCTAGAGCACGTTGTGCAGGATGGCATCCACGTAGGTTTTGAATATCTCCAGAGAAGGAGACTCTACAGCCTCTCTGGGCAGCCTGTCCCAGTGCTCCGTCACCTTCACAGTACAGAAGTGCCTCCTCATATTGAGCTGGAACCTCCTGTGCTTCAGTTTGTGCCCGTTGCCTCTCGTCCTGCCACTAGGCATGACTGAAAAGAGACCGGCTCCATCTTTTGACACCCTCCCCTCAGATATTTATACACATTAAAGAGGTATCCCCTCAGCCTTCTCTTTTCCAGGCTAAACAGGCCCAGCTCTCTCAGCCTGTCCTCATACAACAGTTGCTCCAGTCTTCCAGTCATCTTAGTGGCCCTCTTCTGAACTCGCTCCAGTAGCTCCATGTCCCTCTTGTACTGGGGAGCCCAGAACTGAACACAGCACTCCAGGTGTGGCCTCACCAGGGCTGAACAGAGAGGGGGAGAATCACCTCCCTTGACCTGCTGGCAACGCTGTTCCGAATGCAGCCCAGGATCCCATTGGCCTTCTTGGCCACAAGGGCACAGTGCTGGCTCATGGTCAGCCTGCTGTCCACCAGGCCTCCCAGTTCCCTCTGCAGAGCTGCTCTCCAGCAGGTCACCCCTCAGCCTATACTGGTGCTTGGGGTTATTCCTTCCTAGGTGCAGGACCCTGCACTTGCCCTTGTTGAACTTCATGAGGTTCCCCTCAGGCCAACACTCCAGCCTGTCAAGGTCCTTCTGAATGGCAGCACAGCTCTCTGGGGTATCAGCCACTCCTCCCAGCTTTGTCTCATCAGCAAACTTGCTGTGGGTGCACTCTGTTCCATTGTCCAGGTCCTTGATGAGTAAGTTGAACAACACTGGACCCCGTACTGACCCCTGGGAGACACCAATAGCTGCAGGCCTCCAACTAGACTGCACCACTAAGCACAACCCTCTGAGCTCTGCCACCCAACCAGTTATCAAACCACCTCACTGTCCACTCATCTAGGCTGCACTTCCTGACCTTGTCTATGAGGACATTATGGGAGATGGTGTCAAAAGCCTTGCTGAAGTCACAGTAGATCACATCCACCACTCTCCCTTCATCCACCCAGCTACTCATCTCAACACAGAAGGATATCACATTGGTTAAGCATGATTTTCCCTTGGTGAATCCATGCTGTTCCTGACCACCTTACCCTCCACATGCTTGGAGATGACCTCCAGGATGAGCTGTTCCATCACCATTCCAGGGATGGAGGTGAGGCTGACTGGCCTGTAGATTCCAGGTGCTTGAAAAGGCCGAGTTCACAAGTGGATCTAAGAATTTGAGGTCACTTATTTCATTTAAGGATGATGTTAGCAAAAGCAAGTGTAAGCAATGGTTCAACACTGGAGAGATCATAAAGGTAATTATGAACTAGCTAGGAAAGGATTTGTAAGTTTTAAGGATAACCTAGACAAACCAAGAGTAATTTTGATCTTACATTGCCAGGTGCCAAAACCCCACATCTCCCTGTGAAGCCACCTCAGTTAAGGAAGGCAGAGGAGTGTGGAGTCTCAGCACCTCTCGAGATTAATCATCCCAACTTCACAAAATTTTTCCAAACAAATTTTGGAACATGAAAGTGGGTATAAGCCTGAAAGCAGAAAAGAAAGATGCAATAAATGCAGAAATATATATATATATATATATATATATAGGAAACACAGCAACAAGCATCCAGAAAGGGGTTTATCAGTGGTCCAGTGTGTCTGGATGAGAACTTGATTATGAGATGAAAGAAGACTGGGAATATTGTGAGCAGATCCAGAGAAAATGGGTCAGACCAGTGTTAAATGCAAGAGAAATACCTCAAAGGAATTTCAGACCATATGGGTATAAAATGCAGTGTTCCTTAATGGGTGAGAACAGGGAGTAGTGCCCAAGCAGGTGCCCAAGTGACACTGATAAGGTAACAGAATTCTTCCATGTATTCTTTCATTAGTCTTTTATACGAAAGTCCAATGTTGTTGCCAGGGTCAGCTCATTGTTAGCCATCTATTCTGACACTGCTTATAAATAGCATATGTCCCTGGACTGCTGGGATGGCTTTTCAAAGGCTTATTGACTTAAAGAAAACAGTAAAACATCTCTTGCAGTTGAATATGAAGTAATTCTGACACAACACCCAGATACGTATCTCTGTCATTGTTATTTGCCTTGCCAAACATTCTTTCAGTCAGCTGCTACTTTGGATTTCATATTCTTGACTTGATGTATCTATCCCTTTCATTTACTCTATTGGCTTCTTTTTTTTTTTTTTTTTTCAGTTCATGTCATTCTTTCATATGTAACAGTAACTAGGGATGAAAAACAAGTAAAGAACCTCAACCAGAGTATTATCAGGAAAACAAATAAAATAAAATAAAATAAAATAAAATAAAATAAAATAAAATAAAATACTGCATCTGAACTAAAATCCTGGCTATCTAGTTAATTGTACCCCAAAGGAAATAAAAAATTACTTGAAAATTTCTCCAAGGTGTCCATGATCTATTCATTGCACATCTCCTTTCTCCTCCTCCTCCTGCCTTAGCTCTTTGCATTTTCATAGCTCAGTTGTGGAGACCTACATTTCCACACTTTCAATCTGTATCTGTCCTGCATTTTCTGTAATGGCATCATAATGGCATCATGATGCTATGAGAAATAATGACAAAGTATATTCCACTTAGAGTGGAATACTTCAATCTTCAACCTAATTGCAGAGTGGCTTTAAGCTAAATGTACTAGGGATACACAGAGCATTTGGTGAACAAGCTGCTGTGCAACAAATTTAATTCCTGACCTGCTATTTCAGCTATTACATCGGCAACAAATAACATAAATTTCTCACATTTTAATATATGTGCCCTTTGGAGAGGGACACAAATATCTTTTTCACCATATCTCTCTGAGTTACAGACAAACTAAATTTCCAAAATAATCAGTCATGAATACTGAAAATATTATACATAAAGTGAACTTCAAGATACAGAGAAAAACTATCCCATAGATGGGGATTTATGGTCAGAGTTATAGCTGCCTACAGAAACCCTACTATATTTAAGATTTTAAGGGAAGAGTAAGTGTGCTAAAGATAATATTACATTTTTTTTTTTTTTTTAGTTCCATTCATCTGCAGTTAATGGATTTCATTTCCCTGTTTCTGAATATTTTGGGGCTTGAAGGTGATGGAAGACTTTCACAGCAAATAATAAGATTATTTATTTATTTGTTTATTCTATTTATTGTGAATGAGACATAGTAATGCAGTTCCATTTTCAGTAATGTATGGATCAATTCAACCTCTCAGGGACAACCTATCATTAATTTTGAGTTAATTGTTTGCTTTGTTGTTTTGGCATAGATCTTCAGAGTAGACTATATATTGTCACTACATCCATTGGTTCTGGTAAAGAGAAGTGGATCAACTAAGTTGAAACAATCTTTTTCAGTGTGCTGCCTCTCTGCCTCTCTTTTTTGAAAAAAAAAAAAAAAAAAGATGTACAGGGTTCAAAGTGTGTTAAAAAAGTGTTGCAAGCTCCCATGTAGAGAGTAATTTTATCTCTACCAAAAAGAAAAAGGAAAAACCTCCCCTGGCTTCACTAGGGTCAGGATTTTACTTGAAAGGTGCCACACTTCCGTACCATAGTAGTCAATAGATTTGCTACTTGACCTATGTTTTCCTTCTGCATATCCAGTGAGGCAGACACTTAGAGTTCAAATCTTTTTGAGAGATTCAGAGAGTGCAACAACTGCTAATATAACAAATTTGTATTTGATGTAATTCTATACTGTTGTAACTAAACTGTTGTCACAGTTTAAAATAGGAAGAATGAAACAGGTCTGTAGGGACAGGGTTGGATTGCAAATTAGTCCTGAAGTATCAATTCCCTCTGTTCTGCTGAAAAACAAACAAACAAAAACAAACAAAAAAACAAAAAAGCTCTTCTTAGTGCTTTATTTTAGGGTGGAACTTAGGCCAAGGCTCTCGTTTCATATTTTTACTTTTAGATAGAACGTTATGTGGTTATACCAAAATACAGATACTCGATGGAAATAGACATTTATTCCATTAAGCTGTTTTCTTATTTCCAAGCAATAAGTCCACCACCACTCTATTGTTTTTGTTCACATGCTTTTGATGTTACTGCCCATTTTCAATGTACGCATTGCAGCCTAAGGACTCACACAACTAGGTTATAGATATCTTTGTTGCTTGTTTAGCCAAAGCACATTTTTTAAAGCACATACGCTTGTGAAGTCTAGGAGAGAGAAAAGAAGAGGTGGGTGTTGTTCAGAGAGATTAACGTCTGGAGAAACAATGACAGACTTTCAGCTACAGAAGTGTTAGGGAGCACTGCCATGGTAATAGTATAAGCTGTGCTAACAGGGTCTTTAATAGGATCAAGCTGGATAAAACTTTCCCCTAACGCATGAAAGAACACCTTTATAAGTAGTGTTTTAGTCAGTTATAATCCTGGAAGTCTAATTCATGAAAAGTTTATCATATGAGATTTTCACTAGAGGAGACTAGCACAGTCTGAAAACTAGGGCAGGAGTTCGAGTTGTCAGCTCATGATTCAGCATGCAAGTAAATTTACCTTTTTTATTTAAATAAAATTTTGTGATAATTAAAGGAAAAAATATCACATAAGCCTTACATTTTGCTTCAATAAATTATGTATACTTGGAGATTAAATTCAAGTGCTAATACGTATGGTCACCTGAAATATTTGAAGACCTCCCTGGTTGTGTGCATTGCACAAATTGCTAGTGGAGGAAATGAGACAAAGCAAAAGGAATACAACTACCTCCTCCCAGCAGGACCCCTCCTGAAAAACTGATAGTCTGCAGTGTATTGAGGCACTCAAAGCACAGCAGAATTTACAGACTCCTTGGAGCACTGCAAATACAGTGATGGAAAGTTCACCTATCCTTCCTGATCACCGTTTCTGAAGGTACAGATGAAAAGCACACACTTAAAATACCCAGTAAAGCTATCAAAAATAAATAAATAAATAAATAAATAAAAGCTACTAATTGCATCTTTTGCTATATTCTCAATTAAATTTGTTTCAAAATGAGATTCATGAAGTATGAAGTCACGTCTAGGTTATTAAAGACTAGAGAAGAAGGGCTCTGTAGGAAAGGAAAGGAAAGGAAAGGAAAGGAAAGGAAAGGAAAGGAAAGGAAAGGAAAGGAAAGGAAAGGAAAGGAAAGGAAAGGAAAGGAAAGGAAAGGAAAGGAAAGGAAAGGAAAGGAAAGGAA
>CM021763.1:65688184-65710341 GCA_011075105.1 Heteronetta atricapilla
TAATGTAATGAAAAGGTAATGAAAGGAAAGGAAAGGATTGGTTAGGAAAGTATTTGTAAGGAAAGTAAAGGAAAGGAAAGGAAAGGAAAGGAAAGGAAAGGAAAGGAAAGGAAAGGAAAGGAAGGAAAGGAAAGGAAAGGAAAGGAAAGGAAAGGAAAGGAAAGGAAAGGAAAGGAAACCCTTGATCTGACTTGTAAATCTGCTATTTTTTATCAATAAAAACAAAATCAGCAAGTAATTTATTCATAGAAGAGAGAAATCCCGGTTTTGCTCTGTAAACAGTGTAGAGCTAGTACTCTGGGTATGGGTGATGGCTATATTTCAGACTCACTCAAGCAAGTACATCTAGCAGACTGTGAAGACAAAAGCCTCTGTTTTCCACTGACTAGTCTGGCAAAGTCTTTTGGCATGCCATGGAGAAAGCAATCAGTTTCTGGACTTTCCTTATCCTTGCAAATGTGGTAGGGCTTTCCACCAAGACTGACCCTGACAGCAAGATGTTGCCTGTAAGTTATTATACATCCTGTTAAGGTCATCTTCTTCACCTCCTGCTTTATCTGCAGAACCCCCCGTTACAAACTGGAGAACCCCTGCCAGGAAAAGTACCATATAAAAAACAGCTGGCCAGCATGAGCATCAGCTTGGATCAAACAGAGCCCAGGATGCTTCCGTACCATGGATTCTGGGGGAAAGCAAATGCTCAGATCCAGACCGTGTCCAGAAGAAAACATGCTTTGTTTGAATTCCTGCGAGAAGGGGAGGCAGGGGAAAACCATGACCCTCTGCTTTGCCCGCGTTTGTACAATCGAAATTCAATCTATAAGAAGGAATGAAACAGTCAGCATTTCAGGAGCTTACCAAATAAATTACTAGTGCCACGTCTATTTGTAATTATAGGTCAGTTCTTAATACTGTTGTAAACCACACATTCCAGGGCTTTGCAAGCACTTAAAAGCATATTTTACTCTCTTTGGATAAAGGAAGCTGCCATTGGCAACAATAAAAGAAACGCGGGCTAAGTCCCTTAGTTCTTCCTACGAAACGGTGCTTTTCACTGCTTTAAGCAGCTCCCCCAGCACACAAGCTGTGTGCACTCACATACCACCCAAATCTAAGCTATTTCTTGTGACAGCTTCAGCCATGCTATGGAAAAATTCGGCGACACACTAAGCAACAGCAGCACTCTGGTGGTATCGTGTCTGCAGAGTCTGATAGCAGTATCAGAGGCAATGTCTCGTAAAAGGCACTCGCTGTAATGGCTCCACAGATCCAGAAGAGCTGCAGGCAGGACACGGTGTCAGTAGCAGGGGCTTTGCTTCATATAACTGATCCTTTTGGATTTTGGAAGTGGTGTAATTACGATACGAGTGGTTTTTTTGTTGTTGTTGTTCTTTGTTTGTTTTACTGTAGAGACCATATTCAAAAGAAAGGGAAAACTATATAAATTAAGTTACTTGTCTCGTTTAAACACACAGAAACAAAATCATATCCATAATTCACGTGGCTCTGGCTAAATATTTGAGTATACATGCTGTATAAAACTACACCCTCGCTGAGATACCTTTAATACCAGTCATTACGGTTCTCACAAGTGGGGTTTCTACAGAGCCTGATTATGTCAGGATGCCTTAGAGCAGCTTTTACTTCTTTCTCTGGCAGTCAGTGCATTATGATATTATTTGCCGTGTTGCAGTGCCTCCAGCCCAGCAGAGACCAGAAATACCTCTGCACAACTACCACAGGGACAGGGATCCACACAAGCCAGCGTGGAAGGGTGAGAGGGGAAGGAGAGGAGGTAGACGGGGTGGGAAGCAAGCAGCAACAGCAGCGACTTCCTGCACGTGCACCGAGGCTGTCCTTCACCCCAAGCTCTCCTGCCCCTGAAACCAGAGAGGCCATAGAAAGAGCTTGTCCTGAGCTTCTCTGGCTCCACCTTTGGTAATGTGTTGATAAAAAGAGCAGATCATAGGTTTTCAGCTACGTTTGGTGTTAAGCAGAGTCAAAAGGAAACGACAAAACCCAGAATACTTCTCTATCCTTTATTCTCTCCCCTTTTCCAAGGATCACTGTGCCTTTAAACTGGGTAGCACTGCCAAGGTGAATAGTACCCTCCTCGTCCCTCAGACGTGAGGTGTCATCCTGAAATGACTGACAAGTCCATCTTGGCACTACTGAGGTGGGGAATGGATTTGCAGTTGGGTCTTCCAGCTCAGAAAAGATTAGCCAGACAAGGATGTCCATCTACCAAGAGAGAGGATTTGCAATATATGAAGTGCTCCCTTCACAAAGGAGGTTGCACAAGCTGTTTGTGTTGAAGGGTGCCTTGACAGTCTCTGGAGAGGAAGCACCTTTGTCTTCCAACAACTCTTCAATGCTTTATATCAGCTGGAAGTCTTGTAAGGAAGGGATTGAGACTGGAGCTGCCATATCTTGGTGGATTTTCTGATAACTGAGCTGTCATCCAAAAAAGATTCTGTTAATTAATCTGCCATATCTTTTCTTATTTTGTTATTATTTTTTGAAAGTGCTCTGAAACAGAAATCCATTGTTTATGACTATTATGGTTTTTTGTTGTTGTTGTTGCTGCTGTTTCTTTGTTTTTAATCTCAAAAATAGACCCTGAAATACTGTGCACTGTGTAGGAGGTGTTTTTGTTTTGTTTTACTTTTCAAGAAGGTCAACATTTATTTTTTTTGGTTCATCTATTTTGCTTCCCTCCAGACCATGGTAATATTAAGTCTGAACTGATCATTCTGAACTACAAGAGGCCAGGCCACAGTAAGCTGCAGTAGCTTTAGAGCTGTTCTGTATCAGGACACAGACACAAAGGAGCTGCAGGTCTTACTGTCCTATTTTATTCTTTTATACACTAAGTCTGATTCTGCTCACTCAAAAAATGCCATTGTAATGCCAAGGGAAAACACTACTTGGAGTAAAGGTAAGAACACGTATCTTGCAGCTTAAATGAGGGGCATATGGCCATAATATAAAGCAAACTTTGAAATGGTTTCCAAATGCAGAAAAAAAAAAAAAAAATCCAGTTTCTTTTTGTATTTTCTGAATAATTCTTATTGAAAATTTGCAAAATGCAGAAATGAGTCACAGTTACAGATCTTCTTATTCCTTCACCACAAACGGAATGTTTCAGACATGGCAGCCTACTGTTGGTGCACACTGCTACATAAAGAGAAGAGGGATGCTCTGACTTACGTTGTGCTAACATTTAGGTTTGGGTTGGTGTCTGAGCACGGGGAGGGATCTGCAGAACTGAGGTCTTCATGGGCATAAATTCAAATCAGGAGAGACGGACAGTTAAAAAGCCAGGATGGCTAAACAGTGAAATCAGGTACTTTCCTTAAAATATTTGTATTTTTATTTTTGTTGATGCTGCTTCTTTGACTTAAACAATGTTTGGTTTGCCCACTTCACTGAGGAGGAGGAGCAGTGCCATTATCCTTGGAAATAAGTACATTTTGGGTAAACATTCTAAGGCAGCATAAACACTGCATGAGCATAGAAGGAAAACAAGTCTCGTTGTTTTCAAAGTTTCTATATGTGCTGGTAAACTAGGGATACAGGAAAGCCTAATATAAATTCTGAAATCAGAACTGTATTTTACAGGCTGGCATGAGTCACACAGGGCACCGGCATTGTGGGAGAACTCTGAGGTAAACTTTTACCAACCCTATCCTTGTTTTGTTTTATTTTGTTTTGTTTTTGTAAATATTCTTGAAGCTTCTCATTGTCCCAGCAAAAACTGTTTTAAAAGAGCCCAGTATTTTATTTCACATAGCATTTACTCTTTTGTTTGTGTTCTATTAAAAAGGACTTTTCGGATTGTGGCTGTGCAGCATCACCAGGTTTTTTTTATTCCTCTGCAATGAAGGAGAGAAAACCAAGACACATGAAATACGTTAAGCAATAAAAAGAATAAAGGAAGATTGATCAAAGGTACTGAAAAATCTCCTGCATAAAGTGCCAGAGAATAATTAGTATAACTCATATTCTTCTAACAAAGAAAAGGGCATGAAATTCTGATTTGATTTGGAAAGAATAGGTGAACTGATTCTATTTGGGCTTGGATTTATGGCTTAAAGGAATGAAGTACTCACCAAGGCAAGAACTTTTGCATCAAGCCATCCTTCAAATTAAATGAAACTGTCTTTTAGAGGTAAGATAATTACAGCAATATCTAAAAGACTAGTTGAAATTATATGGCAGGAAATACGGACCCACTGGAAACAGGAGAATTTGAGCCTTCAGAAAAAAACAGATTTAGTGTTGCTTTGCAGATCTAAAGAGTTGCTTCACTTAAGCATTTATTGCTAGCACTTCATAACTTTTTTGTGATGAGCCAAGATTGTGTTGCAACTCCATGCCACAGAAGAAAATAATAACTACTTCCCTGCTAGAAACACAGAATATTACATTAATGCTCACAGAGTAATGAGCTAATACAGAACAACTCAGCTACTCGGCTGGAGAACCATGCCCCAGGTAAATGCCCCTGTAGCTGTGGTGATATCTTTATTGGCTTCTATGGACAGGAATTTAGCTTTCTTTTTTCTTATTTTTTTTTTTTTCCTTTTTCCTACAAAACTTGTGTTACACAAAGGCACGACAGATACAGAGATAAAACCCAAGGCCCTAAAGAATGGAAAAGGTCATTTCAAAGGCTCCAGAAAGTGGCCGGGCTTCAGTTTGTTATGCTTGTGACTAATGACAGCAGCACTGTAAACTGAACATCTGCAATCCCCTCGTTTGCACATGCCTGAGCCGGTGAAGTAGCATTGCTGGGAGGGCCGAGCAGCACTGCCTCACTTGGAAACCGGGGACCATGCTGCCGTGACGCTACAGGGCATGCTGGTGGCAGAGCAGACCCGCTGGGGGTGCTCCAAGCGACCAGAACAGTCTCGGCAAAGACCAGCCTTTGTTTTCAAAATACAGTATCCCTCCCCAGCAACAGCATGCATTTAATGCTCAACAAGAGCAAGCATAAAATGGAGTTTGTATTGTAAAAAGTAGTCCGCTAGGGAATGATAATCTTTTGGCTACTGATACCTTGCAGCTTGCCAGGTTCACCCAGTCCTTGTTTTCGACAAAATCCATTCTTGTGGTATTTCCTGCCATGATGTATCAGCTTTTAAAGAATGACACATTTGTGTTGCACCCGTAATTGTGAGCACATTTCATGCTTCACGAAGAGGTAGTAAATCTAGTGTATAATAATCAACCTTAGAGGTGCTGAAACAAAAGCCTGCCACATGTATTTCACCTCCTTAGTTCATTTGTAAGGTAAATTTTCCCTTCTTTGCCTAAGGGAGACATCTGGACAAACACACGGAGACAAACAGACAAAGCAGTGTTGTGGATTTGGCTTGTTTATAGGGGTGTATCTGTTAAGTCTGCAAAATGGGTGATATTGACTAGCTTTTATAATAAATGATTCATAAAAATATGTATTTTATGGAAAAAATCTATGACTGTAAAAAAAAGCTGTTTCTTAGGCACCAGAGAGATGAGAGTAAATAATACTTCTGTGTAATTCTAAGCATTTCATCTGATTTTTTTGCATATCCTGCAGATTTTAAATCGGTTAGTGCAGCATAGTACCTGCACTTGGTTAATTACCATTTTTCCTAGAACATTTCACAGATACATAGACTGGAGATCTTGCAGTATGGACAAAGATGACGGCAAGTGTTTGCTGAAATCTAAGTGGTAATTCAATATTCTTAATTTTTAGTCTGCTTACCAGCTGATCCCTTGCAAAGTATTTAACTGGCAAATATGTCTAAGACCCTAACATCGCCCGCTGTGTCTGTGGACATTTCTTTGTTCAGGACCTCTCCCAATTGAGTTAGTCAGAAGTTGTCATCGCTACATTAGAGGACGGGATTTGTTCTCAGAAGGAATTTTCCAGTGCTTAGGTCACATACAGACAGCATTCTTGTGGAAGAAGAAGATGAATTTTACTTGTAACTGTGTGTTAATCCTCCTTTGAAACCACTCTCAAATTTTATAGCCCTCTCTTTCATCTTCAGGTTAGAAACTTGACCTGAAGGCTCAGTTCCAGTGCTGGGCCGTGACAGGAGCACGAGGAGAGCATCTCGCTGCTGGAGGTAGAGCCCAGCTGACTCTTGTGGTGAGATGAAACCCGACTGAGGCTGACACACTTCATGGCTTTAGCATCAGGGCTAAGCTGTCACGGCCAGCTGAGGTGGGTATTACCTCTACAGACGCCTGGCGGGTAAGGAAAATGTCATCTCCCTGGAGAGGACTCTGGCTTGGAGACAGGGGCCGACCACTGCCCCCCCTGAAAACTGGTGACAACTTTCAGAAGTTAGGTTGGTTGATGCGCTCCCGACAGCTGCAGCTGCTCTTCTGGGCACCCTCGGGCACTGGAGAGGAGGGGAATAAATAATTGCCAGTAATCCAGTACCCAGAGGTTTTCTTCTCCAAAGCCAGGTTCAGGTTCAGCTCAGCTTCTGTGTGAGTTTGCACCTGTACTCTGGCAAGCAGCATCTGTGGGGCACTGTGCTAGCCCTGCCTGTCTTCTAGCACATCATGGGCACCACGTCCTCAGTAAGGCAATAGGAGGGAGACTGAGAAAACCACCTCTTAACTTTAAATGCATCTCTCACCACCCTTTCAGGTAACGCTCACTGCAGGATTCACTACAGGTGCTGAGGTGGACTGTGTTGCCGGGACTAAAGCGAACCAGCGCTAAGCTTCAGCACAAGGCAAAGCTTTCCTTCTCTTCGGCATGACTGCACCGGACGTGCCGTGTTTCCAGCGGTAACTGGGAACTCATAGGAGAAAATATCAGGTGCACACAGGAAACAGTGGAAATACGGTCATCTTTGATTCTGTCCAGTTGCTAAAAGGGGAGGTATTTCTTTAAGTGAACCATGTGTGATTATGTACTGGCTTACATCAAACTGCAGTATGTCACATCTGATATTTACAGTAGTTTATGTACTGAAAAAAGATGAGGTGAATTCGGGGTCAGGAGGATACTGTAAAAGCTATTCCTGCTGTTCTTCCTAATTCCACATGCGTGTGTGGGGAATAGTCCAATTTCTTTTTACACTTGTGAATACTGTTACTGGGTCATATCTAAATCAGTGCTGAGCACCTGCAGACATCTGCAGGTGCCAAACAGCTTCCCCCAGCCTATTTCTGCTCCATATTAATTAGATGAGCTGAAACCCTAGAACCAAACGTTCCTTCCCAGCCCCAGATCTTGCAACGCTCCAGTCTGGACTTAACTCATGTCTGTGGCTCATCTCTGATTTTGGCCATTAACTTCTTCCTCATTACAGGACAGTTCATAGAGTCTGGGACATTCGCAGATCTACTAAGTCAGATGTTTGGGGAGAATAAACACATGATATGAGATAGCACCACCTGCACAGGAAAGGCAGCCTGATGGTTATTTAATTGACCATTATCCCGAAGGTGGCTGTGGTCTTCTGCTTCTGACAGAACACATGGCTACAGCCAAAGTCTGCTCTCAGTTACACAGATTGAAATAAAAAAATAATTTCAGCCTGTTCTCTGATGTAAATGAGACCAAGGTTCAGACTTCGGTCTCTTTTCTTTCCTTTTCTTTTCTTTTCTTTCCTTTTTTCTTTCCTTTTCTTTTCTTTTCTTTCCTTTTTTTCTTTTCTTTCCTTTTTTTCTTTTCTTTCCTTATTTCTTTCCTTTCCACTTTCCTTTCCCTTTTCCTTTTCCTTTCCATTCCCCTCCCTTCCTTTTCCATTTTGTAAATATGATATTCCACCAAGTTTCTGGTCCTCCGAAATTCCAAGTCTGTGGCAGAGCGTACACAATGCTTACACAGAAACTTTCCCCATCAAGATTTGGCAATGTTTTAAATATGTCAGCTGACACTTAAAGCAAGCTAACAGAGGCATGGTCAGATAGATAGATAATAAATGAAAATAGGAGGGAGGAAAGTAGAAGAGGGAGGAGAGAAATAAAAGGAGCTCAAAGAATGTAAGAGAAGATAAAATCAATGTATGCTAGAATCCAAAAGGCTCACCTCCTTGCCTGTGTTACTAGTATTTTTATTTATTTATTTATTTTAATTTTCCGCCCAATGAATAACCTTTTTTTAAAAACAAATGTGGCTGTGCAGGGCACCAAGAAATTTCAGCCTTACGACTGTACTCTGATGAGCGTGACTTGTGTTTCCTCTAGTGGGGAAGAGCAACTGGTGGACCCCGTGGCTCTGTGATACACGTCAAACCTCGGGAAGCCAGATCTCTCCCGGAGATACTCGTCTGGTCCCTTACGGCTGCGCAATCCCCCAGGCGTGGGAATGGCGCCAGGGCTGTGGCAGGGGTCGGATGCCTCGGAGGGCTGCCGTGGGGCTCCATGCACGATAGCAGCCATCACTGCCGCTGTGAGCACGGCCCCGGGCTTTGTGCAGCCAGGCTGCGGGGCAGCCTTAGCGTTCTGGGCATGGGAAGCTGCCATGAGGAGAGCAAGCCCCTCCGTGCAGCCTGTGGGTGGTACGCAGCAGGGAGCAGTGATGTGGGAAAGCGCTGGAAGCTGCTGACAGTTCCCACACCCCGCCCGGCACCCCCCAAACGTGCTCCTTCTGCCACCGCCTCCTCTTCACCCAGGCTGGAACAAGTGTTCGCAGCGCCGTGCTGTCACCCGAGAGGGGCTCGTGGTGGCTGAGGGCCCGCGTGGCACCGGAGAGCCGGGCTAAGGGACGTGTCCGTACCCTGCGCTTACTGGGTGGCCTCGAATCCGGGTGGTTTTCATCAAACCCAGATGGCAATGGTGGGCCAGAGACGGGATGATTTTCTTCCACGCTGAGGCCGCATCTGAAGGCCGGGCCCTGAGGCCAGGGAGTCACAGACCATGAGTAGCACCGTGACGCAGTGCTGGCAGGAGAGTTTGGCTTGTCAGACTGCGGTCTATCCCCGTGCTTGGCTGTCAGACAGCACAACAGAAAAAAAGATGCCCTTCTCTTCCACTGACAGGGCCTCTGCTGCTGTCACAGACAGCCTGGTGCTGCTCCTGAGGAGACACGTTGAGTGTGAAGCCATGAGGTCTCTCTCGGCCTCCTGGCATGGCCTGGCCACAGGGGAGACAGTGACCTCCTCCAGACCTTCTGTCTGACTCGGACACTCCCTTTTCTCTTTTTTTTTTTTTTTTTTTCTTTTCCAAAAGCAATCAAACAAACCAACAGAAAAACAAACAAGCCCACACCAGCAGCTCTACAAGTAGAGGGTAGGAATAGTGTCCGACAGCTGAGGGCCAAGTGCTGAGAAAATTGCTGTGCAGCGTGTGAGAGATACCGGTATCTATGTCGTCCTCTGGGTGGTTCTCCCATCAAATAAGGGCATCTCCTGGCTTCCCCGGCATATGGTGGGTGTGGAAATTATTGGAGGATTTCTCCATGAGATGTAAGGGCACCTGGTAGCCGGGAGTAATGCATGGAGTAAACTAGTCTCTCATTTGTACATGGTTTGTCTGCAGCAGAAGACATTTTTCACTCCAGATGCATGACATAAACAGCAGGTATTACATCTTTCACTCCAGGGACCTGACATAAGCAGCAGGTATTATTACATCCACACAAGTGGGCAGTAAGGGGCCTGTGGCTGAGCACACTCCCCAGCACACTTCTCAAACAACTGCACCACTGTGGCAGAAGCTACCAGTTCTAGTCTCAATAGTCCCGGTCCAAGACCCCCTGTGCAAAGACCTACGTACCTGCAACATCACAGAAAACATCAAAGGTTTTACTGGGATCATAGAATCACCAAATGGATAGTGTTGGAAGGTCCCTTCAGACAGGGCACGGACACCACCCACTAGACCAGGTTGCTCAGGGCCTCATCCAGCCTCATCTTGAGCACCTCCAGGGATGGGGCATCACAGCTTCTTCGGGCAACCTGTTCCAGTGCCTCACCGCCCTCTGAGTGAGGAACTTCTTTCTTCCTAACAGCTCATCTAAATCTACCTTTTGTTTGTTTGTTTGTTTGTTTGTTTTACTTTAAAACCATATCTACATAGACAGATTGGTCCACATGGATCTGACTTACTCTAGAATTGATCTCGCAATATTAATTATTAAGTTTAATTTGTAGATTGGTTGCTATAGTTCAAAAGATTGGGTCCCTTGCAAACTTCAATTTCCTACCAAATGGCGTAGCTCGTGTCCCTTTCTTGGAGGTCAGAGGAAGCGAACCAGGGCTGATTTACTGTGCTGCACTACAGTGATCAGTTCCCCAGCTTTAAAACAGTGTTAATGAGCCTTGCCTGGCGGAGGCTGTAAACCTTAACTAATAGCTGGGTTTCAACTTCTTGGAGAGCTCTGAAGGAAGGTGTGATGAGAGTGAAAAGCATTACAGTTATTAGAGTCTGTCAGATCTCTTAGTGGTGCCTGCAGAGTTCCCACAGGCTCTGCAGCACTTCCAGTTCTTAATTTCACCCAGGGAGAATCTCCAGTTACCTCAGTACCCAGAAGCCCGGAAGAAAACTTGATGCCTTCTAGGCTCGCTTTCTCAATGTATTTCTCTAAGCGTATACAGATACTCAGGTCAGTTCAAAAACAAAGTAGCTTATAGCTAGAAACACCTTCCCTAAATATATACTTTGTAACCTACACTTGCCCTTTTTCCATGAGCTCTTTGTTTGAGTGGGTTTAGGAGTAAAACATTCTGCTCCCATGTCAAGGATTCTCACTCATCTCTAAACAGTATACGTTCATGTACAAAAGTAATTGGCAATCAGTTAACTATCAGGAGACTTGACCTCGAAGTCATGCTGAGTGTTTGAAGGAGGCTGATTAATTGCAGATAGAGCAAACGTTCTGAAACCTTAACCAGATGAGAATATTTACTTCATGTGACTCATATGTAAAACATGCTTAGACCAGCATTTCAGGAGAGCTCTCTGATCAGAGCTCACTCTGTCAACTTTCAGAAAGTCATTCAAAGAAAGAAAGAAAGAAAGAAAGAAAGAAAGAAAGAAAGAAAGAAAAAGAAAGAGGAAAATATCTGAGGTGTGTTTCTAGATGTATTCTGCTCCCAGCAGCTGCAAGACACCCAGTTCAACCTGAGATGAATGTAATAGTACTTGGTAAATCCCAAAGACACAAGAAAGATCCAGAGGTGGAAAGAATGCCAGACTCTCACACATGGAGTTTGCATTATTTTAGTGGCTAAAATCACCTTCTGTGTTGAGGCTTATTTTCCGTGCGAGCTAGAGCTATAAATGACTGAATCATAATGATGCTATTGGATGACAAGAGTTTAATGATTTCAAATTACGAGAAGTGCTTATATTGCCACCTGCTGGGCTTCACTGATTCACGAGCAAACAAAGCAGATCGGACAATTTCTTTCCCAAATGTGCACAACAGTTTTTCAAATGTCTCTTGCAGATACAGAGTGGTCAATCATTTCAAGTTGAATGAGCAGACAGTGACACACACACACACAAAACCACATGTGTTAATGCCTCCAGCAGACTACTCTTCATGAATTTATACTTAGGCCCATTGTCTTTTGTTAAAATTGAAGTAAATCTGTTTTAAGGTGCAGGTTTGGTAGCTGTTACCACACGTGAATGTATCCATTTAAAAGTGGGTATAAAATATATTTGGCATACTGAATGGTGGGGTGTTCTTGTTGCACTGCAGTATCTAATACTGTAGAGACGGGGTAACGTCAAATAGAGGAATGCACTGGCTTGGTTTTTGTTTGTTTGTGTCTTTGTTTCTTGAATAATTGATGTCTCCTCTATGCTAAATATCCAGGTTGGATGTGGCTTTGAGCAACTTGGTTTAGTGGAAGGTGTCCTTGCCCACAGGAGGGAGTTTGGAACTAGATGGTCTTTAAGGTCCATTCCAACACAAATCTTTCTGTGATTTTATGATTCTCTGAATAATTCAGACACTACTGTAGTTACACAAATATTTGAGACTGCTCTTTGTGCTACTGTAAGTTTAATCAAGTTTCAAAATGTAATCAGCTATCTTAATGCAGTTTATAGTTTAGTATCATTTTATGCAAAGCAGCACATCTACAAGAAGATGTACTTGGCATAACATAAGCAATGGCCAAAGTCAGTTACAAGTTTGCAGCAATACAAAATGCTTTTCAAAAGCATTTCTCTGTTCTGTGTATGGCACTCCATAACTCTCTAGATTTAGAAAACTCATGAAAGTGGAGACTAGTAGAAAACTGCTGCATATGGGGACTCTGCCATTAAGATATCAAATGTGCTGTAATAATAATACTCACTCTTCTACTGAAATAGCTTTTAGGAAACAAGTGAAATTAAATCTAAGGAGACAATATATTTGGGGAAATTTTGAATATAATATTTCTTTGGATGGAAGAAAAAAAAACGTGGCAGAAGATATTACTTTTGAAACACAAGGACAACCTTGTAGAAATAGTTCAGTCCCCTGTTTTTTATCCTATAACCGTGTTTGCTCCCTTCACCATTATGCTGTTGAATAGGAACAAACAAACAGCTTCCTAAAACTGGTAAAACATCCAGCCCTAAAAATGATCAGCTTTCAGTTGTGTAATTGTTTTGGTTCTCCCAGCCTCAGAACAAAGGATTTACAAATGCTTATTCAAGTTTTCTGGGAAAACATGCAATTGGAAAAAAAAAGAAAAAAGAAAAAAGAAAAAGAAAAGTTTCACATATAAGATATGTTTGGCATTCTTCAAAGGGTTCTGGCTTGCTCTTGATCCTAGAGTTACGGTAATGCATGAGAAATGCAACATGACTGGGAATAGCAGGTATATTTTTAAGGAGTTTAGAACCTGATTCCCAAGAATTAACATCATGCATGCTGAAAAATGTGCCTGCAAGCAGAGTGTACTAGCCTATTTGGACTATGAAGTTTAGACTGCTTTCAGTGTCAGATTTTGCTAAGTTGAAATTAGTTGGACATGTGAATATAATGCCACAGTCTGTAGCATAACCTTGTTGTTGGTCAGCTTCAGTTACAGCCTTTCCTTTCAGAAAGCTGCAAATCTCCTGGCTGGCCCAAGCAGAACTGATCAGAAACATCTGTATAACCAAAACGTAGAAAAGCAGAGGGTATGTCCTGGAACTGTGGTCTCAACAACTGCCATCCTTTTCCTGCTTCACTCTTTGTTCATGGCCAACACCTTGCTTGCATTGGAGACCCCCATTACTTATGTCAGCTCAGCTGGCTTTTCACAATTGTTTTCACCAATGAGGAGAGCAAAGTTTTACCATCCCTTCATGCAGATTTTGACAATGAACATTTTCTCTAGATGTCTCTGCAAGGGCCAGTTCCATTTTACTGGGGACTCAGAATGGTATGGCAGCTTTTGCATGCCAAAGAGTAGCTATTTCTTAAGGTTGTTTTAAACTAAATATCTGTACCATCCGTGCAATTATACTGACCAAAGTTTTCTATGCAATTTTCCTTAAAAGAATGAAAATACTTAATAAAAAGTAAATTTGAGAAGAAACTATGAAAGTCTAGACCACAAGTGAGCCAACCAAGTTACCAAGCAAAACAACCATTTGCAGGGAGAAGTGTTGCAATCAGGTTTTAGGCATGAATACAACTGCAGAACTCAAATGGTGGATGATACGGACAGATGGAGGCTATAAACTGGACTAAGGAAACTCAAGAAGAAGGAAAAAAAATAAATAAAACAGAATAAGGACTGTGTTGTGTTAAAATTTGGCTTCAGAAAACTATGAGTTGATCTTTCCCTGTACCTGGGGCTGGACTGCTAGAACTGTGTTATAAAGCACCAGCTATTAAGGGCAAGAGTCTCTTGAGGTTTTTGAAATGCTGAGAATCCCCCAGACTTGTCTGGAATGTGCTGTTGTCCACTGTGCACCCTGGACACGCAAGTTAGCACTAGTTCTCCTGGCCTGGGGTCACTGACAAGGCACCTCAGGACTTATGTTACCACCTCCACCTCCCTGCACACAGTTTTTCATTACAATAGTAGAGTCTACCAAAGTCTGAGAGGGTCACACTCAGGAAAAAATGAAACTATAGCTCTGAGAGGACTCCAGAAATGTTTCCTTATTTCTAGTAAGAAATGTCAAGACATCTGTAACATATATGTCCTTACTGTGAACTGTATGGGATAGAAGCTCCCTTCATGCTTCTCTCTTAGGGATCAGAGAATCACTGAATCACAGAACAGCTGAGGCTGGCAGGGACCTCTGAGGATCATCCAGCCCAACCTGCCTGCCAAGAAGGAGCATCGAGAGCACGTTGTGCAGGATGGCATCCAGGTGGGTTCTGAATGTCTCCAGAGAAGGAGACTGCACAGCCTCTCTGGGCAGCCTGTCCCCGTGCTCTGCCACCCTCACAGTACAGAAGTGCCCCCTCATATTCAGCTGGAACTTCTGCGTTCCAGGTTGTGCCCCTACCGTTGTGCTTCAGTTTGAGCAACAGCTCACTCTGTCACTGAGACACCTTACAGTTACGGGTTTAAGCACAGCTGGGTCTCCGGGGGTAGGTAAGCACCCCTCCCTTGACTGCGGTCTCACAGGTGAAGTAGAAAGGCCTCTCCAGGCCGCCTCGTATCATAGCCACTTTTTAATTATCTTTCTGAGGCTAATCTCTCCAGCATTCAGCTCAGCTTCACAGACCATAACACATGGCAGACACTAGAGGACCCGCAGATACTTTCCATTGACTATTTCGGTAGAGCTGAGTTCAGCTAGCCTCGGTGTCCTTACTTGTCTTTCTGAAGCGTATACCAGATATTCTGGAAATGTTATTGGGTAACTTTAATGACACATCAGTGAAGAGGTTGGTAACTAGTGAAAACATGCTTCTGGATACCAGGTCACCAAAGGTGGAAAGGCTTTTAAAAGGTATTCATGTTTCAGTTTCTACTTTTTACTTGCTACCATTGTAGTCTTAACTACCTAATTCAGATACCTTTGGCTACTCATATTTCTCAGACTTTTGCAAATATATTTTTTTTCCTTGTCCTGAAGACTTATCAGGTAGGTTCTAGTCCTATAGTCACTGCTCTCTTCTCAACCCTAGACAGATTAGAGCAATTTTCCCTGAACTTTAGATGTCAGAAGTTTTCTTTTTCTAAGAACAATAGATTTAGGAATCTAGTGCCAATAATGCTCTGTGCACCTCAGGAGCTGAGATGGACTGAGGAGCAGGTAAGACGCCGAAGAGCAGCATGTGAGAACACAGACGTGCTTTACACAGAATGTCCCTGCTCCAAACATTTAAAAACCAAAACAGGCAAGATAAATGCAGGATGGAACAAACTGATAGAAAAGAGCCTAGCTGTCTCCAAAGGCTATGCCACTACCGTAATTAAAATTTTAAAAAATCTTAGTTTGTCTTAGAACTAAGTAGCTAAAGACAATCAGTAAGTTTGTCTTCAAAGAAAAAGGTAGAGAAAAAGGGATACAGAGGAAATAGCTGGAAAGGAAGCAGAAAAAGCATGTGAAAGTTTTCAGGGAGGACAGAGTGAAGCTCAGGGTAAAGAGACTCTGCCAGTAGTGAATAGGATTGCAAAAAATACAGTTTTCACTGATGAGGAAATACCCAGAATGAAAAGCCATGTCCCCACCTTCTGTCACTCTTGGTTACAAAACGTCCTCAGGCAACTCTTGAGAGGGTTTTCCAGGCTTGTAATTTCTGTTTTCTGGTGGAACTTGTGCACCAACTGGATGTTTATGCTGTATGACCCTACTGTCTTGTTAAGCATGGCATCTCTCCAGATATAGAAAACTTACTTGAGATCACTTTGACATAATATAGAAATACAAAATTCAGGAAGCTGTCACTCTGAGAATGAAGCAAAACCAACCACCTGGGCAGACAGGGGCCCTGAAGGAAACACTGATTCAAATGAGAGCCTCCCCTGGATTCCCTGTGCAGCGATCAGCTACCTGATTTGAGAAACAGAAACAAACCTAACTTGCAGCAATGGAATTCTATTGTTAAGGAAACAAAAGCCATGAAGGTTTGCATAGCATCCTAAAAACCTCCAAGAAATAATTGAATTAAGGCACACACGTCTCAATATCTTATCAACCCCTTGCTGTTCTCGGCCCATCCATATCCCTATGCCAGTGGGGGACTCTTCAGTGAGAGCAGTATCGATTTTTCTGTTCACAAAGACTTAACCAAAACTTAAGCATAGGCATTTTCGGTGACCAGGAGGTAATACTGAAAGCACGATTTTCATACAGTCCCATGTTTTTTTCCAGGTCTACGCCATGTAGAACCCACAAGGCTTGGTAGGTTCCTTGCCACCACTCAAATAGAAACTGACATTGCATTTACAAACTTTTTTGTTCCTCAGGCTACCAAGTGCTGATGGTCTTTAAGAAAAAGAGTGTATGAAGCCCTTTTATGAAGGCCTGCTAGGCAGTTTTTGGTACTGCCCTTGAAAATGTGGGACCTTTTAAGGCTTACATGGCAACTATAGGACTGAAGTATTGTCAACTTGCTAAATTATACCACTTTACATATAATCCTTACCTGTAGTTAGGACTGATTTCACTAATATCCGGTTTTTAAGGTCTGCGACTGAACTCATTTATGTTTCTAAGTTCTTCAGGACTGCTTTTCTAAAATGCCTGTTTCTTGAATTTGAATGGTAGGTTCCACAGGCTGAATAAAAACAGTCAGGGATTATGTCTGCAGTCTAATAGTGGATGGTCGCTTGTTTTCTAATGTGAATGAACTTTGCTTCTCAACTCACATTCTGACTTTCTGTACATTTTGCCCAAGAATAGTTTTAGCTCCTATCAGCACATTTGTAGCAAGCTAAATGGAATATTGTTGTTTTTGAAGTACTGGAAAACATTTTTCAGCTCTTTAAATGTAATGTGCCAGTAGTAAACACAGGATGGAGCTGGGAGTCACTGTGAAACAACTGGATGAGATAAGGTTAAGTGACAAATTACCAAAGTTCAGAAACAAAGGAGCTAAAGTAGCTCAATTTCTCATTTCCTTTCCCTCTTCTGAAAGAAAAGAAAAAAAAACTCTGAATGATGCCAAGCAATAATAAAAAATGCTTTGTAAGATCTTATTTTAACTTCATTGAGAGCAATCCATGAAAGCACTATCAGTGTTTTTCCCCCTGCACAAATCTTGCCACAGCACTCACCATCACTCTCAGCCCAAACTCACATCAGGATCGGTGAACGCAGCAGAAAAGCCTGTGGCAGAGAAACTTGGAGAGTGACAGTGATACCTTGGTAGTGTTTGCAATGGGATGATTTGCTCTCCCATGTCTTTCTGTCTTTAGATATGTTTCATGGCTTTCTGTCTCTAGATATGTTTTGAAAATTGTTGCACCAACGGGGGGAAGGGCATGTCACATCCTCCAAGCTCCCTCTGAGGTTTGTTGCCTCCTGCTGAGTTCCTGCGTGCTCTTGTCTCCCCATCAACCCTCACAGCCCAGTATTATCTCACCTCTGAGCGTGGTAGGGCTTCCTGTTTCACAGATCCCATCTTAAATTCAGGGCTCAGCTGCAAAAATGTACGGGCAGAGACAGCTCTCACTTTGACAAATCTTCATTTTGCTCCCTTGAAAACTGACAAGGAGAACTATTTCAGACTTATGGTAGAAGCCCTTAGGTGCAGGCACATTTCTGGGCAAGACACGCCACTTCAGTAAAAGTACGGTTAATATCAGTACTTTTGTGAGTGTTTATAATAATTCTTCTTAGCTTGTGGAGCAGATTTTATTGCTTTTGGAGGTTATAATCCAGAAAAGTAGACAGGAAAAGAATTTACAATGAAATATGGAAAAACTCTTCTGGGTAAAATTTCTGACAAAGCTAGTCACTGGCACCCCGAGTCCAACCTTCGGAACGACACAGGGACTCTGGCAGCTGAACCTGACTGAAAGCTGAGCTGCTCAGTGTTTAACGCCAGACTGCACAGGGGGTGTTATTCCCTTTAAAACCATTTTTGGTCTTGAAGTGACCGCAATGGATCTTGATGACACAGGCAGATGTAGTCAACAAACGCTTTTCACGTCTGAAAACAAACAGAGGGGTCTCAGACGGGGAAGAGGGGACACATGACATTCATAATGCTCCAGTCACCAAGCCACTCTTCAGTGGGCCAGCACCTGATGTGAATTACAGCAGCCTAGGAGTTCTTGCCGCGTACGCTGCCAACAGCTCCTGGGAGCTGGTCCAGCAGTCACAAACCACTGCCCCTCTCCTCTCCTCAGGTCACTTGCCTTCTCCCAGGCAAACGGCGGAGGAATGGTCCCAGTCCAGCTCTGCTGGTGACTCTCCTCACATGGGAGATGCTAACGAGGACGGATCTGCAGGGTTTGTACAGTTTTGTGCTGTAGAGCAGAAACTGAACCTTTGATTTCTGAAGATAAGTATCTTCAAACAACACAGTTTTCATTCTGCAGATGAAAGGGCTGCTGAGGTGCCATCGATTGTTTTGGAAATTATTTTCACCAAAGAATGCTGGTATCTCTCCCAGTCTGAATTAAGAGTCCTCCACGGCTCGAGCCAAGAGTGTTCCTCTTAATAACCAAGTAACAACATTACTCCTTGTTTCACTTACAACACAAGTCACACAGCTTGACGGCTTGGAAAGGAAAAAGCTTCTACCCATATTTCACTTAGTGTGAATGAGGACGTCCATGATATTTAACACTTAATCTGATTTGTGTAAGTGCAGTACTGAGTGTGAACACTCCGGTAAAAGTCCCACTGGTCACACAGTATGTCCGAGATACCTCTAGGGCTTTAAGCCTGGAGGTGAAAACACACATAAGATACAGTTTAGTTCATGATATCAGGAAGCACTTATTAGTGGTTAACAACTTGTACTGGATTTTGTCATTCCTTTTGAATAACCTCACTGACTACTTAATAAAAAACTTCAAACTGAAATAGCAATGAAAAGTGCTCTCTGCTCTACCTTGTTAAAGTGAGTATTACTTCCTTCATGTTTAACCTATCACTGAGGTGTTTTGGCACTGATTCTGCTGTGTAACATAACAGTGTTTTTCACAGTAACACATCCAAACATCTTCCCCAATGCTTTCTTGTATAATACCTACCCTTTTTGCCCATACTGACACGCTCTTTTGGTCACATTTAGCACAGAGAGCAGGGTGGTATCTCTTATTCCATCCATTGAACACTCCATGCTTCATTTGGCTTGACATGTTTTATCAGGTTCATGAGAAAGATGTGGTCCTCTAACTTACAACTTTCGGCATGATTGGTTAATCTAGCGGAGGGCAAATCCCACTGTTGGTATCATTCTTAAACAAGAAGTGATCCAAGAGGAGTGCCCTTTTGGGGTGTTTTCTAAAACAGCCAGCCCCTGCTTCAGCCCTATGGGGATGGATCCCTCTCTATGGGGATGTTTCATCTGCGGCAGTCACAGGCTTCAGGAACTGCACTGCCTCACAGGGGTCTGAGCGCTGGGGTGCTGCATGGAGTTACACTCTGTTTGGAGTCAATGAACTGTCTTGTGACTGATGACAAGGAAAAAAAAAAATAGACAAAGCCCAACAACAATGGAGCTGCTTAGGTTCTTTGATTACTGAAGTTCAGCTGGAGGTCCTTACACTGACTAGACAGGTCTTTGATGGAAGGCAAAAATTGAGAGCATTATTCAAAAACAATTTTCCTGACCACCATCACTTGGTTTTGCTTCCACTGAAAATTCAGTCCTCATCAGAACTAAAAGATTTCCTAAAAGTTTTCTGAAGTTTCAGTTTCTGAAGCAGTAGGTGCATTCACTGAGAGCAGCATTTGCAGCCAAATGTGCCTGTTGACAAGGAAGCTCCTGACAGTGAGCCATCATCTCTCCCAGTCTCACAGATCTGTTGAAAAGCAAGACCACAAGATGGATCCCTGTAGGATAATGCCTTGAGGATCTCTGCAGTGAAAAACCTCCTGCAGCCATGGCTCATTTCTTTCTGTCCCTTACTGAATACCAAAACATGGCACATGAGTCAGGAAACGCATGCAGGAGGCACAAGTTCTTTCAAAGGCCCAGCCAGCTAAATCCAAAAGGCTGTGAGAGGAGCAGGGCAGATGCCCTGCTCTACATGTTGCATTTGATCAACAGAGATGAGGACATCACAGCAAATAAAAAACAACCTGGGAGGATCCTTCCAGAACAGGAAGGAAAGCACAGGAGCAGGAGTGAGAGGGTGATATTTAACATGACTTTCAAACATTCTCTATGCCAACCCTCTCAAACTGTGTTTTCAAGGTGATGCTACCTGAAAACCTGAAACGAGGAAGCATATTTGCTACTGTTGGGCTCAATATCACTGTATTTGACATCACCCTGCAGTAACAACCGCTGGTTTTACTCTGGCAACTTTTGGATCATGCGATTTAACAGCGCACTGCAGTTTTTATGCCCATGGCTCTCCAGCTGGATTTTATTTCTCCTGTAGTTTGGTTGAAAGATACAAGTGCATGAGTGTGCCTTCATGCCTACACACACGGGGGGCAGGGGGTGGGGGAACATGCATGCGTAAGTATGTATGTGTGTCACATCCACTTTATGTTGCAGGTTTCGGTTTACAGGACTTCTGGTGTACGATCAGTCTGTCTGGAAGGAAAGTACGCCCACAAATATCACATGGAACAAGCTGGTTCTGGGCGCTGATCCAGGCAGCCTCATTTAAAGCATCAAGATCATAGAAACCTTTGGCTGGAAAATTAAAAAAGAAAGTATCAGTTTTCATTCTGGAGACCCACATTCAACTCTTTATGGAAAATATTTTCAGGAAATACCTGTTGACTGAGCCTTTCAGTTTAACCAAACCATATTGCTTTTCCAAATGAAAAAGAAAAAAAGAAAGAAGTAAAAGAGTAAAAAATATATAAAAAAGACTCTGCTTTTTGTCCCAGGGGTTGAATTAAATTAACTTCAAACTGAATCACTCTGTATTGTATGAGACTACAGAGAAAACATCATGCTGTGTGTTATGATATGCATTCTCTACTAATTATTAACATCTTTGTATACATACTATTATCAGCAAATTTCACTTTTTGGCTTTACTTCAAATTCTGTTTAACAGGCATGTGTTATCTGACTGTGGCAATGAGGGGGAGTGTATCATACTTGAGAATATGCTCTTTGTACTGCTTTGGACAGGGGGGTCGATTTTCTTCCATTGAAGCCTATGCGAGTTTTGCCAATAACTGGAGTAAAGCTTAGGTAAGCCTACAATCTCACAGACAAAACCTACAGCTCTGCATAGCCGCAGCTTCCAGTGAGGTCATTGCACTGATGCACCCATTGTCACCTGCACACTAACCCAGTCTTACCCTCAGTTATTTTCCACTGCAGGAAGAGTGACTGCTCAAAGCTCAGGAGCATTCTTTACACATTTACCTCAGATGTATTTTTAAGATTGTATTTCAGTATAAAAAAAATCTTGCTTACTTCCATCTTGAAATGGCCTTGCACAGTATTGCTTCAAATGGATTTCCAAAAGGGAAGGTAGTTTTAGAGTCTCCATTTGAAGTTCATGAAGAAAAAGATCTACATGGTTTGATGTGAAGATGTGTTTGATTCACCCTTTCCAAAAAGTGTGACAATACAGAAAAAGACTAAAAAATTGTTTTTGTCTTTGAACTCTTAGCAGTACACAATCTTAAAAGAAAAGGATTTGTGCATTTAAAAATATTCCATGGTTTCTGTCATTGGCACATGATAGAGTTCTTCATTAAAGACCCATACAGTTTTAATATGATTCATATCCAATGGTTCACATAACCACAATAAGCCTTAGATCTCTTAATATGCCTGTTCCTAATGTTCTTTTTGTTAGAAGAGCAACCAAGTAAAGTTTCTTTTCTTGGCTGAGACAAATATCCCTTTTGCTTGCAGGAAATGAATGTGTATTTTCTGTACTTTGGAAAGTTTATCGAATATATAAAAAAAAATAAGAGAGAGAGAGAGAGAAAGAAGGAAAGAAGGAAAGAAGGAAAGAAGGAAGGAAGGAAGGAAGGAAGGAAGGAAGGAAGGAAGGAAGGAAGGAAGGAAGGAAGGAAGGAAGGAAGGAGAAGAAAGAAAGAAAGAAAGAAAGAAAGAAAGAAAGAAAGAAAGAAAGAAAGAAAGAAAGAAAGAGGAAGGAAGGAAGAGAGGAAGAGAGGAAGAGAGGAAGAGAGGAAGG
>CM021763.1:65710741-65734425 GCA_011075105.1 Heteronetta atricapilla
AAAGAAAAAGAAAGAAAGAAAGAAAGAAAGAAAGAAAGAAAGAAAGAAAGAAAGAAAGAAAGAAAGAAACTTTCTCATTGCAGGCATGTGTTAGGCATTCCACAAACAAAACACTGGGTAATCAGGGCAGCGGTTGTCTTCCTGTGACACTTGAGTTTTCAGAAAAAGATTTATGTAGGTTATAAAAAGTTTTATGTAAGCAGTTAATATTTCTGAGCTTTTTTTTGAACACTGCCAGTTCCATTCAACACCAGGGGTAACCCCTCCTCCTTAAACTGAGAAACTGAGAGACATGCAGTACGTGTATGTGGTCTGAAGGTCAGTTATAGCATTTACCAGATGATCGAGAGTAAGTCTTACGGAAAAAGAACAACACAGATTATTTTCTCGAGGCCAGGAGCATGAGGCAACCGCAGGGGGAACAGTTTTAGCTCAAGCTACAGAACCGATCAGACTTGCATCAGCAAGCATTCAGGGACAGATGCTGGAAGCAGGTCAGTGCTCCCTGGGGAGCTGTGGGCACACAGCACCTCATAGGAGATGTGTGGCGCCTGATATGACTCATTGCATAAATGAGACAATTTTCTGATTCATATCTGGGAGCCTTCTGCTGGATTGTTCTCTCAAAGAACAGTTGTCTTTCTGCTTCCACTCCCTCAAAATAAGAATAGCATATTTCAAAATAACCTGAATTGTCCTTTTGCATACTCCTCTTTCAGATGGAATTCTCATTTTCTCCATCTTTCTTAACACATAACATGTGTAATTAAAAAAAAAAGCCTAACAACAGAAACAGCAAATACAATTGAAACGTCTTTTGAACCTATCTTTTCCTGCAGATTCAACTCTGTTGCTTGGCATCTGTTAACCAAGCCTCGGTTCGATACTGTTTGAGCTGTAACTGTTTTGTACAGATGACTAGTGTCTCACCAGTCCTGCTTTCTTCCGTGTGTGTCTTCTGGGGACATATTTCTTCGTACTGCTGTAAACTGATCTAGTGTATGACTCTTTCCCAGTGAACTGGAGGAGAAGTTATCTATTTTTCCAGACATTAAAGGAAACTGTGGGAAATCATGGAGAATAAAAATAAAAAGTGGGTGAATTAACTGCCTGTGAGCAAGTTGTCCAAACCTGGCACAAAGTATCTCAGAACTGCTGGCAGGCCCAGGGAAAACATCCAGCTGAACTGAAATAACTTTATGTGGGAATGGAGAGGTCTTGGGAGCAGCTTCCAGGCAAAGCACAGATAAGATTTCATTTTGGTCCTACCATGAGCACACACCTCTGGGATACACAGAGGAGCCAAGCTCTGTGAGGTGTTGGGGATCAGCTGTTGCATTGTTTTGAACAAGTGGGAGCTAGCCCTCTTACAAAACCGAACCCAAAGCACAAATACACATAATCAGCAGAAAGAGAAAGTTCTTCTTACACTACATATATTTTTCCCATTATGTTTATATCATAGTGTATCACAAAGTAATCTTCTCAGGCTGTTTAATAAAAAAGGACCAATGACATCCACTGGATGTTCATTGCAGAAGACTGCATTTTTATCTATACACGTATTTTAACAACAAAAAAAAAAAACTAGAGTATATGTATTTAGGTAGTGTTTAAAAATACCTCATTTTCTACCACTCCTCATCCATTTGAATTGTATTTCTTATTTCACCACAGAACTCCTGTTTTCACGGTCACCTACTATTTACCTTTGGGTAAGTGCTAGTGCTGTGCCTTTTTTACAGCTAGCAGCACAGGTGTAAAACCTGGCTGAACTATCAATCCCAGTGCTGCCTGAGGGATATTTTCTTTAAATGACGGTATGCGTCAAGTCTGCACGTTATTCTTGGATCCCGCTGCTCATTTTGAAATGTGCGTTTCTGCAGTTTTGAAAGAACTCAAAAAGTAACGATGTAGTGGTTAGGCAGGTTGCTAGTATTTTTGTTTTTGATTCAGAAGATACTGACACATAAAGAGAACCATCCCTGGAGGCACGTCCCACAAAGCAACGACTACTTTTATTTCTCCTGGATGGAGCACAAAAAGAAAATAGGATACTTAACAGAAAGCTTAAAACACACCGTGATGAATACCTTCCATTCAGACTAAATGGGTGGAAGAAGTAGCTGCAAACTGCTAAACTAGTGCTTAAATGCTTAAATTTCTTTTTTTTTTTTCTTCCCCCCACTTCCTTCCCTTGTTTCCTGTTCGGTCTGCAGCTTACCTTGTATGGGATTGACTTCAGGCTTTTTGGGCTCTGGCCTCCTCAAGCGCTTGGGTAGCATGTCATTCTCTTGGTGCCACTTTTTCAGGCACTGTGGCTCATGGATACTAATAGATGTTGTTCCATACTCACGGCCACATATGTAACAAATCACTGTTGGTGGCCGTCTTACCACTCGTGCCTGCAAATAACAAGTGTAAGGACGGGTAAGCACTGTTTTCAACATTAATTCTGAATCAGAACAACTTTGAATTAAAACAAGTGTGTATGTTAAAAACTGGTCCATTCATGTGAACTCGCTGTGAATGTTTCTGTCAGTTTTGTTACCTCTGGATTCAGCCTTGGAGCTTGTAGGGGGGACGCTGCCTCATAAGCTGGCCATTTGGAACGGGTAGGCTCCTTCTGCAGACACTGGGCTGAAAATTCGTGTGTGTCACCTAGTTAGTACTTAGCTACATAGATTTTAGCTCTTTTATTTCCCACCATCACATTCACAGAAATGCTGACTCTTCACTTGCAGAAACAGCCCCTCTACTTGATCGGATTGCTGCAGCACAGTAACCATTTTAAACATCAAAGCCTTTTTTTTTTTTTTTTTAATCTATCAAACAGAAGTAGCATGGCCAGCAGCAACAGAAGCTTCCTCAGCTGAACTGCTGATACGCACATCCAGCAGGAAAAAGCCCCCATTCAAACATCGTGTCTGGCCTTACCATCTCCCTTAAGCTGGACAGTGAAAGCAGCTGCCTCAGGCTTGTGATTCTGGTCCCTAACACCGTGTTACTTCTATTACAGATCAGTTAGCCGGTGGAATTTTTGGCCTTGAAGGATTAAAACTGATCCAGGACATTTCAGTATGGGGAGAAAAAGGAACTGTTTCTTGTTTATCCCAAAGACTTCAGTGTGAATTTTGCCAGTGATTTCAGAGAGGGCAGAGCTAGGCTCCAAGCAAGTCATTGTTCCTGCACCGCAGACCTGCTTTTGTTTGCAGGAAAAAAGAGCTCAACAAAAAGACAAAAAAAAAAGAAAGAAAGAAAGAAAGATCCCTCAAACCCAAGGCCCACAAATGCACATTCTAGGCTTGAAAAATATATAATTACTGTGGTATTGCAGATTATGGACTTGACTGTGTCTTTAGGCATGTCCTGCTCTAGGCGTGGTGTCAGCACCAGCCCTGCTTCAGGAGTAGTGTGAGGCAGAAATGTGCTGCAGAGACAGGACCTTGAGACATGGTGAGGGTTCTTGCAGCTGTCACTGTTTTCTTCACTCCTGCCTGCAAAGTGCCAGTAAGAGACAACCTTCTCCCTGTCCTCTTAAAGGTAGGGGGAGAGCGTGCCAGACCAAACACGGGAGGCCTTTCTTACTCAAACACGGGAGGTGGGGATTTCATTTTTTCCTCTGTGTAAGACAAAGCATAAGCAGTTCCAGTATTTATGACTCTCTCTGTCAGCCCATCAGTGTATTCAGGAAAGTCTGGGCAGCTCTTCTCGCATTTATGCTACAGTCTGAAAATGTCATTAGAGAATAATCTGCATCTTTCTTTCCTGTAACACACATGTAAACTCAATTACATGAAGAAATACTACTCTACAAAGTGTGTTTTTGCTGGGAAAAATTGGGCTTTGTCTGGAAAGTTCTCACATAGAAATGAAATATAACTTACCCAAAGACAGTCAATCTGAGTACTTTTTCACCTTCTTAACTTTCAAATGCAATTTCCTTAGTCATTTATGATAACAAGATAATTTAAATACGAATGCGCAACCGTCTCTTCCTATTTACAGCTGAATACAGCAACTGCCGATTTAGGAGTGCCCTTTAACTTTTCTTTTTCAACTTTCACCAAGCTCCTTCCTTCAGAACTTTACCTAGCTCTTGTCTGATTTGGAGATACGACTCCGGGTCCCGACAGGGATAGTGAGTGGTTCTCTGCAGGCTCCAAAGAGGGTTGGATGAGGACACTGAAGCACAAACTGTTGAGGTTAGAGGGCTCATTTCAGTGTGCATGCTTGTTATGCTTACGGTGTTTTAGAAGTAGTTTTCTAAAAAAGAGTGCAAACTGTAAGAACACCAGGAGCAGATTTTCTTTCCCAGTTTCCATTAGCTATGCTCCTGCTGTTCAGTAAAACCGCTGATTTACTGGATGCGAAGTGGGACAGATCGGTTTGACTTACATTCAGTATGTAGGGATGCTTTTTATGGCACCAGGATGGTAAAAAGCAATCCTAGAACAAAAATGAAAATCAAGCTTGCTTGGCCTTCACTGCTGTAATCATTTCCACTCTATAGAGCATTATAACAAAAACAAATGCGTAGGTTCAAGAAGACTTAAGGTCCTGATATGACCCAGGTGAAAAATCACTTAAAAATAAATATTCAAAATAAATTTAAAAGAAACACTGAAAATCACTGTTGAAATCAAGTGTTTTTCATCTTAAAATATTTCCCCAGTGGATGTATAGAGTGTATTATCTCTGACTGCTTCACTCAAATTAGTTACTCTTCCACTAAAGCAATTGTAATGTTTCACTGCTAAACAGCTGCCACAGGCCCACAAGACAAAACCAAGTCTGGTGCAACCTGAATACGTTTCCACAGCCCGCCAAGATGGGCTTTCTGACAGTTCCACCTGAAAACCTAGAGACTGGATGAGCAGTCCTGTGATCCCTCCAGATCCTGACAGAGTTAGTAGGTGGGTTTTATGGTGCAAGTGAAGAAAATCAGGCCTGCAGCTAAACAGAGGATTCTCTTTTCCAAGCTAATCAGTTGAGACTGATTCAATGCTAAATCCTATTTGGTGGAAAAAAAATGATTAAGAAATCTGCTCAAGTAGAAGGTATCTGTTTTGTAACTTTCACAATTAAAAACTGCAGAAACAATAGCATAAACTAAAATTAATTCAAAGAATCAGATCACTGTAAGGATGGAATGACTTTTTCCAGAGTTTGAACCATCACCACATACTAAATTACATACACAAATCCTTCTCTGCAAATACATGCATGGTGAAACAAAACAAAACAATACCCCCCCCCAAAAAAAAAGAAACCCACCAAAAACCTGAAGAAGAATACTACACTATTACTACAGTTGTAGTAATAGTTCATTCATTGCTAAGCTGTGGAATCCTAGGTATGATATGCTTTATCTGGAATTTCTACAGCTGATCATATTTATCCTTCATTTTTTTTTCTCTTCAGTGTATCCCTACCCCAAATGTCACATCTGGAGGCCTGCAGTTTGAAACTAAACTATTCTTGGAATCACCACAATTTTCCAACCCAAACTACTCACAGGCCAGTGGCTGGGCTGTCTGCTCCCAGCTTTGTTTTTCACTTTTAAAAAGGGTAGTAAGAAAGGTCTGTTCCTGAGGACATGTGTTCTTATAAAAATACCTACAAATACCTCATCGTGCAGTTAGGCTTTCCTCTGGTGCCTCAGTATTTTCTTTCTTCTCCATGACTGCTAAGTATGCCTGTGTTACCATGAATGAAGTCATTTTACTCAGAGTGCTACAAAATGGTGTGTTTTCAATAGACCTGGCATTACTTGAGGTTAGCCCCAAGCTGCTGTTCTGGTGTTACGTGAGGTCAAACCTTCCCATACAGAACAAAGCTTTTAATTTCTTCTTAAGCATATCCAGCAAGAGTGGCTCCCAAGCTCCCCTCCATAAATATTTGTCATCCAGGAATAAAAGTCACCTCCCATTTGTTATTTGTTTAATTGTCCATGTATTTAAATGGGAGGAGGGGAGGCCTCCAGATCTAGGTCACAGCGCTCATCACAAGCTTGACTTGCCCAAGGAACACAGGTTCAGAAAATAAGATTGGCATAAACATGGAGTAACGGCATCAGGCTGCATAAAGCAGCCTTTTCCAGACACTCCTCTCTGAAAAGCAAGAGGCATTTTGCAGCAGTGACAGGGGCAACCTGTGGAGCAGCTCTCAAGACCATCCGAAGGAGCATTTCACAGCCTCTGTCCCACCACAACAGCAGACTGATGTCAGGACTGGTCATGTGCCAAGGTATAAAATGACCTTGAACAACAAGGTGATTCTGCCTGACGATTATTAAAGGTTTTTAAAGATGCAACCCTACTGGAATCAGCAGAATATCCCATTTTGATCCTGATGTGTTACCTTTAAAAAAAAAAATAATAATTTTTTAAAAAAACAGTATAATGAGCACGGCATTTGTGTAAAAGTAGAAAGGCAGGAACTTCAATCACTAGCAGTGACGATATGCACTAAATTTAATTCAAAAAATTCTTTCACTGTCTATTCTCATCTACCCTCTGTGTTTTCCAGCATATCAACAACTGCCACAACTGAGACAAAGTCTATCATTTCCCATCCTCATTTGAATTACAGGGCTGATGAAGGTGTTTTCATTTTACGAAGTGAGTAGATGACTTTATGTTAGAGGAAGATGCAACATCAACATTTTGTTGTTACACAAGTTTGTAAGACTTGTCTTGTGTTAAAATGAATTACAGTAAAGGGAGAACACTAAAATCTTATTTTTAGGTACTCAACACGATAAGAAGAAAACAGCAGATGGCAGCACCAGACGCCAGTGACACATCTGATAGGATTTTAGGCTCAATGTTAGCACCCTATCTTGTCCAAAAAACTGTAAAACACACACCCACAGCAAGTCATTAATACTCTCTTACACAGGCAGTAGCACACTTTTTGGTCCATGCAGGAATAAAAAAAAGAAAAAAAAAAAAAAAACACATTCTGCTCTACCACAAGTCTGAGTTTCAATAGTTCCAGACATCACTTCCATTGCCTGAGGTACCACAGCAGAATCCAAACTGTAGGCAAGAAACAGGATTTCTGAGCTGACGTGATTCTGGAGACCCCATGAAGCACAGGCTGTTGTTTGTTCAGCGTGGTCTGACTCGACTCACTCAGATGTGTTTGTGTACTCGCAGAGTGAGGACAGTTAGCGGAAGCGACGTCTTAAGGAGGCTGCTGGGTGTCCTGCACTAAAGGCATTTAACACCAAACTGAGCCAGAGTTTCTCGGTAAGCTTTGGTCTGGCTGACCGTGCACTGGCTAAGGGAAAGATTTCTCCAGGATAGAGGCACTCAGACAAAAGTACCTGCAGCTGGCCAGAGACCCTCCAGCAGCCAGCAGCTCACACAGGAGTGGCTGACAAGGCAAGAGGGAAAAAGGAAAGACCCGGGTTACTATAAGCTGGTCAGTCTCACCTCTGTGCCTGCCAAGATCAGGGAACAGATCCTTCTGGAAACTGTACTAAGGCACGTGGAAAATAAGGAGGTGATGAGTGACAGCCAACATGGCTTCGCTAAGGGCAGATCGTGCCAGACAAATGTGGAGGCCTTCTACAATGGGGTTACAGCACTGGTGGGTAGGGGAAGAGCAGCTGATGTCATCTACCTCAACTTGTGCAAAGCATTTGACACTGTCCTCCATGATATCCTTGTCTCTAAATTGGAGATAACATGGATTTGATGGTTGGACCACGCAGTGGGTAAGGAATTGGCTGGATGGCTGCTCTCAAAGAACGTGGTCAACAGCTCAATGTCCAGTTGGAGGTCAGTGACGAGTGGTGTTCCTCAGCAGGCAGTACTGGGACCAGTGCTGTTCAACATCTTTGTTGGTGACATGGACAGGGCGATTGAGTGCACCCTCAGCAGGTGTGCCAATGACCCCACGCTGTGTGGTGTGGTCCATGTGCTAGGGGGAAGCAAGGCCTGGATAGGCTTGAGAGGTGGGCCTGTGAGAACCTCATGAAGTTCAGCAAGGCCAAGTGCAAGGTCCTGCATCTGGACCAGGGCAATCCCAAGCACAAATAGAGGCTGGGCAGAGAATGGATTGAGAGCAGCTCTGAGGAGAAGGACCTGGGGATGTTGGTGGATGAGAAGCTCCACATGAGCTGGCAATGTGTGCTTGTAGCCCAGAAAGCCAACCGTGTCCTGGGCTGCATCAAAAGCAGCATGGCCAGCAAGTCTAGAAAGGTGATTGTCACCCTCTATCCTGCACTTGTGAAGCCCCACCTTGAGCACTGCATTCAGCTCTGCGGCTCCCAGCACCAAAAGAACGTGGACCTATTAGAACAAGTCCAGAGGAGGGCCATGAGGATGATCAGAGGGCTGGAGCACCTCTCCTATGAACACAGGCTGAGGGAGCTGGGGTTGTTCAGCCTGAAGAGCAGGCTCTGGAGAGATCGTATAGCAGCCTTCCAATACTTAAAGGGGTCCTACAGGACAGCTGGGGAGGGGCTGTAAGGGAGTATGGTTATAGGAGAAAGAGTAATGGCTTTAAACTAAAAGAGCATAGATTTAGGTTGGATATGAGGAAGAAATTCCTTCCTATGAGGGCAGTGAAGCACTGGCACAGGCTGCCCAGAGAAGCTGTGGATGCCCCATCCCTGGAGGTGTTCAAGGCCAGGTTGGGTGGGGCTTTGAGCAACCTGGTCCTGAAGGTGTCCCTACCCACAGCAAGTTGGAAATGGGTGGTCTTCCAACCAACCATTCTATGGTTCCTTCCTTCCAACCTAAACCATTCTATGATTCTTTGATTACATTCAAAGTATTCCAGACTCAGTTGTTTTTTGTTTGTTCATCTTCATTTGTTTTCAGTTATTCTTCCCCTCTGATGTTTCACTGAATCAGGACTTTAAAAGAGGTGCTTAAATAATTTACTATCACATTGTCTGGGTCTGTTAAGGGAAACATGGACTTACCCAAATGTTTTTCTCCTCCAAGAAGCTTGCAAAGTCTCTCTATAAACTCACTGTGACTCTTTCCCTCATGAGCCCCCATGAGCACCGTATGAATTTACATCAGCCTACAGAAAACAGGGCTGGAAGCTGCTTTAACTATAACCCTTCATTAATCAGGAGTAACTGATGTAATTCCTGCCAGAACCAAAGCAAACTGCCATTTCATTCCACTAGCAATATATTTTAATAGAATTAATAAGCAGCTGAATAGCTGTTAGGGCAAGCAAATTAAAACCATTTGCTGGAAAAAGATGAAGACTGTGTACAGACCTTGTCTGTGCTCACAGAGAACAGCTGTCCCTCCATGAGCTTAGTGCTTTTCAACATCCTTTGACGTGTGGACCTTTCAAAAATTTGAACTGGAGGTGGACACCCTCATACAGACAGTTTAAATCAATGGAAGAGATGCGTTCTTTGGCTACTTCTTAGAAGAGGTCTTCCGATCCTGAACAGCCACTGCAATCACAGGATGTTTATTTCACTCTTCCCATACCCATCTCTGCTTTGAAAGTGTACCACTGTATAGACAGACAGCTTGAAAAATATTATTGAGTACCAAGAGAGAAAAAACGTCTTCCCTTCTTGAAAGTCATCACTAACTGTGAAGTCCTTTAGAGTCAATTACAAACTGTGAACTGTACAGCCTCGTTAGTAGGGCTGCAATTGAAAAACTTACTGATTGGAAGTAAATGAGGAAAACTGCTGTTCACACACGGGGAAGAACAGATTGGAACACATTTCATTCTGGCTCTGCAGAGCTCACAGAAGTAAAAAGCGGTAATAATGTTGTTGTTCAACAAGTCAGCAGATGTGAGTGAATCCACACAGGGAGCCGATATGTTGTGCAAGAGGGCAGCGTTTTTACAGAGTCATTCTCAATGCCAAACCACATGCTAAACTTGTTTTTGTGTGTCACTATAACTATGGACATTTTTCCTCATACAACAACTTCCCCCTGTTTTAAACATACAGAATTGCGCAAGATAGATAAACCCTTGGCTTCACACCCATGCCTTTCATCGCACAACCACCTTATTCTATCATAGAATATCCTGAGTTGGAAGGGACCCTTAAGGATCATCAAGTCCAACTCTTGACACCGCACAGGTCCATCCAAAAGTTCAAACCATGTGACTAAGTGCACAGTCCAATCTCCTCTTAAATTCAGTCAGGCTCGGTACAGTGACCACTTCCCTGGGGAGCCTGTTCCAGTGTGCAACCACCCTCTCTGTGAAGAATCTCCTCCTGATGTCAAGCCTAAATTTCCCCTGCCTCAGCTTAACCCCGTTCCCGCGGGTCCTGTCACTGGTGTTAATGGAGAAAAGGTCTCCTGCCTCTCGACACCCCCTTACGAGGAGGTTGTAGACTGTGATGAGGTCTCCTCTCAATGATCTTGGTAAATGGTTCTTCAGCAAATAGTACAACGCATTGTACGGCAACGAGAACATCTCCTCTCCCACAGCTGTAGATGTACCTGTGCAGCACTTCGCACTACATGAAATTGGCCAATAAAAGACCTGAGGTGTGGACATAATTTGCTATTATCCATCACTCAGTGGCCTCAATTAGCCTAATATTGAAATGCCTCACATTTTTATCCTCATATTTGCCATTGCCTCAATCAACTCAATTATATTTAGCAGCTAGAGGATTGGGGAAGACCATGCTTCAACTTTTAAAACCTTTTTAGAAATGCTCTGCATAGCATTGCACTCCTTCGTTCTTTTGGTGACTGAGAAAGCTAAAGGCCATTTTCAGAAGTCAGATAGGCAACGTCCAAGTCCCACTGAGAAAAAACATCAGGACATTTATTTTTGACACCAGGCCTAAGTTTAGACATCTATCTTTTTAAAACATTCCTAGCCAAAAAGACAACTTGTGCAGAAACAAACGCAGAAAAAAATATGCCATTTTCCAAAACTTTGTGTAGCTTTTGGGTAATGTGAATCAGCTTCTTTTTTTTTTTTTTTTGGATCTGGAATCAAATTCAGTGGAAAGAAATGTGCAGTCTTATTTATTTTGTTGCTATACTCTGCTGCCTTTGAACATGCAGTCCTCAGTAAATTCACATTTCAAGCCAAGGTTAAGAATAATGGCAAAAAATGAAATTCACTGTAGTGCTTACAGAATAATGAAGAATTGTATTTCTTGTTAACTAAATAAAAGGGCCTTATACCTACTAAAACGTACAACATTCAAAGCTTGCCTAAGCTGCTGGACAGACTATCCTAATAAACGATAGCATATAATAAAGCTAAAAAATAGCTATATTATAAGCATATGGCATATATGCTTATAATGCTATATAAGCGTATAGCATTATAAAAAATAGCATATCCTAATAAACTATAGCATATAGCATATGTCCTTTGGGAACATAACTCTCATAGGAGCACAGAGTACAAGTACCAAACTACTCTCTTAAACAGAAAAATGAGAAGAAATAGGAATAAGTAGTTTTCTTTATCCAAACAACAGCCCCCTCACCTCACCTTTGCCTACTATTCATCAAAGAAACATTTGTATGCAGCCAAAAGTTTCTTCTGATAGAAAGCCATTCTGATTTTTGGTAAGAACTCAGTGTCCCCTGCAACAAAACGCATCCATGCCCTTTCACACCATGTATGCTTTAGCAATTTACCTTGCCTAACGTGGCTGGTGCAGCCCCGCTCTTTCGTTGACTGGTCTTAGATGGGTCTTCTCTTGCTGAGCCAGATTTACAGGGGTTAGAACTCGGTAACCCCGCACCACTGCCATTTCCTTTGCAACTCCTCTGGTGCACAACGAGACGGTCTGGAAGGAAGGTCCGGCCACAATTTCCACAGGGCAGAAGTTGGGCTTGAGCACTCTGATAAGCTGCTTCATTTTCAGCTGTAAGCATATAGGAGCCGCCAGTAAGGACCTCAGGTCTCCGAGGCTCTGGTCTTCTCAGATGTCTTGGTAGCTGATCATTTTCAACACGCCACTTCTCTAAGCACTGGGGTTCATGTATAGAAATGGACTGTGACCCAAATTCTCTGCCACAGATATAGCATATCCTGAAGCAAGGTCTTCTGGGTGGGACGACTGGTCGATTCAGTGGCATCCGAGACATGTTTGAAGAGTCTGACTGCTTTGATATTATTGCAGTGCCTGGCCGACTTCCCTGCCGTCCAGCTTCTAGAGGTACTTCTTCTGGCAAAATTTTGGGAATATCTGGCACATTTGATGGTGCAACCTGCTCTGAAGGCAAGAGGGCTGAGACACGAGCAGGGGTGTCTCCTGCACTTGGCAGAGTGTCACTAGTTTTGTTCAGATTTTTTTTATTGACATTTGCTTCCATCAAGAGTACGTTTCAAGTTCTCTCTCTTCTACCCGTAAAGGACTTGAGTAAGTTCTTTTTCAATTTCAGCATGGTCCTCCATCTCCTAAATTCAGTTTCATAGGCTGGAATGTACTGGAGCCTTCAAAGCTGGAAAATTGCATCTAATGGCTGTGTCAGTAGAGAAGGAGGGTTTCTGCGTGTTTATCTTTTGCTTTTTGGTCTTGCATGATCCTGAAACAAATTTAGTCAGTACACATTAAAAAATACTATATAGTTTTTTAAGGTTACAACCAGTGGTTTATTACAAGGATCACTTGACTGTACTACTCTGTTACATTTTTAAATAGTAGGCATATAACACCAAATACCCACTATCCCTAATTATCACCTGAACAATGAAAATCTGAAATTCTAGACTCAGACGGTTCAAAGCCATGAAGGAAATGAAAGTGGGAAGGTTTGCATAAAGGGAAGTATTTGAAATACACCTGCTTTTGAGTATAATCAATATTCTTTATTTTCAATTTCTGACAGAACTGACACAGACTTTAACTTCTAAACTATTTATATTGATAGTTAAACATAATTTTCCTGCCACAAGAGAAATGTCCCTTAGTAGAGAGACGTTAACACCCAGTCTCCAAAGGGTGATTAATTAGCAAGGAAAATCTTCCCAGTCTGCAGGCTGAAGCAAGTGACAAGGCCCCTCTTTACTCAGCACTTGTGATGTAGTATCTCAAGTGCTGGGTCTCCCATGCAAGAAAGATATTAACAAAATGGAGCACGTTTATCTGTGAGGTCTACTGAGATGCTGTGGGGACTAAAGCACATGACTTTTGACAAGAAGCTGAGGGCACAGCACTTGTCTCGTCCCAAGAAGACAGCCAGACGTATTTCAGTTTTTCAGTTTGCAGTCTGTCTCTGAACACCGGCAAGTTTGTGTTGTGCCACTTAAACATTCACTTCTCACATTTTGGGCTGACCCTCCAAGGATCAGAACATAAAGTTCAGACTGTAAGCACATTAATTCAGGGGTTATCTTCTATTGCAAGAATACAGGATAACTGGCAGACTAGCTTCTTGTCACCAGCATGGAAGCGGTTGCATGGATGGGTCACCACTGTCTATCGATAACAGAAGAAATAGCTGATTGTTGCTTCTTCTGCCACCAAGAGAAAGGTCAAGGCACATTACTCTCAGGTGGCATCTCTTTCTTTCACTTAAGAATCCCCTTGCAAATACTCTAAACTCGATGCCAACCACTCCAATGACTTCAGGGTTTCCTAACTCCCAAACTTACCTACCCAGAAATCCACAGACCCACATCAGGTAGCTGACCAACCTGGACCTCCCCTGAGCTGCTCTTTTGTTGTATCAACCATGGGAGACTTTGCTCCCACTCAGCAGCTTTTCCACCTTTATCACCCCCTGGTCTGAACAGAGGGGATGAATTTTCCTGCACTCCAGGATGATGACACAGTTTTGTCATTACCCTTGGGATGACAGACAAAGATGTTTAGACTGCTGCATCCACACTGCTTGATTAAATATTCACAAGGTTGCATATTCCAGAGACACATGTCACACTTTCTCATTCTAAAAAAATCTCCTCAGATGTCTTTGTACACAAATTGGAAGATGTGAGGATCATCAGAGCCAACCTGTGGTTTGTACAGGAACACATCTCTGCGAAAAAGTATTTTGCAGCTAGCTCCTAAAAATAGGATTCCGGAGGGACAGTGTGCTTAGCGCTCGGAGTTAACACCTCCGCTCACACTTTATTAGGTAACTGCCGTCTGTGGGACGATATAGTAAACTACAGGGCTGTGCCATCCTCTTGTGCCTGAAGCTATCAGATATTCACATGATACACTCATATATAGTACATTCATGTAACATACGTATGTTAAAGGACACACAAAACTACAGCACTGAAATTTTTAACTCAAGTATAAAAAAAAGTTTTTGTTTGATGCCTACACAATGTACAGTAGAGAAACATCCAATGGAAAAGCATGCTAAAAACAAAGAGACAAAGGTTACAAGCAGCTTGGACAGGAACAATTAACAACACTCGGGCAGCTAACTGGCTCCAAAGTGGTGCGGTCACATTTTAATGAAATGATTTTTGTCCCTACCAAGAATGCTGCCTTAATGCAAAAACTTTGTTAGGCAACTGCATAGAAAATATTACTGAAGTACAACAAATGCCAAAGCTTTTCCCTTGTTTTCCTTTTAGAAGGTCTACGTTTTGTGATCTTAGCTTTAAAGAAAGCCAACCACTTTGTACCACTGATTCGCAAGAGTTTGCCCATTTCAGTGGTGTAGCGCTGGTGGTTCAGTTAGGTGAGTGGTTCCAGCGTGTGAGGTTTAAATCCGCAAACTAGCTGAGGGGCCTGCTGTAAGGCCCTTTCAAAGACTGGGAGAGTTTCCAGGGAGGGTGGCCTGTTGGATGAATCCAAGTTGGGAATTAGCCAAGCTCTTTAGGAGGATGAAGGGAATGGAGAGCCAGGGAAACATTAAAGGGTCACGAAGGCAGGGGAGATAAGGGTTATGGGAGGGTCACAGGAAGGGAGCATCAGAAAGTCCAGCCACGCTCAGGGAACTTCTGAACTTCACAAGATTAACACTCACAACTGCATGTCCTACTTACTGATTTATCTCAGAGAATGTTCTGCTACCTGGGAGGATTCTTAAAGGAACAGCGGACATCGATCTGACTGCCGCGTGAAGAATGTTAGGTGACTAAATCTCTTAAAATTAAGAATGAATCAGTCAGTAAAGATGCTATAAAGAACCTATTAACAATATACCCTATTGTTGGATTTCCAAGCTTGCTATTGTAAATACTTCATAACAGAATTATGCTTCCTTGTGGGGATTACACCATTTAGTCTGCATTTATTGCTGCCAAGTCGACCGTTATGATTTGGAAAGTTCCTATAAATTCAGTGTGAAATGAAAAGGCATATGAGCTGTTCGGATCTTATTTTCTCAAGCTCGGTAATTAAGATGTGGAAGTAAATCAGGTTTCGGATTTAAAAATTCTTTTCAAAACATAAAACTTTGTGGTTTTTTTTCTTCTAAAAATGTTATGATATCATTTAATAAAGTGGGAAGGTACAGTTGATCAGTGCATATGGTTTTTGAAAAATATTAATCTCCTCTGCAGTTCCACTGCGTACCATACTTAAAAAAATATCTCATGAACTGCAATGACAGGGCACGTTCCGCTGATGGATGGCATCGATTTAATTAAAAGGAACCGAAATGCAACAGCTAGTTCAACATCAGGCGGGGAGCCTCGCTTTACCCAGAAGAGAGCAGAATGATAAGAGTGCAAATAGTTCAGTGTATCTCTTATCTACTTGTGCTGTGTTGTTAAGCTTGTCCTACCCAGAAAGCACAGCCATAGCATTATTATCCAGGCTTTAGTAATGCTGCCTTCTCTTAGCTGCTATGTGTGATTCAACCTACACAGGCAAATGGAAACTTCTACCCTGAAATGGCCTTCTTTATGTCTTCTTTCACGTCAGTGTTGGAACTTGGAAGCAAAGTTGACACATACGTTTCCTATTTCCTGTATGCAGCCTGTTCCTGAAGAGTGACCCACTCTGTTTTTCATCCCTCTTGATTCTCTCATGTAAACAATTCCTCAAAACCCATTATAAGGTCATTTTATAAGGCTGGATTCCTTAACTGAATTGAACAAAACATACTTGTGCTAGCTGGGGGATTAAATTGGCTGTTTCCAATGAATCCTCAACACTATTGCTTTTGACTTAGCAAGAATTCCACATGGAGACCTCCCAGATGAAAAGAAGGGTTTACCTTGTGGAAGAACACATTGCATAAAGCTTCCTGCTGCCAGAACACAACCATGTTTATTCCATGGACAAAATATGGAAATAGCTGTGATAATCTGGGGAACCTGCTTATGTACAGCTTACAGATGCTGACCGACAGCATGGCTTCTCCTTGTGCAGCTGTATCTGACTATAAGATCCACTTAAACTACACAGCTGGCTTGCTGTCATTGTTCCCCTCTGACAGCACGGAAAGGGACAAGCTAACTCCTTGCACCAGATAAACACAGAGTTAAAAAAAAAAAAAAGAAAGAAAAAGGTGAAATACCCCTTGGATATGTTTGACTCCCTCTAAAGGCAGAGACAATTTTCATGTTTTGAGTTAGGAGGGAGGACCATAAACAATAGTGGGAACAACTGATTCCTTTACTGTTCTTAAAACAGTGCTTGATAAGCTATGAAAAGGATTTATATGATGCAGTGTTTGAGGTGGCAGTGGCTTACATCCAGGCAGCTCTTTGGAGAGGTCATCTGTAACTGCAGAGAGCTTACAAAATTAGGACTCACATAACGGAGTTAGGAGAATGTCTTTGTGGGTTGCTCTGCCTGAGGAAGTGTATGACAGGTCATGACGACGCATTAAATTAAGGGGGAAACATATGGCTCCAAAATGGTAGCATCCAAATACAACAGCCTGGTAGAAGTCCAGCTATGGGTCAGTCTGTCAGTGTCAACAACAACAAAAAGAACAAATTAATTTTTGCTTGAAAAAAAGATACTGGTTAATCCAGGATCTTGGACACAAGAGTTCCTGGGTGTGTAAACCCTTAATAATTCAGGACCCCGCCTCACTGTAAGGCAGTTTTCCCTTTGTTTGCCTTCAGTACCACATTTAGTCTTGTCTACTTATGCTGCCTGTTCATATCTCAGTGCTTGAAGTTACAAGCTTTCTGTTTGTGACTTCACATTTGTTGTTGAGTGGATCGCTTAATAAGGCTGATTTAGGTAAACTGGAATGTATTCACAGGAATTCTAAAAGAAAAGTTATTTGATTTGTATTACCTAACTTTACCGCTACAGAAATTATCAGTACCATAAATGGCTTCAAATGAGAAACAACAAGCACCGATTTATTCCAGAGATCCTGCTTTCCCAGTCTCAGCTGCGCTATGTAAAAAGACAAAGGAGAACACCTCAGACAAAGAGGGGAAAAGGTAGAGAAGGACAGAGATGACGTGGTTCACTTAGCATAACTCAAGCCAAAAGGAGAAGATGTGAGTATAGGTTTTCTAGGGCCTCAACACTAAGCCAGCCTGGTCACAGGGTTCCTGAGTCTGATCCCTACATTTGTAGCCAAGGTAAGAAATTTCTTCTTTTCCTTCTATTTATGGGTTTTCAATTCATTTACATATAAAAGAGGCATCAGAAAGGACCTAACTGGCATCCTGTGTTGAGCGCCAGAAATCCTTGCTTGAGGCTCTCTTTCCAAATAAAATGCTTTCTGTGAGGCTTCCCATTATTCTTTAAGGGAAATCATGTTGAATTAAGTAAACATCTTCAGCTGTATTTTTTTTGTCCTAAATGCTGTTTTGTATTGCTGAATTATAAATCATTTTAGAAATCTATTAAAACAAAACACTGAAATATAAATTGGACAAAAACATTGGATAATTTGCACTATCTTACTGTTGGATCTGTTTTTCACTGAAACATAAAAGGAAAAAGAAACAAAACATTTTTATGTTTCCAACAATATTTTTAGCAAATTAACCACATATTAAAACCCTCACATTTTTCCAGCGCGGCGCTGCATTTTGCACATGGTTCCTGGCTGGAAGAGTCTACTCTGATTAGTCCTAGGCACCAATCTTTTCCTTCATTCATGTGAAAAGGATAATCTATTATGTGATTAAACATTATTAAAGACCATAAGACCGCAGAGGCCTAAGAAATACACAGTTTTCTATGTATTGTTTTATCTTGTCATAGATGAGAACAACCCATTTCTGTGCATCCTTCAACCTCAAGACATGTTTTGAAAGCTCCGAACACACGAATATTGGCATGTACCCCCATTTCTGGCAGCTTCATGACGCTGTTAGTCCGTAAATCTAACATCGCAGCACCCTGGCTTACATGCCTTATGAGTAATGCATACTCAGAAACATCCAGACACGAAGATTGTTCCATCGGAGGGAGCATCAGCTGCACGTATAGCTGTACCCTGTCCCCAGTGCTGTCAGAGGGTGGTGGTTACACCTCTAAAACGTGGATGCTGCCCGATGATGGACAAGGCAAGAATGCTGAGAAACAAAAAATACCAGGCGGAAAAGCCACAGTTTCCCGATGCATACAAACAAGCTAGAACTGGCTGGGAATTTTCTACCAAACTCTGTCTCCACAGTTAAACGTGCTATTTAGAAAAAATGAAAACTTTCTTCAGCAATGTACCTGTTTCAACTACAGGACAGTAAGAGCGAAAGCAGATTGTGTGCACGTGTGTAAAGGTTCATTGGGACATAACAGAAGGGAAATACATAACCTTGAAGCTTCCACATTATCCATATAAAGAACTAATTAAGGTGCTGGCCATGATGGGCTAACCGGTCAACTAGGTTGACACTCAGCCTAGTTAAGGATTTTTGTTATTTTCCTCTGACCTACTGAAGTGCCTATATCTTTCTTTGGATCTGATTCACTTCCTACTTGAATTTTTATGGGTCAATCCAAAATTCACTAATGTCAATAGCAGTTATTGTTTACTTGGCATTTGAGGAGACCCAATGTATAACTATGCTGTAATTAGGTTTGTTTTATTTAATTAACTTCATTTTATTTAAGTTTATGACTGTGTTGCCAGAGAAAACGGGAAACTGGTTCTAGAGACCCAACAATTCTTCTGCATTATTATGTCCTCCTCTGTCCAAATGTAAGGAAGAATTCCTTTGATTTAACAGAAATTGTAACTTTATAACGAGGCATTATGACTACTAATAGTGAAAATATATGGAAAATGATAAACATTCTTAGTTGAAAAATGTAATATGTCATTAATTTCAAAATTAAAAATTCTGGAACAGCTCCAGCAATGCCATTGTCTGTCAGATTTTCTTCATGCTCCACAGCCAAAGTTCTTGCTTTTCATAAGTAAAGTTACATTTTACTTAGTGGTGTTCTATAACACCACTAAGTTCAGGGTGAAGATTATCCTAGTTTTACCCATGTACAACTATTTAATGCACTAACCTACTTTTCAAATCAGTAACGTAACCCTGCCTGCACATTTACTCTTGTGCAAAAATGAGAGGGTAGAAAAATGTATCAGTACACACATATACGCTCGGTTTGGGTGACAGCGAGGATACCAAGCATCAATGTCTTAATCAGCATCAACTGCTGCAAAAGGTCTGTGATATTTAGCACCATGCAAACTGTAGAGGGCATCTTAGATACCTATAAAATACGGAACAGACTATGCATGTTTATCGTCTCCACAGCACAGGACTCTGAGAGCAAGCAGACATTGAAGCAAGTAAGTTTACACAGCTCAAAGTGAGCTACATGCACCTCCTAGCACAGGTGTCTTTGTTTACCACCTCTATCTTTGGGACTAAAATGTGCAAAATCTGGCTTACTTCTAGAGATTTTGATGGTGAATGTGCCTGCACAGTGGGCACTTTGTGTGACAATTTCATGAAAGGAGGCTGACTTTATAGGGGAAAAAAATAATGGCTGGATGAATGCAAAATAGATAATAAATCTATTTGATACAAAAACAGAAGCTAGGCATGTCACTGTGTACGAACTGACCCAAGTCAGTGGAAAGTGGAATCACAGAACCATAGAATATCTGAGTTGGAAGGGACCCACGAGGATCATCGAGTCTGAATCCTGGATCCCCAAAGGACCACCCAAAAATCAGACCATGTGTCTGAGAGCATTGTCCTCTTGCTTCTTGAACAGACTTGGTGCTGTGACCACTGCCCTGGGGAGCCTGTCCCAGTGCCCAACCACCCTCGGGGTGCAGAACCTTTCCCTAACCCCCAGCCTGACCCTCCCCTGTCCCAGCTCCACGCCGTCCCCTCGGGTCCTGTCGCTGTCCCCAGAGGGCAGAGCTCAGCGCCTGCCCCTCCGCTCCCCTCCTGAGGGAGCTGCAGGCCGCCATGAGGCCTCCCCTCAGCCTGCTCTGCTCAGGGCTGAGCAAAGCAAAAGACCTCAGCTGTTCCTCATTGCTCTTCCCCTCTAGATCCTGCACCACCTTCATAGCCCTCCTCTGGATGCTCTCTAACAGTTTTATGTCTTTTTTTTTTTTTTTTTTTTTTTTTTTTTACTGCAGTGCCCAAAACTGCACCCAGTGCTCAAGGTGAGGCCACGCCAGCACTGAGCAGAGCAGGACAATCCCTTCCCCTGACCATCTGGCAGTGCTGGGCCTGATGCAGGATAACAATTTACATGTGCTGAGAGCCTGACACTAGAAGTTTGAAGTGATTCAGAGCAGGAAAGATAGTTCCCTCAATAATCTGCCCTGCCACAGTTAAATTGTTCAGGATAAAATAAGGGGAAAAACATTCTCATCTTTTACAGAGCAAATCAACCTTAACCATTTTGCAACAGCAACTGCTGCTAATAACAGGTGACTTCATAACAAAAGTTTTTGCTGTCTTTATATGGACAGTATATTCAGCTAGATAATCTGATTACCATGGCAATTCCTATGCCCTGTAAGATACACCAGCTATTAAAAGTAGTGTGAGTATAAAAATACACAGCAGATCTAGCATGAGACTGGAGGGCATTATAGCACAAGGCTGGGGATGGCTACTGGTAGTACAACATCCATTTCTGAGGGTTCTCTTGGTAATGAATCTTAAAAACATCATTCTTTCACATTTTTTTTCCTCAAGAACAGATCACCAGTGTTTTTTTTAATTGGTGTGAGTGACCATGGCTGGTAAATAGTTCTTAACTGGTATTAACCGGCCGCAGTGGCTTTGGTGATTCTGTAGTTTAACAGTGGTCTTTTTCTCAATTTGTATCTGAGGCTGTTGTTCATGTATCTGTTTACACTGTCTCAGCTTTGTTATTCTTTATATAAAAACATTAAATTCCAAGAGCCACTAGAAAAAGCATATGGAGAAGAAACCACGGAGACATCCATGGTGGAGCAGGCTATCCCCCTGTAGCCCATGGGTCCCACAGCGGAGCAGATCTCGAGGAGCGCACGGCGAAGCAGGGGAAGAGACTGACCATGGAGGAGCAGCAGAAAGAACCGCTATGACCAGGCCACAGCTCTCATCCCCCATAGCCCTGCACTGCTTGGCGTCAGAGAGGAGGCAGAAAAACAGGGAATGAAGCTGAGCCTAGCAAGGAGAAGGATGACGGGATGATGGGTTTAGTTTTTCTTTTGTTTCTCACTATCCTACTCTATGAATACATTAAGTTAATCTTCCCCAGGTCAAGTCTGTTTTGCCTGTGGTGGTAACTGGTGAGCAATCTCCACGTCCCATCTCAAACTATGCATTTTTTCATTGTATTTTCTCTCTGTCCTGTGGAGAGGGGGGAGAGACGGGGCAGGTCGGTGGGCACCCACTGCACTGTGTAACCATAACTTCACCTGGCTAGGACGAGAGCTTACTGCTGCAGAGCCATGTCCTCGGGAACTGAGTAAACAGAGAACGTAACTTAAATTAAACAACTTTCCGGCAAAGTCAGTGGTGTTGAATTATAATAGGAGCAACCAGCTCAACGACTGTATCTCACGAAATTCTGCGAACATCAGCTTCAGAAAAAAAAAAATAATAATAATAAAACTCTTTGAAATGAAAGCAAAGTTTTCTGGTTCACTTGTGCTTTCCAAGACCACCACCACCACCAACAAAAAAGGCTTTGAGGCCCCCCCCCCCCCCCCCCCCGTCCCCCGGGGGCCCCCCCCCCCCCCCCCCCGCGGCCCCCATTTTACCTCCCCGCCCGCCCCGTGCCGGGGAGCGGGACGTGCGATGGTGCCCAGGGCCCCCCTGTTGCCACGGCAACGGGTCAACACATGCAAATGCCGGCCGGCTCCGCGGGCGACGATTGGCCGGCGGCACTGGTCGGTCACGGAAAGGGGGCGGAGCCTGGGTAAAGGCGGGACGGGAAGCGGCGGGACCCAGGGCTCGGCTGAGGCGCGAAGGGCGGCCCCGGCCCCGGCCCCGGCCCCCTGCCAGAACAAAGGAAAAGTAAAAGGGAAAAGAAGGACGTTTTGGTCATTTTGACACACGTAAACTGTTCCTTGGTAGATTTCCCTGGCAGGGACTGCACCCGTGGCCAGGGACTTCTCTGTCAAACCCATTCCCCCTGTGACTACAGGAAAAGAGACCAGGCAAAGGAGAAGGACTTCCCCCTACACAAGCACTGCTCGCGTTTAAAAATTCACGTCTTTTTGGCCAAACTGTTTCAACACTTTCCCAAATGTCACTTTTTCAAGCTTCACATTTTCGTTGGAAATTAATTCTAAGGAAATTACAAATAGTTGCGTCAACATCCCAGGTTCAAAGACTTGCAGGGTGAGCATCCTGCCGGCCCTGTGACCACTGTGCTTCTTCCGTTTTGCCCCTTCCTGCATAACCAACCTCAGGTGACTGTTCCTGAAGACCTGAAAAGGCACAACAGGCATAGCTTGTCAGAGTCTTGGCAAAAGCAATGTCCTGTATCCACCTAAGCAATGGGGATCTATTGCATACAGCCTCTAGTACCAGTTTCACACAGAAATTGATGTGCAAGGTATGCTCCTAATGAAGATAACCAGCCAAGTGGGTTTTCAAAATGTCACTTTATTTGACCAGCTTCCTTGGCAGTTTTATCAAAATCTCTAAATTGTTTTTTTGTAGGGTGCTCTACTACCTTTTCATTGTCATACCAATTCTGTCACCCAAGACAGTAAACTTCCAGTTATTTGGAGTTTACAAACCAGTGACGACTACAAGTAACAACTTGTGATTTCGCACGAGAAGCCAGTCCAGGTACATGACATGGCTCTCTCACTCCCTCTCCTCAACAGGACAGGGGGAGAAAATAAGATGGAAAGACAAAAAATCTCATGGGTTGAGATACAGACAGCGAGATCACTGATTACCATCATGGGCCATGTAGACAGCATAAGGAGATTAGAAAAATCTATTGCCAGTTACTAACAAGCTAGAGAAGGGAGAAACAAAGAAAACAAACTAAAGACACCTTTCCCCCATACACTCTCTTCCACCTCCCCCCAGGTGTGGTGCAGAGGATCGGGGAATGGGGGATGCAACCCGTAGATTGCACTTTGTCTCCGCAACTCCTTCCTGGTCACTCTCTGCCCCTGCTCCCCGTGGGGTCCCTCCCCAGGATGCCGTCCTTCCCAAACTGAGCCTGCAGGGGCTGCCCACAGGCAGCAACAGTTCAAAAATTGCTCCCGCATGGCTCCGTCCCATGGGGTCCATCCATCCCCCAGGAGCAAACGTGGGAAACCTGCTCTAGGGAACCTGCTTTGGCAGGGGGTTGGACCCGATGACCTCTCGAGGTCCCTTCCAACTCCTGCAGTTCTGGGATTCTGTGAAACCAACATGGGTACGGACAGCAG